>CM068370.1:283791325-284991325 GCA_034769895.1 Magicicada septendecula | reverse complement strand
AGCAAAATGAAAGAAAATACATGTCAAGTAGAAGGTGTTCCATTACTCTAATCTAAAGTCTAAGGTTTCTGTTTGGTATGGTCATTTGTCTAAGGCATTTTATTAGAGTGGAGTGTCCTGTGTGACTCAACACCTTTCTTGCCAGTTTTTCCGGGGTTGAGCTCATTGAAGTAGATTGAAACGGTACAAATTGCATGGATAATATACAATAGCGGGGCACCATACATTGATAGCCTTGTCGTAGAAATTTCCAGCCTGCGATTTCAACCACGTATTACCAGCTTGTTTGACGTCGTCGTCGTCGTTACTGACCAGCTGGCCACCATGAAGGGATTTCAGTTACTTTGAAAGGCAATATTCTGTTGCTGTGAGGTCCGACTGTTGCTACCAACTACAGTTTGTGAGGAGATACTGTGTTTAGTAACAGATGTGGGCGGGCATTGTAATGAATCAACACAAGGCACCGCGAAAGCATTCCATGTTGCTTAGCCTAGGATTGCATGACGCGATTTTGTAAGCGTTTAGCAATGGACATCCGAGTTGATTACGGAGCGTCGAAACAAGAAGTCCATGAGAAAAACCAATTTTCTGTCTCAAAACCTTGTGCATGTGGTCTTCCACGAGGAAAGGGTTCAATTGATGTTTTTCTTTGCGACCGATGAAGTGGGCCTCTACCCGCCATGGATTATTTTTTCGATTAAAAGTTTGCCTGTGATACCCATGTCTCGTCTCCGGTGACTGTATGGCTTTTGGACTTCTTTCGTGTGAGTGCTAAAAGTATCTTTGGAACTCTGAGTGCACACAATTTCTGATAGTTTATTTTTTCATACATAGTTTCGTTTCATCAGGGGTCCACGTCTTATCCATACGGGTTTGGCAATCCCGATGTGCCCTAGCTGGATTCTCATTTTGCTTCAACTTGTCTTGGGTGAGATCCCTTCCTTTAATCTTTCCTGTCTAGTCTCTCTTCACTGACTCTTGTTCTTTTCTGACGCCGAAGGTACACGAGGGCCAGGGTGTCTTTCCTTTTTTATTCTAACTTATTTTATGAACAAAAAATTATAAACAATGGACAAAACTAAATCTGGAAGGTAGGCCAGAAAATTTACTGGTAAATCCACCCTATACAGGGGCTGGCACCCAAGGATTCTGTGGAGGGGTTATACCAACTATTGCTTATGGAAGACACTTTTAGCAGTTCTTTGGTTTTGAAATATCCTCCAAAGGCTCCAACAGAAATAACAGAATCAGTTTCATCTGTTGGCTATTCGTAATTAGAAAAACAAAAATTACCTGTGGTTAAACAGACTGAATCACATTCTCAGAATTATCAGACTTTCATCGAAAAAAGTGAGTTTAAGACCCAAAATGAGTTTAAACTATGGAATGCATAGTTATAATATAACAAGCTCTTGCTGCTATAAATAATCTTCAAGATAGTGAAGCACAGCTTTCTGAAAAGCTGCAAAAACGTTGTAAAGCAACTTGTGGAAACCAACAAAAATCGAGAGATGGAAAGTAAAATACAGTACTTTACTAAAGAAGAAGAACTAGCAAAAGAGATCGAGTGGATAGTTAAAAAAAAAAAAACAGAAAAACAAAAAACGTAAAGCTTCTGGTACACCTGAAACTTCTCCACAGCTTCCGATAGTGCCTGCAGTTAACCAAAAACTCAGCAGATTGTACAGAAAGCTCCATTACCGTCATCTGTTAATGTAGTTAATGTAGAAAAATAGAAGAGATAAATGAGCTACTAGAGGTGACGGGAGTTGAACACAGGGTTATGTCTGTGAACAATAATTAATGTGTTCAAAATTAATGTGCCTGATGGTCAACAGTATCGTATAGCGTGAGAAAAAAAGGAATATTTTACATACAAAGACAAGCAGAACCAACATATAAAAGTGATGGCGAAGGGTTTACACCAAACATGTGGTCGAAATATGATTATAGAGGACTTGTTGGGTTAAATCTTGAAATAAAGGATCCTGTTAATATTATAAAAAAGCAATTAAAAGGTACTATTGTCAAGAATCCGTTGCCATTATTTTTGTTAACTTTTGACATTAAAAGTCTGAGGGTATTAAAAAATTATATGGGATTAGTACAATTCTGGGTCTAAAGGCTAGGATATAACCCCTGCGTAAAAGAACAGCACTCATTCTACAGTGTAAGAAATGTTAAGCGTATGGACACACTCATGTTTACTGCAATAGGGGCCTAAGGTATGTAAAATGTGCAGGTAAACATCTAACTCCAGAGTGTGAAATTAAGAGACTCGAAAAAGGGAAATGTGCTAATTGTGGTGAATAACACTCAGCAAACTATTGAGGTTGCATGGTTCCTAAGGAGCTCCAGAAGAGACGAGAGAAAACTTTGTATAGTAAACAAAGGGATATCAGAACCTCCAGTAGTATTGAAAAACAACTTATAAGCTTAGAGAGAATTCAGACGAACTTCTCTGAATTATCCAGTGAAGAGTTGACTCCCCAACAGAGTGCTAGTAGAGCCCTATATGCAAAAGCAGCTAGGGTGTTCCACAACAGAATGCAAAAAAAAATTTAAAGTGTATGATAGTAACCAGATTTTGTTAACAACTTTAGAGAAGCTTACTAATTTTATTTTATACACTTTTTCGTATATTGTGTGACCATTTTCTTAAACTCTATCCATAAATTCCATTCACATTAAAACAGCAGTATTCTAACACACTAATATCGGCTCTGACAACATACACCTCTGAGTGTACCTTTTCATGAACAAACGCGCACAGACCGTCAAATGGGCGAGACACGCTGAAACTGATTTCCTGAAGTAGACGTAAAGATCGCTTCATTATATCCTACAAAAACATCGGCCTGGAACAGAAAGAAGCAAAAAGGAACTGGTCCGTAACTACAAGGTGTTTGGCACTCGCTCGTTTTAAAGATCACTATGAGTCCCTCGTCAGTTATTGAAGTCCTCCTTATCTGTCTCTCTCCTCCCCTTTTCCGTAAAACAAACACACAGGCGCGCGCGCTCACTTATTTCTTATCCCTCTCTAGAGGATTCTTTCAGAATATAAGAACCCTACATGACCTTGTGACATAGCGTGTACTCGTGGTTCTATCGAATTATGGACTGATGCAGAGTGTTGTGTTGGGTAAAAGCAAATGAAGCTGAAGGCGACATCAACCGCTCTACGCTCAGAAGACCACTCGCTACGCCAAAGAAGACTTCTTTAAAGAAAAAAATCGCTCGCACAATACATAAAGGGAAACTGTCAATCTCGCAAAATGTTTTGTAGGACTATAGGACTACATCGAATTTCCTGTACACGTATCTCATTCTACGCATTACGTTAGTTCTTACCGCCCGTCAAGTCTCCAGCTTTCTAATCTACCACCATATTACCTGTTTAACACACACGCGCGCGCGCGCGCACAGTGTCCAATGAGGAATGGGACATATTTCAGTAATGCATTCTACAAGCTTAAATAAAGAAGAACTTCCATATTAACATACGTCCGAAAACGCTTCGTTTTCGATTTATGGCTTGCAAAATGTTTCACCTCGATTTCAGTTTCAAGGCTACACTTAAGGCCTACTGAAATTCTTGGAACTTATGTTAAATAGTAGCCTACACAAAAAATACCAGGAAACTCATGATTTGAAAATTGCAATGACATCTTGAAATTATATTATAAAAAAAAACTACAAATCCCAGCTTGCAGGTTAGTTAGGACAAATAATTATCTACCGTATTACAAAATTAATTGTTAAACAGCTGTTTCCTAATTTGAATTCAATTTTGAGTCTGAAAAATTTAGTACTGCCAACTGTAGTTTTTTTAATAAACTTTATTAAATCAATTTTGATAATGTTGTTAAAATTTTTTGTTTTTATATTATTTTACCTACATTAACTGAAATTAATTTTCTTTATATTAGCCGAATAAATTGCTGTTATTAATAAATCAATAAACAAATTGTCTGCAGAATATTACCAGAAGAAGAAATTCCTTACAATTTTTTCTGTTTCTTCTTCAATAAAATTTTATTTCTTATAGCGTTCATTTGTTTTAATGGCTTTAATTACATCACGTTTCTCATAATTTATTTCTTTACAAATTGTATTACAAATTTGCATTTACTTATTGGCAATTTAAACAAGTAAATTCTATCAAACCTAAAAAGAGCGTTTTTCGACACCAATTTTGTTTAGATTTACCAAACTTTTCTACCCAAGAAACAGTTCTTCGAACCTTTTTTTTCAAATTTTCAGTAGGGCTTAATTTTAGCCTTGGAGCAGAAAGACGAAAAATTTTCAAGCCATAAATCGAAAACGAAGAGTTTTCGGACCTATGTCTATATGACATTTCTTCTTTATTTCAGCCTGTAGAATCCATTACTCAAGTATGTCCCATTCCTCATGAGACATCATGTACATATATTTCAGGCACACTTTATACTAGCCTAATAAAGATGAAATGATTATCTCTGCGTGGAAACTGCCATATGTCGCATTAAAAGTCGATAAGGAAAAAATAATGCTCCAAAACTCGGCATTGCATAAATCTGACCCACCGCAGGCCGACAGGAAAACCTTCACGATCGGGCTATAAAGCCGACTATCTACGAAGTCACGTTCCTCAGACGTTTCGACCACAACCCCAGTCCATCCTCAGTAGCGAAATCGTTCGGCTTGTTTACTTCTCTGCATACTGCCGGAAGTCACGAAGCAGTGTTGTCCATCACACCGCTGAGGGTGGCCAGCTCAGGTATGGTCACAGCGTCCGGCAAAGGCGACTTTAGACAACGGCTTTACGCTCCCCAAAATTTCTAAGGGAATGAATGTAACACGAAACGTTAAAGTTGTAAACTCCTTACAAACTGTAATTTTCTTGAATATAAATCAACTCAGCTTACTACAGCTTAACTACAATACAAAGGCTATTTATTACTAAGACTGCTACTTACGTGACGAAAACCTATTGTACTCTTTTCATAGTCTACTTAACAGAGTCAGCAACTTACCTGTAACAGAAGAGAAACAAAGAATTTAATATAGGCTTTTTTTGTTATATTTGTTATGCTAAAAAGACAAACTTATAATGCTATCAGCAAGACAAACTTGATCATTCACTAGGTCTACTTTGAAACACAGTGTTATTATCAAGAAACGTGACGTAGGACGAGACATGAAGTAGACGGGAAGAGAAAAGGAAAAATTGAAAGCAAGGACTCTTCTTCTGTGCTGACTAAAAATGGACATGTAATGGAGCATGCCTGAAGTGATAACTTCAGTGTCGAGTGGCCAGTCAACTGATTCAACATATAAAGGCTGTTCGTATGTATTTGGATTAAGAGAGATTTTGCTAGAAATAATAAGAATTCAAATAAAAGTGAACGGATAATTAAATGAGACAAAGGTATAGTAGTATTTATGTGTATTTTATTATAAGAAATCTATATTTACAATCAGCATAAATAAAATCATATCACACGTCGTATTATATTCAGTATACATACATATACAACTAATTTTTTCCAATGTAACAATATGATTTACGCAATACTTAATTGGAAAGTACAATATGATATGCGCAGTAACCTATAATAATTCAATGTTTTAAAAATTATACAATAGCTAGATAGCTAAATCGTATTTTGAAACACAAAAACTTTCAGCCTAGAATAATATAAAAGCTAGAATCAAACTCAAAGATCAACTAAAAGACGTAAAAAGTAAACAAAGATATGAAATTATAGTCTTTCGACATTTCAAACATATTTTCGTTGACGATAGTATAAATATTATAATAAAAAATGGGTCTCACTGTTTTTAAACTGTTCTTATGAATTAAACGATTTGAAAGTTGTGTAACTATTTTAGGCTAACAACGAATTAAGTGCAAGAAAACGATTTCAAAGGTATTCAGCTCGATCACTCAGCATGTGAGTACATTTTATTTTATCGAAAATAAAAATACAATTATTTTTACTATTTACCTTATTCTTGTAATACTATTTAAACATCTAGAAATGTTCACATTCTTTAAAATATTACGTTTTGTTCAAAGCACACATACTTGTGGCAGTGGGGAAATTTTGGGTAGGTATGTGTAAAGAAAAGAGGTTTGATTGACCTGACAACACTGCTTTATCGTGACGCGTTGAATCCGTTTACTGCCCTTAGAAGCGCGAGATGTACGGAAGTGAGCCGGGTACCATAGTGTCGTATATGAAGTTCTCTATAAAAGAAATGTTATCAAATGGGCCTCTTTTATAGCCTAAAACTCAAGAAGTAATAGGCCTATTGTTAAGGACTCAAACTCGACGTCAAGAATACAGAACAACGTCATGCTTCCCGACACGATATACGCGAAATGATGTCACATCTTAGTGTAGACCTGTGGCAAAAGAGATTTGATTGATAACTTTAACCCTTCTTTCAAGTAGAAATGTTTGGAAAAGCGATTTGGAAACGACGGATTATTCTTCCATAGCTGGCCTTCAGACATCTACAGAAGAAGGGTCCGAAAGAAGTGGACAAGACATTCAAGGGGGGAAAAATAATAATATTACCGTACTCACGTACCCCAAGGGAAGTCAAAGGTCTCATCGTCGTCGACATCGTAATTGTAAGCTATTTTTGCTCTCCGTTATGGTACAATATTTAAGTTGTGTTTCTTCCGCATTTTCATATTTTTTGTGTTTTCATATATCTTTCATATTACAATTTTTCTCTTTTTACGTCTTCATTTCTTATGGAGAATCTACCTATGTATACCCTTAACAAGAAATGAAATGGCTACATCCATTAAAATTGTTGCTTGAAATTCAAATGGGTTACTTCAGCACGTTAATGAACTGGAAACATTTTTGTGGGATCAGAAATTAGATGTTTGTCTAATATATAAAACTCATTTTACTAGAGAAAAGTTTTTGCAAATTAAAGGCTTTAGCATATACCACATTATCCACCCCGACACCACAACACGAGGTGAGTCAGCAGTAATAATTAAGGATAACATTAAACATTTTGTGGAAGTTAGTTATGGAACACACGAAATGCAAGCAACAACTGTAAGAATTTTCTCAAAATTTAGGACAATTACAGTGGAGCAATATACTGTCTACCAAGATATATGCTGGAAATGGAAGATTGCCTCAGGCTCTTGCAGGCATTTAGAGACCACTTTATAATTGGTGCAGATTTCAGTGCAAAACATACATATTGGGGATCTAGACTTATCACCACTCAAGGTAAACGTTTATATGATGCAAATAAACTAGCAAAATGTGAGTGCCAGGGTATTGCAAAACGAACTTACTGGCCCTCAGATCTAAATAAGGTGCCTGACCTAATAGATTTCTTTCTTCTGCAGGAAATAGCAGCCAACTATATTTGTGTTAAAGAATGCTATGACTTGTTATCTGATCACTCACCCATAATATTGACATTAAGTGTAGCAGTAATTAAGACATCCCTTCCACCATTATTGACAAATAAATGGACTGACTGGAATGGATTTAAAGAAGATATTGAACAACGAATTGAACTAAATGTTCCACTAAAAACAACAGTACAACTCGACATGGAAGTAGAAAAATTATTAACTGATGTACAGCAAGCTAAATGGAATAACACCCCTGAATTTAAAAGGACGTCACCGGGATAGAATTATCCTATGGAAATTAGAGACCTTGTTTCAAATAAAAGGAGAGCACTTAAAAAATGGCAACTAAGTAGAGCACCTGAAGCTCTACAAGAAGAAGACAATAAAATAATTTTAATTAAAATTACAAAGCTAAAAACAGCAGTACGGCTGCTGCCAACAAAAAGAAATGAAATGGCTACATTAATTAGAATTGCTGCTTGGAATTCAAATGGGTTACTTCAGCACGTTAATGAATTGGAAATATTTTTGTGGGATCAGAACTTTAACCAGCTAAACCGGCAACTCAAAGAAGAGATCCGGTCAGTTAAAAAAAAAACTTTTACAAAATTTTTAAGAGATCTAAGAGATGATAAAGATATTGATTATTTACATTGGAAAGTTACCAAGAACTTGAAACGACCAAAAAGCCATAATCCACCAATCCGATAAGATGATAGCACATGGGCAAAGAAAGATAGCGAAACGGCTGCAACTGTAAACGAAATTCTTCCAGAGGTGAATAATATGGAAGACAGACCAATTGAGCCTGTAACTTTTAATAAGGTTCTTAGTGAGTTACAAAACATTCTTAGTGCTAAAAAGCATCAGGTTAGAACTTAATAACTGGAAAGATACTGAAAGTGTTGCCATATAAAGGAATAATAAAGATTACACATTTATTCAGTGCTTCTTTACGGCTCCAATATGTGCCAATGCAGTGGAAAATTTTTACAGTGATTATGATTCACAAACTTGGTAAACCGCCAAATGAGAAGTCATCATATCGGTCTATATCCTTGCCACTAAATTGTTTGAGAAACTGCTTCTCAAGCATCTCAAACCTATCACAGAGGATAAGCAGCTTATTCCAAACGATCAGTTTCGATTTCGCAATAAACACTCAACTATTGAACAAGTGCATCGGATTACAGATGTAACTGAGCGATCACTAGAAGAAAAGAAAATTTCCTCCGCAGTATTCTTGGATGTGGCCCAAGAATCTGATAACGTATGGCATGAGGGACTAGTGTACAAGATGAATGTAAACCTGCCTAAACAGATGAGCCAACTTCTTAAATCACATATCTCAGAACAACAGTTCAGAGTTAAGTGTGGTGACGGTTATTCTAATTTAAAGGTAATTTCAGCTGGTGTACCACAAGGGAGTGTCCTTGGACCTATTCTGTTTTTGTACAGGAGACAGACATTCATGAACGTGTTGGGGTGGCAACACCTACTTTCGCTGATGACACTGCTTTACTAGCTACTGGTTTTAGTACAGAAGCAGCAACAGACGCTCTACAATCAGCAGTTGAGTACATCACTAGGTGGACAAAAAAAAATGACGCATCAACCTTAACAAAACCAAGTCTACTCATATCCATTTCACCAACCGGAAAATAGATTTTGTACCAATCGTAATCAATCAGCAAAGAATTCTACACGCAAGCTCAGGGAAGAATTTTGGCATGACTCTGGATGCCAAACTTAGGTAGAAAGAGGATGTTAAGAAGAAACGGTAAGAACTTGGATTTAAATTGAAGGAAATGTGGCTGCTTGGAAGACACTCTGAGCTGTCGCTGCATAATAAGCTGTTGTTATACAAACAAGTCTTGAAACCAGTTTTGTTTTATGGCGTACAGTTTTGGTGTTGTACTAAGAAATGTAATATTAAATTACTTCAGATTCTTCAAAATAAGGTTCTTCGCAGTACTGTTGATACACCATGGTACGTAAGAAACTCTGACATCCATCGGGACCTGAAAATGCCTACGGTTGCTGACGAGATTCGGGTTGCTGGTAAATATGAAAGAAGACTTAATGAACAAGAAAACATTAAAGTGTTACAACTGCTTGATAATGCTGGACTCGTTCGACGATTGCAGAGACAGAAAACAATTTGATCAAGTGTACTAAATGTGTATACTAATTCTCAGAACATGAACAAACTATAACTGTACTGAGGAATGCTCCAGTGGGAGCTTATCCTACACAATGTTAAGTTATGTATTAGAACTAAATTGCTAGGTAGTTTTTAACTGGTTGCAATAAAGTTATTAATGATAAAAAAATACATAGTTTCATGAAGATGTGAAGGTGAAAGTTTTAGAAAGTGCCTTGCAGAGCGACGTCATGGTAAACTGTCTATTTTCTGTAATCTTTTCTTCAGCCGCTCGCGGTATATCGCCTTTTATTAAAGACGGTTCCTCTCTCTGTTCATAATCGTGAACACCTTCGCGTCCATCATTAACAAGTCGTACACATCTCCGTACCAGTAAATCGACATTGCTTTTTCTCCATACACATCGCAAATTTGATGGTGAATTTCAGCTGGTTTAATGCCTTTAGTATTCAAGAAACGAATCACACGGCTACTTTTACACGAGGCGGGAGTCTTGATTTTCTTCGCCATTATAAACACATCAAACGAAGCTTGCTCAGTGCGTAGACGTTTACAATGGCGTTATTACCTTGCCGACGAATCAGCTAACGCTTCACGCGTGCGCAACAACGTGACGGGATCGGTACCTCAGCAACATTAAAGAACGAAGCTTTTTTGGATATCCCTCGTAAATTATAGCCATAAAATGAAAACGTTATTAAACACCGTATGAGCCTACTGATAATCACGGGCTGGTGTGTGACACCTCATGTGACGTTATGAGGGGTGAGATCTGTGTGTACACTGGCAAATCATTTGTGTGCGTGGACCTGTACAAATTTGAATTTCACACACAACCCATACCTATACGTTATCGCGAAATTTGCGAACTGATGAAAACCACACGAAACAATGAGTATCAACTAGTTGTGCATAACGTTGCGCGCCCGTGGACTCGCGGTAGAGCGAATTCGTTTGCGTATAAGGTAAAAAATAATTGTGTGTTTATGACGCTTTCAAACATATAAGTACGGAGTAACAAAAAATACTCGGATGAAGTTCAAAATCTTTCAAATCAAAAACAAGTGTTGTACTTCAAAAGAATGTTATATAGACATTACCAAATTTCAAGGTACGGAAATATTTTATACATTGTTGACGGTGACGATAAACCTGTTATAACAATCCGGGACAGCATTGTTAATACGGGATCAGATTCCTATCTAATCGATTTTTGTCATGAATGGATACCAGCCCTATAAATACCCAAGTTTGGTAGACTATCCTCTCTTGTAATCAGATCGTCATTGGTGAACCACCTATGTTTCGCGCGTCAGTAGCTCGTGTTGTCGAGACGTCTGATGAGGCTGAACCACACCCATAGCACGCAAACGTCATGAGGATTATCGTGGACACAATCAGGATAGAATAATAGATAGCACCAGATGACGATGAACTGATTATTTTTTGTTTAAAAGTGCAAGAAACAATAACAGCAAAATAAAGCATTTGTAAAACAATGTAAATCTGTAAATAATTTGTTTAAATTACTACAATTGATATGACAATTTTAAAAGAATGACAAAGATTGTGCGTTCTAGCGTGCGTGTGTACAAAATTTGCGAAACAGTTGTAGGCTTCGTATGTGGTGGGAGTAGATTGATAATTATAAACTATTCATCTGTTTGTGTAAAGACATAAGAAGTCGTGTAGACCAAACGTTATCATATTTTCCGTCGATGTAATCAACCTCAAGAACCCAGTAGTCCTAACTGTTTTACACTCGGCAATCAGACACAGAGGCTTCAGTAAATATGTTTACGTAATTTTACGTGTCCAGTCGTATACATATTTATAAGTAACTATATAGTATCATCGCACAGAGACTAGTACAAAAAGTACCGATGAAAAACCATTGACGCTTCCGTAGGACAATGTCAAACCGTCGTATTTCGCCATATCCAGGCTAAATATTCCATTAATTGAGTCGGATACAGTCAATACAAATTGACATTACATTTGCAGACATGTCTGGACTCTTGGAAATGTGCACTGTTGCATGATGCATTCCATTAACGGTGAATGCACTACAGTGAACCCGCTGACGTGGACTCAGACTGATAATGGTTGAAAATTATGGAGCGATGTGTGTGTGTCGCTAAACAATTTGTGGTCCGTCCTTGATGTCAACGCGCGCTGCAGTGACAGATTTCACCCTTGACTGACTGGACATATTCGCTGATACCTTCCGCTAACATGTTCAGAAACAAAGACTTCCGATAATATCCGATTATTGTTATTTAGCCAGTCATATATTTTATACTGCTACTTACTGATGTACAATTTATTTGTAAATTTCAATTAGTCTGTAACTGTATGTTACTATAAATAGAAAAATAATCAATTGACTTTTGTAAGTCGCTGTGTTCTTTCAATCTGTTTCTATTGTTTGTTGTACGTTCTTTTTTTTTGCATGTCTAAGAAGTATCGCTTTCATCTTGAGTCGTATTATTGTAGCCAGTCCTCACTTTCTTCAAAATCTCGTTCCTTTAGTAGCCAATTTTTATCTTGGATATTACACAAGGCATATTTACTAATGAGTAAGAAACACCCAACTAACATATGTACATATGTAATCCTAATCTTTACACTTCTGTCAATACGTTCAAGTTACTTTTTAAAACTATTAAACTATTTTCCTTCTGTGATGCATAAATTGTTACGGGGCAGAGAGGGATTGAGAGAGAGAGAGAGGGAGAGAGAGAGAGAGAGAGAGACAGACAGAGAGACAGAGACAGAGAGACAGACAGACAGACAGACAGACAGACAGACAGACAGAGCGAGAGCGTAATTTGTTGAGTACAACAATATATTTTTGTATTACTATTATTCTAGTACTCTTGACAGGTGCGACGTAAGTTAAGCTAAAGAATAATAATTTCTCAGCAATTGCAATATATATATATATATATATATATTATTCCTGTCACAAATCCCATTTTGTCCAACCACGCAGTGTTATTGAATACACTTTCGAAAACAAAAACAAAAAATGTAAATTAATTGAACGAGCGAAGTGAGTTAACGGAGTGTGTTAACGGAGTGTCTCCGTTTTAACACGGCCGTTTGACATTGGTCTGCCTGTGAGTTTTAAGAAATTATATACAAAAACAAACTCAGCATGTTTATTAATTTGACAAAATTAGTATGTCTTGGAAATTATGGATCACCTGCAAAATTTTTGAACCCTATATTAACGATAAAACTTCAAAATGTTTGTCAGTCATTTATATCTGTGTAAACATAGCCTATGTAACTTTATGTAAACCTAATAGGACTAAATTATTTAGCATTTACACATTGTGGTTATAAACTTAACAAAAGACAATGCAATGCAATAGTAGAACAATTGGAGTTTTTATAATTTTTCTCATAACTGAGATATTATCTAATAGCGAAATTTACCCTATCATGTATTATAGTATATCGTTGAAATTGTAAGTTCTACACATCAGGCGGCTTATTCGTATATACACAGAGTAACACCTTGTTAGAATTATCCTGTATAGTAGGTGGGATTTAGCCAAAACCCCTAGTCAACCTGTTAGTGAGAACTTTCTCACAGATTTCAAATTTTTTTTTTAGTTTCAAGTACTGCTTATTGTTTTATAATGTTTTACACCCATATCCGTTTTTGTAGTATATAACTATATTAAAAAACAATCGAATATTTAAAAATAGATAAATACTCAAGTTTTACCTGAGCAAATATTTATACTTAAAGTAAGAAGAAATACTCGTACTATGTAAACACGTCTCAGCCATTTAGTATGTGACTTGCTAGTTCTACAAAATTTGTAACTTAATGTTCATTTTATGCTTGTATAATTAACGAAGAGGTGGTTTAGAAGGACTGTCAGTGTCGTGCCTTTGAAAACATAAAAACATTCTTATAACTGCTGTAGAAGCCATGAATTCATGTTCTGAACGGTTTACTTCTTTGTTGGTGTTGCTTGTAGTGAGCCTAAGGGAGAACGGTTACTCTAGACTCCAGTATGTCTGTAACTATAGACGAACTTTAGAACTTAAAACTCTTCTGTATTGGGATGCTGGGTTTTAAAGTACTCTTACGTTTGGGAGACACGCAACTGGTGTCGTAGACCTGAAAGCGATGTTTACAAGTTCGGCCAAAGTCGTAATCCCGAAGGCTCTATGCGTTGGAGAATATTCCATCGACATTCAGGTGATGTATCTTGTCACATAGGTTGACAATAATAACAGTGTTGCTAAAGCACAAGCGTCTACGGGTTGCAACAGCTTTATAATCGTGCTGTAAATGGTGGTTAGAGACAGGCGCGAGGGGCAAGGCGTATGGTAATCTGAATCTATACTACTACTATAAAGGGGTAAAATTTGTTTCATTGCCCGAGATAACTTCAGAAAGTGCTGATCCAATTTTAAAAATTCTTTCACCACCGTGTTCCTTGAATTTTGAGGATGGTTTTATACATAAATTTCATCCAAAGTTTTAACGATTTTCAAAAACAGAGCCTTAAGACGGTTCCACGTCATGACGTTTCTTTACAAACTTTCGTTTTATGAAAGATAGCTATATGGCGTCAGCGAGCGAAATTAAACAAAAAATTCAAATTTTATTTTGGTTTTTGTTTCAATAAAATCCTCCTTTTCGTTTTTGAGATATTGACAGTTTTGTAAGAAATTTAGTGTGGCACGTACAGCATAGCGCATGAATGCTTCTAATACAGTATAAACTATTTTTTATCAGAACTATATTTTTTTTAATATTAAATATTATCTTAATGTAATAATATTTTTAAATCAATTTTAATATTTCTTATATTATTACAATTATTCTTACAGTTTTAAATCGTTTTGTTGTTTTTAATTGTTTTGAAATTTCTTATTTTTATATTACATTTTGGTTCTAATTCACTAATTTTTACTTTACAACTAAGGTACTTACTAAATTACATTTATAGTGTGTGTGTATTTTCCCGCGTGCGCTCGAGAGAGAGAAAAATATAGAGTGAAAGAAGGGACGAGAGGAAGAGAGGGAGAGGCCAGCGCGCCTTTGTTACACATTTGTTGTACATATGGTAAAACTAAAATATTGTTACGACGGTCTACTTGATCGTCGTAGGTATTGTGGAAACAAAATACAAGACACCAATTAAGTCACTAATCACCAGCTTTAATTTTCACAGTTAAACAGTTCGTAATTAACAACACTGTCTCTTACAACAAATCAAATAAAAATTGTTCACACGCAAATAAAATGTCACTAATATTAAACACAATTGTATTACAATTATACCGCCCGATTATAAAACGCAACAATTCACTAATAACACTTGAACGCACACAGTAATATCTCCCGATAATCACTCGAACCGCACTGTAAATATATCGCAACTATACTGAATACTAAGGCCACTGCCGCCTGTATTTATACCCCCGCTCACAGACGAGAACATTCCTAACTACGCATTATCTCTACTACTGCGTAATTAATTGCGGCCTTGACACAGTGCGTGCTTCTTCTGTTATAATCTAGCAAATGCGCCGAGAATCACGTATGCCACACACATTAGAGCTAGATTCTTCTGGAACATTCGATAAACACGTAGACTGTTCTGTGATGTCGTAACAATATCAATACATCAAGTAAATGTTATCTGCAAAATAATTATTTCTACTGTAATTTTAAAATCTATTTCTTGGATGAACACAATGTTTGGTGAGACGATATAAAAATAAATAAATCCCAGTAGGCATTTCTGAAATATATTTTATTGTGTGTATTTTTCTAAGGATAGCTTCGCCTAATGTTAAAGAAGTAAAAATTACTTTTTCCTTAATTATCTGAAAAAGTAGGAAAATGAGTTCCTGACTTACGATAAACTAAAACATTAATAGTCCAGTGGTCACGTGCTGTACTTAGACTTTCGCGCTCACTTATGTCACCATCACGCTACTGATATTTTAACTACATTACATTCGCACAGTAAAATATGTTTATTTCCTACATAAATCTAGAATATCTACCTACGTTTGAATATCACTTATATGTTACATAAATTTAACGCCAAATTTGTTATGTTAATACATTCTAACAAAGAGCAGCATATTCTCACATTACCTTACTTTCGGCTTCTAACACAGTAGGTGTTACCTATCACAGGTCGTAACCTACTAACCATTAGGCTATAACAGGCTATAATTAGCGCGGTAAAATATTCGGACGTCTCCTTTAGAATTCGTACCACAATCAGCTAGGCTCCCTACCACGCCAAATTTACGGTTCGATCATAAAGCTGTTCCATCGAGTAGAAACTAAATCGGCCGGCTCAGTCGCGTATTGAGAGCAAAGCGATAAGAGTTGCTGCTTGTGTTTACAGCGGTTTAGTGTAAAGTGATAATGATGATTAATAGTGTGCAGAGATCTGTAATTAATTACTTGTATTATTTGTAGAATCCGTGTGAATCAGATGATATTTTTTGTTCGTTACATTAGTGCGTGTTATAAGGTGAACTACTGCTGTATACGATTCTACATTGTTGTTTTCGTTTATTTAAACTGCAATTAACGAATATAATTTTATTATCACTGCTTAAAGAAGATCCTGAGAATATACCAGAATATTAAAACTCTATTCTGGTATAATTTGGGTTGTTAATTTTAACATAATTCGATTCCAGAATAGAGACTTTAATACTGTCGTTTCTATTTTAATAAATGTAGGGCTACTTAAGATATTGTTACGACGGTCTACTTGATTGTCGTATGGTACAGTGGAAAACAAAATACAAGACACCAATTAAGTCACTAATCACCAGATTTAATTATCAAAATTAAACAGTTTGTAATTAAGAAGATAGTCTCTTGCAACAATCAAAATAAAATTGTTCACAGGAAATAATAATTTCAACGAGTATAAAACACAATTGTATTACGATTGTCCAGCACAATTATAAACATACATAACACTTCGCCACAATACTACGAACCGCACTCGAATATATCACAACTCAAACTGAACTGAGCGTCGCTAAATACTTGTATTTATACACCGCAAAAATCCAGAATCATCCATGATACGCATCAACAACGCTACTAGAAAACACCAGAACGTAATTGGTTGCGGCCTTGCACACAGCGCGCGCGAACTGGTGAGTCCGGAACAATCTCGCTAACGCATGTTGAGAAACACGTACGCACCCAACGTTACAACCGGTTCCACTGGAACATTCGGGAAACATGTAGGTTGTTCTGTAATGTCGTAACAATATAGAAGGTTTTTATTTTATGTAGGCCTACTGAGCCTAACATTATGTAGGCCTACTGAGCCTAACATTATGTAGGCCTACTGAGCCTAACATTATGTAGGCCTACTGAGCCTAACATTATGTAGGCCTACTGAGCCTAACATTATGTAGGCCTACTGAGCCTAACATTAATGAACACGGTCTGAAATAGGCCTAATGTTATTACTTGTTGGCAGACACACATATTACACTAAGGTGAGTGCCTGCAAAAATGGTACATACTAACATAAGAGCAATATGTTATTTTAATTGAAACACATTTAAAACTACGTTAATACATTATTTTTTACGTGCAATCACAAATGGTGTAGCAAAAGAAGAGTAGCAAAAAGTATAAAGAATAGAGGTGGCAACCACTACACTTAGACCGCTTCAAGAAAAGGAAGTTTGACACAGTGGCGTTGCCAAGAAGCTACGTTTTACTTGTAAAAGTGGTAACCAACCATTTCCCTTATGTTTATAAGGAGAAGTGTATAGCCAAATCGAGCCTATATGTAACAGTGGTATATTATCTGAGAATTAATGCTTGGAAATACTAAGACGTTGTGGATTATCGGTATGACGTTTCTGCTGTTGTGGAATACAACAAGGGTTCCCATTATCACCATCTCTTTTTAATTAATATACAGACGAATTCATAGACAATTTATGACTGATAAGTCTGTACTTGTACGTTGTTCCTTGGTGATGACCAGGCTATCCTGTCGAATTCGGAAAGCGGCTTGAAGATCGCGGTGCTTTTATTAGAGCAAATCTGCAACGATTTCGTATTAATGATCGCCACATTGAAGATCAGGGTAATGGCTTTTCAAAGACTGCTCCCATACGAATAAACATTCTTGAAGATACCGTTCTAGAGTAGATCAGTAATTTTGAATATCTGGTCTATAATATGTCTTACATTACAAATAACGACTTAATGAATAACCAGCATAATTTCATCGACATGTGCGGGGCCATCAAGAGAATCCTAAAATCAACGAGTAATGAAACATTCCTAAAGTTCTATAAGGTTACCCTCCCCACATTTCTCTACGGGTCTAATATTGTACTGGGACTGCAATACGAATTGGACTTTAACGAAATCCTAGGCTAGTCGTATTCAAGCAACTGAAACGAGATTTCTTAGGAACATGACAGTACCGCTGAAGGAATGCAGTTATACGGAAGTGAGTAAATATTATGAGTATACTCGATAGGGTTTCCCAATATCGGCTAAAATAGTTGGAACATCATCTTACCGCATTCACAAACAACTATTGAATTATAAGCCCCAATGTGTGGGACACCTCCAGCTCTATTCAATTTGCTTGAAACTAGAACAAGTCATTTTTAGTTTAAGCCTTGTTAGAGATGATGACGATGGCGTTTTCTGCAGTAACCAGATATCTTGATTTTTTTACAGCTATGAATAGCTTAAAGACGTTGAGAGAAAGATGAACTAGCCAGAAACATTTTTTATTAAAGAAA
Source organism: Magicicada septendecula (assembly GCA_034769895.1). Lineage (NCBI taxonomy): Eukaryota > Metazoa > Arthropoda > Insecta > Hemiptera > Cicadidae > Magicicada > Magicicada septendecula. The sequence goes on along the minus strand of CM068370.1, from coordinate 284,972,984 downwards.
CCCTGTACCTGCATTCTATAAACTATTGGAAAGAAATACTAATATCATAAATATCATACATTTTTATTGTTCAATATATTTTTAAAATTAAAATAATGAATTTGTCCGGATACTTTATGAAATAATTTATTAAAACTTAATCCGACTTCAATTATTAATTTATTCTTTTCTTGACATATCTACAAGTTAGCTTGCATCATATTTAAGCCTTCGAACGGTATTATGAACAATACGGTCTAGTAATGTAATAAAATATATTTTCACTCAATACAGCACGATATGAATTAAGCACATATCAATTTCATTTACATTTCCAGGCAGACTGTGCAATCCAACCAGGGTGCAGTATTTATATTAATTAATTCAATTGCACTAAACAAGAGCTCTGATAAACGTGAACGTTGAGGGTCGGTCAGAAAAAGTGTCCGCATTCAATTACATTTAATAAGAGTGTTTCAGTATCAAATGTTCCAGCTCTATAATGAACAATACTATACCTGAATGCATTGTTTAATACTGTACGGAAAATTAATGTTTATTTTTCTTCCAATTTGTTATTCAAAATTTGTAGAGGTAGAGGGAACGATTATTCGTTGTAGTGTTCATTGTTCAACTAAGTTTTCTCTTAGAGAATTTTCTAACCTTTTTATTCATTTGTAACAAATAGTACATAGTTACAGGATTTTGTTATTAAAATGTTTTATTATATTAAAAAAACATAAAAACACAGGATCCTGATAAATATACTTTAGGATATAATTACGTAGAGTTAAGGATCCTACCTCTTAATAGAAGAATTTCTGACAACCACATTTCAATATTGCAATCGAGCAGGACAAGAAAAATAATCAAACATTATAAAAATTCACAGTTTTTACGGGTGTGGAAAAGCTAAAATTACGTGTATGGAGGGGCGCCAAAATCTTTTCTTCTAGGATATGAGATAACAATTTTGAACTATGACAAACTGACAAACCTAACCCGGAACGCAATAAATATTACTCGAAACGAGACTCTAGGTGCACAGAAAAACGTAAGAAAGAGTAAGTGTAGACAATTTATATTATGGTGATTTCCAATTTCTAAACTTTTTCAACAGCTGGTAAATGTGTTTGCTAATAATTATAAATATGTAAATATATAAATATAGATATAAATGCATACATATAAATATGTATATATAAATATACCTAAATATGTGTTGACATACATATATATGTAATACCATCCATAAAATTACTATAACATTTGAGAAAATTACTATAACGTCAGAAAAGGAATGGAAACATCGAGTAGAAGACAAACCTAACGCAGTCAAACGAAGTGGCTTAGAAGATAGTCAGAGTAGGATACGAGCCGTTCGAAATTAAAGGAAAGTGGTTTGGAAGGATAGTAATTACTATCCATTATTACTCCGGGATGTTTTCCCATGCAGTCATTCCACACACTCAGTCAACATTAATGATGAAAGTACGTCTTGATTCAATAGTACTCGAAAAATGTTTCGCACTCTGGATATGTCTAGTGTACCTCTAAAAATGTAGAATTAGTATAATAAGCCCAGCAAACTACATTACGAGGTCGTATCTGAACAGTTTCCTTAATAATTTCTAGGCAGTCAGAGTGATTTCAATTAAGTCGATTAACTATGAGAGGCCATGGAAGATTATTCCGTCAGTTAACCTTTAGATTGTAAGACGTGTGACCTTTGGAGGGTTTATGCATTTATCATTAGTTCTGGCCAATGTGGGTTTGATATATGAGTACTTCTAAGTCTTGCATATTATCGTAGAAGTCATCTAACCAACTTCTACTAATAGGAGAAAAGACTGTTAGCGGCACCATACAAAGGCTTCATTAAGCTGAACGAAATGATCTGTAAGAGAAAGGAACGCAAGGGAGAAGCATGCAACATATGCTTCTTTAAATTCTTTAAAAATCAGTAACCAATGAGCTATATATGCCTAAAGTTGCGTCAAAAAACAAAACTTTTTTTCAAATATAATAATGTCAAATTTTAGTTGACTCTCTTTTATCAGGGTAATGTATGTTAGACAATACACACATTTTTGGCACCATTGTAAACTATTTCACGGCGAAACATAGTGAAATAATACGAAATTATAGAATGCATTTTGTTAAAGTGAACAAGGTTTTTTGAAATTTATAATAACATTTTAGATAAATTAATCATCATCATTAATTTTACCTTGTTTTACTTAGTGTAATGAACAAATGTTTTTCTCATACTTAGTTAAGGGGTTAGTTTATTTGACGTGTCAACATAGCAGTAGTGAAGAAGGAAGATTATTTCTTGAAATATGTGCTTATGTGAGTGGTTTGTAGAGTTGCGTACTGAATTAGTTGTAAAAATATATCTTTGCTTGTTTATCTCTTTATATTGTTTTATTTAAAAGTAAATTAACATACAATTCTTCTTACAAAGTAGCATCGTACAATATCCAGTAAGAGGTACTGATTGATTATCCAGCTAAGGTAAACTTAAATCAGTTAGATTAATCTGTAATTAATTAGCCTTTAATTCCGATTAAAATTGGTTAGTTATCTCTTGACGTCTTTGTTGGTGTACTGAATTACGCTAAGGGTGAATAATTGCTTTGCTGGCAGTAATTGCTGCGTACACGACTGTACTTAGTTTTCCTGCGATCAACCTCTTACACGTTATCACCACTTACGCTGAAACAGCACCTGTAATTATTCTGTGATTACCAATAATCGATGTGAAACAATATCTATCGTTGAAGTGACTATTGGAGGCTATCTAAGATGTTTTAGAAATATATTCAACTGAAACATGAAATCCATTCCGAAAATCTACTCATAATTTTAAAAGAACGCCTTAAATCTCTGGTGGCGGAATAAGCTTCTGCGCAAGGAGACTGCATTATACTTTTGAAATGTTTAGTTTAGTATCAATAGACAGGACTAGAATTGTGAATAACAACAAATAAATTTTTAATTAGTTTAAAGAAACATTTGTTTCTAGGAATACATAGGCACTTATAAAAATATTAATTTCGTAACGACTTGTTACAAATATGCTGTTATTCAATTAAGCAAATGTTTATGTTAAAAAAGTTGTGACGATTTAAATTGTGACAATTATAAAAAAATAAAGAAATAAAAAAAAATTTTAAGTTGCGAACAATTAACCATTTAAATCTCACAATGATAATAAAAAAAATGTAGGTACTAAGTGTGAATGGAAGTAGTAATTAATAAGGGCAAAGAAACGGTAAAGAAAAGACATATTGTAAATAATTATTATTGTTGCATTTAACCCTTTGCTTGTTATCAGGCGCCTACCTGTTGATACCGGACTCGACATGTTTACCGAGTCTTCTGTAATTAAAATAATATAGAAAAATAATGTTAATAATTAAAGAATCTGAAGAAACAGATAGTCACGAAAACAACTAATTTAAATGATGTATTTTTATCTAGCTATAGTTTGTATAAATGAAAAAGTTTTATTTAGAGAGAGACCGGGACTATATTCTCGCGGAATAAACACCCCACTATCTATTGTCCTGTACCCGTGGTAGCGTACGAAAAATCTCTCTCGCCATGACGACTCCAAGCAGTGCACACGCACGAGCGAAATGCTCTGTTGAAATGTTATGTGATTGGTTATTAGTTTGGATTAATTCTTATGTATTTTACTAACTGCTACAAAAGAGTGTAATATATAACGTTAAGAGAAAGAAAAAATAAAAAAACGTAACAAGAAGAAATATGTGACAACCAATAGTACGAGTGTTAATAACTATAACAGCTATCTTCTCCGATTGACGACTCTTCACAACATCCTGCCTGGAGACATGAATCATCAGAATTACAACTCTAGTAGACTCGACCGATAATGCAGTTCGAGACTTCTGAGAATCAACGAGTACCTGTGTAGAAGGCCCACTCTATCCTGCAGACGTTTAAGCCGTGAACAACTGAGACCAGACCTAGACGAGGACGACGCTCTTAGGATTCCCAAGATGTAACCATATGGAGGAGACTTCTACATCCCAAATTAAAGGTGACTCGATAGCACGTCTATCGAGTAATAATAATAATAGTAATTGTAACACAAGACTCTCTTAAAGAGACTTTCAGAGACGATTGACTTTATAAGAATATAAAAATTTAAATATAAGAATTTAATTGTAACTATTCAGGCTTCTTGCAATTGCAACAGTTTAGATTTTAACGTATCGTAGTATAATTAATACCATTCTTCAAGTGGAATAATAATGAAACTTAGAAGTAAAAGTAAAAGTAAAGCAACAGTCTTGCAAGCTAATATCTTGAATTGAATATAATTAATTTTTAAAGTTTAAAGACTAAATACCAAATGGTTACCCGGATCCGGGGAAAAGCTAAATATAATTTGTTGTGATCCCACATTCTATATAAAGCAATTTAAACAAGTTAATAATTTAATTAATAATGTAATGGGATCTGTTTTTTGAGTAAATGTCATTTGTTTTATTTTAAATGTTTAATAAAGGAAAATCTTCTTGTTGCACACATATACTGAGTACATAAATCAACAGTTTTCCCTTCCATGATTCCTTTTATATTTACTGTGTGTTGTTCTGTTTAAATTTCAGCTCGTCCCGAATAAGGCAGCCTGAAGTAATTGGCCGAACCAATTACTTTGGGTTCCCTCTGTTATAACTCAAGAAAAGAGGTTATAAAGTATTGTTAATTTTTTAAAATCAAAAACAAGCCTCCGTTCAATACACCTGTAAAACAAAACATCGGCGCCTTGTGGTGAGTTCTGTGCTGCGGACGCTGCCCAAGTGATCCATCAAGATCTCAATCTCGTCTAATGTTTTTAAACGGACTCTAATTAAAAAAAAAAATGCGGTGGTGAAAATTTGAAGCATCGACCTTCGCCTCTTCCTTGCGTTCAATCTAGCGGCTCTTCTACTATGTTTTTTTTTCTATTCCTTATCAACCATCTTTCAGTTACCGGCCTAGATTAGCATACGTATAGGTCAGTTAATTTTATTTATTGCCTATTTTCATTAGTGATCAAAACGTACTCGTTTTCGCATTGTAGCGTTTACTGAAAGCTGGATAAAGCTGGCGTTCATATATCAACAACGGTGTAGTTATTTGAAAAATAATGCATCATATAGAAGTGAAAATTAATAGTTAGATACCTATTGTGAGATATCAAATAAAATATCCTATAATACTTTTCATTAAACATAGGTGAACCTAACGTACGAGATATAGGCCTACATTCACAGTACAGAGTAGATAAACGGTACGTGAACGTCTATAAATATGGCAATTATTATATTTCTTACAAATTGTAAAAATTCCATAATTTGTATCTCAAATTTTATCGTGTATATAAATTGTTTTATCTGTAATTGTAATTTATCCTTTCTCTGCTTTTTTTCTATAAAGCAAAGTGCAGAAAACATGAATTGAAGTATAACGATTTAAGTTTGTATAGCTTATGATAACGTAATTATAGAATATTTTGAAGCGTGTATAATGTGACATAAACCAAATAAAAAATATATATTCGTGTTAAACAATTTTTATTTTTTATTAAAGTAGAGGAGGAAAGTTTTGTATAACACAAGTTTGCATGAATAGGTCTATAATGCAGTACATTCCTCTCACAATCCATAATATTCATTGCCCCTCAACGTTGGAGACTTTGATGGAAATTTATCCAAACTGTTAGCAGACAACGTCATCATTAGATGCATGCTCGAAGTTGTATGCAACAGACACGGCAACGTACATTGTTCCACTATACGTTGAATTAACGGACAATATCAAACCGTAGACATGGTTAAAAGTGTATAACGTGTGTGTTTCTGTACAAGTGTGTTGATGAATGCAGTTAAACTCTTATGCTGAGACAGGCTGTAGGCCTGCTGACAGATTTCACCCTCGATATAACTGCCCCCAGTACATGCACTATCGCGTTTTTGTCTATTCATTGACAAACCGCACACACACAGACACACACACGCGCTCGCACGCACAATGAAGATTGGTGCTTCTGCAGTTTGTATACCTAAGCGTACATATTACAATTGTATAAAGTTGTTTCTCACATTCTCATGCTTTTGACTTCAAGATAAAAAGTTTTGTACTTTATTTCTAAACAACAGTTAAATAAATGGTAGACTAAGTCTACTATGAAACGCTTTAGATCTATCGGTAAGATCACTTGATTAAAGCATCTAGGTGCACTTGTTGATTCGAACGTCTCATTTTTAAACACAAATCCTACGTGCATGGCCAGAGACAGAGACTGGCTACACTCGTAAAGGTATACAAAGAGTAAAAATTGCATATGTTTCGATTATACAGGTTATTTTAGACTGGTTATTAAAAACAGTTAGATTAGGTTGTGTTAAGTTTGGTTATGTTAAACTGGGTTAAGAATATTTCTCCTGTTACCAGATACCATACTCGTCTATTAGTTCTAATTTCTACCACATTTCTGTTTTACAGTTATTGGATACACATCGGAAAAGAATGTAGAGAGGGAATTTTTACGTATTTTCTAATTTGTCACGACAATAACATTGTGTGTTTCTCTGATAACATATACAATATTTAATTACATATGTTACATGATATTGTACACAAACTGTCACTCTTAATGGAAAATAGATTTTCTACAGTTGTTAATTAAATTTTATACAGTGATAAAAGTTTCTTACTGGGTTCAGTCACCATAAGTAGCTTAGACGCAGGATAGTTATTGTTAATAATTATTACAGGTTTTCAATACAGTTAATTAGCGTATATAAGTGCACACGAACTCAGACGACATTATCTCATGCGTAATTGTTAGTTTGAAGTAATTCATGTGAATTTTCTTGGAAAAAACACGTGCTAACTGTGCAGTGAATACAAAATACGAAAGTGATGGTATCCCATAAAAAATCGGACTTTCCGTCAGTCAAACTTATTAAATACTATTTGTGAGAAAAACTCGGAAACGAAGTATTTTAGCACTGTTAGAACACTGTAAGTATAACATACTGAACGCCCGTTGTTCTTCAGTGTGGAATATTAAATTGACACCAGGGTGGGTAATACAATCAGAAAATTCTATTTATCAGTTGCGTCCAAATTTAAATTTAATTTTACAAACGTAATAATTTACTACGCAATATTGATAATAATAAAAAACGTTAGGTGTCAAGCTGAGAATTAGCACCAAATTAAATTCAACGTTAGCGTCGTATAATATAAACAAATGCACCACCAAACGTGTAAATTCGATATTCGATACGCGTAAGGAGCCGGGAGTTGGCTTCTTCTGTTATATACAAGTCGCAGTTATTTCGGTTCCCACTAGAGCAATGTAGGCATACGAACAAGAATACCGATAAAAAATTAAAATATAATATAATTGAAAAAGTGAAATATAATTCAAATCTGATAAAAATTTCGACGTAAACCTAAAGTTAACCATAGAGTTTATATTATTTTATTTTGCACCTAAAATAGGTAAAAATAAATGCCAAATCATGCGTCACAACGTTGTGCATTGTAGCATAGGCGTGTGTATAAAATAAACTTTATTTCTTGTAGCAGTAGAACGACAATTTTCAACTAGTAATTTAGTTATATAAAGTAATATTAGAAGTCACAGAGATCAGACAAAGTCTACTTTCCGTCAATGTCATTAAACACATGAACCGAGTAATTGTTTTAAACTCTGCAGTCAGATACAAACGTTTCAGTCGCAGAGTTCATTTCACGTGTCTACTCATTTCATATTCATATTTATAAGTAATTGTAAATACTTCGTAACATAAACAGAAGTAAAAAACGTATCCAAAAACCATTTACATTTACTCAGCATAGCTCTGAACCAATATTTCAGCTATTGCAAACATTTAGAAATATCATTTTGATCACGAATCCCATTTTGAAGTTTTTTAAAAACTATGAAATACTGAAATTATTGAATGAGCAAAATGAGTTCTCAGTTTTAACTCGACCCCGTGACATTTGTCTGTCTGTCAGTTATTAAAAATTTAATTGAAAATACATATTCTGTTTCTCTTCTTTTCTTGATAATTCTGGATTGTCTTCAAAAGGTTTATGTCAGTTGTGTTTACAAAAAGTTTTTACAATTTTTATAAACCTGCAAATATTTGTAAAAAGCATTAGATATAAGCCTGCAGATATTCATGTTAACATACATAAACTTGAAAGCTAGGACTAAATTATAGGCATTATGGTTATAAGTTTAACTAATAAAAAAACCAGTGCAATAGTATAGAATTTTTAATATTTGTTGTTTGATGGTCTATATATAATTTTTATTTGCTAAAAAAAAAGAGTAAATACGTTTTTTGTAATTTTTTAATAATTGAGGATTAGGTATATAATATTAAAATAACCTAATAAAAATGTATTTCGTTCTGAACAGTGAGCTAGTTTAACAGTTAAAGGATCTTACTAGTATAAGAAATGTTAACACCTATTAAGAATTTCAGTTTGTTTATAAAACAAATATACTAGGTGAGATTTAGGAAAAACAATCCTAATAAATTTGAACAGTGCAACAAATTTTTTGCAAAGATTTCAACTAATTTTTGTTTTGTTTCAAGTACTGATTATTGTTTTATAACCTTTTACACCCACAGTTTGTATCCCATAAATTTTATTGGGTATACTCATACTCATAAACGGTTGGACGGCATAATATTAAAACAATTTTCAGGTTTTGTGTACTCAAACATTTATACTTATAACTATACGAAGATATATCATCTACTGATAAATTTCTTGTTAGTTCCGTAAAGTATGGAACTTTATGTTCATTTTACGCTTTGTACCGGTAATTAAGGAAGGCGACTTTCACAGATGTTGTTTCTTACTAAGAAATTAAAGTAAGAAAGAACAACAGCAATCCTGAGATGAAGGATAAAGAGAAGTGAAAGAAAAACGAATGATAACATGAAGGAAGAATGCAAAGAAAAGGAGAAGACGGTTCTGTAAAGTTGAAAATTAATAGCATTACTAAAAGCATTTACGAGTACAATGCTGATAGTAGTTAAATATCTCAGCTTTGAATAACACTATAACTATCTTATAATGTTTCAGAGTAATGTATTTTTGTTTGAAGTATTCACTTTGAGAAGATATTCCTTGTAGCGAGCCTAAGGGGAACCGACTACTCTAGGGACCAGCATGTCTGTAACTATAGTCGACCATCGGAACTTTTCACTATTTTAACGCTGAGTTTTTTAAGTATTTTCAAGCTATGAGACAGTCAACTGGCGTCGTAAGTGACATACGCGTCATAGGGTTGGAAGAAATGTTTACTAGGTCGGCTAAAGTCGTATCCCGAAGGCTCAAGGCGTTTCAGACGGTGGTCGATTACTCTACCAGCATTCAGGTGACGTATTTCGTCACACAGGTTGCCTATAAAAATGGTGATCTCGAAGCGGCGTGTTCTGTATTATTTATGATACACAAATAATCATACGCATTCTGTGTACATGACTTTCTTGTAAGTTTTGTTTATTCGAACTTTAATTAAAATAACTATTTGATATCCACTGCTTAAGTAATACGGTCCATAGTACAGCCGTAACAATACAGAACATTCAGTATTCTAGGGTACTTTCAGTTGTTATTTTAACATTATGTTTAATTTACCAAATGATCAAAAGCCTGCTTTCTAATGGCCGTCCCACATTTAAGTAACAGCATTGATTATATGGGCTACACTGTTGCCGTGTTTCGTATTTGGAAATGCCTATTTGGCGCATTGAAGGCGTTCGAAATGTATTTCTCCCGAACAGCGACGTCGATTTACTGCTACATGGAGTGACTTTTATCATTGAAAGACTACACATTATTGTCCAGTTTTTTTAGTGTTTTCCTTCTAAGTTCTATGTATGAAAATAACTTGACCTTAATTACCAAAAAAAGCTTCACTTTACCTATAATTGGAAGTGTGTTTATATTATTTAGTGAATAAGCGGTGTTAGACAATCGATACAAATTATCATGTAACTAAGCAAGGACGAAACATTTGTATTCCAGGAAAAGCAATTATCTAAAATAATAACTGTGAATTGTAAACGTGTAAAATATTGTACTCTTAAAAAAATACGTAACGTTAAAAGTAATATAAAATTTATACTATATACTATAGGATTACACGCACGCACACGCGCTCGCGCATACACGCCAGGGTGTAACGTAAAAGGTCTCCTCATTATACAGATTCGAATTTTTGTGTCAGTACAATAAAAAATTTCGTATACATACAGGTTCGGAAACTTTATTTTCAATCTGCCCGCTATTTTGTACTTTTTAAATAAAACTTTATATATCAAGTGTTAATAGAGATATCTTAATGACGTTTGCCACATATGTTTACATTAATGGAAGTTGGTGAATTAAAAAATATTCCTAATTTCATAATTAGGACTACGGTTCCTTCAGTATAAGACAAATTTATTTAAAGTTATTACTACTTTTTAAAACTGCCTCACTAATAGTAGTTTATAACAAAGTAAGAGCTTGATTTTAAGCGAAATTAGAATTAATAACTTCTAACAAATTTAAAAACACTTGTGAGATGGTGTTTTTTCTGCCCAGTAATGATTATCTTGGACATTAATAATTCCATTTCATGTAAGACTTCTTCATCAGTGAATATGTCAGGGACTAAATAAGTGCGGATCAATTGCAATTTCGTGTAGAAAAGTAAACAAAATTCCCGTCTCTGTTCATAGTCAACATTTTTAAGGGCTTGTAGCCTACGCTTTGTAGATATTAATGCTTTATTCTTTTGTGGAGATTCATCTGTACTAAAATCGGGAACAGTAGCTGAATGGAATTTTGACAAGTTTGCATGTCATACACAAGTAGTGGAGCGGTGTGTGAAGGTGGTGACAGAAGCGTTACAAAAAGTCGTTGTTGCCAAGTTCAGAGATGGGTTCATCTGAACGACGGTTCTTTCACGATCCATCATGACACGTTTTTCGCTCAAGTCGGAGTTTAAAATAGCTAATACCAAAAAGAATGAGTAAAAGGCTGTTGACATAATGCCATAGCTCGTAACAATTATCAATAACTATTTTATGTCAAAGTGTAAAATTTGCAATTTTAATGTTAAAAATGTGTTTTTTAGGTGCAATGCGCGACCAATAAAAATTGAAATATCTACGCTTTTTAATTTCCCTTTGCTATTATTTACTTAGCTGTAGGCCTACCATTTGACACATAGAAAAATTTTCGTTTTTAAAGTACAAAAAATTGTTAAAATTGATCAATTTTTACGATTTTCGGGGTGATGCGACACCGGAAGATATTAACCGATTTTTTATTTACTTATTTTTTTTTTTACTTATGTGTCCTAGGGGCAAGTTGTTTACGGTATAGCAAATCGAAAAAAATAAAAATATTTTTCGTCCCACCCTAACTTCTATCGCCTTTTTAGATATAAAGTTTTCTTTAAAAACACAAAATGGCAGACACTAACAACTAGACCTCGCGAAGCAACTTTATGATACAAGCGTCTGTGGCATAACCCGCTCACACGCATTCACAGTTGATCATTTATTAACTGCACTGAAATTAGTTTCGTATGGAAATAAATGAAAAACCACTGTCTGTTTTCAGGTGTTTATTTGTAATAGTTTCGAGAGACAGGAATATTGTGTGTAAAAATATTTAAAATTATTGTAATGCAATGTTTCAAAAATTTCGTACGTAGCCTACATGACCTTCACGTGGCTGGGATACAGTAAATTTCTGATCACAGTAGAAGAGTAGAATGGAGTGTTGGTTCAAGCGCTAAGAGATGTAGAGTGAGATGCATTAATTTAAGTGCATGTGTTCAATTATATGTGTTGCGACAACACAAATTACTAAACTATTGGCGCATAGGATATGATAGTATGTGTATTTCAAATTACAAGTCTATATTGGAGGGTTTAAGATTATTTATTGCACAAAACACAAGTTATAGTTTATATGGTATATTTGATATGTACAGAATGTAATGTTTGATATAGAGTCTTTCTTTTAAAATGTTAAATAATGTTCAAATGCAAGACGTGATACGTTACATAAGAAGATTCCCACGATGATGTTGAAGAGACGGGCCGGTCTTTGCGGTGTAGTTGGTTCGTCAGATGCGGCTTATAAATGACAGACGTTTCCCCAGTAATGTTTACAGCTGGGCTGGCGTCCTGTAACAGCTTGGCTGATGTCCTGTACAGCTGGGCTGGTCCTAAAACAGCTGGGCTGGTGTCCTATAACAGCTGGGCTGGTCCTATAACAGCTGGGCTGATGTCCTATAACAGCTGGGCTGATGTCCTATAACAGCTGGGCTGATGTCCTATAACAGCTGGGCTGGTGTCCTGCAATTCCCACGATGAATCTGACGCTTCGCACACACAACGGTACTACGGATCTTATTACTCGCAAAACTTAATATAGAGCTTATGACCAAGTAATATCTCAGGTGACAGTGAGTTTAATCTAATAACAGTATATTGAGCTTATACCTCTCCGGCTTCTTCAAGTGTTCTCGCGAATACCAAGGTCTACCGCGATCAGCAGACCACCCTATGAGGAAATCTTGCACTAGCACGGAAACGTCTTGATGGAACTATTGCGTAACAATTAATGATACTGTCACTGCGGAAAATCTCGCACAGTGATACAGTTACACTCACTTCTTACACACGTAACACTACAATATTAATAGTACCGTGTATAAAAAGATAATATCAAGAGTTATGCGTCACACGCGTTACTATCCCCGAAAAGTCTTAACAGATCCTTGCAAGCGGTAGAATCTTGTACAAGGATTGTATGTACCGTTCGCGGTAGCAGCAGTGAAGAACTGCCTGTAATTATACGCACAATGCGTTAAAACAATACTGTGTAGATGTACTACACACCCAGTTCTGAGTCTTCCCGTTTCACTAACGACGAATAGTTTTTACAGCACCTTGCAAGCGGTAGAATCTTGTACAAGGGGTGCACGTCCCGTTCGCGGTAGATGGCGTAGAAGAACTGTCGTAATTATACGCGCAATGCGTTAAAACAATACTGTGTGCAGATGTACTATACACACAGTTCTGAGTCTTCCCGTTTCACTAACGACGAATAGTTTTTACAACACCTTGCAAGCGGTAGAATCTTGTACAAGGAGTGCACGTCCCGTTCGCGGTAGATGGCGTAGAAGAACTACCTGTGTAACGACAGGCTTAAGAAAATTTCCAACCACCACTCAGCATTCTATTGGTGGATGGAAGTCACATGGTTATTACATAGTGACAATGCACTTTTCATGCAGTAGAGTGCATTTACTTTGTAACAGCATGCATAGCGGTAATCAGACTACCCGTATCTCATGCATAACTGCCAACATACTAATATCATACATGAACGTAAACAATAGTCAGAAATGTATAGGGAATGTAGCAATACATATGTCTAAGTTCAGTTAATGTCAACACAACGATAAATACTTCACGCACCGCCCGGGAAACGTTTACCACTCGCGCACGCGCGCACATTTCCACAAACACAGTACATGAATAACAATAAATAATAATGCACAGTTTTACTAAACTAAACCCTTATCCTTACTAAATACAATTGATAACAACCAAACTTAACCATCTACCAATATAATATGAATGTCCATTGTCTGTGTAATATATGAACTTGCCCCGCCTATCATGATCCTGTGATTCGTTGCAGTGTATATATGTAATTTATTTACTTGCTGGCTTTTATCTAGACTCTGTATAACACGAATTAGCTATCTGTAAAACTAAGGGAACTTTTGTGACACGAGTGCGGTTGTTTAAAGAATGTATTATCAATATTGAAAATTTAAACTAATTTTATTTCGAATATGATGATTTAACGGAAAGAATTTATCGCCTACTGTTTGAGAGTCTTATTTATGTAACTGATGGTACGAACTGTGAATACATCTCTGACATAATAGGATTGGAGTTCTTATGTTTTTCCTGCTTCTTCGCCATACATACTAAGAATTTACAAAAAAATTATATATTGATAAAAAATCCCGATTAATGAGATTTTTATTAACGTTCTTAATAAGCTTAGATTTAATTAAATAAATTCAACTCACACATAACAGAAGTTTGTTTAAACTAATGAAAATGAAGAAACACTAAGCTTACTAAGCTTATGACAGTATAACCGAGAAAAGTAGTAAAACATAAAATACGTGTATTAGAAAAACTACAAAGGTTTCAATAAAATACTTAAAATATGTTATTTTGTTATATTAATTTAATTTAATATTACATTTTGCCGTAAGATAATTTATATAAGTTAAGCGTGTGATATGGAAAGTTTTGTATTTTTAAAACCTAACAAAATTTTTACTTTTATATTCCCAGTAAAAATAACATTTCTCAAATGTTTATTTCTCACTAGAATATTTTTAACAACGATTGCTGGTTGGTAATATCATGCATTATCACACACACTACAAGTAAATATCAAATTAATAAACAGAAATTGTACAGTACAATATGTTGTTTATGATCGAAGGTTTCCTGTGAGTTCCTTAAAATCTGTGGGTACATACTACGTTTTAGACAGAATTGGGAAGTTTTATGTGGGGGTTCCTTATTTGCTTTGGAAGTTTTACATTGATCCATTTGATTACGCTCTTACCAGCCGTCTAGTTAAACAGTAAATTGGGTTTCATAAACCTTAAAAAAATTGTTTAACAGAAGGAACAACTCAAAAAACTTAAAGAAATTTATTCGTTACATAAAAAATAAAATTATAAAGTTAGTTTATTAATAAGTTTAACGGTAGTCTAAAAACTGTTACACCACAGATTAGGCTGTAGGGTCCATATTTGTTAAACATCAATAAATCTGCCTTATATAATATTCATGATCCAAAAAGCACGTAGATGAGAAAAAAAATATAGGAACACGTTGTACGATAGTACAACAGAGACAAAAGTGGTGACTGTTAAACATGCAAAGAAAATGCTGTATCAAAGCTGTATTTGTATCAAATGCATGTGTAGCTGTATCAAAGCTGAAGAAGGCGGATACGTAAGCCGAAACGCGTCCAACAAAATCAGTAAGTTTTCACATGAAAAAGTTCATTTTTAGTTAAATGCAAAGAAAGCTTATCATAAAAAAAAACAATATAAACTAATAAGAACAACGCGGTCAGTTAGATTTTAACACTTGCTGTAGGCCTAAATTAGAAGGGAGTCCCAAAACATAAGTGAATAATCAAAAACTGTAAGAATGCTTCTATGTCTCTTATGGACAAAGAACACACCATTAAGTAAGGCCTTTTAAAAATGAGTGGGGTATTTCGTTGACAGAACTAACCAATTATTTTTTCTAACAAAACCGTATAACGCTAAGCTAATTTTAACATACAAATAAAGTCTACGGCAATACGTAGCAGTACAAAACATATGACCTGCGAAACATGAATATACGGATGTGCCCCATATGCTTATGGGGACCGTTGTTCCTTGCTTTTGGACAGAACGTCCTAGCGGACGGTACGAACGAACGTGTCCAGTCATTCAAGGGTGAAATCTCTCACTGCAGCGCACGTTGACATCAAAGCTGGACCACAATATGTTTAGCGACTCACACATTGCTCCATAATTTTCAACTATCATCAGTCAGAGTCCACGTCGGCGGTTTCACTGTAGTCCATTCAACGTTAATGCAATGCATCATGTAACAGTCCGAGTCTTCAATAATCCAGACATACCTGTCAATTTGCATTGGCACTGAATCCGATACAATTATTAAATTTTTTAGCCTGTACATTGTAGCATGATAGATAATCCACATTGTTCTGAATGAAAAAATGATCATAAATAAATTAAAAATAAAATTTAAATCAAAGAAAACTACATTAAAAATTAATTAAGAACCACAGTAAAATGCAATCATAGTCTGAAGAAAGAATATCAATTAAAACCAACTATACAATATATGATGAGTGATAAAAAATAAAACAAAAAGCTAAGATAAAGTAAGGAAATACCCAGGTAGGATAGGAGTAAGTAAGGAAATACCCAGAAGAAACCGACATCCATAATAAAAGGACTGCTATTGGAAGAAACCAGGTAGGATAGGAGTAAGTAAGGAATTACCCAGAACAAACCGAAAAATAATAAAAGGACTGCTATTGGAAGAAACCAAGAAACAAAAATATAAAACCCCAAAAGAAATTAAAGGTCCCTAAAAAAAATATAACACATAAAATAAATACTAATGTAAAGTACATATAAAGAAAAATGTCTAGATGTATAATTAAAAAGGTACCGGTACAAGTTATTTTATTATGTTAAATAGACTTCATGTGTCAGTGGTTAAATCTTAAACTAAGTACATTTGTGCCTTTACACAACTTCAAAGTTTTTTTATTGAATTCAGAAGTAATATTTTGTAGAATATTATTATGAAAATAGACTAAAAATGTTTCTAAGTAAGTGCCACTCTTTATCTCACAACATTCATTAAAATGGCAAAAGATAAACTAAGAGCAGGCAATAAATAAGTGAAGTGACCAAAAATACATCCATAAAATAAAACAGAAACAGCCAAGACTGCACAAAAATTAGTTTTAAGAAATAATTTAAATAATGAAAGGACAGATGTGTTTTGTTTATATTAAGTTCAATGAACTCAAGGCTGAAATGTCTGAGTTTGAGTACAATTCTTTTGTTATAAAATATTTGTTATGTGTTACTAGTATTGATCGATGCTAAATGTTAATGTAGATACGTAAGGGAATTTTAATTAACATTGTATAAGAATAGAATGTCAGAAGGGGTATAAGCAAGCTGTAATAGTCATAAAACATTATATGTGAACAAAAGTAAAATCTAGGCAAATGGTAAATCTCAACAACCTTATAATTGATAAATAAGTTAAGTAAATTAAGTAAATTGATGAAATTTATATAATGTAAATCAATCACAGTGTATTCTAATTGTACCAATACTTTATAAAGATATTGAAGAAATGTATAAAAGATTATTAGAAAAAATGCAAGTGTAATAACACTGGAACCTAAGGGGAAGATTTAAATTAAAGATAATATTTAATTTAGTTAACCAAATAATAATATTACAAGGAATTAAGGAAAAATAAACATTTTATTTCAATCAGGGACCTTGTTCAATAATAATTATAACATAGTAAAGATTGTAAAACATTTAATATGACAGGAAGTAAAATTTTAGGCCTACATTTAAGAATACTGTAAATAGGGCATTTTGAGATAGAAAACATTGTAAAAGTATCATATTTGGTATTAAATAACGCAGAATTAACTAAGGAAAGAGATTAAGTGTTAGGTATTTAATAAAATTAAATAATAGTAAAAACGTATTCAGTCATATAATGTAAAAGTCAATTATGTAAGCGGAAATGCCAGAGATTTAAAACAATGTCATTTTAATATTAGTTTGGCCAGGACGTTTGATCAGTTTGACCACTGATTCAGGACCACTACACTATCACCAGAGGAATTAATCAGTACTGCTGAGACGAGGAAAACTTGGAGCAGAACATTTATTTGAAGAGAATTCCGTTGTGCAGGCGTGAGTCAACATATGCAGCTCGGAGCGGCCATTTTGACTTCCCACAATTCTCCGCAGCCACGGCCAGACTTCGACATTCGTTTGGGTTCGCAACAATTTTTATAATCATTCACTTTTATATATTCAATAATAACTTGTATTGTTAGACAATTAAGCTTTTTACTGTAAGTGTTATACTTTTCAGACTTTGCCCTTTCTCTGACTATTATAAAATAACAGCTCAAAGAACCTGTGACTTGATATTAATAATTTGTATAATAAAATCACTCGCCCTGAGAACGAGTCGATAGTTTTGTTGATTCATTAATCGATTCAAAATCGATTATTTTATATTCTATCAATAAAAATCATTGAATGTTATAATTGTTGCTTCTATTTATTTGAATTAATATAAATAGAAGAATCTTAATTAATATTTAATACATGAACTACAAGAAAAGCAGAAATTAACGACTTTCATATGAACATTTGAGTTAAATTAATTACTGTCTTTAAAATGCTTTAACTTGTTTTATTTAGGGTAGTAAGCTAATTTATTTTAGCATATTTGGTTAAAGCTCTAGTTTATTATAACCAACATTAAGCTTCAAAATAACGGTGGTCGTGAAGAAAGAGTATTTGGTTTAAAAACGCGCGATCGCGCGTCTGACCTTTTTGTGTAGTTATATGCTGAATTAACTATAAAAGTATTCTTACTTGTCCTTATTTTTGCTTTTAAAGTAAATTAGCATACTCCTCTCCCTATCCAATGGCATAACACAAAATCTAGTAAGAGTTATCGATTGATCATACAGCTTAAATCAAGGGGAAACTTAAATCAATTATATTCGCCTCTAATTAACTCTGATTAAAACTGGATAGTTATCTCTTGACGTCTTTGTAAGTGTAGTAAATTACACTAAAGAAAAATTATTACACTTAGCGCTTTGCTCGGAGTAATATTGCTGCGTACACGCCTGTAATTAGTTTTCCTGCGATCAACCTCTTACAAGATATCACCACTTAACTGAAGCAGCAACTGTAATTATTCTGTGATTACCAATAATCGATTTTGTTAAAGTGATTATTTGCCGGCTATACCAGGTTAATTGATATAGTAGTTAGTGAACTGAAACAAGAAAGCGATTCTGAAGAATCTAGAGATATTGTTAAGAAACGCTTTACACCTCTGGTGGGCAAAGAAGCTTCCACGTAAAGAGGCTACAGTCGTTCAGATGATTACTTCTAAAGTGTTAAGTTTCGTAATAATGGGCTCAAGTAGAATTTAGCGTGAATACAATATATGTAAATTTTTAATTAGTTGAAATATATATTTGTGTCTAAGGATTCATAGCCATTCATAAAAATATATAGTGACTTGTTATAAATACATTGATAAGCAATGCGAAAAAATTGTTCTGTTAAAAAAGTATTGTTTAAAATATTTAAATCAGAAATAAACCTGCGTTCAATAAGCCAGGACAATAAAAATTTCCGCGCCTTGTGGTGAGTACTGGCTGCGGACGCTACCCAAGTGATCCATCAAGATCTCAGTCTCGTGAAATGTTTTTAAATGGACTTTAATTAAAAAGTGCGGTGGTGGAAATTTGAAGCATCGATCTTTGCCTCTTCCTCACCTTCAGTCTCACCGCCCTTCTTCAATGAGATTATACGGTTCCTTAGCAACCTTTCTTCATTTACCAGCTTAGATTAGGATATGTATAGGTTAATTAAAAATAGTTGTTGGCTATTTAATCAGTGATCAAAACATATGTTCTACCAATTCTAGCGTTTATTTAAACCTGGATAAAGCTATAATTCATACATTTATAAATCTGAATTTGCTTAAAACAAGGCATTTGTATAGAAATCTAAGATACGCATTGTTAGATATCAAATAACAAATTCACTACTACTTATTATTAAACACCCGTGCATTAAACGTACGAGACGTTCTCATACACATACGTACAGTAGAGAAACATTACGTTGGTTTCTGTAAATATGGAGATTATTATATTTTTATAAACTGTGAAAATTCTATATCTACAGCAAACACATCTTTTCATGAATATCGATATTTCTGTCTGCAATTATAGCTGATTATTTTTATGTGTTTTATAAAGTTTTTAACATTCCTAAGCCTCTGTTACAGTACTGAAAGGTTTAAAAGTTCTACAAGTCAATACCTTGTAACAGCATATATTGGAGACTGGAAGTTAATGTTTTGCATTCAAATCAAATATTCAATTTTTCAGGTCAAAAACTATACGAAACCATCACGTTTGTCCCTTAGTTTGGGTTCCTAGAACTTCAGTACGGCCTAATATTACCAGAGGAGCTGAAATCAGGGTTAAATATTTAGCTAGCCATAACTCGCTAACGAAGCGTTTGCGGACCTATATTTATATGAACTTTTTTCTTTATTTTTAAATGTAGAATGAGCTCCTAAAGTCTCTGCATATCTTCGCGAATCACCCTGTATGTGTAACGCCACTTGTAAATAACTTACATCCGTAAGTTTCAAACAATAAGTATTTGAAAATATTAGTTTAGCTTAAGCAAAAATGATGTTCAAAGAATCCATACATTTGTCGGCATTATGAAAATTAGCGCAATACAATCGAATGTCTCTTTAAAAATATGTACATTACACATCCAAAATATACCTGCATGCTGCCTGTGAATATAATGAGAATAGTAAGTATTGTTCTTATAGAATATGTATGCGAAAATAAAGTATATTGATTTTTATTTATATACCCAATGCTGACTGTATTCTGAAAACTTAAACCATTGTATAATATGATATAATTAAAATGAAGAAATATATCCATAGAAAAAAATTAATTTACACAAAATATTGAAACATAATTTTTTGTGAGTGTGTCTGTGGGTACAGTCCCCCCTCGCAGTCCTTAGTATTCGCAGGCTCTCAACGAAGACGTTTTCACGGACATTCGTCAACACTGTTAGCAGAACGTTGTTATTACAGGCAGACTAATTCAAGATCTCGGCGTTGCTGCCGTCGGCTACGGTGAAGTAACATTATTCCATCTGTGCCACGATACGTTAAATTAACGGACAACACTGATATCGCTGACGTAGACTTGGTTAAAAATACAGAACGTGTGTGTTTTTGTGCGGTTGTATTGATGGATGCCGGTAAACTGTTTGCGGCCTAACTCTGACGTCGAAACAGGTTATACTGACAGATTTCACCCTTGACATACTGGACACTCATAACTGCTCCCAGTACTTGAACTATCATGTTTTGTACCATTCATTGACAAATTGCACACACCAAACACATACACACAGAGGCGTGCGAGCACGCACACTCACACACACATACACACTCAAAACCAGATATATTTGAACTTTATGTAAATGAAGAGCGTCTTTTATTTATGAACATTAAGTAAATGAATTTTAGTATAATTATATTATGAAATACTTTAGATCCTCGGTATGATTACATGATTAAATCATGACGATGCACTTGCAAAATCAAATGTCTCACGTTTTAATACAAAATCTACATGGATAACCAAGCGCGGAGATTATTACACTCCTGAGATTATAATTTGTAAACTGGAAAAAGACTTTCTCATTTTGTGCAGTGCCCTTAGCCTAAGTAGCTACGACCTAACGACCTAGAACAGTCATTTAAAAAATGTTTACAGGCTTACAGTACAGTTGATTCGGGTATATTATATGCACATAAGCGCAGACCTCATTATTGTCTGTGTACTCGAAAATATGAAATAATCATGTAAAACTTCTGCAAAAACTTCGTCGTTATTCTATTGTGAAGTGCATAAAGCATATGAATGCCAACGTGACGTGCAAGAAAAAATAGGACTTTACCTCGTTCAAACGTATTGATAGCTGTTTTTCAAAAACCTCAGGAACAGAAATTTTTAGAATTTTAGGGGGTATGTAAGTATAACATAGTGAATGGCCATTAATCGTCAATGTAAAACATTCGATAGATTCCATAATGAATAATGCAATTACAGGATTTTATTAATCAGTTGTGTCAAATTACAGTTTAGTTTTCACAAACGTAACAACCTATTACGCGTCGCTGGTAATAATTTGCAAAGTGTGAAATGAAATGTAATAATACAATGCCCAAAAGTGGAGCAACGAAATATGCTAATTCGACATTCGATGTGCGTAAGAAGCCGGGATGCGGGAGGTTTCGTCAGATATGTCAGTTTGCAGTCATTTAGATTGAATTACAAAACTGTAGACCTATACACAAGAATTCCGATAATACAAATCCAATAAAAATCCGAAGTATACATAACTTTTTTAATTTATATTACAGTTATGAAATCCAACGCAGTTTATATCACTTTCTGAATTACATTTACGGAACATATTCATCAAATAAATGTGTATTAATCCATCGAGAGATCGTACGTTCTTGCATTTCTATGTATAAAAATTATCAAAAAGTTATAGATTTTATATTGAATAGAAGTACGCGTAACTTGAAAATTTAAACAGTTTATTCTTTAGATAATGAGGTACAAGTTGTCATCTAGTCCAGAAGGTTTCTTACCTTCCGCGTTATTATTGATTTCACGAAACTGGTAATTGTTTTAAACTCGACAACAGAGGCTTGGCAACTCAGATCCTGAGGCTTCAATCATAAAACTTCATAACTATGTATATTTACTTACACGTTTCTAGTCACATACATAGTTATAAGTAACTGCACTGTCACGTAGAGACGAATACAAAAAGGTGTCTGCAGGAAACCGCTTACCTGTTCCGTCTCCCCAGCATATTGTTAAACAACGCATTTAGATCATACAGGCTGAATACTCCATTAATCAATTGAGGCTCAGTGTTAGTGTAAATTAACATTATGGATTGTGTAAATTAAATTAAATGTCTGGATTGTTTGAAATGCGCACTGTTGCATGATCCAATGCATTAACTTTGAATGGACCAGAGTAAAACCGCAGACGTGGACTCGAACTGATAAATGGCTGAAAATTATAGAAAGCTGGGTCTGTCGCTGAACATTTTGTGGTCCGGCTTTCATGTCAACGCGCTCTGCAATGACTTTATCAACGAGAAACAAACGCTTCCGATAAACATTCCAGTATGGGTATTTAGCAAGTCATGTATTTTATAGATTGTAGTCAATATAAATGTAGATATTATTCGTGTATAATCATTTGGTGTTTATTGTTGTTGTTAATTAATTTCGTAAGATAATAATATCCCACTAACTTTTAAAAGACGATAATTGTTGACTTTTTTCGTCCAGCAGAGACGGAGAAAAATTCTGATCAATTATTTATTTACTTGAATGAAAGAAAGTTTTGCCACTTTCTTGTCATTTTGCTGGAGGATTGCATCATATCGCGGTGTGTTGTTTTTATAGACTTATATTGCTTGCTGTATGTTATTTATTTTTTAGACTTAAATAGTTATCTCTTTTATTTCTCAACCGTGTTGTTGTAGACAGTCCTCTTATACTTTTCCTTCTTCATCTCCTTTCTTTAGTGTTTATTTTGAATCTGAATATTAGATAATATGTATTTACTAATGCCTAACGAAAGCCCAACTAACCTATAGAACTACAACAGTATTTAAACTTCTGTTAACCTGCTTAATACTTTTCTTTGAGAAGTTTACCTGCTATAATGTATATATATTCCTCACTCGTTGTGTTCTTTCTTTTTGTTAAAAAATAAGTTCATTTTATTACTAGATAGACGCTAATATTACTGGCGTATTAAATTGTAATAATATAACATGTTAAAACAACTAAACAAACGCAACATAAAATTCCACTTTTCTCACAGTGAAAAACATTATATACTATGAAGGAACCGTAGATCATAGACAAAGTACCGATCTAACACATGAAGGGTGTTGAGTAGATGGGTAGACATGGTCTAAGAATTATTTCAAAATTACAATTTCTGTGGTATGTTTTATGTTTGATAAAGCGTTCCAGCCGCCACCTTGCAGCAATTACTAAACATGACCTAATAAAAAGTAAAAGACGTGGGAAACATATTTTTTTTCATAAAAAGTATAAACAAAAATTTTGTTATGTATGGAAAAATCAAACCACGTTCCATATTTTATAGTTTTAATTTCATAACTTCTCTTGAGACAAAGTGCCATCATTTTACGAGACTAACGATTTAATATATTTTTTATTTAAGAACCTCTAATAATTACTTAAGTGTCGTGGTTTATTAAATTGGTGTTTATGTTAAAAGATGTTGGTGCATAAGATTAAGAAAAAGATACTAATTTGACTAGTCTGATTAAATTGACTAGGCAATGTGGTAAAAAATGTTCGTTTTAAAAATGTAAAATTTGTACAATTGCTTGCTTTTTTAAAAAGTTCCAAACAATAGCTTTGAAGACAAACATATTTTTATTTTCTACTTCTGTGAGGGACGTTAAATAATGTTACACTACACGAGAATGCTTGAACACGGTAGACTTTTTTCAAACCTCTGGTGTTTATAATAATAAGGAATCAACAGATAGTAAGGCAAAAAATGTTATATTCATTCCAACCTTATCAAGTTTTAGCTCTATTCACAGTTCATTTTATCGTTTTTTTTTGCAAAAAAGTAGGTATAGATTTTATTAGGCTTAAACGTATTTAAACAACCCCATTGTTATTACAAAAGTTCTCCTAGTTTTACCGAGACTTAATCAGCAGTGAACACAAACAATAATTAAAACACCGAGTTAAACGAATTTCAATAGGTGGCAACTCAGCTAAACACTGACACTTCTACTAACATAACTCTTTAACAATACTTTCTTATCCCTTGATGGAAACACTTCGCGAAACTACGTCGCGCAATAATTACGGTTTCCTAATTTCATAACTCAACTCTACTCTCCTACTTTATATAGGCTACATAGATTGATTTCCAGCCAAGGTTACCTGTTGACGAGAACAATTAAGATGATTCAACTTTAATCAGGGAATGTTAACCATCAAATTTTCTAGAATGTAGCTAACATGCCCGCTGATTCAGGGATTACGTGACAAATGCACGTAAGTTATGTCACATAGGCGTAACAACTTAAAACATTTTTGATAAGATATTCCTGAAATATAAGGCTAGTAAATGTCTGAAAACAATAACATTTTTATTTATCCACGATGTGAAATTAACTTTTAGTGCTATCGACAGACAGTCAATTAGAGAGCGCGTGAGCCACTTATGCCCCAGGTGTAACATGATCCACAACAATCTGGAGGTGATCAGAGTAGTGTCAGCAACAAACCCGCGCGTTACGTTTGCTGTCAGCATACATCGATGTATAGTAACACTGGATAGCGCGCTAGGTGGGAGTAAAAGCGCAAAAAACGGTCCACCGGTAAGCAGCAGCCCCCCCCCCACAATAAGGCAAGAAGCCGTCACTAAGCACAAGTTTACACATTGCATGCAGCCGTGCTTCCGTGTTTTGTTAACTACATACTTAATTCAGTTCGGAAATTTTTCCGTGTTTATTAGCGAAACTGTTATGTAATTTTGATTATTGTGATTATTAGTTTTGCATAATGGTAACTTCCTGTGCTGCTTACAACTGCACTAACAGATACAAGAAGAACAGTGGAATATCATTTTATAGGTAAGTACTGTATTTCGTTTAATTCCTTTATAACTTTTATTAGACTAATATAAAACATTCATTTTTTAAATCTCTACAAATTAATTACTGATTAAATTAATTATAAATTGTTATTTTTTTTTAACGTTGTATTCTTTTTCACATAAACTGTGAATTGTCTAATACAGTGCATTGTCTGATAGCTTATTATATTATCAACATACCATAATATAAGAAATGCAAATGTCTAAGAAAAAACTGTGGTTTTTCATTATTTTACGTAAAGTACAGTATTAAAAATAAGGAAGACCGTACTATAATAACATTATTTCTTCCAGATTTCCACAAGATCAAGAGCTACGAAAGAAGTGGATTATAGCTACAAAAAGAAAAAAATGTTCCTTCAAAACATACGTCACTTTGTAGCAAACATTTTGCTAAAGACCAGTATCAGTTCAGACCCAACTGTAATTACGAACTGTTGAAAAGCGATGCCGTGTCAACGCTCTTTGACTTCCCCGTGCATCTTTCAAATCCTCTGACAAAAAGAAGAAGGACCATTATTAAAGAACGTTGTTATTGCCAATGAATAAACAGCATAAAATTAAGTCCTGATTTTTATTTTTCAGTTGTGTGTATCGCCTACTGAAAAATTTCTCCGCCGGAAGGTGAAAATACTGCAACAGCGTTTACACCGAAGGGATGCTAAAATTAAATTCATGAAAGATATTATTTTAGTTTTAAAGAAAAAATTAAATTCTGAAATGTTACTAGAAATTTTAGAAGATAATTTTTCTGGTTTTCCTTTAAAAATTATTATAAATAACTTTAGCAATAATAATAGAAGCAAGTTTAAGAAGTTTTATTCAGACAAAATGAAGGAGTTTGCTTTAACCGTTTATTTCTACAGTCCCAAAGCTTATAAGTATTTGAGAAATCTAAACTTTCAGTTACCTAACCCATCAACTTTAAGGAGGTGGCTTTCTAATTTTAATTGCACACACGGTTTTTTAGAAGAGATTTTTATATATATATAAAAGAAAACGTTCAAAGTAAGCACATTTACAACACGTTAACTTGGTTTTTGATGCTATGAGCATAAGGAAACAAGTAATCTATGATCCACGAGAGGGGAAGAATTTTGGGTATGTGACTTTGGGTAATGAAATAAAAGTAAATGAACACGAAACATTAGCTAGTGAAGCACTAGTCTTTCAGATAGTTGCACTACGAGGAAACTTCAAATGTGCCGTTGGTTATTTTTTATTGATAAGATTAGTTCAGAAATTTTGTCCAAACTAATAAAAATGTCAATTATTAAATTATACGAATCAGGTATCCATGTACATAATGTAACATTTGATGGTACTAGTAAAATATAAACGGTGTTACGAAACACTTGGTTGCGAATTGCCAGAAAAGCCTTTTTTCAATCTGAAAATAAACAAATAAAATGTAGACTAACAGTTTGTGTAATGCTAGATGCTAGCCATATGATTAAATTGGCTCGCAACACATTAGCAGATAAAGGTACTTTACTATCTACAGATGGTGAGATAGATTTTAAATATATTCAACGGCTAAACACTTTACAAAAAGAACAAGGATTAAAGTTTGCCAATAGCCTTTCAGACATACACATACATTATGGCAACAGAAAAATGAACGAGAAAATTGCGGCCCAAGCCTTACGTGCCAACGTAGCAGACGCCATAGAATTTTTGATGTATAAACAACATCCTGATTTTATTGGTGCTAAACCAACAGTGGAATATATTAGAGTTATAGACATGGTATTCGATTATTTTAATAGCAGGGACGCATTTGGGCAGCACTTCAAACAACCAATAAAGAAGAAGAATTTAGAAAATGACAATAAAATGTTAGATAATTTTTTGGCATATTTAACGACGTTAAAAATTGAAAATATTGAGCTTCTGCGGCATCCTAGTAAAACATTTGCACTTGGATTTATTACGAATATAAACGCAATAAAGATTCTGTCAAACAGATTATCAAATAGTTTACAATTCAAGTATGTTTTGGCTTACAAGTTTTTTCAAGATCAATTGGAACTGTTATTTTCCTGTGTAAGATCTCGAGGGGGACATAATAACAATCCTAATGTCAAGCAGTTCCAATGGGCCTTGAGGAAACTTATGTTCAGGAACAGCGTTAGAGCACCTGACAAAAGCAACTGTTTGAGTTTTGACATGACATTTCAAAAGTCTGTTATGAGTTTTGCAGAAGCAGAAGAAACAGTGGACCTAAACTCAGTCAGCGTCTATGAAGAACCCATTAAAATCGTTAAATGTCTGCTGGAAAATAAAAACTCGTATTATAAAGATAATATTGTTTTCTACTTGTCTGGATTTATTGTCAGAAAAATTAGTTCTAAGTTGAAATGTGAGGAATGTATAAGACTGCTGATAGCCGATGATATCAACCTTAGCCCTTACACCCATTTTGTTGATTATATTTCAAAAGGAAATTTGGTCAGGGCTTCCATAGTAAAATTTATGTACTCCCTTTTTAAAAATAAACAAAACATTGACAAAAACAATTTGGACATAAAAAAGATGATTATATTAGCGTGTAGAACCTTTACTAATAACATATTTAAAGGCCATACTTCTAACAATGTTTATGGTGAAGACACTCACGAAATTAGATTAGTAATATTAATAGGTACCGTAGTTTATTTTACAAAATTGTATGTTTTAGTATAGCTAAAGAAAAGACATCATCAGCTATGTTTTCGAAACTTGGTGTGCGTCAGAAGTTAAATAAGTTAGTTCTATTTAGCAATGTTTAGCACAGAATTGCAATATGTTATTCATAGCAAATGTAGTTTTATATCAAATGTAACATATTTTGATTAGAAATAGTAAGATACGTTGTAATTATATGCAGATAGGCTGTAAACTAAGATTTTGTTTTGTACATATTCATCAATGTAAAAAAATGTAAAGCTATGTAATAAAAAATTTCGTTTTCATTTGTATTCTTGTTTATTGACAAAATAAAAACAAACTACTACAAAAAAGAGATAATTATTACACCCTAACAAACCGGTATACTTAGCGAAAATATGTATGCCTAACATTAAAGTTACCGGTAACTTGTTTGTTATTTATAGATTTGTACCAACGAAAAAAAGTGTACGAGCTTCTATTATGAATAACAGAAATAAAATTTATATTTACATTATTTTTAAATTAGTATCAGGTGTTCCATTTAATCTGATTAATATAAAATACACAATTTTCATAACAATATTGTTTATGCGACGATCAAATCGGTTAAACTAATATTAAGATAACACTGCGAGTATGCAGGCGAAGTGGCTTTTGCCTTAATGTGGTGGGGGGAGCGTAGAGTTGAGCGGACCGAATTCAGTACACGCAGCCGGCAATCCAGTGTTATTATACATCGATGTCAGCATACTATTCAGAATTCAAGACACAGCAGTAATTACTGTACGCTTTGTTGTCTGTTAAAAATTTTAGTGTATACTATTTTTTGAAACAATTAACGACTGGCAAAAAAGCGGATATAAACAAATAAAATTATAACGCATCTCCTACACAGTTTTGAAGAATGTATTCGATTTGATCGATTTGCATCGAAGATACAAAAGAACTTAAGTAGCTCTTTTAGAGAGGACTGTTGAAATTGTTAAAAATAATAAAAGTAAGAGATATCAATGTAGGTTAGAAATTACCTATGTAAATATAAGGTCAATACGTACGTCTATTTGTAATGTTATTACGTACTTGTAAATCGTTATAATACGAGATGCAAATTAAAATATTCTGTTAATATGTTGATAATAAGTTGAATGTCACTTCTGCTGTTTATACTCTTCTTTATCTTCGTTACTCAACTGACATTTTCGTTTAGTTGAAATTGTTTCACTGTATTGACGATAAGCGTAACCGGTGATTGTTATAATCCGTCTCACGATATAACAAACAAGTGATTCCTAGAACAACATAGGCCTTATGGTTAGAAATTATAAGAAGAAAAATGATTCCAGGGGTGGAAGCTAACTTAGATCACGATACAGCACTAAACAGAGATACGAACGGATATCAAAAACGTAAATCTCAGGAAAAGAATTCTAACTTACGTACATTCTTGCATTGCTGATCCCATTGCGTATGACTTATATAGTGTTAAGACATCACAGAACAATCTACGTGTTTGTCGAATGTGCCAGAAGAATCTCTCTCTACTGTGTGCAGCGTACGTGCTTGTAGACGCATTTGCGAGAGTCTTCTCGATGCCACCAGCAGTGCGGACTGTGTCAAGGCCGCAGTTAATTACGTAGTTCATACGGACGCTAAGACGCAATTAGGAATCGTCTAGATTTTCGGCGGCTATAAATACAATTACTCAGGGACGTTGAAGTCAGTATTAGTGCGATATATTGACAGCACGGTTCGAAAGTTATTGTCGGGCGAAATTACTGTGCGCGTTCAAGTGGTTATTAGTTAAGTGTTGTGTTTTATAATCGGACGGTAATTGTAATACAATTGTGTTTAATTTTAGTAGACATTTTATTGCGTGTGAACAATTTTTATTTGATTTGTTGTAGAGACTGCGTTGTTAATTACGAACCGTTAACTGTGGAAATTAAAGCTGGTAATTAGTGACTTAATTGGCGTCTTGTACATATTTTGTTTTCCACTGTACCTACGACGATCGAGTAGACCGTCGTAACAATAGTTTCTTCTGTATGAAATATAAACTACCATAGTAAAACCAAGGGACAGAGGGTTGACTGTGCCTTGTAATATAATCATTTGTAAACGTTTCTCTTAAACGTAATGTCTTGTAATGATAGGCATCATCCAATATCTAAACGATTGTCTCTTAAAGATAGGCTAACGAAGGACTACAGTAAATATAATGGAAACGGCTGCTGAACAATGTCATCCATTAAAATAATTGAACTGTAACACCTGGAAAACCAAAGTAATATGTTGTACGTGTATCCCTTAAGCTCATATTTATCCTTAAGACTCGAACACGTTCCCGTACGCACTAAACAATATATTCAGACACGTATAGACTAAATATGTCATTAACTGAGTGAGATTCAGTGTCATTGTAAAGTGTAATTATATTTACAGTCGTGTCTGGGCTGCTGGAAACATGCACTGTTTCATGATGCACTGCATTAACGTTAAATGGACCGGTTGAAACCGCCGACGTGGATTTGGACTGATAATGGCTGAAAATTATGGAGCGATGTGTGTGTGTGTGTGTGTGTGTGTGTGTGTGTGTGTGTGTGTGTGTGTGTGTGTGTGTGTGTGTGTGGTCTAGCTGTGATAGAAAGCTGTGTGTGTGTATCGCTCATTATGCGGTCTAGCTTTGATAGAAACCTGTGCTGCAATGGCAGATTTCACTCCGACTGACTGGATATGTCCTCTGATATCTTCGGCTAACATGTTTTTTCGATGACTTAGTAACAAAAACGAGTTCGGAAAACTACGTATTCGTATACTAGTGTTTTGTTTGGTTATGTGTTACCAATGTGTTATCGAATGTAGGCGGATTTAATTTGTGAATTAGTTTGGCGATGCATAATTTGAGGACACTTTTTACAGATTTGTTGACATTACGTTTTAGGAAATACTATTGATCCCGGTTTATATTCTAAATTTTGTTCATTTTGTCTATACAGTCGATATAAATTGTTACACTTTTTTGGGCACGTTTGTGTGTTTGGCTTCTTACAACGCTGTTTCTTAATGTTTACCATATTGTTACGACGGTCTACTTGATCGTCGTATGGTACAGTGGAAACAAAATACAAGACACCAATTAAGTCACTAATCACTAGCTTTACTTTTTACAGTTAAACAGTTCGTAATTAATAACACTGTCTCTTACAACAAATCAAATAAAAATTGTTCACACGTAATAAATTGTCCTAATATTAAAACACAATTGTATTACAATATACCGCCCGATTATAAAACACAGCACTTCACTAATATCCACTTGAACGCGCACATTAATATCGCCCGATAATAAACTCGAATTGCACTGTAAATATATCGCAACTATACCGAATACTAAGGCCTCTGTTGCCTGTATTTAAACCCCGCTCACAAACGAGAACATTTCCTAACTACGCATTATCTCTACTACGGCGTAATTAATTGCGGCCTTGACACAGTGCACGCTGCTTCTGACAGTCTAGCAAATGCGCCGACAATCACATTAGAGCGAGATTCTTCTGGAACATTCGATAAACACGTAGACTGTTCTGTGATGTAATAATATTTTAACTAATTCTGTCCCTTCTAACAGGTGTTCATTGTAGACTGTTTTTATTATTTATTTAGAGCCTAAGCATTACGTATTACACATTTTTTAACAGGGTACGTTGCGCCGACGCCGATTAACATAAGCAGAGGCAGCCATTAAATTTGTGCAATTTATATGAGGAAACTTCTAAATCTAAACTGTATGTGACATGGAAAATGTACATGTTCTTTTTAATCCTTAAATTTTCTTTGACTTTAAAAAAAAATCTAAACCGTTTTTATTCATAATAGCAAGTTTCTTTGCGAACGTGTAATAATTTCATTATATTTCTTTGTAATTTATCCCGCAAGAAACAGTTGTACACTTAGTCTACTAAACAACGGTTAAGAAATTCGATCGATTGGCACTATATATCCATACTTGCGGGGAGGTTAGAGATCATGTTAAATATTTCGGTATGAGTGTAAGGAGGTGGAGAGGTTTGAACATTTATCTTTGTGTTCCGCACGCACGCGTGCAGATTTTTTGCACAAAAACTTGTACAATTTTTATAAACTTAAATTATAAGTTCTAATTATGCTTTCTTGATATATTTTGCCTTCGATTTGTAATTATATTATAAAGCTACAAGCTATTCCAATGAAATTCCTTAGATCAGAGTTATGATGCACACCGTTCGATAGAAATTGTTACACTATATTTTCTACAAATTTGAATAATGTATTGTTTATGTTTTATGCCCTTTTCTATCACTCACGGTGACTACAATACTTTTAAGGTGACGAAAACGCTGTAACAACAAACACTTTGCTCAGAAAACGTAACGGAATATTCTGGAGCTGAACTCCACAAGAAAATTATAATAAATATTTTAAATATTGAGAAGTGTATAATTAAATAGCCTACGTGTCAAAAATTTGTTTTGAAACAAAAAATACATTAATAAAATTCAGTATTGTAAGAAAGGTTTATTTTAAAGTATATAAATAATAGTTACAGTTTCTGAAGTCTTGCAAGGAAGGTAAATGTTAACATGTGTTACATGAAAGACAATGTTTCAATGTTAACAAGAAATTAATTATACGTGTTTAAAATTAAAATACATATGTATCAAAATCAATGAATAAACAAGTAGATTTCGATTCAGACGTTGAAAGTAACAAACTGTTTTTACCAAAGTGAAAGCAAAATAATCTGCTCATTAGTATGATCCGCTATATCCAATAAGGTCTGACATCTTGATTATATCAATGACACTTCATTTTGGCCTGTAATTGGTTACGTGGTTAACCGACACCAAACAGCATAATCTTTTGACTTTGATTTAATTGTGGTTTCTTATATAAGTTGATTTTTATAATATTTAGTTAATACCATACGTAAAAGTGTTTGTGAAGACGTTCTTTAGTAATAAGATCATCACAACGGATGTAGCCAGTTGGCAATTAAGATATAGGCTTACTAGGTTTGTCAGAATTAAGAACGAAGCGATAAAGTGGAAAGTGGGTATGTAGATTAAACGTTACAACAGTAGTGGGTTAGTAATTGTCACTGTAAATTCAGTAATCTGAGAAGAAAGTGAAAACTAATAGCTTGGATGGCCTTGGAGACCCGAAGTGGACATAGATTATTTAGCAGTCAGAGATTCGAAAGAGATTTTTGTGTTCCATAGCTGCGTACACAAAATTAGATATGAAAAGAAACAATCAGATAAGAGAGGAAGTGAAAGTTTAAGAACTAAACGGAATAATCAATAAGTATAGACAAAGATGGAAACAACACATTAGCAGAATGGGCAGTGACAGAATTCCCCAGCCTTAGCCTTATTTTATCAGTCTGAAGGGAAGAGTAGCCTAGGAAGAGCAAAGAAGAGATGGTTCGACCAGTTGCAGACGAAACAGACTAAAAAGTTTAAGCAGTGAAGAAGAAGAAGAAGAAGAAGAAGAAGAAGAAGAAGAAGAAGAAGAAGAAGAAGAAGAAGAAGAAGAAGAAGAAGAAGAAGAAGAAGAAGAAGAAGAAGAAGAAGAAGAAGAAGATTTGAAAGCCACACAAATAACGATAGGAATAGCCTACAAGAGGAGCTTACAAAGCTAACTACCGTTAAGGGCAAGACTGTTAAATGCAACAAAATTTTAATCAACTCCACATGATTCATAACCCTACACGTACCCTATACTTTCTCTCGTAAAAAAGAGATCAGGCTACTAGGTCTCAACATGTTTTAGGTGGACGGTGTACTGTCGTTAATAAATTGTATTTTCACAAGCCATAAAATTAATTGAAAATAACTAAAATATTTAACTCAACAATAATCCCTCATAACTTATAAAACTAAATAATGTTTATTGGGTCCCTACATTAATTTCCATTGTTGTTAATAAGCTATCAATTACGAGCGCTAGACGCCTCAGGTCGATGTGCTCCACAGCAATCTGCAGGTGATCAAAGTGGTGTCAGTCACAAACCCGCGTGTTACATTTGCTGCCGACGTGGAATTCAGTAACCTACCATAGTCGTTAATTACTGCACGCTTTGTGGTTTTTTATTTTATTTGTAGTGCATAAATATTTTCAAAGTGCTATTAGCACCTGTCGAAAAAACTCTTATATCCTAATAGTAGCA
Organism: Magicicada septendecula; assembly: GCA_034769895.1. Classification (NCBI taxonomy): domain Eukaryota; kingdom Metazoa; phylum Arthropoda; class Insecta; order Hemiptera; family Cicadidae; genus Magicicada; species Magicicada septendecula. Next base: position 284,938,855 of record CM068370.1, on the reverse strand, counting down.
GTTTGTGGGGAGCATGTAGTTTCTGAACTCTCGACAAAAAAAATATAACTGATACTTACATCAATATTAATAGCATAAATTATAAAGTAAAGGTAGAACAACTGAAAGAGTTACAAAAAGCAAAAGTACGATACACAGTAGGTACACTTTTTTTAACAATTTAATAAGTTTACTTATCATTGTAAAACAAAGAACTGAACAGCCTTTAACGTCAACTCTTTTAATCCGTTGATATGAGTGGAATTTGAGATCAGAAGGAGAAGATAAAGAAAACAAACAAGTGTATTGTCCATTCTGCGTGAAGGAAAATTTGTTGTCGTGAAACCCATTTCGTATTTGCTTAAAATCAAAGCAAGATTTATTTTTAATATAAATATACCTAAATGTATTGTAACGAGAACCGTATCAAACCGCCTCGAACAGCCGAGAGCGTCATCCACCTGTCCCTCCTAATTAGTAGTGCAGGTGTTGCCTCAGTCAAGGCTGCGCTAAAGTACGTTCCAGAGTCCTCTCGGAACACTTGAATTAAGCATTAAGTGGCGTGAAGTGAGAATGAAAAATTTCAAGAAGGCGTGCGCTACCTATAAAAAGCCATAGCAGCCGGATTATCAGTTCAGTTGTGTTGAGCGATTTCTTTGGCGCGGATGGAATGTGTGTAGAAATATTGTTGCGAAGTGTTGCTGTGTTATACTTAGTGCGGAATTCTTTATAGTTGACATTTTTATTGGGTGTGGACAAATTTTACTTGAATTGTTGTAAGAGACTATCTTGTTGATTACAATTTTTTTTTTAAATCGGCCATCTAAGGACAACATAGCAATTTCAATTCTTTATCCTTTGTTCTTTTCTTTTTCTTCAATATTCTTCCATATTTTCACTGTGTCCCTTCTTCCTGTCTTCAGTCCACTTTGAACCTTCGCTTTCCTCTCTCCTACTCTGGACTCCTTCCATTTTTAACACTTTTGCCCGAAAAACGTCTCTTTCAATTGCTTCTTCTGCGAGTATATAATTTTTTTCTAAATCCTTTTAGACTGCTTTAACCACACTTGATGTTGACTTCTTCCCCCACAGATATTTGAAGATCTGCTTTGTTACCCTATTGTCGTCCATTCTATATAAATGTCCAAAAAATAATAGTCTTCTTTTTCTCATTGTTTCTCTTATGTTTTCTATACTTTAATATATTTCATCATTACTTCTTAATTTTCAACCTTCTGAAGATTTTCTAGGCCTGATATTCTCCTAATATTACAAATTATTAATTGTAATAATTAAAACTGGTTATTAGTGATTTCATTGGTGTCTTATATTTTGTTTTCCACTGTGCATAACGACGATCGTAACAATATTACGACTGTCGTAACAATATTACCATTCGGGCATAATTATTATTACTAGATTCATTATACTTGTGTTATTTTTTCGAAAAAAAAATTATTATGTAATATTGAATTTTTCTAAGTTTTCTTCTTCTACGTTTTCTTCCACAATAGCAATTACCCTTTTTATTAAAAAATATTACTTCTTTAAAGTCGAGCCTTACTAAAGTATGCATATTGATTTCCTTTCTGTTAGTATTTTAAATCTGGCTGTTTTCGCACTAAGATTTTTACAAATGAATGTTCCATCATCTGAAATGAAAACGCGTTGATTATTATCACACTACACGAACGTACTTTGGTTCCTCTGATATCCAGTCGTTTAATCGGTGATGCAGCAATAATACAAATTTAATAAAAATAAATAGAATCAAAGTTATTATCTCGATCCATACTAACAATTCAGTTACTTTTTCTGATTCCTAAGTAATCAATATCGTAAAAACCTTGTTCGCTTTCTATGACGTAGAAAGTGTGACGTTTGTTAATTTTTGTACAGAATCTCAGTGTCGAGTAAGAAGACAGCAAATGAAGCACGATGAATTTCTGGAATCGCTTTACTTATGAAACCAATAAATTGATATGTAACTGTTGAACAATTTTTTATACAAACTCTTCAAGGATTTCAAATTTTATTTTACAGATTATTTTTATTTTCTAAAGATGTAGTATTATTTGATGATGGGATAATATAATAAATTATTCAATGTATTTTTACGAAAACTGACTACAAATCATTTATTTGTTTTTAAAAGTTTATTGACATTAAAAGTTTGTTTTTTAAAATTTTCAATGAATTGCAATAATTTTATTTAAAAAGGAGTAATTCTTAATTACAGAACCTAATGCACATTATATAAAAAACAACATAGCCTATGTCAATGAATGAAAGTAAAAGTTGATTTACGTAATTATATTTTTGCTCGCAGATGATTCGTTTCTTAATTCACAATTGCTACACGTTAACATACGTAATACAAAAAAAAAACATGAATCATCAAAGTCAGTCAAGAAAAAATTGAATCATTTAATCTCATTAGAAAAAATTATAATTAACAGTGAGAGTTTCATATGAATATAATGCACTGCTCATTAAAACAGGAAGTTTGGAATGGTAACAGATGTAAAGTCATCGCACAATAAAAATGTATGTAATTCAAACTTGAGTTTAAAAACTTCTGTAAACAACAACAGCATCTACAGAAACAGACAGTTCTATGCAAGACCTTGTGTATGTCAGTTTGCTACACTTATCTAAAAAAGAATTAAACATTATTTCAACTTCTAAGTATTGTTGAATTCTAGATCGCTTGAACGTAGTTTCTTGACAGTATAATTTGAAGTTTATGAGGCCTATGATAGCTATCTGCAGGGTGAATGTCGTCCTGTCTCTTTTAAAAACAAAAGTTTTTATTGCCAATAGTAGTTTTCTAGCTACAATGTAGAAGGTTAAAGATTTTGCTAATGGCATTCTCTTACCAGCCAGCTTTCATAATGTGCACAGTTGCTTCTGTCAGTTGAGAAGGTAACTGAAGTCCACTGAACCACTCACGAGTATGGTGGACTGCGAAGTTACATTCCCGCATTTGTTGAATAGCTGCTGGAGGCATGTGACATTCCAGACTAAAATAAATTTACTTAGAAAAGTCACAGGAATGTATTAAAACATTAAACGTATTAATACTATCAACCTTAAAGGATATAAGGTTTATTATAGAATAATTACTAATTGCTTGTAAGCATCAACAAAGCTACTTTAGAGTAAAAGACAAACATCTTCAGACAAGTCTTATGACGTAGATATAAAAGTTAAAATGTTAAAACGATCACAGCAAGTTACAAAATTTATTTAAAACTTCATATATTTCACAGAAAGTGTTGCATAGTTTTATATATCAAGAATCACCTAGGACCCAGTTCATCTATACAATAAAACATAAGGTAAATAATACATAAAATAAAAAATATTAAATTACTGAATAAGTGATTTATAGTTATGATAATAACATTTTTGTAGTTTTATGAAATTATCTGTTTTAGATAAGTAACAGTAAATACAAAAGAAAACGGGAACATAATAAAATGGTTTTCTTTTGGAGAAGATACGTCTCTTCTTAAAGAATAAAAGATTACAATATGTTATTGGTTTATTGGGTTGCATCCGCAGGAAATGATATTACAATATTTCCATTTTTATGAGCGTTCCAGTGTCGTTGCCACGGCCGGCAGCCGCGTCCAACTCGTAAAATTCCTACTCAACCAGCCTCTTTGTTTTCTAACCTTTTTACATATCGCTTTAACATATCGGACACGCTTGCACACACGTTCTGGCACAATCACAATGGTGAAACAGTGTGACGGTTACGAAACCAATATATTAAACATGTTCAAATAAATGGTGCTTTTTAAAAAATGCTTTATTACACGCATTCTCTAATATGTAAGAGTGTTATGTTATTGGAGAATTATTTTCTCTAATGTGTTACTAGAAAATACTTAAGGTACTTAAATATTAATTAAAGAATTGATAAACGGGAAAGGAAAGACGATGATTTCTGATTCCTCTCAACGCAAGTATTTATGACTCCTGGTGTAGCCGTTTTAACAACTTACTTGTAATATAGTTACCCAATATTAAAACTCCTTAGCGTAATTCAGTTTTGGTTTGCTTATTAATATTAATTATTATCATTTATAATGGTATATCATAATTCGTATATCACATCATATCCTTAATTATTATCATATATATTAATTATTATCATATAAAATGTTACAATAACCTCATAACAATGCTAGGACTGACAAAGTGGTAGGAAACACTGTTAAATGGACTCGGACTAGACTAGGAAGGTGATACGCTTTCCAAACTTGAGACAACAGAAAGGATACGGGACGTTATCTCGGCAAGATGATGACTTTCCGTCAGTAATATTGGAAGCAAAGTGATATAAGGAGCCTGTTTAAAATATAAAAATTGTCTGGTTATCTGAGCTAGAAACAATCTCACTCTGCACAGTCTGTCACTAAAGAAAGTAGCAAAAGATAGGACGAATATGTGTAAATCAGCAAAGAAAAAAAGGTAAAAAGGACAATAAAAAAATATCAATTTGGACAATTTCTATAGACAGACAATTTTTGCTGACGTTGCTCGTGACGATAACGAAGACAGAGTATCACAGAAATATCTAATAATATTTCTATTATTTATAAAACTCTGAAATCAGACAGGCATGATTAGAGTTCACAAAAATCGGCGACCGCCGTGTGCTTAAAGAACGGCCTTAGATGCAGGAAAAAAGCTGAGTCACTTCGAGTTGAATATGTAATATTAATAATAATAATAATAATAATAATAATAATAATAATAATAAATCTCACAATATGTAATAACGATCATTAGTCTACAACTAAGCAAGATATTACGCATTTAGCGTCCTTTTATCATGAAATAGAAATGTACTTACCTATGTCAACGAAATAGGCTAAATTCATATTTTTTACCCTAAACCTGTTGACAGTCTCTGCTTATATTGACATTTTTGTATAATGTTTACGTTATATAACAATAATAACTACCAAAATTTATTTAAAATATATGTATTGGAAATTTAAATTCTCCTGTTAAATTCTGAGTTTCTCTACAGGGAAACAACATACAGACAATACGTACATTTTATTTGCTAAATTTTACAGTATTGGTCCTATTTTTTCTTTTTTTGTTTCGGTGAAACAGTTTTATTATAGAGATGAAAAAACATTTGATACCAGAATGTGCTCTTTTAAAATGTGCAGTTTTACTGACCGACCTCAGTCCTCACGTTTACTGGTGCCTTTGTTTACCGGTGGTTTTGTTTGTATTGGATTAATTAATGCGAATACTACACCGTGCTTCGACTGCACACTTCATCAATAAATGTAATTGAAACGGACGTGAACTGTTTTGTTGTCTGTTTGAGTGAAAACATGTTTGCTGAAGCACTGGTTAAAATCCATGATCGTATGTGAAATCTTATTTACAATAACAACACTCTCGCAACCTCATTGTTTAATAAATTCTTTAAACGTTTAAGATTTTTCATAATTTCTCTATCTTTTTCTTTGATCATAATGCCGATACTGGTGCTCGTTACTGGTTTGTGTGTTTGGAAACCATTTTCTACTGTTGTAACTACTTTGTAGTTTGTGAACTCGTAGCATGCAAACTCTTTCCATTTATTCAATTCTCACTTTTGGCACGATAGGTAATTGCTATTAAAAGTCTGTTTAATGCGGAAGTCGACTTAGACACCAGCGTGGATATTACAAATTGATCTCCGCCAGCGTCTCCGGGAGCCTGTTTTGTCCATTACCCAATGCAGAAACGTGGCTAGCGCGTGGATCAAATCTTGATCGAACCTCAGGGAAAAACTACGACAATGAAAGGTTTCTACTATCGAGTAGTTGCTGATGCAGGCAAAGCATGGATTGTGATCGCTGTGCCTTATCGCAGTATAAGAGTACTCACAGTAACCAACATCTCTGACTATCATATGTTTGTCACAAGAAATTTAGTCATGAAATGCTTTCATTATGTTTAAAGAAGCCCGTAATTCAAATATGGGCACGGAATAATACACTGGAGACTATTAAATTGATTAATGTAACTACGGCTGTCCAAAAAGTATTCAGCTATTTTTAATATCTGGAAACCGTGCCACATGAAATACACAAACGCATTAGAGGTCAGGTTCCCGTCGGACCCCTCATTTAGCAGTGACATACCGTTAAGAAAGCTTCTGTTTTGTATGACCGTCACGTTCATGTTCCCGAAGCCAATTGATCAGCAAATTTTGTTTCATACTTGGATATTTGCGGAAACCATTAGAATTCTTAAAAGAGCTTTCGACAAGGATTTATCAAGTGAAGCTCAAATTAAAGCGTTAAATCGACGGTCTGAAGATTTCTTCGAGTCCATAGAAAGCGATCCACGTTCTATGATATGATATGAGGGATAACATGACGCAAGTCTTTGTTCATATCAACATCAAAGGAACAGATGAGTGGAAGATGAGATTACAGTCTGAAATGAGCGTTAAAGCATTGGGAAGTAGTGGTACACTGACGAACTTTCCTAAGGTAAAATTTACAAAACAACAAATTTACAGGGAGTACTTAGAACGATATAGTGGATTAGCTTGTAACTCATGCTTTAGATTAGGCCTACCTGTAGGTCAAAGAGAAATTTATAGTTTTGTATTTGAAAAAAATAATTTTACACCTTGAATCGTAGATGTGCGTGTTAATAATGTTCCACGTGCTTATTTGTTTCATACTGCTGTTTAATAATATGCATACTACTGTTGGTTGTAGTTAGTAATTTCAGGAAGAAACCATAAAAGACTTTCTTTGATGACAGATAGAGGAGATGTCAAGAGTGACTCTACAAGCGATTGAAAACATCTACTGTAACGCAATTTCCTTCTCTAATCTAGTCTCTCTCTCACTTCTCTGCTTGACAGAAAGAGAAAGGAAAGAGATCACATATGAAGGAATAACTTTACAGTTGAATAAAGGCAACAGATTTTGTTTTGATTGGCAGCATGCTTACTGGTTTTGAAAAGTATTTTCGTTTATTTATATTCTGCTTTTTAAATATAAACAACTGTCGTACCAAGATTTATTGAAGCCGTCCCCGTTTTTAAATATACACAGCCGGCTGGGTAGAACTCCCACATATACTCATCCTAAAAGATTAAAATATACACAGCCGTCTGGGTAGAACTCCCACATATACTCATCCTATAAGATTTAAATATACACAGCCGTCTGGGTAGAACTCCCACATATACTCATCCTATAAGATTTAAATATACACAGCCGTCTGGGTAGAACTCCCACATATACTCATCCTATAAGATATTTACTTATATTCTGAAAATTGTATTTCGATGTTAATTATAGCCGTTATACTTTAATTAATTAAGCCTTTTTACTGTACTTTTAAATAAATAGGTTTATTTAATTTATTTGAAACTTGCATAATTTAAAATGTGTTAACTGCAGGGAAGTAGCAAGCGGAAAACTCAGCAACAATGAATCCTGAAAGAGTATACATCTTCAGAAAACATGTTTTACTTGTAGATTTGTGTGGACTGAATTTATTGTGTTGTGTTTATTAAGACCAATTTTTGATAACCAACACGTCTTATTTACAACGTGATTACTAAATCAAAAGTTTCGTCTACTATACAATGAGGCATCATGATCATAAATTCCGATGAAGATGTCACGTCACATCACTTGCTGTCAGTAGTAACATAGTGCCAAGCTGCCAACTGTAAAAGTGCTGGTTATGTACTCACGATACCTTTACATAATTATCTTTACTCGAAATATGAAAACATTCTGAGCATGTATTATGTGCAAAAGAGTCACACAGGTTTTAGGTATATACCTAATGATGGTCATTCGTATCTCGGTTTTATTCGTAACTCGGCCTTGTTCATTACAGAGGTGAAAACATTTACAATTGGAATGTATTTACTACATGAAACTGAATGAATACAATTTTACTGTCCGATCTGCAGTGATGATATTTTCCGAGTTCCTATTTAGTGTAAATTGATTAATTTATGTGAATTCTCCAATGTGTAATATTATTGCAGTCCGTAATTCTGTATATTTGCCTGAATGAAACCGAATATGAAACATTTGCATTTTTAATAGTAGGCCTATACAGCTCCATACAACTATTTTAAACAAAATTTTCAGCATTATCAATTATAATTATTGAAATTATAATTGAAACTGCATTTAAATTATAATTATTCCATGGATTTTTATTGTTTAAAAGTTAGTCTTTTTGTTTTATGCTTGTCAAACTGTATACTTTCACGCCTGAATCCTCTTCCCATAGTTCAGTGTCCGTATATTTGAACCGATATCAACATCGGATTGCTGGGAACACGGGGAAGGCTTATAATTATGATTATTACAAGAACAATATTGTTACTACGGTCTCACTGATTGTCGTATGTGTAGTGGAAAAATAATACAGACACCAATGAAGTCACTAACTACCAGCTTTAATTATCACAATTAATAATTTGTAATCAACAAAATAGTCTCTTACAACAATTCAAGTAAAATTTGTCACACGCAATAATAATGTCAACTAATAGAGTCACGCACAATAACAACTTTTCACTAATAACCTTGAACTCACTGAGTAAATCGCCCGACATAAACTGACTTCTAAGCGGCAGCTCTCGTTGTTTAAATAGATATCACAAGTGTTCCAGAATAATCCATAATACCTGTCAAAAGGCACTCGAAAACACTAGAGCGTGATTGATTGCGGCCTTGAAAAAACAACCATATGCTGGGCTAGGCGGAGGAAAGGGTAAAGGAAGCTCTCGGCTGTTCCAGGCGGTTCCATTCTTTCAATATGATCTTTACTGCTATTCCGCTGCAAAAAGGTGTTCGATGAACCAGCGATTGAGGTGTTTGGTGTACAACTACCAGCCTGGATGCTGAGTTATAGCCCCGCAGCATCCATTGTATCAAGGTATTTTGTCAGACTCCTCGTGGTGAATCTGTTGAGAATAGTAGTCACCAGACTCATTTTACACCAGACTTAAGTGCTGAAGGTCTGTAAAGTGTAGAAGATAATACTTATCATTATTTTATTGCCGTAAAAACCATCCGTTTGACCATGTTTGGTTACCGTTAGAACCATCTTGTAAGGGTTTTCCTTTTGTCATGTTGTTTTTATACGTGATATGTAATGTTGTTGTACCTAACTAGACTTATGTGAACAATATTTTTCAAAACAATAATAAAAATTATTCTTATCGGCGTACGTCAGAGCTAGTACATTCCTCAGAAGTTTACATTTTACTCTAATTTAAATTCGGCTGAATATGCCCTACTTTAAGCCTCAAAGCATTAGCGACCAAAAATTATTCTTTACTCCAAGTATGCTCTATGCTTACAGGATTGTAAGCTGCTATTGGAGCTAGTGGTTAGTCAACTAACCCTAACTGTTACCAAAAATGTATTCATTGTTACGTTACACACATTATTTTAATCGCATTAAATACCTTTAGACATTACTTTAGTAACTTACATTTACAAATAATTAAATCCATGAACATGAATATTAATGAGTTTATAAAAATGCATAGTTAAAATAGACGTTAGAGAAAACATTATGATGATATTAAAAATTTGTATTGGTAATGCAGCAAACTGTTTAATATTGATATACAATACTCTTACGACATCACAGAACAATCTACGTGTTTATCGAACGTTCCAGAGGGATGCGGAATGAATGCGTGTGGCGTACGTGATTCTCGACGCATTTTCTAGACTGTACCAGAATTCGTGCGGCCGCACGCACTGTGTCAGGGTCGCAATCAACTACGTCGTAGTGCAGAGCATCTTACGTAGTATGTGGAATAATCTACGTAGTATTTCGGGGGGGGGGGGGGGGTATAAATACCAGTACTCAACAACGTTCAGTTTCAGTTATAGTTGCGATATATTACAGTGCGGTTCGCGTTTATTGTCGGGCGATACTGTGTGCGTTCAAGTGGTTATTAGTGAAGTGTTGTGTTTTATAATCCGGCGGTATATTGTAATACAATTGTGTTTTAATATTAGTTGACATTTTATTGCGTGTGAATCATTTTTATTTGATTTGTTGTAAGAGAGCGTATTGTTAATTACGAACTGATTAACTGTGAAAATTAAAGCTGGTGATGTACAATATAGCGACATAATAGTTTCCGTGTATTATACAGGTTTCCTATATTATACCTGTTGCAGGTGTAGAGGCCCCGCCGGGTGATCATCCATCCTAGTTATTATACTCATGTATTGAAGCTTAGTTCTGCAAGGGACCTATGCTTTAAACACATAACCATAATGCTCTGTTTAATATTAATAATATTTAGAAAACCTGCAATCAGTAAACGAATTTAGTTTTACCGTGTCTGTCGAATTCTGTAACTAATCCTGCTCGGTGTCGGCTCCTAGAATTGTTTATTATCGATTGGCTGTGATATCTGTTACTTATCGCTTATTACTTATGTTTGAAATATATTGAATATTTGCAGTAACAGATTTTCAAATGAAATTCTTGTAAAAGATGTGATTAAAACTTCGCTATATAATAATTGTGCCCAACAATAATTGTAGACGGACAGGGAGCTAGGTGCAATTCGGTGTCCATTTTAATGAATGATGGTCGAGAGACAACAGTAAGCTAAACGTGATGAGTATCTACTACTACCACTGTACGCTATTTAGAACGCTGAAAGCAACTCGTTTGTACGCGTGCGATGCATGTCAAAGTTCAATTTCAAACCATCTACTGTCTGTAAATATGTAGCATAAAAGGTCATGTAAACGTTATCTTCTGTCCTACCCCGCCTTCCCATGTCGACCAATCTCTCTCTCTCTCTCTCTCTCTCTCTCTCTCTCTCTCTCTCTCTCTCACTCTCTCTCTCTCTCTCTCTCTCTCTCTCTCTCTCTCTCTCTCTCGAATTCAGTCGTATTCCCTTTACATCTGTCGAATTCTGTAACGAACCCTGTTAAAAGTCGGTTTCAGCTCATAGAATTGTTTATTATCGATTGGCAGTGACATCTGTTACTTATCGATTATTGCTTTTCGATATTTAATATGTTAGGAGCTCGATACTTGCAGTAACAGGTTTTCAAATGAAATTCTTCTGCTGCGTTTGTAGCCTCCCAAATGACATCAAATATGTGATTAGAATTTCTCACGATTCAGAATTCAGAAAACGTAGCATTGCGTTGCAACCACTAGACACATGGTGAACACTAACTTTCACAAATTGTTTAATTTGCGTGAAACAGGTTTATTAATTAAATGGTTCAGGAACGTAGTATACGCAGTATAAAAATCATTAAATTATATCTCGGCGCCACTTCTATTACAAATACTAGGGCATTGTTTCTTTGTACAGTAGGCTATATCAAAAAAGTATTTATCACCTTGGTCGACCTGTATGTCTTGTTGGCCAACTTTATCCTCTGTTCATCTATATTTCTCTTTTATCCTGGTTTACAGTTGAAGAATTTTCTCGGAATTCATCCTTTCCAATACGACTCGCAAGTTGTCTCCAGTTTCTTTATCCTCTACAACCCTGTCAATTATGCCTGTTACACGTATGTTACTTCGCTCATCTTTGTCCCTTATGAAATAGGTCTCATGCATCCATTATTATTTATGTCATCGTTGCGCGCAATACCTACTTTATTGATGATTTTCTTGGTGTTTATTTATTTTCCTTTTGTTTATATACATAAGATTTGATGCAGCCATGAATCAATATACCTAATTTTTGTATTCTTCCGTGTCTTATTATCCAACGTTTTGTTGATTACCCTAAAATTATATACTGTGTTATCTACATAACCGACGGGCTAGTGTCGTAGCCCATGTATGAAAAACGAGAGACTTCCTCAATTGGCTCATCGACGATAACTGTCTTCGACCTCACAGGGTACTCGGCTTGGACAAACGTTTGGTGTTATATAGAGAATTGTTGAGATCGTATTTTGGAGACACTTTATGCATTCCATATAACGCCAGCTGTAAGTTGTCATCATACCATCAGCAAACAGTAAGGATTACAAGTAGTATTTCTATTACAAGTTGTCTATCTGTCAGGGCACCATTATACATCATTAGCACAATATTATTATTTAGGTTTAGAAACTATGAGCAATTCCTGCATCTTCAGGAGGAAGGTCGTCTAGTTCAGGATTTGATGACACCACCGATAATTGCGGTTAAAATCTCAGCCACTTAGCTGTTGATTGTTGATGCGAAGGGTATTTCCAAGACACGAATCTTAATGAGAGACATTCAGGTTAAATACGTATTATCTACCCAAAACCATACAATATCACACAATGGCAGTTGCAAAAAAGAACTCAAGTCAAGGACAGGACTGACATTTACGTCCTCAGTCAAACCTGGAGAAATCAGGAAAAGTCGTCACAAATCAAATATCCATCCATCCTCAGCGCTACAGCCCATGTTGTGTCTTTGTTTCTTTCACAACACGCAGTTATTCCCTTCTGTCTTCCACCAATCTCCTCTAATTATAGACAACTCATGTGACGCCCTCCTCGAGGCTGTCCTGCCACCTTTTCTTTGGGTTTCCTATCGGCCTTCTTCCACCTGGTATGCTCTGGAATATTCTTTCAGGCATTCATCGAAGAAACAAGTATAGAATACAATAATAAACTTTTGTCCTTACATGCTTCCAATTTCAACTAAAAGATTAAAACTTTCATCTAGAATGCTGTCGAAATATCTAAACAACCCCCCCCCCCCAACATGATAACGCATTTTCCATGGATTGACAACAGACGATAACCTCGATATTAGGAGACCTGTACGTCTACGACCTTGGTAACTATTCAGCTAAGAATATTAAGATTATTCGACAAAATGGTACTAACAAACTAATCGTGTGAGAGAAACAGGGTATAAAAATGTAGGTTACACAATTACTTCCTTTACGACCTGTGAAACCTCACCAATATCTGTATAATTGGAAAAATGAGAAGCAATGATGAACATAGAGATCAGTGACCGAACATTAAAAATTATTTACTGACATCCGATGTCATTAGTCATGGCATTCGATAGGAACACAACCGAAAAAGAAGAAGCAGGAATATTAGTGTCTTCGTACCCACTCAAATTGTACGTACATCCATGTAGGCCTAACCTTGGAGTTATTTTACCATCGTTCAGTTATTTTACTGTCAGCAAGTAAGAAAGCAATCTCTGACACGATCTTATAAACGGTATTTTATTTTATATATTCGAGTTAAAACGTCCTGCAACATTGTCCGATGCCTAATAAACGGCATACAAAAGTTTATTTTATACAGTTGTGTGTTTGGCGTCAACAACAATTTGTCCTGATGATGGCAATAAACATTGGCGAATCGTCGACACAAATAAGTTAAAATTTGTGTTATTTTTGACCGATCCTCACTAACTCTTCACTGAAAAATTCATTGATTGACGGTCACCACGAATTTAAGGATTTACTTTATACATTTTTAACTTTAGGCCAATTGATTACTCCACTTCCATTGAGGTCTGAAAACCTTCAAGAAAAAACGAACCGTGACTTCATTACCAAGAGAACATCGAAGCTCCATAGCTTCTGGATAAACAACAAGATGACTCAAGAAGATTAAACTAGTTAGGACAATGTATAGTGAAACAGCATAGTACTCGAATGGTTTTATTTGACACAAGACAGGGAAATGACACTGGCAGATGAATTATTAATTTAAGGTTAGCTTAAATTTGACTTTATTTTATTTGTATGTAGTGCAAATGCATTTTTACTTTGTGTGTAATGCATGTATGCATTTTATAATCAAAATGCTGTTTGATTGAAAAATACTAGGTGTGATGAGATATAGAGGAAAATATTGAGTTATTCCCAGGAATAAAAGCAATCCTTAATACGAGTTTCCTTTCTTTACTTCATATGTACAAGGGCTTCGGTTAGAAGTTCCATTACTTTCTGAAGTTATCCTTCATTTCCTGCTTCACTTCCTCCCACTTCTTCCGATTACACTCTCTTGGTTCTCCTAGGTTTTCTTCGAATCGGTCCCTTACCTACGCAATTTTTTAATAAACACTTCACTGTTTTCTATGTTCTTCAATAACTTCACATATTTCTAAAGTCTAATGGTTTTGTTTCAAACATACGCAGTTTTATTACACAAATTATTTAATGAACGACTAAGTAGGCGATGTCCTTGATTACTCCTTGCGTTAATTAATAACATAGATAACGCTTCTTTGTTTTTAAAGTCGTGGAATGTTTGACTTAAAATACCACTTAACTATCAAACACTGAAGACGAATGAATACAGCACATATTTGTTTTCTTTTGATTTTTGCTTATAAGGCTTTAGAGATTTTGTTCAATTATTTAGATATAACTTCGTTCATATAATTAATATAATCACTTTCTTCTACACTTTCTTCTACAGTTCGATTCCTGATGTATATAAAATATTTAAAATTTGTATTTACTTTACCTCAAGATGTTATTTTTCTTTTATTTGGAACATGTTTCGAGAGCTATTGTGCTCTCATCCTAAGCCTTCGCGATTCTGCGTCTAGTGAAGTACCTGTGTGTTGGTCTGTCGCCATTGTGGTCTCCTGTTGGTCTCTGGTATCTCAAAGTGGTATTTTTGTGTGTGATTGTGGTGTGTGTTTAGTATTTTGTGTATTTTTGGTGTTGAGTGCTTTGAAAATTGTGTCGTGTTTAAATACAAATTAATATAATGTGGATGTAGTTTAGATAACTTTCCGAAAATAAAATAGTTTTACATAAAAAGGGAAAATTATAGAAACAGAATATTAAACAAAATTTCCACTAACATTTGTATCTATATTTTTGCTGTTAATAATAAATTTGTATAATAAAAAGTATAATGTGGGCGCACGTCCATTTCTGGAACTGAATGATCGCTTTGGGAAGCATTATTCAACGTAAGAGCTACTTACATGTTTGGTATATAAATATTTCGTGAACGAATGTACTGTACTTAGAATGTGACTTTGCTATACAAAAGCGAACTTAATAAGAGAGATTTATTATTTATGTAGGACTTTTAAGGAGATTTCAAATAGAGCATGCGCAGTGTTTTTGTTGGAGAAACAAAATTGGTCACAAGGGAAAACAGGAAAACACTGTGTTTTAATAGTCCTTAAAACAAGAAACCATCCTACAATAAAACATGAGTTACGAAACTCACTGGAATAACAGTTCTATCAAGATCACGATTGTATGATTGTTTGAACTAATATATCACTTGTACACATAGACAAGGCCCATAGACTTAAACACTTGTACCATATAGTTTATTTTCTTTTTCTGTGTCTACATTATATTTATTATTATATAATTCATTAATTATCAGTGTGAAGACTACTTTTATGAAATACAACTAATTAAAAAGTGATAAATAGCGTAGTGACCTAACAATCGTTTATTCAGTAGCAAACTAAATAAGAACTGACGATGAGGGAATCTGGTGACCTCATACAACATAAAAACTTATAAACGTTCCTGGTACTCTCCTCTCTCTCTATATATATATATATATATTATTAACAGAATTATGACTGTTGCACACCACTATAGAAGAATTATTCCGATTAGCGCTTTCAAGCTTCACAGCTCAGCTGAGCTTTTTTCCGATCTGACGATGAGCTGTGAAGCTTGAAAGCGCTAATCGCAATAAGTTTTCTATAGTGGTGTGCAACAGTGATAATTCTGTTTGTGACAATTTTCCACTAACACAACTTTATTAATCAATGCCTGTCTCAGCATGTGTTTGCTTCTTGTATTGTTATACTGTAAAGAAACTATCATATTTGGAAGACAATAACCTTGACGGAAATGTGCAATTCATTCGGGACTGTGTAACAGGGCCTGTAGACTTTAAAAAAATTGTCTTGATACCCATTTCAATGAAGCAGAGTATAAAAATATGCACAAAACATAGGTCTGTAATTACGACAGCACTTGCTACAAAACTATTATTGAGGACTATGGACTACTATTTGTTACAAAATGAAGGAGAAATAGAGAGAAATAAGGAAGAAATGGGAGGACGATTTGGTTTTAGGAAAAGCGTGGACATTAGAGACGCTGTCGGGCAGATTATAACGATTGGAGAGGCGTAGAGAGTGGAATGGCAATTAATTTATGCTTCCTGGACTCAAAACTGTTTTCGCCGAAGTAGGGCGGCACACGTTATTAAATATGAAAACGAAGAAGGTAGTCTGGAAAGGTGGAAAATTGGTAAAAACATTTACTTGAGTTAAAAGGCAGCATTCAAAATAACAAAATTGAACCCTGTTACTGTTTTTGTGTAATTGTGTACCCTGTTAATGTTTTTTGTATTTATAACACATTAAATGATATTACTATTTCACTGGTATCGTGCTATTGTGATACCTTAAATTGATACAAATATAAATTTTAATTGCTTTTTAGCAAACCATTTATTATAAGTAATTTTAAGCCATGCAATCAGTAGCTAATTATTTATAATTTTTCAATCGTTGGATATCTGAAAAACGAAACTTAACATACCGTAGGACAAAAAGTACACTCACGTATGCCGCAAGAGAGGTTATTTTCATGCTTATATCCAACAGCGCTTCTAACAATGTTGGTTCACATACACAGGAACTAAATACTGAACAAGTATATTAGCTATAAATTTATGAACCCATGTACTACATTGAAATAGTGTATACAAAGACATACAAACTGGCTTTATCTTAGTTTACTCACTTGTAAACCTTGTTTTGTTATCTTCACTAACTTACTGTAATGCATAAGAGGGTTGCCAGCTATTTTACTATTTTCTTTTTTGCTTTCAACATATTTTCGGATTTTTACTGTGCTGTCTCTACCGTGGTTCTTAATTGTCGAATCCTTACGAAAACTTATCATCTCAGAAGGTCTACATGATTTGTCTCAATCAATTTTCTATTTTAATTCAGAATCTTTGTAAACTTAAATTATTCTAAAATATGACTAGTTACATGCATATTTAAAAAATATTTTAACGGTAAACACACTTTGATTTTGGGAAACATGACAGACACAAAAGTTGGCAAGTACACATGAGGAGTATATCGACCGGGGTGCCAGCTGTCATAAAACAACAACACAAGTTGTACTGCTAACTACAAAAAGGATTACGTAATCAGAACGCGTTGAATCAAGTTAATGTCAGAAGAATCTTGTTTATCAAGTTTGCAGCTTTTTTCTATTCACGAAATTAATCATTGACT
Organism: Magicicada septendecula; assembly: GCA_034769895.1. Lineage (NCBI taxonomy): Eukaryota > Metazoa > Arthropoda > Insecta > Hemiptera > Cicadidae > Magicicada > Magicicada septendecula. The sequence goes on along the minus strand of CM068370.1, from coordinate 284,921,602 downwards.
AATGGGTTTTACCCTTTATTATCTCCATACAACTTGTTTCTTCCAAATCGATATATATTATAACAGAGCATAAAATGTTATTTTTCTACAAAACCGACACGTTGTTGATGTGTTGATCATCCTCTTATTTTCCACAAACACTATTGATCAACAATCAATTTCCTATCATTTCTTTGCATGTAAATAAATCTCTGTGTGTGTGTGTGTGTGTGTGTGTGTGTGTGTGTTGTAATGGTGCGCGTATGCTTGCGTAGATGGATGGTAATGTTTCTAGGTGTATTGTGTATCTTCTGTCAGGGTCTTGTGCCCGTCAAGCGTTATTGATGTTAATTGATAACGTATTTTTGTGTAGAGGCAGGACGATGTAAATTGAACACTCAGGTATCGATGCGCAGTAGACAAACACCTCGTTGCGAGGCTAACAAAATTTTCATTCACTTCCACATGCGCAGAACATTTTTGTGGAGTGTTTCACAGTGTGAAGATCGGCTGCAACAAGACTGGCGAGAACTACGGAAGCATGTGTGTGACAGAGAGGGAAACAATATGGAAGTGAGACAGTGAACGTTATAGCGTCGTCTCCCCTCTCGTCTAACTTAGCTATACTTGAAAGTGGGGGTAATTCATGCACTGGGTCCGCGCAGATTACTGTTCATGAAAGGCTGGCGGGCCTATAAGAAGTACGTCTAGCTATTAATTTATTGAAAAAAGTATTAAAATTATGTAAATGTTTCAACTGAGAATGTGTACTTAAACCTATGCGTAAACATTCAACACGACATTTTAAACGTCAACAAGGCTTTTCAATTATTATAAAACTTACAAATGAATCTAAATACTCACGTACACCCGTACTTCATGTGCTTGAGCGTTACTATTCAATGTAATTATAAAATAACAAAGTAAAGTATGAAGAGTATGTTAATCTCTATATCCCTCTGCTATCGATGTTGTGCGATGTCTGTCACAAAATTGTTCCAATAAGGAACCAAGCTGTCACAAGCGGTGTACAAGCGGTCGCAAACGTCCCTGTAAATTCTTACCAAAAACGTAAATATTTATGTATATAAATTAGTTAGATGCGTTTACAACATTTTTATTGTTGTACTGATAAACATTAATACATATTTTTTGCCAATTATATTGAAAAGATTGAAAGCGTACCCGTTAGAAAATTAACAGATGTTTACGAACACAAAAAAGTAACCTCTAACAGATTAGATAATAAAGAATAGAGTTGAGATAGTCTAATACATAGATCACGATTATAAACAACTCAACACCTTGACATGAAAATTTGTTTGTTCGTTTACTTTTCCGCAACAGTTAGACAAAGCTGAACCGCGGAGCTTTGGCGAAGGGAGAAAACGGTTACACATTTTCCTTACATGTAAATTAATAAAAAATGTAAAAACCGTAAAACTGCACGGTCAAGAAGAGAAATAAGTACGAATTCTAGTGGCCTATTAATTAAATTTTTATCTTAAATATTTTGGGAATTATAAAGTTCTAAATTCAGGGCTGTCCTTTCTTTGGACAAAATGTACATGCGAATAGAGACGGAACTGTTTATTCTGACCTGACGGCAAAGAATCATACGATGACGATAACGCGATATTTTAAATCCCAAAAAACACATACACACACACATTTATAAATAAATAAATATATGTGTGTGTGTGTGTGTGTGTGCGTGAGAGAGATCGCGCGCGCGGGTGTGTTAATCTGTGTATCTGACAGCAATTATTTGTCGCCTGCGTACATTTTCATTAATAAAATATAAATGAATCAAGTAAAGACACTTTCAATAATAAGATTATTTTATTTTTCAGCATAATATTAGCTTTCACCGGAAGAAACTCTTACAGTATTCGTAAATATTATATTATTGTAAAACACACTGGCATACGTGTGATTTTGATCGTTTGAGTTCCTTATAAATCAAAATAGTCGAAAAGATATGAACATAAACATTAATATTGCTTAAAATCACCTTGCTTTGTTTTTGTCTACAGTTGGTCCCATCAGGAGATCCACATTAATATAGGTGCAGCCATTTCATTTTCTCGCCCTTATATCTTTGTTCTCCCTAGAGGGCAACTCTGTACTGAACTGGGCATTTTTCTTACTTACGTTACTCGTGTCGCATTCAACACACCTTTCCCTTCTGTTCAAAGAAAACATTTTAAACATCGCGTTTAAGAATGTCTTTTGTTTCCTTGTAGATACTGATATTTTTCCTCTTCACTCAGTAACGTAGTTGTTCAGGCTAATGTGATTCTTCCTCTCGGTTTGTGGTTTTCTCATTAGATGTTATCGTGTTCTTATATTTAGTGCATTTTCACTGAATTACAACGCCTCGACAATCAGCAGTATACAAACTGTTAACCGTATCAATATAATAACTACTGAGGAAAACATAATAACCACAAGTAACAAGGACTCTGACGTTTCCTGTATAAGTTAATATTTTTTATAATGATAAAACTCATCTCCTATTTCATTAAATAAAGGAAGTTAACAGACACAAAAATATCCCTGAAGGTACAATTTCTGAACATGTTATACAATATATTTCTAATATGTAGTGAACTAAAAATATATACTGTACAGTCATAATGTTTTTAGTGGACAGCATCCTTTACCGTCCCAGATCTCAGTTTTCTTGATAATCGATAGAATATGATAAGGTTACAATATTATCTACGTAAGGACTGAGACGTGTAGGCATACTATGAGCGACAGGGGTTGAAGTAAGTAGGCGCTTCTTTTTTAGACACACTAATGGCTTAGCATTGTATCAACCTACAAGATTTAAAACATGTTTTATTAAAATATATAAAAAACGTATTGATTAACAGTTAAAAATTGTTATACGTATTTGAGTATGGCAATTTTTGTGTCAGTAAATAAATAGAATTTTTTCTTTATATGATATGTAAATTTGTGACGTCAATAATTTACAAAATATGTTTCAGCAGAAGAATTATCTTTAGAACAATAGGTAATAGTTGTCAAGAAAAATATGTAAATTAATTTCTTAGAATCAGGCAGAGTGTCTATATAAATAAACGCTCACAATTAATAGGGGATTTTGGAAAGTGAGAGAGGTAAAAATAAAAGTAAAAGTAAAAAGAGGAGTGAATTATTGAGGCAAATATTAGTGTAAGGTAGGACAATATAAAAATTTCCATAACACAAATATGTTAATGTGTTAATATAAAAAGGAAAAATTTAACTGAGATTGAAAATTACAAATTAGTTAAAATATAATATATTATTCTGACAAATATCAAGACAATGTTTATTACAAAAGATCTGTGATATTCTATTAAATTTAGTACACTTTACAAAAAAGTCGTTCAAGACGTGGTAATCGGTACAAACGTTAATAACTTGATTGATTGCTTAACCTTGCAAAGAAATGTTTTAACAAATCATGCTCACTTAAGGGAGAGGGCAAATCTGTGCATTCATCCTTTGTGCAAGTGTGTTAATTTTACACTTGTTTGTAAGCGTAGTTAAATGACAACTTAGTTAATCAAAGAAAAGTATACAGTAAAACTTCAAATGTAAATGCTGCTAAGTTTTACTTCGCCGTCAGTAGATATTTTTAAAGATGCTTTATATTCAAAGCAAGATGCTAAAGACATTACTCAATCATAATTTCTATAACCTTATACGCTTAAAACGGTTATGGCCAACAGGGAAAATTAATCTCGAATAATTACAAGAATATTACGCAGAAAGGATGGAATGAAAGATTACAATACTCTCTTGCTTTACTGGGTTTCAGAAAGAGCTTATGCGGAAAACGATATTACGATATTTCCATTTTTATGACAATTCGAGTGTCGGGAGCAGCGGTTGGCAGTAGCATCCGACTCGTAGAACTCCCATTCAACCAGCCACTTTGTTTTCCAACACCTTTACATTTCGCTTTTACATATATCACACGCTTGTAAATGCATTTTTTGGCACAGACACGTCGGATAAGCAATGTCATGTAAAGTTTGAGCGTTACGTTTACATTCTCGTGTTTGGATAAATACCGTAATAATGTTGATGAAAAACATACTCTAGCCCATTAAAATAAAGAAAAGTAAACCAACTACGCAAACAATAAGATAATCTTATATATAATTATTACGCTTGTTGCATATTAATATGGGGATACGATAATTAGCAGAAAAGGTGAATTAGAGAAATTACCGAAGTCATTATGCATAATTTCTCTTTCGTTGTAACTGTGAGTGTCACGTAGATTGTTGGCTATGTAGACCTTGATTACATGTATGTGCGCGTTGGACAGCTGGATAACATACAAGAAGTTTTGTGATCGTGTGTACCTCATAGACGTTTTAATAAAAATTGTAATTGTTGATGTTTTCTGGTATGCATAACGGTTCCACCGTATCCATCTTATCAACGCCAACAAATATCATGAACATATTCACGAATACAGAAATATTTTTATATTGTAAAATTATTTGGAAGAGAACATAGATAGTGTGAGTTGTCGAACACTTGATATCTGTCGAATCATATTCAGTACTACAGCCAGCCACTATTTAATTATACCTACGTAAATTAACGCCCTTACTGTATAGAATTCTGGGTAGTTACTGCACCTGTGGAGCCCTAATTGCAGTCGGCTATATATCCAAACTAATAGGTATAGCTATATCATAAATGAATTTCATTTTTCTCAAAGTTTGGGCATATTCGATTCAACGAACACAAGCAAACACGCCTGCAAGTGGTTCATTCACTATTGGCACAATATGAAGAAAAGGAAAAGGGGGATTAATGCCTTTCTATAGTCTATTCTCAGTACTGACAACACATAGGTTCATCGTTTTACCCTAGAAACCAAAAGAGCGGATGGCGGCATTCTTCGTCTCCAAAAAAAAAAAAAAAGCGGAAGCCACTTTTTCATCACGAAAAATTGTGGCTTCCTTCTGTGGTATATAAGAGGTGCTATGCACAATTGATTTCCTAACAGACAACGGTCTACAGACGCCAAGTATTACTCCAAACAGATATCAGAATTAAGTAAACCACCAGCATTCTCTCTGTGAGGAACGCCAGTGAGTCCTCATGCCGCCGCTCATACGGTGGCTACAATTAGAAAACTAAAGTGGACGGTTCTCCGCCATCTGGCCTATAGTCCGGAACTCGCCCTACTGACTATTATTTCGATAGCGCCTGCGTCACCTGCCAGAAGAATTTTTTTTTCTCAAAAAATATGTAATCTACCAGAAAGATGACATAAGCGATCTGGAAAAAAGGAAGTCTGTATTGAAAAATGATTATATGGAAATCACTACTCTTGTATTACTTTTTTAATAGGTAATAAATTAAAGTTCAATTTAAATACTCCTCTTAAAATAAATTAATACAGTATTAAAAAGTGGACATTACTCATCATATCAAATCCGAAAATCCTATAAAATTTACTTTTTTTTTAGTGTCGTCGCAAAAGCCAATCTACCTCGGCGATATTTTATGGAAAAATCACCGGTCTCCGTAAAATTTGATGTCTCGAGAGAGATAAGGCCCCTTCACTTCGATGGTATGACGAACTTTGCCCCTGTGGCCTGTAAAAACAAACACATTTTGATATAAGACATAACGTTAACCAACGGGGGTCTTGTGATTGTAGTGTTTACTATTTACAGGAGGGAGCGATCTCCTCCCCCAACTTGGTAATCCTGCGAATATGCAGGTCCGTTAAAAGACCGGTTTCTCAGACTCTAGACACGGTAGCAATTCGAAACACAGCATTCTCTCCTTGTCAGGACGAGACATTGTGGCACCAATCGCTGGACCCACCGTTTGCTCGGAACATCGGTTCCCAGAGAGCAGAAATTGGTTTACCCTCGCTCGACAGAGTGGGGTTTTCGGAGGCTCTAAGATACACTGTTGGCCTACTAGAAAACACCTAAAAACGGGCCGTAGCGATAGGGTTATATAATTTAATTGGAGACCAGCATAAGTTAATGTAGCATAAAGTGTCGCCTTTGGTAGCACATAAGGCACTGAATGTAGCCCTTCCTTCCTTTGTAGAGCAACAACGAATACTGTTCAACGGCTGTAATTTCATAACTCTATCCGGTTATAACCTAGTATGAGGTTTACTCATGAATATGTTATTTTGTCTTCCGTTATGCATGCTTTACTCACAAAATTATACGCTATTGCAAACTTAAAACCGGTTAATACGTCGGCAAAATAATTTTGTTTAACTTACCTTCTTGACAGTCATTGAAAAACATTGTAAACTAAAAGTAAGTAACAATTATTTACCTATCCTATTAAAGTACTTTCCTGACTTACAGGAATCTCTTCCTAAACTCTTCTCCAAAACTGTTGTGGAAAAAGCTGCTAGTTTATCCCTCGTGTTGAAACGTTGCTGGATGCCGTATACGAAGTGAGATGTTTTGTGTGAGATGTTTATCCTATTAAAGTACTTTCCTGACTTACAGGAATCTCTTCCTAAACTCTTCTCCAAAACTGTTGTGGAAAAAGCTGCTAGTTTATCCCTCGTGTTGAAACGTTGCTGGATGCCGTATACGAAGTGAGATGTTTTGTGACAGAAGATTGAAGAAGTAGGATTTAGTCGATATTCACACATCACATTGCTATCAGCTCTGAACATCTGCCATATTGATTGACTTGTTCCTCAATTGCTTCTTTGTTTAAAATAAATTAATGTCTTTTGTGTGTGTGTGTGTGTGTGTGTAAATAACGAATTGAGTATGAAATATATCATTGTCCTTACCTCAATTTTTGTGGGTTTAACAGTTTACTTGCATTTCTTGAATTTTTATTTTTTGTATAATTTTTTCTTTTAAAGGCTGGTTTGTTTCAAAAACATATCTGCCATGAGTATAGATACAAAAGTATGTTTGTCATTTTTGTGAGTATACTTTGTCATTTTTAAATCTCCGTAAAGAGGGCATATTTTTTGGTATTCTTCAATTTTAAACATCTACTTAGTGGAAAACAAAATCTTCAGTATATCTAATTTACTGCGAGTCCACAAATATTAAATTCAATTTTATAAATAATCAAATAATTATTGTATTACTGTTGAGTTTATTTACGTCTAGTGCTTTGGACGAACATGCGTTGTTCTCATTCTACTGTTTTAAATGTATGATCAAATGTTCGTCCAAAGCACTAGGCGTAAATAAACTGAAAATAAAAACAAAATCTATTAAATATTTTGCCCGTTTAAGAATCAGATGTGAAAGCTGACGTTTGAAAATTAGATGTTGCTGCCGTGACTTAATTCACTCGTCTCACTGTCAAATGTTATAACTGAACAAGCAGAAACGTTCAAATTTATAGACATGTTTCATTAAAATCGTCATATTGTCGTTTAGCGGTGGAGATAATGATTGTGTGTAATTTCTTGTGTAGTGCTCAAATTGTTTTTTAGATTGGAAATACGTTTTGTAGTTTAAAGTTAAGAGGGGTTGGTTTGTGCGACGTATTTACATTTCAGATAATTAATATGATGAGCATGGAAGTCCCGTTCTGTTTGAGTACAACAGATTAAAACCACAATCATACACACGACAACATATGCTGACTCTTTGGTGTCTACTAACTCAATTTCAATGACTGTCCTACGTTTTCCTATATTGGTCAAACCGGCCGGGATACGCACGTTATATTAAACACATCACAGATATCAAATCATTCGTTCAAATTCCAGTTTTTTCCACTCATATACGAAACACACAATATACACAGAAACAGCAACACAAAATTTAGAGATTCTGCACATAATGATTAAAATCAAAACTAAACAGAACGATTCTAAGTAAACATACGTCAGTAATTCAGATCCTCTTGTATTTTTGAAAACAAAATAAATTTGTAATCCAGAAGCTATTTGAACACAATCCAAAAGGATACACAACGCTACTCCTGTAATCAACACCAGGAGCTCGGCAGACATCAGTACGTTTCACACTGACGAATATCATGAAACGCGTATGTGTTTCGGTTAAAATGTTTATATTTCTACCGTTATTATACCAGCGATGAGTAAGTTTTTCCATAATAAACGAAACCAGAAAAACATAATTATAGTTATAGGTGCTGAATTTAAAATTAAAGATTCAATCGGATACATTAAGATTTTTAAGCTACGAACTCATTTTTTTTTAGCTTCAAATATACTCAGCATCTCAATTACTGTAATAGATAAACTAAAAGAGACTAATTCAATAGAACCGTCTCTAAGTGCGATATCAAAATGTATCTAACTGTCAAGGTGGCAGATAGAAGTTGGCAAAATTCTAGCAGCATGCGGAAGGCGGATAATTTATGTGTTGTTAGCAAAAAATTGGTGAATAAAATTATGTTGGTTGGATATTTAAGGACCGCATGAAAGTTTAAGTGAAACTACAGAAGTAAATACAATGTGAACGGCTATAGTTCCTGCTATTTAAAAATAATAATAATATTTAATCATACAACAAATTACCATCAGATCTGCGTAAGTAATTAACAGTACTAAGTAGCAAAGTAATAAACTGCTAAGCATTTGACTGTGTAGAATTTCTGCTTCATGAATTAATGTTGTTGAGTCAGAGAAGGAACAAAACCGCTGACACGGCCGCAGATGTAATATTAATTTCACGCGGTCTGTACTTGGGGCGCTAATTGTGATATTACGCTGTTCTTGCATTGTGCTCTAACGCCGGTGTTTGCACTGTGGATTTGACTGCTCCTATCTTGCACAAAACGTTGCACTTTCACTTACACTTCCTCAGTTTGAAAACATTTTGTGTAATCCCTCAAGTAATTTAATAACGTAGGCTATTCTCCGTATGTTGTCCATCTGCGAACTACCTACACAATGTGTTGCTGTTATCACTATATTATTGTGATATCAAACTTTGACCATGAAATAATATACTATCCAAAACCTGCACACTCAACAGGTACGTCTGCGCGCGCACACTTTTACTCACATGTATCTAACTTGTGTGTGTGTGTGTGTAACATTTTTAAATTACTACAGTGATGTATTGAACAACCTACACTCCCATCTCTTCAATTCCTTCACACAGGGCACACAATTGTTAAGTATAAGAAAAAATTAATTATGTTAAAATACATATAGATTATTTATAGTAATTTAATATAGGCTATTCCAAAAATTATACACTAAGCACAATTTAATTTTATACACGTTATTATATAAATTAATACACTTTAAAAGAATCAATAACATAAAACATGAAATTATGGGACTATATTTGCGTACAGGCTTTGTATGCTACTATGTAAATTAAATAAATCTCTCCTGAAATAGGAACAAATTACACAACTTTATGTGACTAAACTTTACTGTTAAATTTAATTAACTGTATTTATTTCTTTGGGATCTTCATAAAATAAAATTAATTCTGTTCTTGCTGTCAATCTGTGTATTAGCTACATAAAAGTTAAATTTTTATGAAGTAAATTAACATGTGTAAATTAAGCCTATTCTTGTTGTCATTCTGTGTATTAACTAAATAAGAGTTCAATTTTTATACATTAAATGAACATGTGTAACTAAGCTCTTTCTCATTTTAATTATAATTTCTTTACCACTATACAGAAAGTTATATGTCTGTACACAAATTACATAAGAAAATATATACAAAAACAATGTTTTTATTCATTCTAATCTAGATCTGGGAGGGGGTAAATGTGGGCATAAGTATAGAAAGTTTTAGATCTCAGCTGTCAGTCCTTAGCTATTAAAAGATAAACTACTCCACGATTGGCACTGACATATGAATTTTGTCGGAAGCGTAACTTTCGTGTGACGGCTGATTTTGTTCTTGATAAATACCACTGACTTCCCATACTTTCAACTCCTTACTATAATTTTACCAGTTGTTTAATTTATCTGAGCTTCTGTAAATAACCTTGTTTGCCAGAACACAACAATTTATTATATTAACTAAACTGTAAGAAAATTAATAAAGTTTAGATACATATATGAGTTAAGTAGAAAAATGTTTCATTGATAACACATTTTAAAATTTTTAAATTACGTTGAAGACAACACTTTTATGTAGTGTTTTTAAAAAAATGTAAATTAATAATAATAAAACAGGCAGTTTATTTCAGATAGATCTGTATTATAACTACTAAACTATTGAATTTTGAAAGGATGTGTAAATAAAATAGGCTACACCTGGCTACAAATATTAACATCAAATTTTATACGCTTATGGAGGTACCTATTCTGATGGATAGTGCAGAGTCATAGACTCCGCGAAAGACGGCAGTAAATGAAATCACTCCAGCATACATGAGGTTTTTAAGAATGGTGAAAGGATGCTCATGATAGTATATGCTTAACAGTGAGGCTGTAAGGAGTGAGCTTAAGGTGTCCTCATTGTTTGAAAAACTTGATGAACATAAGAAAAGGTGGAGGACACATGTTCTTTGCAATGGAAAAAGATCTCTGAATTGAAGGCCGCATATTTTTGTGCCGCACAAGGTAGATATAATGTAGGATAGACCATAAAACAATAGTCTGAATGAATTTTAATTAAACTTAAAATATTTGTAGACAACGACAATTTAAATTCACGATGTATGTAAGGCTTCTTAAACTGAAGCAGCTGGCTACACTTACTCCAACATATAGAAGAAGAAGGAAAGACTACGGTACAAATTTATCTGCGTAATACGGCTATGCAAACACTCTAAATTCTCCTCGATACTGTCACTAGGGATAACTGACTCAGCTGCTATTGAAACAACTGAAAGAACAACAAAAATTGAAATATAACCGTTCTTTTTTCTCTTACTCCTACAGACGTCTTTTAATTTTAGCATTTTTAACGATGCACGTCGAGGTTAGAGATCGTGTCGGAAAGTGTTTAAACCGCCACTCTGTGTTAAAAAAAATACTTTGACGGAAATTTCATGTTCTAAGCCGATACACTGTTTTTAGACAACTATAAACTGTTAGTCATTTTTGCAACAGCTTATGTTTTTCTAAAGAAGTTCTAAATTCGGGAACACGGAAGATAACGAAAATATAATGACACAATTGAACGCATTAAAGAAAGGATAATGATTTAAAAGAAAAAAAAATCAAAACCAACATGTGTGGTGTCACAGATTTTAAAGAATACCTACTCAAATCTACGCTCTCCAAACAATATTCAAGAACGTATAGGGGAGCAGATTAAAAATTAGACCATATTCTGGTAAGGGCGAAAATCAGACAGAGAATGCACATAAACGGACGAAAGTAGGAAAGAAAGGAAAGCATACAATATTAAAGATCTCAAATAACTAAAACCCTAGAAGAATACATGAACAAAATTAGAGGGTGGATTGCACAAGTACTGAGAGGAACTGTCGAAGGAATTTGAAAGGCGATAACAGCAGCAGTTAAAAAAAACGAAAGAAAAAAGCAATGATTGATATGATGCGGTAGTAGAAACGGCAATTAAATAAAACAACAAATGCCAGAGAAAGGAGGATGCTGAAAGCGACAAGAGCTACAGTGGATAAACACCGGGGTTATAGAAGAATATTGAAAACAATATGTAGAAGCAAGAAGCGGGATATCTTGAAGAAATGAGATGCTCAACGAAAAAATATAAAGTGATAAAAAGGCGGATTGAATATTTTAATTCTGTGCTGAAAGTTTCCATACTTCAACGAGACAATGACGAAAACGTAGAAAAGAAAATGTTAAGATGGAAGAAAAGACGTAGCCACACCTGTTGAAGAAACTAAGGACATAATAAACAATTTAAAAGATATTAAATCCCAAGGAGCAGACGGCATTACTGTCTAACTGATCATGGCAGGCGGACAAGAACTCACAAAAAAAAAACTTGAAATTACAGATCAAGCTTCACATCAGGAAGAAATGCCTGCAGATTTGTCAACAGCCATTTTACGTATAATTTTCAAAAAAGAAATACGAAAACTATACGGGCATTGCTCTTCTAAGTATTGCCTACAAAATTATGGAGTGGGAATCTCTAACCGGCGTTGACGGTGTTCATGATTTTGCTTCTTAAACCACAAGTGACCAAACTTTAGCAAAGACAATACGTCTGCTAACGTCAGACATAGGTAGAGACTACTTCTAGGCTGCAACATGTTCGACTCTACATTTTATTTTACATCCGAGTCCAATCTGTTAAAAACAAAAAAAAAACAGCCAGCATCAATTTTGTTAATACTATTTTTTTTTTTTTTTTTAATTCTAGATGAGACATTTGAGACCTGTATAATCTGCTTACACTGACCTTGTGGCACAGCAATTCACACTGGATCTAGTGTCAACTCATTTCGCTTTCCTCAAGTTGGTACGACTTAGCCTACTACTTTATTTCTACCTTTATCCTGTACAATTAATGTACAATTAATAAGTTAAAATTACACAGTTTAATTTACTATGTTTACAAAATTATTATTCGATTTTTACAGATAGGTGAGTTTGTGTGTGTGATAATATAATAGCGTTACTTACTTAAGGATACTTAACACATTGGTAAAACTAATCCTGTGCCACAAAATTAAGGATTCTGGAATTACAAACGAGGAGTAATATATTCATACCCAGGAAAAACCTGCCTTACAAAACTGCAGGCATTAAACTGCATGTTCAATTTTAAGGAAACATTAAAAACAATAACGTCTAATAAAAGTAGCATGAGTTTAACAGAGACTATATCTTACATCCGTGAATGCGTAAGGCACGAGTGCAAGCAGAACATAATCTCCCGTACATAGGACTACACGCTCCCGCGAGCGCACTCCTGCTATTATATCGATAAACAGAAAATTTATTTCAATTTACAGCGTAAAGTTTTTACACCAGTAATTGCTTCAGTAGGTAAAACAAAAAATGTAACAAACACGTATTGTTCAAACTGTTACTATTGAACAGTTCATAATACAATTACATCGCCGACTGCTTATGACAATTTTGGCTGGTTGCGGCGCGTGTAAACGTTGATTTACTGGACACATTTAACCACAGTCTCGCTGGGCCACGGTTTCGCTGACTCTGCAAGTATCGGCTGCACGTTCATTAATAACTCGTTCGTTACAATTAATAATTGCCTTCGGAACTATTGAAATGTCATTTCAACATGAATAAACATTATTGTTAAACGTTTTACATGTGTTACAAAGTGTTTTTCTCCACAACATATTTCTTCCATTTCTATCACATGTATTTTAATTACAGACGTACTACAGATACTTAAATCGCCCATGACAGTGCAGACATAGCTACTTTCTCTTTAACAGAGCTATGAGACAATTCGTGTATCTACACAAATTGCATCTCCGGTTGCGTAATGACAATCCTAAGAGGGTTGATTTTTTGGTTCTGGTTTGTATTTTTCTGCACTTAACTAAATTCATTACTGCCTTTTATTTCGAAGTGCCATTCAAGCAATATTATTCTTACTTGGTAGTGCGTCTTTTTTTTCATTCTTTATAACTTATCCCCGTTTTACTTTACAGACTTTGAGATCATCTTGTGCAAAATATTTTGTATTAACCAAGTAACAAGTGTAACAAGTATTATTAATATACTCCTTTTTGTAATATTATTCAGAGGATGTAAAAGAAAAAGCGCGCGCGTGTGTGTGTTTAAATAATGAATAAAAAATTGTTTTTACAAGAATATATTATTGTATTTTAAAATAGTTTACAGTGTTTCAACAGTACGTATAAGCTATCATTTTCAGAATCTATGTTATATTGTTACGACGGTCTACTGATGGAAAACAAAATACAAGACACCAATTAGACCACTAACCACCAGCTTTAATTATCACAATTAAACAGTTTGTAATCAACAAGATAGTATTTTACAACAAATCAAATAAAAATTGTTCACGTCAACGAGTATAAAACACAATTGTATTACGATTGTCCCGCACAATTATAAAACACATAACACTTCACCACAATACTTAAAACCGCACTGGAATATATCGCAACTCAAACTGAACTAAGCGCCGCTGAAGCCTTGTATTTATACCCCACTCAAACACCAGAACATTCCACATACTACGCATCAGCGCTACACTAGAACGTAATTGATTGCGGCCTTGACACAGTGCGCGAGGTTGACGAAGTCTAGAAAAATCTCGCGAACGGACGTTGAGATCACGTACGTACACAACATTACAGCCGGATTCCACTGGAATATCCGAGAAGAAACACGTAGATTGTTCTGTAATGTCGTAACAATATGTTATTCAGGCCTATAGTTTCTGAGAAGATGAAGAAAGGTAGGGAAGTTATTAACACAGTGAAGATGAGAAAGCTTCAGTATCTTGGACATCTCATGAGAAATGAACAGAGATTTTACTTATTGCAGTCCATACTACAGGGAAAAGTACTTGGAAAGAGAGGAGTTGGGCGACCGAGAATATCATGGCTGAGAAACTTAAGGAACGGGTTTGCCATGAATACAACTAACTTATTCCGTACAGCAGAGCAGAAAGTTAAAATAGTCTGCATGATATCTAACATTCGAAACGGATAGGAACTATCAGAAGAAGATAGTTTCTGAAGATGAGAGTTTAAACAACTTGCTGAAAAACTGTAGGATTTTAAAGACTAGAAAAATATATACCTGTAAAAACAAATTTTATATATTTATTATTAAAATAATTTAACAAGAATAGTGTGAGAAGGAATAAATGTTATTTATAGATAGAAAGCCAGTAATGATGCAATGAAGGCGCCGTTCCACTGTTTTCTGGGCGCCTTAAAGTGCGCGACAATGCTTCACGCACCGCTCAGAAAGTGGCAGATTGTACTCTAACCTCGGCGGGGTATAAATATAAGTCCTCAACAGCCGGCCAGGTCAGTCTGGATTTACTATTTACCTTTAGTTATCAGAGTTTTTATTGCAGTTTACTGTAAAGTGAACGTGTCTGTGACTGATTAATGTTAGTAATTAGTAATTTCATAGGTGTCAGTTATTCTCTTTCCGCTGTAATAATATCTTTCTGTGTAATCGTCGTAATAATATTCACCTTTGATAAGGCTTGGTATCTGTTAAATCCCTGACTATAAGGTGATGTAACACAAACTGATTTTAACAACAACAACAAAAATGAAAAAATACGGTAAATTACACTAAACAGCAAAATACCGTAGACGCAATAAACTAGACGTAGAGCGTGTGAGGTTGTTTTCATTCGTTATTACTGTTATTACATTATATTCTGAGAGATTTAAATACGCGACATCGTTCAGACTTTGAACAGTAACGCGTAATTCTCCCGTCCCTTTTGATAATTAGATAACTGGTAATTGGTTTCATTTTTATTGCACGTCGTGACTTACTTCTGCTTATCAATTACCACTCGTATTCTGTAGTCTTGGTCTGACGTAGTCTCACTAAGGTAAAATGTATTCAAAAGACTTAGGATCGTAAAGCGAGACAAGCAGACAGATCGACCTTGTAATGCATTTGGTGGTGGCGGCGGGGTTGTATTGGCTTATTGCCAGAATAACGTCGCGATAGAACAGGCGCATCATGACTGTGCAGTATATTTATTTATATGTTACGGAACAAATGTCGTTCTGAAGGAGGTGGTTTTATTATGTCGGCACGCTGTACTGCCTTCTGAATTACGTAACCAGTCGCATGTTTATTTACATTTTTATAGTGCCAGTACTACATGTTCTGCCTACGTGTAAGACGAACAAGTAGAAAAACGTTACACTTTGAAACGAAAGGAATTATAAATTTACGGTGCTCAATTATGAGAATGTAAGTTTATACATGAGTATATATTCATCTTAATTTATGCTTAAACCACAACAAATTGTACACTGGTAATGTTAAGACCGTTCTTTGCTTCGTTAAGAAAATGGTTTGTCAGTTGTTGTATTAGTGCTCAACAAAATACCAATTAATGTTGGCAATGTTTTGTTTACAGATAAAATAGAAAGAGTCTGGCTGGTCTATTAAATTATCAAGTAATTACATTTTAGATGGTGGATGAGCGCCAGCGTGTTCGAAATGGAAGTAGGCCTACATTAATTTTTTATCACATAGTCTGTACGTTATGTAGGCAAATTTGTTTAGGAATTTGTAAGGGATTAATTTTCATTTACTTATTTTAATTGTTGTTATTACGTTTTCTGATCATTTTTTCCTCCATTCAAGGATCAGATGCATCCACTAGTTCTGGTTTTCGAGCGCTAACCTGTACGTTTTGATCCTCGGTGGTAATTTTATTTAATTAAAAATAATCAAATTGAACTTCGTTACAGTTAAGAAAGAGAGGAGAGTGAACTAGTAGACCTTATACTTACAATATAAGCCTTAGTAATTCTGTTGGCGCAACTTAAGCGTTCACCTTCTGTTAAGAAGTTTCAGTCTTCGTCAGTCAATCATTTGAATTGTCTATACAATTTAGTACCTGCATTTACTGGGAAGATAAATGGAATACTAAATATTCGGTAATCATATAAATAACTTTTTGTGCTTCAATCCTAGGTGTATTTTTTGTAATTCCTGCTTTATTCTTTAGGAATCCGTTGCTATTATTTTTCTAACAAATATTAAATTATATATAAAAATAAATATTTTGTACATTAATTTGTCTTAAAATAATAAATAAATAAATATATATATATCAATACATCAATAACATAGCGCGTGTTTACTTAAATCATATAAATAATTTTAGTGACTTTTACTAAAATTATTTATAGTGACTTTTATTAGATAAACTCTCGAATAGTGTCTGTACACAGAATCTCAGACAAGGTTATAGCCATCATTCGGCCCTAGTAAAGAGAGAAACACATTAGCATTAAATCTAGCTGTATTAAAGTTGCAAGCAGCTAATTGCATAGAAATCAAGTTCATGAATTTCAGCGGTTGAGTCAGAGAAGCTATACGAAACCCGCTGGCGTAGCCACAAATGTAACATTAATTTCATGCGGTCTCCGCAGTGAGCGCTAATTGCGATATTACTCTTTACTCCCATTGTACTTGGCGAGTGCGAATGTTTCCTGTTCGCATCTCAATGACGTTGGTTGTTCAGTTTTTTCTCAGTCCCCCCCCCCATGCATCATGCATCGTGCCCAGTTTTACTTAAACGATGAAACAGAGATACTATTGGTTACGTTTGTGTCTTCCACAATTCACTTGATATTTTAAGTTTATAACTAACATTGTCCGGTATATAGTCTTCTGGAGTTCTTCTGCTGATATTTGGTTAGGATAATAGTTTCCGCACCATAAGTAAAGATTGGAGGAATGCAATTGTTAAGCAACGGGTTTAGAATTTGGCTTGTAAAGGCGGTTTCCAACTTACAAAATGATAGCCCACTTTGTCCAACACTCTTTTCTATTTCAGTTATTTGTTTCTCCCTTCCCTTCAGTTAAACTTTCTGTCTCAAATGTTTATGGGAAGTTGACATATCTAAAGGACGGTTTTGGTTTTATAGGTTCAAGTTAACCATTGTCCTAATTTTATCATTGTTTATCTTCAGACCATTTTCCAAAAATTTCTTGTCAACATGTTATATCACACCTAGTGTTTGGTGTAGGTCGTCAGATATTAATATGCTTAAAAACGTCATCAGTTACTTTACAATTTTAATTAAATCATTATACGTTTTTCCGTGATTATCACATTACCTTTAAACGTGTTTTCGTCTGCAAGTTGTGCCAAAAGTAGCATATGGCATGCAACTATAGCGTTTTGCTACTGAGCGGTTGATTTCGTATTTTTGCCACAACACAAATGCACTGCATTTTTAATACGAATGCAGCGTAGATTTCCAATCGTTGTTGGAGTCAAAATATTTAATAGGTATAGAAATAGATTACATATAATCACATGTAGTGTATATATAATGGAATACACTCGGTAGTAAAATCTTGTTTCAGAACAACTTAGTCGAGATCACAAGACAACAGCAACAAGGGTAAACAAATACGCTTGACAGTGAGACGGACAGGTGATTGATTGGAAGTAAAAGAGCACAGATATCTACCTCACAATTGTCTGCGATTTTTCACATCAATGAAACGTGATTGTTTGTCAAAAAGCTATCAGTAACAAACGACATTTGTCATATTAATTGTACCTATTTCGACCTGTTCTGTTTTGATTACATTCATTAATCTTCCTCTCTTTCCTGTTAACACACTAAACACAATCGTGTTTCTGTGTAAACTTTTTTTATTATTTTTCTCTTGTTGGTGTTGAAAAACGATAAAATTGTTTTAGTCTGTTAAATCATGAAAAATTAGTAAACAGCTGTGTTACAGATGTAAACATCAAGTATTACAATTGATACGGCTGTAACATATTGCGCAACTAGAAAATAAGTATTCCCTAAAATAGGTTATTAATATAATAATAGCACCCGTGTCCATACAAAGAAAATGTAATTTGTCAAGTGATATTACACTGGTACAAGGACTACATGCTATTGTGGTCTTAGGACAATGGAATAAAAGATTAAACACCAGAGAAATCGAATCAATGTTTATTAAAATTCCATGACAGTTTAATAATCGTGTTACAGGAGTTCCAATAAATAAGCGGTTTTCTAACAAGCACGACAACAGATAATAAGAAAATAATTTAAAAAATTACAACAGTCTAAGATACTGACAAAAATAAAATAATTGACAGTAGGTGGCAGCTCTGCGTATCAAGGGCGTATGTACTCAGAAACTGGTCACGAGTGGCGTGGTATGTTACCTTCAACTTGAAGAAGTCCGGAGAATAATCGGACAAGGTTAAGTATTAGTAAATGTTAGCTGGATCTGGATGGGTGTAAAACCTGCCGTCTACCTGCTGACTGGCACAAGCGTCGCGTAGGCTACATGTCATATTAATGTCTCACTGGCTTACTATTCTTTTTTAGTACTAAGTCACCCTTAGTATACCAGAGGTAAAGCACAGGTATGTTTTGTTTTCATGGTGTTATGCTATTCGTTCTTATTTAATAAATACTAGACTAGTGTCACTACACTTCGTTGCAATAAGACGAGAGTTTAGAAATTCTTAATTCTAAGAGCGCACTAAAGTGAAAAGTAATGTACTCCGGACTCGGATTTCTAACAGCAGAGGAACCTCAACTTTCTAAGTAGGTACGTTTATGTTACAATATGTGTATAATCAAGAGCGCTATCGTTTATGAACTGTTAATAATAAATTAATTTTCCTTTTAAATAAACAAAACAAACAAATACTTATACATAACTACGCCACGTTAACAATAAAAAAATGTAAAGACAAATTTTTGCACAGCGTATAAAAATATATAAAATGAAAAAGCAATGCCACTTCAGTTAACGAACTTTCTGATGCTGTTGATGATGTTTATTTAAGGCAGCATATTCGACAAATTTGTTTACAAAGGTATTTAACACGAGAAAGTAATTTTATTTTTGTTGGATGTCTATTGATGGTGTATTTAATAATTTCTGCACACACGAGTTGGTTAGAAGAGACGCAAATACTAAATGCAATGATAAAATAAAAGAATAAAATCGCTTTTACTAAGTTATGTATTTTATATTAGCTAAGAAGTCAGTCTACTAAACCAATAAAGTATTTGATAGCTTTGGGTTCAAGTAATCAGATTTTCTTTCTTCTGCCTCTATGATCAATATTTGTATAGACTTTGGTCGAAAAGTAAAAAAAAATAAAAAAGTTAGAATTATAATTAAAGTGTATATAAGTGATTCATCATTAAAAATAGAATGTGGGACCATCAAGGATTTAGTGAAATCCAGTTACCCAAATTTATTTTGTATGTCGGCGTAATGGAGCGTACTCGATTTTCTTTAACGTCTATGATTGTGTGGTAAACCTACGTGTGCTTGAATTATAAGGGGACCAGTTTAAGAAGTTTTACTTTCAAGTGTCAGGAATAACGACGCTGAATTTATCTATTTTTAGTCTTGAAATCAGATAGATATCAGCTTTTATTATTTGGTAAAGTTAATATGTAAAGATCAGTTGATGTTATAGGCCTACTTATGTAAAGAGTTGTTGCTTAAAATGTGATGATTGATAAGTAAATCACATTTATACAAGTACATACGCTTTCATTAAAAATCCAATTTATATTATGAATGGCTGATTAAAGCTATTTAATTAATTTAAATAAGTAATTATACACATCTGAGGGCAGTAGTTGTATAAATGTATGGAGTTGGGAAAGAAAAAAGCAAGCAAATTGTAATATCGCAATTAGCGCTCCCGGTGGAGACCGTATGTAATTAATATCACGTTTTGGTCGGGCGTTTGTAGTTGCTTCTCTGACTCAACAATATTATTCATGAACTTGATTCCCATGCAGGGGGTAAGCAGCAACTGTAATATTCAGTGCTTTATGCAAATGCGTTTTTTAACAGTTAAACAATTATTCTTGTAACAAATGTTTCTTTAAAAGCGAAACTTTATGCTGTAGTTCATTCAGATGAACTTGAATGGTCGTTAAAATTTAAGTAGTACACATAACATTATTAACAAACTACTTGAGAATGTTTAATTAGTTTAATAGTAAAAACAAATGATCTTGCTTCTGGTGTGCAAGGAGTAGAATAGCCTTTAGTATTTGTAATACCTGAAGAGGTCAAAGCTTCAAACATACAAATTACTTTTTAGTTTTTTAATTTAATTGAAGATGGAAATTCCATATAGGCCTATATATATTGCAACAAAACACAGGATGATGATCTAGAATAAGAATATCGGAGCATGGTTGACGGACATTAGCATGTTTTAGATTGATTTATGAAATTTTTGTCAATTAGCTATAAGTTTTGTATTTAGTGATGGATAAGGACTTGCGTTGTACCAAATTCTTTGTAAATTTTTTTTCTATAATATCATGTACTTTGTTTGTGAATATGTGCGCTCGTTCGCGTGTAGTGAACCTTCGTGTTATATCTTCCGCGTTTGTTATCCGATCGGCATGAGACTTGGACAGTGAATTATTTATGAAAATAGCTACATTTTCTATATACTCTGTTGTTCTCAGCTATTGTTTAAATGTGGTTATTTAAGTAATTGAAAACTCAACTTTTCACGCTTATCAGTTGAAGAGTAATAAAATTTCTATATAAAATCTAGACAGGCAGTCGCAGATTTATACAAAGGTTCGCCTGCAACGCGTCTATCTTTTGTCCAATCTACCACGTAGACAGTTGATTGACGAATCAGAAGCCCCTAATTTCAGTCAGATCTGTCAGTTGTCAGGTGTACTTCGAGGGAGTTCAGCGGAAGCCGTTGCCTAGTGAACGTGTGCTCTTCGTCAAGAGTTTTTCTTGTTCGAACTGGTTTAACCTAGAGTATCTCTAAGTCTTGGGAATCTTTTCGAGTTTGTCAATTAGAACTAAGCGGGTGAACTACCAGTTTTAAAATATTCAAGTGCTATTACGTGTTAGTGGAAGATTTTCCGCTTAGGGAGATTTATCTACCGTGATAAATTCTTATTAACGCGGAACACTTCAAGAATAGCCGGCAGGTGTAGTAAGTAATATACACCGCTTTTAAAGAATATCATTCATTATCACCCTGAGTAACAACAATTAATAATAACCAATTGCGAGCGAGTAAACAAACGATTCGGAAAGTGACAATTTGTGTGTAAAACCTGCATCAAATGTTATCAGCTGTTCGGCGAACTCCAGCGCAGAGAGAGAGAGAGTGAGAGAGGAGGGGGCGATCATTGCAGAGAAAAGCGTAACAGCGGCGGAGCGAGTGGCGTCGCGTCGAGTGTAAAGGAATTCTACGTTTCAAGTAAAACTAACCAAAACTGAACTATATAAACTCTTTGATAACAAATAAAATACTATACATGACATTTTGTTAAATTTAAGTATCTCATATAAACAATTATTTACTTGTGTTATAAATAAATAATTTTTCTACACCTCCAATATAGACTTGTGCATAATTTCAACACACATAATTATCCTATGCGAAAATATTTATTTGTATCGTCGCAACATATATATATATATATATATATATATATATATATATGTTGAAATAAAACGTGGAAGTGAAAGTATAACTGATGTGTTATTTGCCAGACGTGTTGTTTTGCCACACGTTGGATGCGTCACTTTGTAATAATATTATCATCAAAGCGTGTTGCGTGTGTATAATAATATTTATTGTTTGTGTAGTATGTTGATTTTTGTTATCGAAAATTCAAATAGTTCGCCGTCTGGCTTGTGACTGATTCTCGTGTGAGTGGGGGAACACGTGTTGCCAACTTGAATTAATGTTGGTTATGTCGACCCACTGCTAGCAAACAAAACATACATAATATATTCTACAAATAAATACTGGACAGTTTGTTATCAGTATGCACTTTTTTATTATACTTTTGCTTGTTAATTATAGTTAAAGCTTCACGAAAATAATGACTGTTATAATAAAAGTTTTAGCCTCGGCAATATAATCTCTCGCTCAGCATAGCGCTGGGTTGGCAGTGCAATGTTTACAAATGACTCTGGTTATTATTTCACAAAATAAATCTCCCAAATGGGTTCTTTTAAGTACGACACAGAGGTTTACATAACAAGATAACAAAATTAGAACATATAATTTAAAGTCTGTGATCATTAAAATTATACAAGGTTTGTTATAAATTGAATATTGTGGTGTTGAAGTGTGACAGTGTCTTTGTGTAACATAGGTTATCATGTGTTCATTCAACGTTTACAAAGTTATTTCTTTGGTTTATTAATCCTTGAAAATATTCAGTTATAGTGAGAGTTTTATTTTTTATAGTTAAAATTTTGGAAAGAGAATTTGTTTTATAATAATAATCAAATAACTTCAGCAATACTCAACGTTAGTAGTTATGATGGGCATAGTCATTCGTCCATATGAAGTAATGTGTCAATGTAGATTCTTCCTACTTCTGGTCTTGGGCTCAAAATTGGGTTGTCATCGTCTTCAGATTGGATTACTAGTATTCTCCGGTCATCTGGATTAATTTCGGCTGGTCCTTGGTAGATATTGGTTGTAAAGGCCTCTCATCTGATGTACTGCTATTCCTTCTCCAAATTATGGGCACTAATACGTTTTTTCTAATGAAAATTTGGGCCCTTCATCGCGTGGCGTCTCTTCAGTTTGGCGTCACAACATAAAAGTCATTGTTCCTAACTGAATTTTGTCAATATTCGGTTGTTGTCATGGTTACTCAAAGTTTTTTGATTGGCTGAAATTGGTTAATTATTATTTGAATTT
The DNA here is from genome assembly GCA_034769895.1 of Magicicada septendecula. Classification (NCBI taxonomy): domain Eukaryota; kingdom Metazoa; phylum Arthropoda; class Insecta; order Hemiptera; family Cicadidae; genus Magicicada; species Magicicada septendecula. The sequence goes on along the minus strand of CM068370.1, from coordinate 284,898,326 downwards.
GTATTCAAACTGGTTACAAATTTTCTAAATGTAATTAATCTTCAGTACCCCCATTTTAGTAGTAAATATTATCACCACTGTTCATATTTTTGCTCAAGGATTAATTTGACATCCAATATTATAGTGTTCACTTAGGTATCAACCTTTTGACAGTTTTGTGAATCTTATTTAATTATACTGTTTTCTCAGTTTACATTATTATCATAATATTTCTGTCTTATAATGATTGTCTATTTGTATTTCATAGTTTATGTGGTTTAGTCTTCCTAATGTCAGTGTTTAATTCTATAAATTGAAGTTTTTTGGTAGTTGACAGTTGGGAATTTGCATAGGCTTAAACAGCAATTGACTATTTTCCTTGTAATGGGTTATGATTGTTTGAATACAAGATTTTGTTTATTTATTCAATGTTTAAGTCGGTTCTTGTAATTGCGTATAATTTTATTGTTTCCCTATATTAACTTGTCTACTGTGATAATTCATTTTTGGTGTCATTGTGTTTGAATGTATGGTTTGTTTCTTGTTTACTGGTGTTTGATGGTTTTTAAATCTTATTTCTTATAACATATGGCATAACATCTAATGGTTTTAACTATTCTCATAGCCATAATTCTTATCATTTAAACATCATTATTGGAACATAAACCTTAGTCATTAAAACACAACTCTTATCCATTTACACATAATTATTTGAGACATATTATTCACTCATACTCTTCATCTCCCCATACTCTTTGACAAATTATAATTATTACTTGACATAAAAAATAAAGACCTAAACATCGATTAATTATTAATACAATGGTATATTGTTATGACTAACTCTAAATGACATTAAGCCATAACTGACTTCTCAACAACTGTTTATTATCTGATGTTAATATCTTGTTTTTATTATTATTAGTTTGTCATGAAAAATATTCTCTAATGTATCATTTTAAATTGATGATATTGGATTCTTATTTCTATGAATAAACTCATATATCTTGGTGTATTAACACACTGATAGTCATTCGTTCTTGAATACATTAGTAACAATACTAATTAACAACTTATTCCCTAATAGTAAGACTTGCAAACTAAAATGTACCAAGTAGTAAGTACTACTATTATCTAAAATCTACTTATTATCTAGTCTGTTACACTTTGCTTCATCTTGTTATTAACACTCTTGTGTTCACTGGATAATTGCTATTAAGTGTCACAGTCCTTTCTGTGACTAGCCATTATCAGCCTTCACTTTTTATTTTACCACTCTCTGATGGTCTTCGATCACTCTTAACTCTTTACTAATGGTTTTAACACTGATTATTTGGTGTCAATCCCTATCAATAGGGTTCTATTTAATTTGGGGTTTTCACACTATCACTTTGCACTTTATATGTTTAATTTAAGTGTTACTAGTGGGTATTAACCAACTTTAAATTCTCTTTCTCACAACTGTGTTCACTATTTCTCTAACTCTCTACCTCTCACTTTACAAGGTTTGATTATAATATTAAGAAGTTCATGTTGGTTTATTGTATCACAAATATGTTAGTATTGTGCTAATGTGATTTGTCATAGTTTACTCTATCAGTTTGGGGTTTACTGTGCCCTTCTATATTTTAAGTACTTAATAATTCGTATCTCTAGTTTGTCTGTCCTTACAATTATTAATATGATATACAATTTTCTTTGGTTTAATACAAGTTTGGTGTTCTTTCTTAGTTCATTTTCTTTTGTCATACATTATCCGTCGCTTCCTTAGTGTTGTGGCTGATTATTTCACTATACTTATAGGTTAATTGTCTTTTAGTCACTATTCTTCTTATTTACACTTGTGTTGGTGCGATGGATATTTCTATTCTATTTGTAGTTGTCATCATCAGGTTGTTCTTGGTCCTTTGGGGCTAGTTCTACTCTCTCAATTACCATCTATTGGGCTATTCGGGTTAAATCGTCTTGTTTCAGTATTTACGATTTTGACTTGTTTGTTTGTTACTACTAAGAATTAATATAAGTTACTGTTCTGACTACCTTGATATGTCTGATCGTTTTATTATTCTGATTCACCCATTCTTCTATTATAATTCATCCCTTTTTACTCTAGTGTCAATGACTAAATAAATTATCTGGTCATGTCTTCTTCATGATGGTTAGGTGAAGATATGTACCATTACAATGTAAACACTTTTATATATACTATGGTTAAAGTGTTTGTGTTCAATAAAAGTACAGAAACAAAATAAAGTTTTAATTGAAACGAAACACATGTAATAAAGTTTTAATTAATAGTTTACTCACAGGAAACAGTAAATTTTTCTGAATAAGCATATTTAGAAAGTATTTTCAGTTAAATATTAAATACATATTTCTATCAGATCAAACCAGGTTTTACGAATTGAGAGCAAATATGTAACTTTGAATGTTTACTAGTTTCACAGAACTAACTTTTACCGAGAGAGTTTATAACTTTAAACCAGTGTACACATCAGGAGAGATTCAACCGAGTTTACCGTTTGTGTGTATACAGAGCTTGATTTAAGTGGTCTCATTCGTTTGACCAGTCTAAATACTGACGTAACACAAACGAGAAATATGATTTTTAGAGTCTAATATACTTCATACAAAACGATTAAACATTCCAAATGTCAGAAAAGCATAAATATATGCGTGCCTTATCTGTTCAAGTCGAATGGGGTGTATGCGAGAATACGGTTTTTTCTTTTCTTTTTATGCACACATGTTTATTATACGCTCACGTGCGACCACATACATAGGCTATTCTGTGTAGGCCCCCTACATCAGAATTGTGTTCTTCATTATCAAGTTCAGTGACTGATCCTTACAAGAACGATTTGAACTTCTCTGAGACACGCACACACACAACTGATTGTGTGTGTGTGTGTGTGTGTGTGTGTGTGTGTGTACATATGATTTATTTTTATACGTTATTATTTTGCAAAGTTCTAGTTTTAACAATAATTTCGTTTTATAGATATAACATTTCGAACACGGCGTGATCAAATTAAACAATAAAGTTACTACTTGAATGAAATTATGTTTTGATTAAATTAGAGCGTCTGAGAACTGAAAAGTTCATCAACATGATCATCATCTGCTCTCAGTCAAGTATCTAGAGCTTATCACTCCAGCGCTTTCTCGGACGTCCAACACCTATCCGTCCCTTCGGCTTATAGTCCATAGTTGTTTTTGGATGCGGCAGATCTTTATCAGTTCTAACTTGCAGGTTTCTTGATTTCTTGTATGCAAATTCATTTATGACATCTGCAAACTCCAAAGTCAAAGCAAGGTGTACCGAGAGTAATCATTTGATGCTTAGGTTATTTATAAGGGTGCTTTATAAAATTTAGTATACTTTAATCTGTGAAATTTTTAGCAATACGTTTAGCGAAGTTTAACGCACAAATAATTAATCTTTTTAACTAAAGAACTATATTAATTTGGTATAAAAAATTATATTTCCTTATAAGTAATTCTTTGAGTTTCTTGTAGGAAACTTATGTTATCGAATTTTAATCACTTCTGCAATTCTTTTTTTATGGTTTTATTTGACCTGACCACATTTTACTAACTATAAAAATTTATAAACCTCTGAAGATACTGATACAGTCAGTTAAACGTGCGTCAGGTAAATTAAAACGATAAAAAGTAATACAATCTATTTCCAGAAATAATTAAAATTTGATAATAAAAAAATAATATTATAACAAAATCCTTCACGCTTAACAAGTGGTTTACCCAATTTTCTAGTCATCCCCCCCACGACATCACGCCCCCCCCCCCCGGAGGTCCAATACTCTACTACCGGCCATCCCCCTCTCAGCACGCACGTGAGCGTTTGTCTGAGATAGTGTTCCCCTCGTCTCATTTCCTCAGTTTGCTAGCATGGAAACTGAGTTTATAAATTCTATAAACTATAATCTATGTTTAAAATGTCTTGGAAATAGTATGTTCATGGATACTGATATTGAACACTACTCGGGGGTGAGTTCACTCTCCTAGTTCGCAAACATAATGTGTAGAATTTGCAATAAATATTATTTAACATAATAGATATTAATTTTAAAAACACACACACAATTTAGAATTTAAGTGTTTGTTGAACACTTAAATAACTAAAAGCAATAAAAGAAGAAACAGAAAAAATTGCCAAATCGGATACAAAATTATTTAAGAACAATGAAGTTTAGTTAAGGCGTCTTTTTTACTAGTACATAAAATAAATGAAAATGAAAACAGATGAAATTTATGTTCAAAATGAATTTACGATTCAGAATAAAATTTGCTTTTCTGACTTCTTTTCGAGGTTTCAGTTTAAGAAATGTTCTTCCTGCAAAATTCAAGTAACAGGTTCTAAAATGCATTGAGTCACATGTTAACGATCCTCACTGATATGACCGTAGCTATAATTGGTTGTCATTTTTCTGGGAAGATCGTTTCTTTTGCGTTACGAAGTTTTACAGAAAAACAAAACGCTACAAGGTTTTCTGTGCGACCGTATGCTTTGACTTTCTTTTATTTTAATATAACGTTCAAATAACAGGAAACTTTCTGCTGTTAAAAAATTGTTGAAAGAAGTGAGGACAGAGATGAATTATTCAGTTTTTCAAGATGAATGTTCAACTGTGCAATCAGGTGGATTTTAATTATGCAAATTATATTAATTTATGCTAATTAATTAATTAAGTTAATTGATTTAATTATTGGATCATAATCCAGATATAAATTTAATTCTTGCCACAGGTTGGTGTGTCATTGCAGTATGCATTAATTATGCTGGTAATTGATTAATAAATCAATTTAATTTAGTATTAAGTGGCGATTTATAATCTTTTTAACACCCACGATTGGGAGTCAATGCAACTCTATACTTGTTGTTAAGATAATTATTCCATTATTTAGTTATAATTGATGTGTGAATTGATATTGAATACGTTTTACCTATCATAAAATACACATGAATATAATTTTGATACTTTTCATATTGTCTTGTGTTTAGATGTCAATCAAAGTATGAAGTAATTAACTAATGAGTTAATTCAAATATTCATATTATACATCAACTGAATTAGTGTGATTCGCTGTTATCATGATTTCACCTTTTTTTATATCTTGTATATTTATTGATCACTATTTGGTATTGTAATAATAAAACTCATACGCGTGTCTGGATTTATATGTTACGGTTTATTATCTACTAACAATTAATAATCAACATTCATAATAATACATCTTCATGTTCCTGTAAATAAGACAATGTTACACAACTTATTTGTTAATTAATATTACTATTCTAGTATACAACATAAGTATGTAATAAATTATACCTTACATTTAACATCCCCCTATACTCAATGAGTTCATGTTCCAGACTTGCATCTACTATAGTGATCATTTAGAGGATTTAATTATTATCTGATCACTTATATTCATTTCTACGTGGTTTCTTTGTGAGAAACAGGTCAGTGTATTAGTAACTGCTAACAATAAATAATTTACGTTACTTGTTAATTGATATCCAAATTGCGAAGACTCTCCATCCGGTGTCTCTGTCCTATACCCTCCAGTACGATCACTTTGCACTTATCACTATATCACAAATGATTTCACACTTCCGCGACGCATCTCTCGCACTCCGCTTCGGTATGCATCCGGTCTCGTTTGATTTAGATATATATGTGTAATACCAAGGATAGATTGTTTATACATGAATTAATTGTTAACCGATAATGTTTCCATTCATTTTAACACCTCATTTCTTACTATGAGTAGATTGAACCTGTTAATTAACGTATTGCCACCGCGCTTACCGTTTACTACGAACTCTGTCGTGCTCCGTTGCGGTAGTAAAACTGACATATCAGAAAGTTATTACGCGCTGACGTATATAATGACGAGTGTCCAAGTTCAATAATACTATGGGTCTATTATACCGTTGATTGAAAACTGACATTCCGAACTCGTAACATCCTAATATACTTAGTTACCGCACATCTCAATAATACTGAGCAAAGTTTATGTAAGACTGACTAAAGTCTATAAGATATTAGTTAAAAGTTATATGTTACTCTCGTAAAATTATAATACTCTCGGTAAAATTTGTAGTACAACTGCGTAAAAATTGTATGATACTACTGCTACTAATAGCTTCCTCTCGTGTTAAACCCTCAGTTTTATCATCTCACCTCACTTCCAAAATCTCTTGCTCATCTCTCTACCATCTTCCTACGTCTTTCTCATTGGTTTCTTGTCTCAATTCCTTTGAAGTCTCTACCCAAAGTCTTGAGTCAAGTTCACGACTCCCTTCTGATTCGTTTACGTCAATCGTCTCCATGGCAACATAGTTCTTGTGTCCAGCCCTGGCCAAACTTTGGTCTCTGATAGGCTGTCTACCCTACTCCAACATACTTTCTGGCGTCATCACCTTTATTTCTTCGAAGATAGCAATTCCTCCGCCTGTCGATCACCCTTTTCTTCGACTTAAGTTCGAGTTATGTACTTCTGATTTATACCCTGTCACCCTATCGTCCCTTGGTCTCAAGCGTAACGAATTTCGGTATTGTTTTGCTGTATCCGTTCAGTGTTGGTACAGTACAACTGCTTTTCTCCTAGTTCCATTCATGTCCGGAATCGTATACGAACCCCCCGTTGTCGTTACATCGTTTAGTTTCTCTCGCAACAAAACCCTTATTGTTTATAAGACTATCCTTTACGTAGTGTCATTGTAAACCCTTTGTGTCAGAGTGTCGTCTCGGACCTTTCACAGATGGTGGTACGTTGTTCGTTTCTCGTATTCTCGGTAAAGTGCATGTACAAGGCGTCATCTTTTGTCTATTTGTTATGAAGCCGTTTTCTCTCGCCTCACCCTAATTTAACACAGCAATTTAGAATTATTGCCTCCACTACACAAGACGTCACATTGTCGTGTTCTGGAATACAGGTACTGTCCGAATGACTGTTGTATCTCTCCCCTATCCATTACAATCTTGACAGAAACTAACTGCTTTCGCGTCGGTTGCGTCCTCAAAAAATATTTTAGATATATTTTTAAAATTTTACACTATAGCATCCCCAATTTGGTTTCAACGTGATGAGTCAGGGAATCCGGAGAAACTAAATTTATGCCCTCCATCATGTACATCTTCCGATGGAGAGAGTATAGTAGTACGCGAGCTGCTTTTTTTTTTTTTTTTTACACACCTATTTTCATTATTATCACCCCCATTAACTTTAATCCCTTTTCCCAATTTATTGCTGCATATCTGGAAGGTATGAACTCATTTTACATATATCTTTTGTTCTAAGCAATAAGAATAACGTTCAAGGCATGCTTGATGTCTACCCACAATGATTTCATAACGCATAAATTCGATTAATCATTCCTACATTTCATTAAATTTATACTATACATAGTCACAAACATTTTTACTTGCTAATATATAAAGCGTATTAATAATTGAATTACTACAAATCAATCCTATATTTTCAAAGTTCTACTCACATGCTAATTTTACTTTTTCATAAAAATCGAAATACGATTTACATTACCATTATATTCGTATCATTTCAATATATGTGCATATTAATAATATACATCTTCCTACTCCTTGAATCATAAATAAGTGTTAGATCTACTATAACATATTTGTTCGCTCCTTTTTGTTTATATAAGAGTTTCAGTTACATAAGTATATATATGTTCTTAGCACTAATAATTTCAATATAATATTTTACAATTATCTTATAAATAATTAATACATGAGAAATAATTAATACATGAAATAGCTCTAATTGTCCTCTCAACTTCGAGCAATTTATTCCTACTTATTTCACATTACTCACTGAATGTCCTTTGTTATTATTATTTTAGTCTACACACAGACTTTTATACTTCTTACGTATATACACAATAACTTATTTCTATATATTTTAGTTTTTAACATATTTGAACATCATAAAATATCTCTATGCTATTCTTTTGACAATTCATTTAACTTAGTTAAGTCAACTTGAATGATTTTGTCGCGTCACTCACCCTTGATTAAAAAAAAACCGTTGCTAGTAAATTACCCCTTTCCCTTAACCGATCTTCACCAAAAACAATAGGTCTTGAGTACTCTAAAAATCAGGGCTGTATGCAAAAAATTATTTGATTCTGTTTGAATTTGCGACCGTTATCGTTTGCCATAAGAAAAAATCTACACACACACACACACACACACACACACTTTTCGAAAAATGACTTTTTTCATGTTTTGACTGTAGTACAATCAGAATCTGCAATAATCTCGAACACGATTTTTTTTGCCATCACCATACTTCCATTTCCTTAAGGAACATGGAAGTAAAAACGCTGTTCCTACTTATTCGTTCCTTTCTTAAGTATTACTTAACGTTAACGGGATGCATGCATTTCTAATCTATAGGTTAATATAATAATTCCAAAGTACTCAAATCAGGTACATGCAATTCTAGTTCCCAGGATTGTTTTACGACATTTAGGTTGGTTAAAAATTGTTCTAATGTTTAACAATTATAGCTCGCAAACCTACCAATTAGTACGTAATTTTCAGCTTCCTACAATTAATATCGGTATGGAGAACCATACATGAATCCCATGTTCTAAGACATATTTAAAATCATATTCGAAATGAAATATTTCCATAGAAACTACTTCTTTCTACTTATTGCTTCAGCCTTAACCACAGTACTGTGGTCACTAACGTATACCACCTCACGTTTTCGCAATCGATTTTCACTGACGAAAGGCAGTCGACGGCACTGCCGAAACGTCTGGTTTTGCAGAAAACATTGGACTACGGCTAAACAGCCCGAGAATGAATTTTAACCACAAACTACTACAATGTTGTCGATAACGTAGTACAAATATAAACTAGTTAAAACATAACACGTTGCTGGTAAACTAGCCCTTTCTCTTAACCGATCTTCACCAAAATCAATAGGCCTTCAGTCCTCTACAATTCAGGGATGCATGCAAAAAAATATTTGATTCTATTCGAATGTGCGGCAGTTATCGTTCGTCATGAATACATTTCTCTTGTTACAACATAAAATGCTGCAGCTAAACTACCCCTTTCCATTAACCGGTGTTCACAAAAATCAACAGCCCTTGAGATCTCTACAATTGAGGCATGTATGCAAAACATTATTTCATTCTGTTTGAATATGCGGCAGTTATCGTTCCTCATATAAAAAATTACTCTTGCATAAAACGTTGCTGGTAAACTACCCCTTTCCCCTAAACGGTCTTCAACAATCAAAAAGGTATGCAAAAAAGTAGTTGATTTTGTTTGAATTTACGGCAGTTATCGTTCGTCATAAAAAAATTACCCTTGTTAAAACATAAAATGTTGCAGGTAAACTACCCCATTCCCTTAACCGATCTTCACTAAAACCGACAGATCTTGAGAACTCTACAATTTAGGGCTGTATCCAAAATATTATTTGATTCTGTTTGAATTTGCGGCTATCGTTTGCCAAAAAATTACCCTTAATAAAAAAAACGTTGCAGCTAAACTACCCCTTTCACTTAACCGATCTTCACCTAAAACAAAAAGGTCTTGAGTACTCTACAAATCAGGGCTGTATGCAAAACATTATTTTATTCTGTTTGAATTTGCGGCTCTTATCGTTTGCCATAAAAAATACACTTTTAAAACATAAAACGTTGTTGGTAAACTACCCCTCTCCCTTAACCGATCTTCACAAAAAACAATAGGTCTTGAGAACTCTATAGTTCAGTGCTGTATGAGAAACATTGTTTGAATCTGTTTGATTTTGCGGCTGTTATCGTTTGCCAAAAAAAAAATTAGCCTTGATAAAAAACCCCGTTGCCGGTAAACTATCCCTTTCCCTCAACCGATCTTCACCAAAAACAACAGGTCGTGAGGACTCTACAAATCAGGGCTGTATGCAAAAAATTATTTGATTCTGTTTACATTTACGGCTGTTATCGTTTGCCAAACAAAAACTACAGACAGACACACACCCAGACACTATTCGAAAAACGACTTCTTTTCATGTTTGAGTGTAGTACAATCAGAATCTGCAATAATCTAGAACACGATTTTTTTTGCCATCACCATACTTCCATTCCATTTCCTTAAGGAACACGGAAGTAAATATGGGTATGGAGAACCATACATGACTTCCATGTTCTAAGATTTATATTTAAAATCATATTCAAAATGAAATATTTCCATAGAATCTACTTCTTTCTACTTATTGCTTCAGCCTTAGCCACAGTACTGTGGTCACTAACGTATACCACCTCACGTTATCCCACTCGATTTTCACTGATGATGGCAGTCGATGGACTGCCGAAAAATCTGGTTTTGCAGAAAACATTGGACTACGGCTAAACAGCCCGGGAAGGAATTTTAACAAAGAACTAATTCTTTGTTGCCGATAACGTAGTACACATAAAAAATTCTTCCCTCCCCCTTCAACTATAATTTTCATTAATAGAAAATTACCCCCACCCCGTTCACCTAACTTCTTCATTTATAGATATTTCATGTACGTTTCTACAGTGTATTATTACGAGCTTCTTATCACAATACTTTATTATTAAAGTTAAGTACTTTACTCTTGTTAAAACATAAAATGTTGCAGGTAAACTACCCCTTTCTCTTAACCGATCTTCACCAAAATCAAAAGACCTTCAGTCCTCTACAATTTAGGGATGCATGCAAAAAAATATTTGATTCTGTTTGAATGTGCGGCAGTTATCGTTCGTCATGGAAACATTTCTCTTGTTACAACATAAAATGTTGCTGGTAAATTACACCTTTCCTTTAACCGATGTTCACTAGAATCAACAGACCTTGAGTTCTCTACAAATTAGGAACGTATGGAAAAAATTATTTGAATCTCTTTGAATTTACGGTAGTTATCTTTCAACATAAAAAAATTACCCTTGTTAAAACATGAAATGTTGCTGGTAAGCTACTCCTTTCCCTTAACCGATCTTCAACAAAATCAACATACTTTGAGTTCTCTATAATTCAAAAAGGTATGCAAAAACGTAGTTTATTATGTTTGAATTTACGGCAGTTATCGTTCGTCATATAAAAAATTACCCTTGTTGAAACATAAATATTGCCGGTAAACTACCCCTTTCCCTTAACCGATCTTCACCAAAAACGATAGATCTTGAGAACTCTACAATACAGGGCTGTATGCAAAACATTATCTGATTCTGTTCGAATTTGCGGCTGTTATCATTTGCCAAAAAAAGAAATTACCCTTGATAAAAAAACGTTACTGGTAAACTACCCCTTTACCTTAACCGATCTTCACCAAAAACAACAGGTCTTGAGTACTCTACAATTCAGGCCTGTATGCAAAACAGTATTTGATTCTGTTTGAATTTGCTGCTCTTATCGTTTGCCATATAAGAAACCCTTGTTAAAACATAAAACGTTGCTGGTAAACTACCCCTTTCCATTAACCGATCTTCACCAAAAATTGTAGGTCTCGAGAACTCTAATAATCAGGGCTGTGTGCAAACATTATTCGATTCTCTTTGAATTTACGGCAGTTATCGTTCGTCATAGAAAAATTACCCTTGTTAAAACATAAAACGTTGCTGGTAAACTACCCCTTTCCCTTAACCGATCTTTAACAAAATCAATAAACCTTGAGTTCAGAATTATTTAAAAATGTCTGCAAAAAAGTAGTTGATTTTGTTTGAATTTACGGCAGTTATTGTTCGTCATAGAAAAAATTATCCTTTTGAAACATTAAATGTTGTTGGCACACTACCCCTTTCCCTTAACCGATCTTCACCAAAAGCAATGGGTCTTGAGAACTCTATAATTCAAGGCTGTATGCGAAACATTGTTTGATTCTGTTTGAATTTGCGGCTGTTATCGTTTGCCATATGAAAAAAATACCCTTGATAAAAAAAAAACGTTGCCGGTAAACTACCCCTTTCCCTCAGCCGATCTTCACCAAAAACAATGAGTCCTTAGAACTCTACAATTCAGGGCTGTATGCAAAAAATTATTTGATTCTGTTTGAATTTGCGGCTGTCATCGTATGCCAAAGAAAATCTACAGACAGACACACACACAGATAGACAGACAGACAAACAGGTAGACAGACAGACAGACACACAGACACTTTTCGAAAAACAATTTTTTTTATGTTTTGAGTGTAGTACAATCAGAATCTGCAATAATCTCGAACACGATTTTTTTCCCATCACCATACTTCCATTTCCTTAAGGAACATGGAAGTAAAAACAGTAATTCTGGCTTCCTGAGAACATAAATGTACTTTCGCTAAATGTTTGGTAATACTTAATCACATTTCTATGTTTACGTAATTGTGGAGAGTAAAATTTCAAATTACCGTTGTGTCACGAGATGCGGCTGTATTAAAGCTGTAATAGAACGTAAGGAAATCGTAACAGCAGTACAGTTTGGGTCACGAGGTAAGGATTGTAATTATTTCAATTAGGTTGAGTGAAGGGGTTGTGACAAGTGACAACACAATGGAAAGCAACCGTCGCGAGCCCCCTCGTCCTCCTCGCTCTTCTCCGTTACACGCATTGCTCAGCCACACAACTCGCAATTTAAATGAATTACATTGTCGAGAAATTAATTATTACCCAGAAATTTGTCTCACTGTGTTATTTATACAGAAACACGTCATTATTCTCATCTTCATCTAATTTCCACAATATCTCGCTATTTGCAAACAGATTATTATTCGTCATTGAAGGCAGCTGCAATTACTATAACACACACGCACACGCACACGCAAGAACAATTATTAGTGTAAGATCTATTCCTTCCGCGTAACATCACAGGAATTATTAGTTCTTTATTACGTACACGTTCAGTCGCCCCAGGAGCTCGAAGCTGTAGTTCGAATGCCTAACAAATTTTACAATAACGCATGATTCTATAAAATCCTGAAATTTTATTAATTCCACGCGCACATCGAAAAGCAATCCCGGAATCGGTTATCACGTAATTAAAAATCGCTGACCGTCATTGACAGTATACCCTTGTACAAGTTACGTTACCTTACTTTTTATCCTTAAATTCGAAGTGACCGTCAATCAATGAATTTTTCCGGTGAACGGTTTGTGAGGATCGGTCAAAAAATATAACACAAATTTAAATTATTTATCGACGTTTCGACAATGTTTATTGTCATCATCAGGACCTCGTATGAATACAAAAGAAATGTCAAACACAACAGAACAATTATTTGAATAAATGAGTTTGTGTATGTTAGTGTGTGTGCGCGTGCGTATGCGTGTATCCTGGTATATGTGGAGGAGTTGAGATAGTTTGTTTTACATCATCAAATGTTTTCTTTAAAAACATCGAAAAAATTATAATATCACAGAACTGATTTTATACAATATTAAAATTTAAATTACTCATAATGTAATGGTATTGTAATTAAAATTATTACAATAAATTATTAAATAACACACGTTTCGTTCGTTGTGTGTTATTCTTGCCTTCATCGCTTTTTCCATGTTCAAGCCTACATGTCCGCTTGCCACTACCACGTTTAAAGGAGCATTATTTTCTATTTATGTTCGTAATCTGAGCTCTCATAATCTAATGTTATTTGTTTTCCGTGTAGCCCCGCCCCCGTTTTCATATATACTTCCTGACCTCCGCTTCCTAACCCCTTATAATGAGATCACTCGCTTCCACTGGACTTAAAATTCTACTTTTATTTTTAGATTTTTTGACTCGGTAGAAAGTTTTATTTTCTAGAGATTCAACTGTTTGCTCGTTATTATGTGCATTAATGCAGTGGCTAGATATCAGACTTTAATTAGATACTATTAACTCTTTTGGTGGACTCGTTTAAAATCATAAAACCACTGGATTTGTTTCAGACACTGAAAAGAACTTTCAATGTAAAGATAGACCTTCGTTACGACAGAAGCTTGATAGGCACATCTGTCAAGTGGTCTTTCATTGTGTTCTTCATAAAGCGAAGTAACGCTGAAGTTACTGTGCATAGTACGCCTCTCTGCGATGAACGATACAGCCGCAGAGACCATAGTGTTGTATATTTCAGTGCCTACGTGTGCGTGCGCGTGCGAGCGTGGATGTTGGGCGCAAAAAGTAAAACGAAAATGTAATAAAAACCCGGTGTACCGCAGACGTTACACTCTTAAATGGAACTGTCTTTTATATGAACACATAAAAGGGAAACACAGATGGATTCTCTTGAGTGGCAGATTGAAGATTGGAAGAGGCAAAGATGAAAAAGATAAGTTTATTGTCAATAAAAACTGTTCCTACTTGTGTGTGTGTGTTGTCGCGAAAAAATTAGAATGAGATTTTAGGGTTATATGCCGTATTGCGAAAGGAGAACAAACACGCACACACGCTCACACGCATACACACAAACAATTATCCATAACTATTGAGTGAGATTTGGAAAATTAAAAAATAAAGTAAACTATGTCTATACGAAAAATATTACGCTATACTTTACATTGTGTTTATAAACTAAAAAAACAAAAATATATTTTGAAATAAAATGTTTTAAGTAAAACGCACATAACAAAGGCAATTAGTACTACGTTATGTGATGTAACATAACACAATCGAGACAAAGCGAAAGTCTTCGTTTAGATATCTTAAATCGTCTAAACTTTGTAAGTTTATTCGTCTAAACTTTTTATACATGTAAGAATGTTTAAGAGACCTTTTAACACCAGTCCTGTTTAGAGAGTTTAATTAATGTGTTTTTTATTTTTACATTTGTTAGTAGAATTAATCTTGAAGTGGAATTAAGTGGAATTCATATACTAAGTGAATAAAAGGGAATAGATGCGAAAATAAGGGATTACAGTACAGTAGTGAAGCCAGAATGCCTATATCCAAGTGAATGTCTAGCATTGAATTATAATTTAGACAAACTAGAAATATTGGGAAGACGAATTATTAGGAAAATATTAGGCCCACGAAAGGCTTCAGAAGATTGGAAATTAAGAAGTAATGACAAAATATATTAAAGTATGGAAAATATAACAGAAACAATGAGAAAAAGAAGACTATTTTATTTTTTGGACATTTATATAGAATGGACGACAATAGGTTGACACAGCAGATCTTCAAATATCTGTGGGAAAGAAGTCAACATCAAGTTGGATTAAAGAAGTCCAAAAGTATTTAGAAAAAAATAATATACTTGCAGAAGAAGCTATTGAAGAAGTTTTTCTGACAAGTGTTAAAAATGGAGGGAGTCCAGGGTAGGAGAGAGAAAAACGCAGGTTCAAAGTGGACTGAAGACAGGGAGAAGACACACAGTGAGAAGATGAAGGAATATTGGGAAAAAAGGAAAGAACAAAGAGTAAAGAACTGAAATTGGCATGTAGTCCTTAGATTGCCGATACGGAAAAAAGGGCCATACACGGACGATACGGAAAAAAGGGGATAGACAGAATAATGTAAAAATGAGCAAGGACAAAGGACAGGAAGCCAGGAGCCAGGAGCCAGGAGGAAGTGGACAGCCGGCCGAGCCAGAAAACTATGGAAAGAAAGCTCCCATCGGATTTAACGGACAAGCCATAGGCTTCTATTTCAAGAATAAGAACAAAAATTTAAACGGTGTCTTTGGAAAGTTTTTGGTGTAGAACTCGCCTAACGTACAATTGAGGTGTCGGTTCCATTAATGATTGAAACGATCTATTTAAAACTATTTATTGGAAGTGTATCCTGCAGCGTCCATGAACTGTAGATAAGATCATGAGTAAATTTTCCAGTTAAGTGTTCAAAATATTACACGAATATTTGCTTATAAAAAAGGGAGATACAATATATGTGTTTAAGACTCAAACAGAGGATCTTCCGCTAGGCGACCGACGCGACGGCACGTGAGACGCCAAATCGACGACCGATTCTGGCAAAAGTCGTTTTATCAGTACCGGTGTTTAGCTTGTTGGGTTAGCAAGTTTTAATGGTATACGGAAAAGCGCCCAGACAGTAAACGGAAATAATGGCACTATTTTCGGGATGCACTTGGGTAATGGCACTATTTTCGGGATGCACTTGGGAAAAATAAGTAAAACTATAAAGAGAGAATAATGTGATGCATTATTAGATACTTTGTAAACGAAATCATTCATCACGATAATGCACTAGCCCAAAGATCAGCAGATGTCATGGCGAAACTACATTAATTAAAATATTAATTAGTTCCGCAACCAGTTCATCAATTTAGGCTCCATGCGACTATTTTTTGTATTCTGACTTAAAAATGTTTCTGTTTTCTATAAAAGGCATTACGTTGACATTTCATAATTAAATGTTTATTAAATTTATGTTGGGTCAAACTGTTCGTAAGATTAATTTTTAATTGACATTAATAAAAACCGAGTCACAATAATTTATACTATTTTAATTATTTAAATTAATTTATTGAATACAAATTAGTCGGCAGCATACTCATTAATTAATTAATTTTTTAATTTACTTATTGTACTTTTGTCGTAAAACTATTGTCTTTTAACTTTAGATAGATAGCAGGGGTGGTTTCTGTAGGAGGTAGCTAATTAGAACTACTCCAGAAATTTTGAGATATAAAAAATATATAAAGTGTTTCTGATATCATGATAGCGAATATACTCAATTTATATTTCTATATTTAATGTTGTTAAAATGTCCATAATAAGTTCTTTTTTTTTCTGGCGCCGCCCGCTCCAAATATAATTTTACGTTCAGGGTGAGGTCGCTTGAGACTGTAGGTAGCGGCAGTTTCCGTACTACCTCACGCAAAGTATTAGGGTGTCACGTGTCTAGTCAGAGGTGATTGAGGGTATGCCGTAGCAAAGCATACGAGTGAGTGAGAGAGCTGAGGGGTATGCCGCAGCAAAGCATACGGGTGAGTGAGAGAGCTGAGGGGTATGCCGCACCAAAGCATACGGGAGAGTGAGAGAGCTGAGAGGTATGCCACAGCAAAGCATACGAGTGAGTGAGAGAGCTGAGGGGTAAGTGAGACAGGCTTAGGTAGCAATGGTGAACTACCTACACGCAGCCAACATTGCAGTAGGCCTATGGTTTCGTTTGTCAGTGGTCAGTTAAAGTATATTTCAATGTGTCCTGTACGTGTAGCGTCACACAAAGCTGGTTGTTAGAGACTTAAACGTTTACTGGAATAAACAAACGTTTATTTATTCGAATTATATATTCACAATTAATTCGATTAATAATATTTTAATAGAAACGAAGTTGTTCTTGCTTGAGGCGTAAATTTTTGTGCACCAGCATATTTGTTGGTCACGAGCCGCCCCTGAAAGCTAGGCTACCATAAATCTTGTTTGCTTAATACGATACATAAACGAATTATAATAGTTTGAAGTAGAAGCCAATAAAGCCGTTTATTATTCATTTCAGTGGTTGAGTTGGAACAGGTGGTAAACAAGTTGACACGGCCGCAATGTACAGTAATATTCGTTTCGTCAGACTTCCTTTGGGAGTCCTAATTGCTATCCTATCACACTTCGCTTGTATTGTTCACTTCTGCATATATTCGTACTGGGAATACTACCCGGTGATCCTTTTACTGTTATCACAGTGAAAATTACGATTGTTTAAATGGTTTTCATATGAGGTAATGAAATATAACAACACGTGAATGCTGCACATGCAAATCTAGCAGACCCAGATGATAATTGCAACTGTTAAGTCGATTACAAGATTCCGCCACAGAATTGAAGGGCACTACTTGCAGTTAAGACTCAACTTTGAGAGGCCGAAAAGAAAACGTATAATTAAAAATGCACGTTTTTAAGGTATTACGTAAATATGATCAATTTGTGTATATATTTTGTAGTTGTCACTTGAGTCATTATTCAAAAATTTCTTCTTATATTTAGTGACAGATTTGTAGGAAACAGTTCAAATAGGCAAACAGAGAAATGAAAGTGTAGCATTTAACAGTGGCAATGCCTCGTCTTAAGAAGGACGAAGTGTAAAAAAAAAATTGTCATACATTCTTCTATACATTTATGCAGTTTTTACGACTGTTTACTTGAAACACTTAATACTGAATATACAATAAAACTTGACACTTGTCGCGATATATGATAAACAGGGTAGTGTTGATCTCATCGTTCAAGTCACACCTTACAAACAACGACTAATTAGACATTAAGGTCTAGTTCACAAAGTAAGAGTTCAGACGCCTTTAGTGGCTGGTTAATATTTTTGAATTGCTAAATACGTAATTTCTGTAATGATTAATTTTCTAAAAGAACTTGAATTTGCTTGTTTTACGAAATTTTTAATGAATATCAAAATATGTATCAGAAATGTGATTTTATTGTAAAATAAAAAGAGCAACCTAATAAAGTTTTACAATATCCCAGAAATTTACTACATTTTGTTAATACGGTTAATTAGTACGGTATTTCATGTTCTAGAACGTTGTAGACATGTATTTATTTAGATTTAAGTCACATCTACATTAAAGAGGTTTGCTTCTCTATCATAAGAACTGTATAATTACGATGTTCACTAATACTGACTATGCACGTAGCAAGATAACCATCACTTTAACTGGTGCTCAGACGATAAGACCAGTCACATACTTTCATACCTTGTTATTTCCTGTCAAAATAGGTATTATATTCTCACAATAAAAGCATGTTTTTAATAAGAAGGAGTATTTTAACTAATATAGGCCGTCGTATGAAAACAACAAAATTGTTCTATCTTGTTTCCAGGCTACATATTTCCAGTTGCTTGTAAATCGTATTAAAACTTTTTAAACTGGACATGATTAAAATTTTTTGTATAAACATTTACAAAATGGTCCGCCAGTGAAGCGGGAAATTTTGAAAGTCCAATAGTTCATTTTCTGCTCACGAGAGGGAGTGGAGGTTTTCGATTGTTGTTTTACATTTAATGCCATTCATTTAATTACATTTAAACATGGAGCAGTGGTCCGGTGCACAGCGTGCTTTCTGCGTAAAATCGTTTTATAAGAATGGTGACTGTGTGACTTCTGTACAACGATTGTTTCGTAATCATTTCTATATTCCACGACATGGAAGAGTGCCGTCCGCTCATGCAATTATGTCATGGGTGAAAAAGTTAGAAGAAACTGGTTCAACATTAAACTTAAAGCATAGAGGAGCAACAAGGTCTGTAAGAACAGAGGAAAACTTTGAAAGAGTTCGAGTAGCATTGACGCGTAGTCCACAACGTTCTGCAATGAAACATGCATCCGCACTAAACATCAGTGACACATCGTTACGACGAATTTTGCATAAAGACTTATCTTTTCATCCTTACAAAATTCAAGTAATCCAGGAATTGAAAGATGGCGATATGCTGGCTCGCAGGATTTTCAGCGAAGAAATATTGCGACGTGTAAATGATGATGAAAACTTTATTCACCGCATGTTTATGTCAGACGAAGCACATTTTCATTTGAATGGATATGTAAACAAACAAAATAGTCGATATTGGAATGATGAAAACCCAGGTGAGTTGCATGAAAAGCCAATACATAGTCCGAAAGTTACGGTGTGGTGTGCAGTTTCACCATCTGGCATTATTGGGCCATATGTTTTCCAAGACGATAGAGGAAACACCACAACTGTCAATGCAGACCGCTACACACACATGGCCAGAACATTTTTGATGCAACAGCTCCCTAGGTTTCCGGAAATTATTTTTTTCCAGCGGGATGGGGCCACACGTCATAGGCTGCTGCTCGTGTGTCCATGGCTGCTTTAAGAGAATTCTTCCCGGACGGACTCATATCCAGATATGGCGACATCTCGTGGCCTGCAAGATCCCCAGATTTGTCCGCATGCGACTTTTTTCTTTGGGGATTTCTGAAGAACAGGGTGTACATTGATAGACCGCACACCACACCGGAATTAAAAACGAATATCAGACAAGAAATTGCACGGATTCAACCTGATCTGCTTCGTCGAGTGATGGAAAATTTTCGGTCAAGATGAGAAGAATGTTTACACAGAAATTGCTCTCACTTGAGCGGCGTTATTTTTAAAAAGTAAAATAATGGCATACTTTACTCAACTAAAATCTGTAAAAAAAATTCTGATAATAAATGTTTCATGAAAAAATTGGGTACTTTTAATTTTCCCGCTTTTAATTTTAGTAATGAATTTTCTTACTTTTAATTTTAGTAATGAAATTTTTGCTGTTGAAAGAGTAGGTTAGATGAGACACTGTTAAAATTTTATAAAGCGATTGCAGTAGCATGGGATCTTTATGATAGTGAGACGCTGACACTTTACGCAAGGACCCGCAATCGATTGGAGGCTAGTGAGATTACTATTTTAGTATGTGTACTTGGAGTATTCCTGAGAGACCGGCTAAGGAATGACATTATAAGGAACGCCTACGGACCTCGGAACTTACAACGTGAATGACAGGGTGAAGCAGTACAGAGAGGGCTAGATGGACAATGTGCAAAGGATCCATCTGTACACACTACCAGAACAACAGATATTTTATCTTCCCAAGGGAAAACGTAACATAGGAAGGCAGAAAAGAAGGTGGTCAGATCGTCAGATCAACGGACTCTAAGGTCCAAGGTATGAAGAAGAAGAAGAAGAAGAAGAAGAAGAAGAAAACTTTTGGTGTTCTGCAAAAAAATTATAAATCGGCTACCTATTTTGATTATGACCACTATAATAACTCTTTTTTGTTATTCCTTTTAAATTAATTTTTATAATGTAGGCCTATGTTAATTTACTTTCACGCTGTACAGAAGTCTCTCGTTTGTGGCTAGTGCACATAAGATTTGTCAAATTGCTTTAATTCTAATTACGATATAATACAAATAAATAAAACGTTTACTAACAGAAACGTTGTTACTTTCCTTACTTTCCGTAATGAGAGCAGGCGGACGGGTACGGAAATTCGGTGTAGGCAAAGTGTTGAAACTGGTTGCAGCAGGAGATTAATGAATATAATTGAAAACAGAGCAGCGGATCATGTCAGCTTCAATTAATGTGACAAATACGACTGAGCAGTGATAACTTGGCAAACAATCGCTTTTTATTTGTTGTGAAAAATCACTAACAATTCTGTGAAGGCATCCGACTTCCAATCAATCAGCTGTCACACTCACGATCGACTGACTGTCATACGTTTTTGTTTATACCGTTATTGGCGCCTGTGATGCCCTGCCACTGTCTAAATTGTTTTTTTTTTTTGCGTTTGTGCGTAAAAGAATTGAAAATATATGTACTGATATCTTTAGGTCCTTAAAGTATATTTTTAATAAATTCTTATACAACATTTGAATGTTTTTATGCATTAGGACAAACAAACGTTACTTAAAAAATATAACATATTAGCCGAAACAAATTTCAGGGTAGCTAAAGAGGCGTGAACTCTTTACCAATGTGATGACAACCTACTAATAAACATCAGAAACTATTACTACTCCTACTAAATGTACTACTACTCTGCTACTACTACTACTACTACTACTACTACTACTACTACTACTACTACTACTACTACTACTACTACTACTACTACTACTAGCACTAATATTACTAACTACTAAAATGACCGTTAAATACAATTGCGTTTGTAATTTTGTATAATTTTTTTTACATTAATTGGATCTATTATTTATATTTTAAAAATTGCTTAAGTACGGACATATCAAATCACTATTACAACGTATCATTTAAAGCTTATCGATTATATACTACACAGTACGGCTATTTCATTTTCAGCGCACCGCTGCAAGAAGTAAGTCGCATATTTATCTAACACTAAACATGTAACGGGTGAAATATATCTGATTCTGAGACAGAAAGAACAATTAAAACACACTTTAACAAATGAAAAGCCAGCTTTGGAGCCGACGGGTGTAATGAAAACGATGTCGTGGATTAGGTAAAAACTCAATCAATGCAATCGATATATTGTTTTAAAATATTTCATAAAGAGAATGTAGAAATGTATTAATTAAAAAATAATTTAATTTCCATTTAGACGTTTTTAATTTATATATTTATTTTGTAACCATGACATGAACTGGCGACAAACACGAACTGGAGGTATGAAATGTTCTTTCGAATAAATTTATGAAATATCGGGATTAGACTAAATTATATAATCCAGCTTTTTAATGAACCTTTAAAAAGTAAAATGATTTAATACTTAGTAAGTACACAGGGTAGGAGTATAATATAGTAATTGTAAACCGCCATTATTTGTAATTTCCTGTTTGCTAAAAATCTGTATTAAGGCTTTGTTTCGTACAAAAGTAAATTAACATGAACATGTGACAAACGGTGTGACATACGCGAGAAAACAGACACCAACGCTGAGAATGTCTAATTTACATACCCCTATATTCGCGTATAGTGGTGTACGATACACGAATTAACTTGGTTATTCATGTAATTTTAATTACTAAGCTACGTAATTCAAGGTATTTGCTCTATTAGTGGAAGCAATCGCCGAAACATGGAATCATAATTTGTGAAGCGTGCCACATTATATGGTATGTAGCGTACTCGAGCTCGTGCGTTATTAACCTTTCCTAGGTTATGTATCTGGATGGGTGACGTTTACGAGGACTTGCGACATTTTTTTTTTAATATTAGTTAATGGGAAAAAGGAATAATGCAACCCAATAATAACGATACGTTTTTCGACATGAAATGAAATGTATTTTCACATTATAATTTTCATAATAGCAGAAGTTTTGTTTTCACGTCTACAAGGTTTCATGTTTATGCCTACAAATACTGTAGCGTATCTTCTGTTTTGCGATCTATTTCTTCATCGAGTGGGGGGAAGGAGGCTGTTCCCGACAGTAGTAGAGGGAAACTGACAGTTCTGGCTCACAAAGGAATGCCGCCTTTCCCACGGCCAGAGATTTTTTCCCACGCTCAAGAGATGACGCCGCCACCGCTGGACCCGCAGCATCCCGATGGACCACAGCATCCGCGAATTTCCGCGAATAAATTTTTTTATTTTTTTAATTTTATTTTTTTAATTAAATTGATTTGCATATCAAGGGGGTGGGATGAGGTTCAATGGACCACCAGCATCCGTGAATATAATTTTTTATTTTTTTAAGAAAGTTGATTTGCATATCAGTGGGTGGCTTTGGGTGGGTGGTTTTTTTATTTCATATCAGTGGGTGGTGGTGGGTGGGGGGTGGTTCCAACTCGATGTATTATAGTGTATACTAAAATATATGATCAGGTGTACCAACCTTTGCATGAGTTCAAATTTGTTGTGTGTTATAATGTATATTAAATCTATATGATCAGGTGTACCAACCTCTGTAGTATTATTATAGTGTATAGATATTTTATATGAGCAGGGTTGTCAACATTTTCTGCGGTGGGGGGAGGGAAATTCAAATATGTGTTATATAGTGTATATATTAAAATATATGATCAGGGTTATCAATCTTAAATTATTGTGTGCGTGTATAGAGCAGATCTGCCAACATTTCTTTCTCTTCTGTGGTGGGAAATTCAAACTATATATGATCATAATTGTTACTCTCTCTCTCTCTCTCTCACACGGTGTGTATGTCTCTCTCTCGTTGTCAAACGTTATGCTCACCGGCATTATAGTGTATATTAAAATATATGATTAGGTGTACCAACCTTTACATGAGTTCAAATTTGTCGTGTGTTATAATGTATATTAAATCTATATGATCAGATGTACCAACCTCTGTATTATTAGTCCTCTCTCTCTCCCTCTCTCTCTCTCTCCCTCACACGGTGTGTATCTCTCTCTCTCTCTCTCGTTGTCAAACGTTATACTCACCGGCATTATAGTGTATATTAAAATATATGATTAGGTGTACCAACCGTTACATGAGTTCAAATTTGTCACGTGTTATAATGTATATTAAATCTATATGATCAGATGTACCAACCTCTGTATTATTCGTCCTCTCTCTCTCCCTCTCACTCTCTCTCTCTCTCTCTCTCTCTCTCTCTCTCTCTCTCTCTCTCTCTCTCTCACACGTTGTGTATGTCTCTCTCGTTGTCAAACGTTGTGCTCAAACTGTGGTCAGTACCGAGCGCATGTATATGAAATTAGAAAGTTTATTCGACAAATATTAACGTCCTCTCACTCTCTCTCTCTCTCTCTCTCTCTCTCTCTCTCTCTCTCTCACTCTCACTTGTTTCAACTGTGTCAACAAATAGTAACGTCCTCTCTCTCTCTCTCTCTCTCTCTCTCTCTCTCTCTCTCTCTCTCTCTCTCTCTCTCTCTCTCTCTCTCTCTCTCTCTCTCACTTTCACACGTTTCAACTATGTAAGGTTCCATACCCTTTCTCCTGTCTCCCTCTCGTACATTGAGTAGTCGGTGTGATGAATAAATAATTTTAGCACTATCTCTCTTTCGTTGTCAAAACGTCGTCTTCATTTTTCAATGTATTAAATAATTAATTAATAGTTTATAATGCAGTCAGTGTGATTGATCCTTGTTAGAAATATATATATTCGGCGTCAATGAACTACTTACCTGTTATGTTGTTACAGACAATACTTCTGTTTTAAGGTTGCAGTTTACACACACACACACACACACATAGGTTCAGTAGTGTATAGCGAAATAAATTAAAATTATACACACACATGAAAACGGCGGCTGAAATTCATACAAATCTTCTGATGTAACAGTTCACAAAAAATAAATTAATTGTACACATGTTCAGAGGTGTAGAGTGAAATAAAATAAAGTCATAATTTGTTTAAATGATTAAATATATTTTAACATCCACAATATAAAATTCACAATTAAATAAATACATTAGAAATTGATATTTTTCGAAAGTTTATATATAATTGTGTGTCGTACTTGTAGAAGAAGCAACCTGCAACATAACAATACAACAACAACATTAAAAATCATGTTAAATATCACACACACAGATGCACACACAACGCGCGCACATACAGACGCATACGCAACGTAATCACACACACACATACGCACACGCATACGCAACGTAACCAAACACGCAACGCGCCCACACACAGACGCAAACGCAACGTACACACGTTTGGGTTACACCACACGTGCACGCACACACACACAGACGTACACGCACACATACGCAACGCGCCCACACACAGACGCAAACACAAAGTAATCACACCCATACATACAACGTACACACGTAATACATAAACTTACGCGTAATCACACCCATACATACAACGTACACACGTAATACATAAACTTACGTTTACTGCCGTCCGAACTGAAGTGTGAGGAGGCAATAACTATAGATATCACAGTAAGAATTTTTGTTGTTGTTTTTTTTTTGTTGTTAACCAGTGGTGTAACGGGGAATTTTAGCAGGTGGAGGAGCAGAGTCGTCATCGTCGTCGGCATGTATCCGATAATGTCCGTACGCAAGGGTATCACGACCATTGTCTAATATATAACGCTTATCATCATACGGTGACAACGCTTGCTTATTTACACGCATCGTGTACAACGTATGATGATCGCTACGTAAACACAACGCACTGACAGAAAACCGACAATGATCAGTGAGACACTTGCGATACATATCGTGTCGCAGACTCCTCTTAATAGCAACTCGAGGCACACCTTTACACACACGTTTTTGACTCGCATTGCTAGAATCTTCGTGGGCCACAAGGAACGAATAACATTTCGCTCTGAGACCTACGAATTCTCTAATAGGACGACCACACGTTTCATCCTTGAACAGTCCGACAACCTTTTTGTTCTTAAGGCTATAACGAGGATGAGACGTAGGGTAATCCGAGGTGTCAAAAATGTGCAAGTCCTTCTTCATATCTGCATACAAGTAAAAGTAGTTTGTTACCTTAACAAGTACTGTTATCCTACACCGTTGGAGTCCCTAAACCATACGTGGACGAAATTACATGTAGGCATTGATGCCTTATGGACTTGAGTGGGATTGTCGCCCACCTCCCAATCCATAATTCTTATTTTGCAGACACAACATCTTACAGCATCACCGTCGCCTTCGTAAAAGAACCCGGCTTTAGCCAGATCGGACAATTTCACTTTCTCATGCGGGTATATAGGAACGTAAATTTTAATATGCCCACGACGTTTGATGTTGTAATAGCTATTCAGACGGTTTGTAAAAGAATGTACGTATTCGTCCATATCTACCTATAATAATAACAGTACCTGCTTCATTATCATATACATTATGCGCTATATATAAATATATACATAAGGCTTTCAACACACACATCATAAATCCAGAACAGGAAAGGTATTATAACAAATATTACGAAAACAAGTACGTATGGTCACGTACATAGATCAACGTTTAAACAAACAGATTAATACCTGAATAAATTTTTTTTTTTTTTTTTTAAAACAGGACAGCGTATTATCTATATAACGTTCTGTTTCAGATAAGAATAGTTTGAATATAAAATGAAAGGGTACGTTGTATTTTGTTATGAGAAAATGCATTTCTAAATTTCGTTACATTTGACA
Organism: Magicicada septendecula; assembly: GCA_034769895.1. Lineage (NCBI taxonomy): Eukaryota > Metazoa > Arthropoda > Insecta > Hemiptera > Cicadidae > Magicicada > Magicicada septendecula. Next base: position 284,871,816 of record CM068370.1, on the reverse strand, counting down.
AAAGATCTTATTGATCAGACGTATGAGTAATTATATTAATCCTTATGTAGAAAATACGCACGCATTCGTAAAATATAGCACTCAGGTGTAGGGCAATTAATCCTTTTTTGTATTGAACGTATTTAAGTAGGTCTACTCGTGATATCAGTAAATTCTGTCTAAATGTATAGTACATAAACGTACCCAGTAATCGCTTCTTGAGTTACTCGATTGATGTTCATGTTAAACGATTGATGACTCATGTAATAATACAGATTAACCTCGTATAATAATAATGACAGGACAGTGTATTTAGAACACTTAAAATTGAAAATCTACAAACACATCAAAAATATCTGTCAAACAAAAACACCGTTCTTGACAACAGTAACTGACCTAAGCACATGTGCTTCATTAGGCAACAGACCAAAAAATCAAATAGACGACTATAAGCACAATTTAAATAAAATCTGAATATTCAATAAAATTATGTTTTTTTTTTTTTTACTTAGTAACATATGCAAATCTTTTACTTACCTCTTAAATGTTGTTGTTGTTATACACAATAGTCGATTGTACGATGAGTGTCTCATACAAATGAGAAATAGTGACATGTCGTCTTGTGTGTATATATATATCATACGGCGGTAGCGTACACGTTTGAAAGTTGATACACATTAAATTCTCTCTCTCTCTCTCACACACATTACAGAGATTGATATTAATTGCATGTATGTTCAGAGGTTGGGTGTCTAAATCGATGCATTTTACTTTCACTTTCTAATTTGACACATGGCTTACTTCCATACATAAATAGCTATCGTCTACGTGTGTTGCTAAACGAAATTAAAAATGTTGTAATACATAACGTCCTGTGTAATAGTATGGTATGTTTTTTAGGACAGCCAAAAGCATGAAAGTATTATTTAAATCTGTATGGAAGTCATATATAAATATCGGGTCAGCGCGACACAACGTAACATGATTCATGTCAACGTCGTATGTATGTGTGTACGTGTGCGTCTATGTGTTCGTGTGTGCGCGTGTTTGGTTACGTTGCGTATGCGTCTGTGTGCGTGCACGTCGGATGTGTGATTACGTATGCGTCTGCATTATCGTTATTTTGACTGAGCTATGTTAACTTCACACATGGAAATGTAAAAGCGTCTGAGGGCAAAGTTATGCAAGAGGTTGTTGACGAGAACCAAACACACTTGGATCAGTCAGTAGTGTTTAGGTCATCAGTACATGACGCAACGGTAGTGATAGGTCCAACAAGAATCAGATGTTTTGTATACGTTCTAGGTGAAAAACTACTGGGGATGTCTCTGACTTTAGTTGGAAATAAATAACATTACAGATATTGATATGGTACTATGAGGAGCCTATACGTGAATACTATACATCAGACTGATTGTATCCGTCATTAGCAATCTAACGTTACGACGGCAGTGTGTACGTATGCGTCTGTGTGTGTGTTCGCGTGTGCGTGTTTGGTTACGTTGTGTACGTGTGCGCTCGTTGCGTGTGTACGTGTGTGCGTGTTTGGTTACGTTGCGTATGTATGTGTGTGTGTGTGTGTGTGATTACGTTACGTATGCGTGTGCGTCTGTGTGTGTTCGTGTGTGCGTGCGTCGGATCATGACCGAGGTGCGTCCTTTATTACATGAGAATATGCAAGTAGAGCAGAGCAGACACGTTTACGCAATATCAAGTGCACACACATACACAAATGCTAATAAACTACATGTAACTATATTACGTCTAACATGAAAATGCAAATTATATTTCCATTACCAAAATCTGACATGTTATACTTCATTATCCTACGTAACATTACAATGTTCTGTCTTTATTGTGTACTGTGACTTAAGCGTGCACTCACACACACACACACACACAAACACACACACACACACACACACACACCAGGAAGCCACAATAATAATAATAATCAACCAACAACACATATGTACTTCACCAGACAAAAAAACCGGAAGGTTGAGGATGGGTACAAGATAGTACCCGAAACATGTTCCAAAAAAGGAAAAAAAAAAATAACATCTTGAGGTAAATTTAATTATAAATATATATATATATATATATATATATATATATATATATATACGGCATTAACAGAATATTATGAGTATACGCGACAGGATTGCCTAGTATCGTCTGAATTGGTGGGAACATCTTTACCGAATGGATGACTGCCGCATTCCCAAATAATTATGGAACTACAAGCAGAAGGGACGGAGAGGTTTGGGACGTCCGAGGAAGCGCTGGAGTGGCCAGCTCTAGACTCTTTAATTGTTTGAGGCCGGAACACACCATCCTTTGTTTAATCCTTCCAGCTGATTATGATTACTTCCATTACCGTTTCTTCCGTCAACTCACTGACTACTACACAGAGGTTTTAGCAGAAAGGGACGTTGTTACCTCGATAGGATACTCTGGTTGCCTACTTTACAAATTTAATGTGACTGTAGAGTTAAAAAAGTCGTAACAGCTCGAAGTGTCGAGGTAACGGCGGGAATAGCCAAACTGACAAGTCCACGTCCACCTGTACATTCTCTCTTCCTTCAAATTGACGAATCATCTTCATTCATCTTAATTGTTATTTAAATAAGCAGTCTCTGTAATTCCAACTTTGTCGTGCTTACTTGCTGAACTGCTACCTGTCATGCTTCGGACGAGGCCTTTCAGTGTCTCAATCATTATCAAGTCTAAAACCACGACTAGCTAACCTTCAGCAGGAACGTGGGGAGGAGCAGACTGAACAAGGTAAAAAGTTCACAGTTAAGAAATTATTTTTGTAATTATGTAGCGTGCAAACTTGCTGATGCGAATTAACGTTTGAGTCATACATACTATGTCTATTGGTGCGTGTATGAAAAGTCTCACTCTTAACATCGTTTAGAAATTGTCATGTAGATGAAACTTTGTCATGTTCCTTCATAGGTTTGTCACCTTCTTTCCACTCTATCGTCTACGAATGACATACTATGTCCACAAACATCGAAATTTCTAGGGTAGGAGTAGAACCCCGCAAACGCTAACTCGTCGGGGCTGATAAACGTCACTTCCCAATACTTGAACGATTTTATTCTTTCACTTTCAATACTAAAATCATGAGTAGCCGACATCTTCGCGGTTTGTAATAAACTGACATATTACCCTGACTAGCGTTATTTATTTACTGAGAATGAATGAATACTGAAAAACAAAAGGTACGGTTATAACGCTGGTATTATGTTAATGTGAGACGTATCAATACAAGCTTCGAGGTGACTGCTGTATTGCCATGTCGCTTCACTCCCCGCCCTCCCCGCCTTTGACAAAGCATAACCAAGTGTAACGTGCGACAACGCTGGAGGGCAAGGGGCGGGGAAGAGCAGTTACTATTGCGTAACCTCGAAGCTTACAATGCTAAGTCCCGTACTTATAGTGTATCTTAAACGTTTATATATCAATTTGTAGCGCATGAACGTGTGATAAGTAAGACGTTGTTGCAAGTGAGTGTCGATGTGTGTGTGTGTGTGTGCAACTGTACTAAAAAGCTGTTATGCGCATGCGCAAATAATTCAAATGCACTTACGTAGATGACTGAAAAAGAGATGAATTACATAATACATGTACGCTTAGACCAACTATTTGATAGATCAAGAAAATTAAGTTTATTTTCGCACGCACACACGAACACACACAGACACACACGTAATCACACATCCGACGTGCACGCACACAGACGCATACGCAACGTAACCAAACACGCGCACACACGAACACATAGACGCACATGTACACACATACATACGACGTTGACATGAATCATGTTACGTTGTGTCGCGCTGACCCGATATTTATATATGACTTCCATACAGATTTAAATAATACTTTCATGCTTTTGGCTGTCCTAAAAAACATACCATACTATTACACAGGACGTTATGTATTACAACATTTTTAATTTCGTTTAGCAACACTCGTAGACGATAGCTATTTATGTATGGAAGTAAGCCATGTGTCAAATTAGAAAGTGAAAGTAAAATGCATCGATTTAGACACCCAACCTCTGAACATACATGCAATTAATATCAATCTCTGTAATGTGTGTGAGAGAGAGAGAGAGAATTTAATGTGTATCAACTTTCAAACGTGTACGCTACCGCCGTATGATATATATATACACACAAGACGACATGTCACTATTTCTCATTTGTATGAGACACTCATCGTACAATCGACTATTGTGTATAACAACAACAACATTTAAGAGGTAAGTAAAAGATTTGCATATGTTACTAAGTAAAAAAAAAAAAAAAACATAATTTTATTGAATATTCAGATTTTATTTAAATTGTGCTTATAGTCGTCTATTTGATTTTTTGGTCTGTTGCCTAATGAAGCACATGTGCTTAGGTCAGTTACTGTTGTCAAGAACGGTGTTTTTGTTTGACAGATATTTTTGATGTGTTTGTAGATTTTCAATTTTAAGTGTTCTAAATACACTGTCCTGTCATTATTATTATACGAGGTTAATCTGTATTATTACATGAGTCATCAATCGTTTAACATGAACATCAATCGAGTAACTCAAGAAGCGATTACTGGGTACGTTTATGTACTATACATTTAGACAGAATTTACTGATATCACGAGTAGACCTACTTAAATACGTTCAATACAAAAAAGGATTAATTGCCCTACACCTGAGTGCTATATTTTACGAATGCGTGCGTATTTTCTACATAAGGATTAATATAATTACTCATACGTCTGATCAATAAGATCTTTTGTCAAATGTAACGAAATTTAGAAATGCATTTTCTCATAACAAAATACAACGTACCCTTTCATTTTATATTCAAACTATTCTTATCTGAAACAGAACGTTATATAGATAATACGCTGTCCTGTTTTAAAAAAAAAAAAAAAAAAAATTTATTCAGGTATTAATCTGTTTGTTTAAACGTTGATCTATGTACGTGACCATACGTACTTGTTTTCGTAATATTTGTTATAATACCTTTCCTGTTCTGGATTTATGATGTGTGTGTTGAAAGCCTTATGTATATATTTATATATAGCGCATAATGTATATGATAATGAAGCAGGTACTGTTATTATTATAGGTAGATATGGACGAATACGTACATTCTTTTACAAACCGTCTGAATAGCTATTACAACATCAAACGTCGTGGGCATATTAAAATTTACGTTCCTATATACCCGCATGAGAACGTGAAATTGTCCGATCTGGCTAAAGCCGGGTTCTTTTACGAAGGCGACGGTGATGCTGTATGATGTTGTGTCTGCAAAATAAGAATTATGGATTGGGAGGTGGGCGACAATCCCACTCAAGTCCATAAGGCATCAATGCCTACATGTAATTTCGTCCACGTATGGTTTGGGGACTCCAACGGTGTAGGATAACAGTACTTGTTAAGGTAACAAACTACTTTTACTTGTATGCAGATATGAAGAAGGACTTGCACGTTTTTGACACCTCGGATTACCCTACGTCTCATCCTCGTTATAGCCTTAAGAACAAAAAGGTTGTCGGACTGTTCAAGGATGAAACGTGTGGTCGTCCTATTAGAGAATTCGTAGGTCTCAGAGCGAAATGTTATTCGTTCCTTGTGGCCCACGAAGATTCTAGCAATGCGAGTCAAAAACGTGTGTGTAAAGGTGTGCCTCGAGTTGCTATTAAGAGGAGTCTGCGACACGATATGTATCGCAAGTGTCTCACTGATCATTGTCGGTTTTCTGTCAGTGCGTTGTGTTTACGTAGCGATCATCATACGTTGTACACGATGCGTGTAAATAAGCAAGCGTTGTCACCGTATGATGATAAGCGTTATATATTAGACAATGGTCGTGATACCCTTGCGTACGGACATTATCGGATACATGCCGACGACGATGACGACTCTGCTCCTCCACCTGCTAAAATTCCCCGTTACACCACTGGTTAACAACAAAAAAACAACAACAACAAAAATTCTTACTGTGATATCTATAGTTATTGCCTCCTCACACTTCAGTTCGGACGGCAGTAGAGAGAGAGAGAGAGAGAGAGAGGACGTTACTATTTGTTGACACAGTTGAAACAAGTGAGAGAGAGAGAGAGAGAGAGAGAGAGAGAGAGAGAGAGTGAGAGGACGTTAATATTTGTCGAATAAACTTTCTAATTTCATATACATGCGCTCGGTACTGACCACAGTTTGAGCACAACGTTTGACAACGAGAGAGACATACACAACGTGTGAGAGAGAGAGAGAGAGAGAGAGAGAGAGAGAGAGAGAGAGAGAGACAGACAGAGAGAGGGAGAGAGAGAGGACGAATAATACAGAGGTTGGTACATCTGATCATATAGATTTAATATACATTATAACAAGTGACAAATTTGAACTCATGTAACGGTTGGTACACCTAATCATATATTTTAATATACCCTATAATGCCGGTGAGTATAACGTTTGACAACGAGAGAGAGAGAGAGAGATACACACCGTGTGAGAGAGAGAGAGAGAGAGGGAGAGAGAGAGGACTAATAATACAGAGGTTGGTACATCTGATCATATAGATTTAATATACATTATAACACACGACAAATTTGAACTCATGTAAAGGTTGGTACACCTAATCATATATTTTAATATACACTATAATGCCGGTGAGCATAACGTTTGACAACGAGAGAGAGACATACACACCGTGTGAGAGAGAGAGAGAGAGAGTAACAATTATGATCATATATAGTTTGAAATTCCCACCACAGAAGAGAAAGAAATGTTGGCAGATCTGCTCTATACACGCACACAATAATTTAAGATTGATAACCCTGATCATATATTTTAATATATACACTATATAACACATATTTGAATTTCCCTCCCCCCACCGCAGAAAATGTTGACAACCCTGCTCATATAAAATATCTATACACTATAATAATACTACAGAGGTTGGTACACCTGATCATATAGATTTAATATACATTATAACACACAACAAATTTGAACTCATGCAAAGGTTGGTACACCTGATCATATATTTTAGTATACACTATAATACATCGAGTTGGAACCACCCCCCACCCACCACCACCCACTGATATGAAATAAAAAAACCACCCACCCAAAGCCACCCACTGATATGCTAATCAACTTTCTTAAAAAAATAAAAAATTATATTCACGGATGCTGGTGGTCCATTGAACCTCATCCCACCCCCTTGATATGCAAATCAATTTAATTAAAAAAATAAAAAAATAAAATAAAAAAAATAAAAAAATTTATTCGCGGAAATTCGCGGATGCTGTGGTCCATCGGGATGCTGCGGCTCCAGCGGTGGCGGCGTCATCTCTTGAGCGTGGGAAAAAATCTCTGGCCGTGGGAAAGGCGGCATTCCTTTGTGAGCCAGAACTGTCAGTTTCCCTCTACTCCCGACTTATTTGTGTCACGTCTTAACTAATGATTTTCAAATTCAAGGTATGTCAGACATTCACGGCGAGTTGGCTAAATTCACTGTATACAAATAACCTACAGAATATTCAAGCTGATATTTATACGTAAAGGTCCGTGGTTTCCGTTAATAATAACAACATGGTTTTCGGTTCAGCGCACGCCTTTTTATTAATTTTAACACTAACCGTTCCGCCCATACTGTTGTGAGGCTTCCTCAGTCCAATCAACGAGGATGCCTCATCGTAGTATGAGCGAAATGTTTAATGTTCAAAGTAATGAAAATATGTATACGTTGAGCTGGAAAATAGTTCCGTTATTATCAAGATGAATGGTTGCTCATTTGTAAAATAATATTTCCCTGTGCACACCCGGCCACTTCCAATACGCCAATATTATCTGCCTGGGGTACCTAAAATTGAACTTGTCGGCAATTTACAAACGTTTAAGATTGTAAAGATAGTTTAAATTAAAAAGAAAAAGTATTAGGAGCGGATGTCATTATGGAGATGTAGAGAAAAGGGTTGACGAATCCAGCTTCAAGTTTCCCTAAGGTTAAGTAATATTACTAATTAATTAGCTTAAGTAATCTTAATGTGTATTTAGGCCTATTAAGAATAAGGTATACCACATTATGTCACTAAACTATTACAAGTTAAACAATTCTTAGGTTTGGATAATTTAGGAATAGATTATTAGACAGTATTTAGGGGTCTGTATGCAACAAAGTGATTACTCTTCTAAAATTTTAAGAAAATATACCCCGTTTTGAAGTTATTTATTCCAGGAGTCATTATGATTCGACACATAAGGAAGATTATTTCACACATTGTACTTAGTTCACGTTTTACATGTATAGCTAACATAAATTGAGGTGCATAAATTGAGGTAATTGTAACCATACATTTACATGTATGTCTAACATAAATTGAGGTGCATAAACACTAAATTTTATAGAAACGTATGGAAAACTTCTAAAATTGTGTTTGTTATTATTGTGAGTGAAATACGGAATAAAATAATGTAATATCGGCAATAAATGTGGAATAAGCAATATAACTTTGTTCTGGAGAATATTTCATGTTGTCAGTATAGGTCTATAACCAAGAGTTATTGCCTTGGAATGTAGGAAACTCGCCAGAAGTCAGTACGGGTTGCTGTGGCAAGTGGCCTGTGGTTCCTGACGCAAAGTGCCTTGCTTCAAAGAAGAATATAAAAACATTAGCAACAAGAATAAGTAGAACAATAATTATGAGAATAACTAAGAAAAGAAGAACTTTGTAAAGAAGTGTAAATTTCTTCTTCTAGTATATGATTGGCACATTATTAGCTTGTATCGACTTCTCAATCGCTTCCTTCGAGTGACACTTAGCTAGAACTGACTGAGGGAACATTAACTAAAAACTGATTGGGACAACTTTAGCTTTAACTGTCCAACCAATCCTTAGGCTTTCAAAATGGAAATATTTCACTAGTTTCCCTTATACAGTTCCCGTACATTTCTGCTGTCATTTATTCTAATTGATTACATTTAAAGAAGGAATCTTTCAGTCAGAGATAAAATTGACTCTGGAAGAGATATTACTGGATTGTAAAATACAATTCCCTTTACATACAGAACTATATGGCAGATATAACTTTTTAAGGTCACTGTTATGTCTCAGACTTACAGATTCTATACAACAACGAATATGTATTTTTATAGGCGTCTTCGGATGAGACTTTCTCAAAATAGGAGATAAATATAGAGGCCTTATACAATCTAAATCGCGATTACCAAACTGTATTCTGCGGTAAACTTTGTGTTCCGTGAGGCATTTCCAAGTGGCCCAGGAAGTGTCAAAATAAATGAAAATAATATAGGAAAAAATTCTCAAATTTGAATCGAGCAATATACTGTGAATTAAGAATACTTCTTTTGAATTTCTATAGGATACTCTTTGAAATCGTCATTTCCCTGAATGCAGTTAATTCTTGTTTATTTATTAGAAATTAGCATAAAAAAACGTTTATCTAGTAAAATTAATAATGAAAGAAAAGTGTATAATGTATTCGGAAAGTTAAGGGTAGGCCTAAACTATTCTTTAATATACCTCTCATCGTCGATACTGACGGCATTCAATATATTACAATATAAAGTATAAATCTAAAGGAAAACTTTCAGTCTTAGGTTTCGTTCGCTTTATGACTATACTTCAAAAAGTGAAAATTACTGGCCCGTAACGGATTCTTTACTGAAAAGAGCTTACGACTGCAAATTTTTAGAAAAGCTACTTTAGTTCATCTGAAAATAACGTAACTCCACAATCTAAGCTCATTAATTTTCTCCTCTTCTGGATTATCAGCGTGTTAGCGCAGGATATCACCAACACAGAGATACCTGACTGTGATGTAACTCAGGGTGGGTAGGTTTACTGTTACACGCAAGGTAATGAGATTACTGCTTCCGGGCGCGGCGTAACCTCGCTCACGCCCTGTTCTTCAAAGTTACTATGCGACCTCAGTGAACTTTAACTCCGGCCAGACGGAGTCAACCAGTAACGTGTCTTGATTATATTTGTGTAATAACCGTGTCTTGGCAGATTCAAATAAGACAGGGGTCAAATTTAAGACCTCTTTCTTCGTCTCAAACTGTACTAACGAAACAATGTAGTACCTTGTCATAATTGATTTATCAAGGTACTCACCGTTTTACGCAATACACGTCAAAGGTTGGTTCTGTTTAACAATATATAGGCCTATACTTAAAATAAACATACGAACTTAATATATGAATTTAAAAATTACATAAACATATTTGAAAAGTGTTAAGAATTTTCCTCTACTTCAACTGACAATAAATGACTCCTATATAACGAATACTTAGTACGAACAAAATGTAATTTTTTTTGTATTTTTCAAATTTAAAGCCGTATAAGTTTATGGTTTTTAACAGATTTAGTAACTTTTTTTACCTTTCATATAATAGTTTTGATGGCTTAAAGAAAATGTATCTACTTTACTGACTAGTATTAGATTTGTTTTGATTTGGAAAGAAAGAAAATTTAAACTAAAAAAGATAATTTATAATGGATGCAAAAGGAGTACAGTTTATTTAAAGCGAGAGTAGAATTAATTTTTCAAAATCCTTTCCACACTGAAAAAAATTTTGTAGGCTTACTACGCATATGTATATATATTTAATACGATACAGAATTTATTAAAAACAAATTAATTCTGATGAGTCATAAAATTAACGTGTAATTACGTAAATCCAAAAAATGTGAATGTTAGCCAAATTCTGTATAGGCTGTTTAAAGTATTTACAAACGCGTTATTATGTTTCTGCTGCTTTGCTTTTCTAACAGTAAGTTTTCCAAAAACTATAGAAGGCAAAGAACTTTAGATACCACTTGGTAACTATGTAAGAATATTTATTATTTACGTTCGTAGAAAGCTTTTTTCCATCACACATAAATCGATAGTTTTCTGTTTTATTTTCTTCTACGACACATATTTCCACTTAGCGACACAAGAAAAATATTGAGAAAAAGAGTTTGTTTTTATACTCATAAAATATAAACGAAATAAGTGTAAAATTGTGTACGGGGGAAAAGACAATTGTCTCCAGAGAATACGCTATTGAGTCTTGGTTCCACGTATCGCCAGAATTACTGTTCTATTGGTTTCTTTGTCTTATCTCGCTTTCAAGTTGGATGATAGATATGGTCGTTTGCACAAAAGTGTATTCACCAACATTATTATTGTGACCAAGATAGATTTAAATTTAATATTTGTTTAAAAAGACTGTAGTTTTTAATTTTCAATCAACAAAAGTTTTTAATTAAAGTGATCAACAAAACATACTTATTTCTCAAGTTAGTTTTGAAAAATTATAACAAATCGTGTTTGTTTAGTGGTACTTTAAAAACCTAAAATAACTTAGGTTATGTAAAACTCTTTAACATAATATTGTTTTTGACAACAAATGACTGTATAGAACCAACAGCTCAAATGGAAAGTAAATTTAAGACAAACTCAAACAATGAAAACAAACATTATTAAATTTTATTAGACTCTCTCTCTTTAAACCGCCATTTTGTGTTTGCACATGAAACTTCCACTCTGTATGTATACCCACCCATTTGTACTCCACTTCAAATTGCTTTTAATTTCATAGGCACAGATGAGAAAAAAGTAATTCTATTATTTCTCGTGATTCAATAATCTACTATTTCTCGTGACTCCATAAAGTTTCCAGATTATTAATAAATACATCTACCAACAATTAAAAGTTGTTACTGTGTACAACGAGAATTCTGACTACTGTATTACAAGGAGACTGATAGGACCCATAATGTTTACAGCCCATAAATTCAGATTTTGACGCCATTATTTTAATTGTTTCTGTTAATGTAGTTTAATTTCTATTATTGTGTCTATTTAATATTTGTCGCAATAAGTCTATTAATTCTTTTAAATAATCCACAAATTACATATTTATAGATTACCGGTACTAGATACATGTACCGGTAAATCTGTACGTATAAAAGTATAATAATTTTTTTGAAACATTGCGAAATACGCCCCACAACACTAAGTGTTTGCTCGTTACCTGCAAAGTGCACTGTTTTATCCAGTGACATTACTCGTATACTTTAGCCCGTATGTTCGTTGTCAGTCTTGCTAAAGTAGCAAGTGGTTTCAATAACCCACTTTATCACCAGCCGTTAGCGTTACACAGCAATTAGGTGTACGCCACTTTCGTGACGTGATAACGTAAATATTTAATGAAAATGTGCTTACCGGAAATTCCATCGTAGGTCCACCATTCTTCCCAGCTCACTCCAGATGTCACTGAAACACACGACAAAAACTTTCATTACGGAACGTGGTAGTAAGACATGCGTGATTTTTTAAGCAATGATATTGATCACTAACAAAAATTGTAAATTTGCTTTGAATTCAAGTCCCTCATACTTTGTAATAGTGTATACTGTGTGTGTCTGTCTGTGTTTGTGACGGGTAAGGGAGAGAGAGAGAGAGAGAGAGAGAGAGAGAGAGAGAGAGAGAGAGAGAGAGAGAGAGAGAGAGAGAGAGAGAGAGAGAGAGAGAGAGAGAGAGAGGGGGGAGAGAGAATGTGTTTCACAGGTTGAATGTAAAATTAACGCTGAAGAGATAGGAAATATGTGTGGCTTACGTGACGTTTTGCACGCGTTATATGAGCAGCAGGATTGCGCAATGCTCTTTCACGTTTTTTTTATTTTTCCAGACGTCAGTTAGTCTACCAGACTTCCGGATAAAACGTGGCTTTTCAGGAACGGTGGCCTAGTTAGTTTGGGACTGCGCAGGAAAGGGATAAAGTGTTTTGTTATTTGCGATTTGGTGTACCTATGGATAGTAGTTTGGTTTGGTACGTATGAAGTAATATTTAAAAATACTGTATGCCGACATCTGTAATTAGTCACTACTATTGTTTATTGCGACGTTAAGTCGTAATTTTAGTCTGTTACGTTGGTGCGACGAGACAATCGTAAATTTGAAGAGTTGATGTAGGCTATTCTGTTTTTGCTTTTTTGCTTTTTTGCTTACTGGAACTGTCATGAACAGTAAAATTAACAATTTCTCTGATGTTCACTAATATTTCCACTCTTCAAATACGACGATACACGCGATCGCCGTAACACTGTAGACACTTATAACTATGACATTCATCTTTCATCTTACTACAGGCGGTTGCCTGTTCCTCTTCTCCAGATCCTTCACCGAAGAGGTTATACGTATCGTCTTTGAGGTTTTGACTCTCTGTAGTTTTCCTATACTGTAATCCAGAGAGTCGCAATCTTACTGTTTTCTTTGGTCTTGGAGTTTTTTGAATAGCATTTTTGGCCATTGATATTTTTACTTCCATGTTCCTTAAGGAAATGGCAAAAAAATCGTGTCCGAGGTTATTGCAGATTCTGATTGTACTACACTCAAAACATGAAAAAAAGTCATTTTTCGAAAAGTGTGTGTGTGTGTGTGTGTGTGTGTGTGTGTGTGTGTAGATTTTTTTTTCTATGGCAAACGATAACAGCCGCAAATTCAAACAGAATCAACTACTCTTTTGCATACAGCCCAGAATTGTAGAGTTCTCAAGACCTATTGTTTTTGGTGAAGATCGGTTAAGGAAAAGCGGTAGTTTACCAGCAGCACAATGGTAATCAACATTGTGTTGTCACTTGTCAGAACCCCTTCGCTCAACCTAATTAAAATAATTACAATCCTTACCTCGTGACCCAAACTGTACTGCTGTTACGATTTCCTTACGTTTTACAGCTTTAATACTGCCGCATCTCGTGACAAAACGGTAATTTGAAATTTTACTCTCCACAATTACGTAAACATAGAAATATGATTAAGTATTACCAAAAGTTTAGCGAAAGTACATTTATGTTTCTCAGGAAGCCAAAATTACTGATTTTACTTCCATGTTCCTTAAGGAAATGGAAGTATGGTGATGGCAAAAAAAATCGTGTTCGAATCTCGTGTTATTGCAGATTCTGATTGTACTACACTCAAAACATGAAAAAATGTTGTTTTTTGAAAAGTGTCTGTGTGTCCGTCTGTCTGTGTGTGTGTCAGTCTGTAGATTGTTTTGTATGGCAAACGATAACAGCCGCAAATTCAAACAGAATCAACTACTATTTTGCATACAGCCCAGAATTGTAGAGTTCTCAAGACCTATTGTTTTTGGTGAAGATCGGTTAAGGGAATAGGGTAGTTTACCTGTAACATTTTATGTTTTAACAAGGGTAATTTTTTATATGACGAACGATAACTGCCGTAAATTCAAACAGAATCAACTAGGTTTTTACATACCTTTTTGAACTAAAGAGAACTCAAGGTTTGTTGATTTTGTTGAAGATCGGTTAAGGGAAGGGGGTAGTTTATCAGCAACGTTTTATGTTTTAAAAAGGGTAATTTTTTTATGACGAACGATAACTGCCGAAAATTCAAAGAGAATCAAATACTTTTTGCACACTTTCCTGAGTTGCAGAGTACTCAAGATCTGTTGATTTTGGTGAAGATCGGTTAAGGGAAAGGGGTAGTTTACCTGCAACATTTTATGTTGTAACAAGAGAAATGTTTCCATGACGAACGATAACTGCCACACATTAAAACAGAATCAAATATTTTTTTGCATGCATCCCTGAATTGTAGAGGACGGAAGGTCTATTGATTTTGAAGATCGGTTAAGAGAAACCAGAAACATTTTATGATTTAACAAGAGTAAAGTACTTAATTTTTATAAATAAAGTATCCTGATAAGAAGCTCATAATAATCCACTGTAGAAACGTAGATGAAATATCTATAAATGAAGAGGTTTGGTGAACGGGGTGGAGGTAATTTTCTATTATTAAAAATTATAGTTGAAGTTGGAAGGGAGAATTTTTTATATGTGTACTACGTTATCGGCAATAGAGAAGTAGTTTTTTGTTAAAATTGCTTCCCGGGCTGTTTAGCCGTAGTCCAATGTTTTCTGCAAAACCAGACTTTTCGGCAGTGCCATCGACTGCCATCATCAGTGAAAATCGAGTGCGAAAACGTGAGGTTGTATACGTTAGTGACCACAGTACTGTGGTTAATGCTGAAGGAATAAGTAGAAAGACGTAATTTATATGGAAATATTTCATTTCGAATATGATTTTAAATATAAATCTTAGAACATGGAAGTCATGTATGGTTCTCCATACCGATATTTACATACTTAGTACCTGTCTAAACATTGCAACTCTTGCGTTTACCTTCGCCATTCGTTCGACCTCGTTTCTCTTTCAGCCATAATGGTTCTCATGTCTTCTTTGGCCTTCCACTCTAATTTTCATACTTCATTACTTCGTCTCAGGTACCTCATTATCTCGATCAGATTTCTTCTAAAACCCGCATTTTGACTCACCGATTTCGGAGTCTATACTTCCGATTTCATCATTGCCTGGCCAATTTTTTTCTTTTTATACATTTAGTGGATATAAAAACGGTTGAGAATATATTAGAATTATATACTTTTCTTTTGCTCCTTCATGTAGTCACGTTTCTTTCTATCTTTCTATCACTTCAATCACTCTCATGTAAAAAATTCTAACACTCAAGCCATACAACAACTATGCCTGAGATTGACCTGTTTTACAGTTGTTGTACTTACTTAAACTTCAACTGAAGGGTGTTCTTTGGTGAGTTTAGTGTAGTGCACATTACCTGTATGCCTGCTCTTTTTAACACGATTACGTTTTGCCAGAGTAGAATTGGATCGCATCGTCCTCGTCATGAACACGGAGGACGAATACTGAAGCACGCAGAAAAAATAAGCCTCAGAGGTCAAGTCCTGAGAATACGATGTCAGAATAATTTTAATTATTTTATTTAGTAAATGCAATGGCAGAATGTATAAGCAATATGCAAATTAAAATTGCAAAAGAAAACATGCACAAAAACAAATTCAAACATGCGGAATCTAGAAAAAAACTGGTTGGTATACTATTATACTCTACTACTGTCTACACAGTCGGCGGATACAAATTGTATCTTATCTGTAAGAAAAGCGCGCGGAAAGGGGGAATATACTGCTGTGAAAGAACAAACAATCCAACTGAAATAAAACAAATCATAGAGATGTTACAAAACGGAACAGCGTTGAATATTTATGGGCTGTGGAACCCAATGAGTGGTGTCTGCGTGCGCGCGTGCTGACTTTAAATTGATATTTGGCGCACGATTTGAACGTACGACAGGAGTGAAATGAAAACAAGGTAAGTAAAAAATTAGCTTCATATAGTTGTGTGTGTGTGTGTGTGTGTGTGTGTGTGTGTGTGTGTGTGTGTGTTGCGGGGCGAGGCAGTGTTGAGACGTTGTACTAAGGTTCCAACCCCCGGCAGTTACCTTAATGGTACCTGCTCGAGTCCCGCTTTAAAATATTCACTCATCTCGACGGCGGGAGTGGAGAAAAACATTCCAAGATGCACCTCAGGCCACCGACAAATTCACTCACACACGGCACAGTCGCTTCCGACTCTGCTGTCGGCTACTAGTGGTCGCAAAAACATTTCGTTCTGTGCGCTTCATTTTAACGTTATTTCCCTAGTTTCTTATTTGTATAATATTACAATTAACATTATATTTACTTTTCAGCTCATACAAATAATTTTTTCTCTTATCGAGCACGTGTCCTTCTAGCTTAATAAATGCTCGCAGCGATCTTGTGCCCTACTGTGAAATTCACAATATTAAATAAAACACAAGCAGCATTACATCTACATGAGATATAGAATAATGAATCACCCTTGGTCTTCCCTTCGTTTATTCTGTCAGATACCAGCTGCTCCGCACGTCAGACTGGATCGGCGTATACAGAGCATGCTGTCGAATAAGAGGGGGTGAGTGGTGTGATGTGCATACCAAAGTTACCGTTCGTATGTTGTGCCGGCTACGATGTCTGCATAAGCTGACCTCAAAATTTGCCACACTTCCCCTTTCTTATAACCGATTACTAATTTACTATGCAGTTTCAACTTATCCTTTCTTTTATGTAGATTTTTTGTTTTCGTTTCATTTTTTTAAAACATTTAAAACGTTTTCGTTTTCATTTATTTACAAAAGCAATAAGAAATTACAGTAATTTCTATAAGCTATTTTCCGGTTTAGAAACTAGCTGTTAAGCTCCTCTTTTGGCTTGATGAGATTTCTCCAGTCAGAAGACCTGTTTTCCTTTGTATTAGGTGTCAGATTGTTTTCCGAATACATTATAATTATTGTCCATAATTATAATAATAATTATAATTATTACATTATAACAGAGTTTCCTATCTCTGTGGCTCTCCTATCCTTTAATCAAGAGTCTGATGAATATCTATGTTATTTATAAAGACTGGATGATTTTGCTTTTTTCCGTACAGTGAAATTTAGCTGCTGCGATTTAGATGTTTAATTTCCTGAGTTACTCTAATGTAAAGAGCTAATTCTGGATATTTCATCATGACGCATAAACAATCGCTTTTGAACGTCTTCCTTTTTATTTGTTTTTTTTTTTATTTTTATCAGTTACTTTTGTAAGTATGTATAAACTCAACATTGAGGTATTCTACTTTTCAATAAAAGAAATAGCTTTTAAGTAGCGTTGATATCGCTTTTTCTTCTTACTTTTGAACTGCTCTTTCTATTCTTCCGTCCATCTTGACGTATTATGGTTTCCCCTTGTTTTCTTCCCCGCTCACTTATACTTTCATAGACCTAAGGTTGGCTGTCGGTGATCTTTACTTCTTTTTTAAAACACTGTACAACATCTTTCACATTAGATTTGGAATTCATAAAGAATAATGTTAATTTTATGATGCCATCCCTCTACAGAGTTGGTTGTTCTGTGTCGTCGTTGGCAGTACGTCCACAGCGGCAATGGGATTTATTAATTTTGTGACGATCACCGATCGTCAAAATAATTAAAAACAGTAAAGTCTCATTGTTGGACGAATTTTTGTCTCAAATTGATCTTGACGAATCCATTCTGACTTAAGAAAAGCAAGGCTGCGCACATCGTTATGTGGATTCCTATTACTCGGATTTATTGTAAAGCAATAATGTGTGTTAGAAACATACAGTGTGTGAGTCATGCAGTAACTGTTATCGCCTGCTGTTTAGGAATTTTATATCGTCGCCTCGTGCCCGAAGTGTGTCCGCATATTTCCCATGTCAAATTTTTGCGACATCGCAGTCAACCCTCCTTAGTTGTCAGTGTCCCACTGTTCACACACTTCGCAACGTTCCTTGTATCCTTATTCTTATACCCTTATTAATTTTGTCTGCCATACGATGGCATTGTTGAAGACGGACTGAAAGTTAGAACAGCATTTAGAATGGGACTGATGCGTTGAGAAGTAATTTTTCTTGTAACTTATAGTTCGAGCATAGTAAACTTATCGGCCTATATAAAGCAATATTAGTTAGGTCTTTTCCAAGTTGTGAAATAAGTATTATTTATGGCAAGTCTAACCCCTTAAGCTAGTATTGAAGCGTTAGAATGTAGTCAAATATTTAAGTTAACTTCGCTAAACCTTTTCCTGAAAACCCTTTCAGTGTCTGACAAGTTATCTAATCCATTTTCGGAGCTTTTTTACTGTTAACGAGAGAAATTAATTTTTTATTTCCTTTGGTTTTATAGCCGTTATAGTTGCCCTTTGGATATAGCCAATTTTGCCTTGTATTTATTGGTTCTGAGAATTAATAGTGGGATAAAATCATAAGCCAGATATCGTGCAAAAAAATTCTCTTGTTCTTAATTACTTTTATCTAATGGACCTTTGCTAGATGTTTCTGTACGTGGGCGAGTTATTATCTCACTGGGCGGGTTTCTTTTGCATTTAATTACCGTAACGGATGCCCGTAATATACCCTGTAAAGCTATTGTCCACATTAATTTTAGTGATAATTTGAGTATATTATTAAATCTACTGTACCTAGCTTTGACTTCTGGAAACTAACTTTTGTGCCATTTTGCTATAGCTTTACCCTCTTTGTTCCATCCTTTTTGACGCCGGTAGTGTTAAATTTATGCACTCTGGCGTAAACCTTTCAAAAAGAATATAGATTACTTTTTAAGGAAAAAACTGTTTCCATTTGCGATTTAATAAGTGCACTGTGTGTGTGTGTGTGATACAAAATATTAAGCTTCACGGATGAAGGTATGTTTGATTTAGATAAAATATTTTCTTAAAAGTACTTTCATGTATAATTTACAACACAATAGCGATGCCAGCTGGAAACTGGTAATAAACATCAATTTTGTTATCTAGACAAGGTATAAAAATTTGATCAAGAACATAAATTATATTTCACGGTGTTCCACGTTTCTTTGGCTGGCAGGATGTGTTAAAAAAACGAAACGGTTTGTTATTTTGTATTAGCATACAGCTAACAATTTTGGCGTTCCTATCTCAAAAAGTTTATGCAACGATACTGATGATCATATTCGTGACGAGCTATAAACATAATATTCCAGAACGCCAAAGAATGAAGAATGAAATTCTGGTGGGTCTGCGCAAAATTAAATCATTTTACCCGTTACTTATACAATTGGACACTCATTATTCCGAAGCCGCGCGGGGCCGATTCTAAACACTCAAATTCACAGTAAGCAATGTAGGAAATTGTGGATATTAAACAAGATTGGATTCTCAAATATAATTTACTGTAACCGAAAGTCTATTTTTAAATGCAAATAGTAGTACCGTGTTACCACGTAATGCTTATTTCTTTGTTAGATTGATGAATTTTTGTGTTTCGCATTTCGTAAACCAATCAAGTCTACAATGTACTACGTTTGAAATAAATGGTAGAAACACGTGGACTGAGACAAGGTAATATAGTTAGTGTTTATTTTTATTAGGCAACGACTGGGTATACAATTAGTAAATACGTATACACAGAAACAGAGATGATATCATATAATGTTACATATTGATTGATAATATTGTAAGATAAACACTGTCTAAACCAAATTATATTTTTTAAACCTCTAAAAAGACACTAAACTCTGCAGTTAGATTTTAATTTTACTTTAGTGGTCTCTAAGAAATGTATTGATATAGTTATACTCATAAAATGTCCGCAGTCAAAAGTGAATTGTTCTGTGGATGGAAGATGAAATAGTAATTATGAAGAAATTGACAAATGTGTGTCGAGCCAGCCACTAGTAGACGTGCTTTTCAGTATTGTGTTGTGCAGATTACATATGTTGTAAAAATTGGAATTCAATTCTGGATTCAATTTTTTACAAGTTAATCCGGATAATGAGAATTCTGCCCTAAATACAGAAGCCTCAAATGTCCGGGCGCTTGTCCTAAACAATTATTTTGTGCATCTTGTTCCAAACCAAAGGAAGTTAAACGTATATTTCCTTTAAACTTTGATTGAAAAAACAAAGTGGCTGTAATGTAGTGATTATTATAGTTTATAGCAAACAATGTCATGGATTACTATATTTCCAAAGAAGAAATGCAGGGTTAAGTGTGATCAAAAAAAAGTTTTGTTTTACTGTTTCTCCAGTAGTATATTTATTTACTGCCAATCTAAAGGTAGTTATCCGCGTAACCATATGTTTATTGTGTCTTTAAATTAGTAAGAATAGCTTATTTCTTACGCAAATTCAATGTATGATTGTTGGCAATAAGGTTACAAGCAATTAGCTAGACTTCCAATACCAGTAAGCGCAGACGGTGGAAAAACGAGTACCGTACCTTGTGTAATAATAGTGAATGAAAGTCTTTTCTATGTCATGCACAGAATAGCCCTTTTGTTTATGAGGATTATAAAGCAATATTATAAATCAGACTATTTATATTGAAGCTACAAACAATACTAGCCGCTACTTTCCATTCACTGAAGCCGGGATGGATTTTGGATATAAACCATCAGTACCCACGACTGCTCTTTGATGAGGGCTACCTTAGAGCGCAATGTGCAAATACCAGCTGCATTCCTTTTGTTTTCTTTCCATAGGTTTCAACCCAACATTGCTCACCTTTGAGATGGGTGACGTAAAATGGTAATCTACATTTGCGAAACAAACACTCCAAACTGTTATATCACTTAAAAATTTTGTTTTAAATAAGTTTTTAGAATTGTGGTTTTATTGAAATTGGTTTATTTTGTTAGATATTTTCAATTGGTTTAGAATGAGAGTCGTTAGACAACGATCCCACCATTTCAATCCGTGCGACTTGAAAAGAAGGGCGTCATATTTTGAAGTCAAAAAACATTATTAAAATAGTGGTTACAGCAGATGTTATGTGGAACTATAAATCAGCGCAAATCAGCAAATTAAAGATCTGTAAAACTATAAACCAATAGAAAAGAAAACTATTTACTGGCCAGCAACGGTCAGTAATCGTTTATAATGCCTGTTAAATTACATAATCTAAATGCAATTATATACGCATTCGTTTATAATTGACATTAACGAATCTCTAAACCTAGGAACTCCCATCTTCTGAAGCAGTTCAGAACTAAACGTTGCAGAAAAGAATAGAAAAGGACGAGTTAAAACTACAGTGGATCATAGTATAGAACGATAGAGAAATTTTGAGTGTAACGAATTAAGTCAGGGACCGATATGAATTTTTTATTAAAATATTTACTTGAAGAGAAAATATAAATTACGTCCTCTTTTAAATTCAATTTATATGCTTTATTAGCTTTTATAAGTTAATTCTCTCATAATAAATCGTTCATGTTACATTTCGCTTGAAAAAATTGCATAATTTAAAAATAAAATTCTAAAAAAAAGATATGGTATTACTTTGATCGTATATTTACACATTATTAGAAAATACTTTACCCTTGTATACCCTTGGACATAAAATACTTCATATTTGCGAAATTGTTATTCGGTGAAATTGTTGATACGTATAAGACCTGTCCCACACGGCGACTCTATGTCATAACAATGTCGTCTTTCATTTTTTGCCTGATGTTACGTAGGTTATTATATACTTACAAATTAAAATTGTTATACTGATACTTTGAATGCCTCAAAATAAACTGACAAAGATAAACGTCACTCAGAAGTCATCGTTTTTTTTTCTGAATATTTTGTGCAACCTCCTCAAAGTCTGTAACTAACATTATAAACCACGCTTAACTGTATTTAAGTCGTGTTTAATATGTTGTAATACCAGAATAAGACTTTGTATGTTGCATTAAAGAATTGTATGATACTTTTGTGCTCATGTATTAATTTATATATGTACTCCTATATCCACGTGTTTATATAGAGTCATGTAAAATATAACATTTTTGTTCTTTAGTGCTCTAGTCGTAGGATTAGATATTGCTGTCAATTTTTTTCGTAACCTATATAAGAATAATAAAATAATAATAACGTGATTCTGTTAATATAATAATAACGTAAAGTTTCATTTAGTAAATATTGTTGTAAACTACTTCATACGCGGATTATATGCTATCTTAAATTAGGGTTTCTTTCACACTGATTTGTAACATTCAAAATTAGTAGCTGAATTGCATGTTATGTCATACGGTTTTTTAAATCTACGCGTATCTTTTAACATATGTAAACATTTATTAAGTTCAATGTAAAAGATTATTACTCTACATTTTAATGAAAAGAATAAAAATATTAAATTTTTGAATATAATTAATGACAGCCATAACTGTGGCTTAATATGTCTGACAAATTAATTAGATGCTTTCAACAATTACAACGCTTAAATTGAAAATACCCTTGAAAACGTTTGTGGCTTATTGCGTAACTGTCACAGGCCCGCTGTCTTATTAATTCCCGCTGAAACTATGAATAAACAGACGGTTACATGACGGTAATAAATGTCGTAATTACACGAGACAAATGGCAAGAGACAAACAAATGTCAACATTTAACCAGCCGGGCTCTCGTCAGCTTTCAGACGTTTAGACGAGGACTCTTGAAAGAGTACTTAGGCTACTCCACTCGTCTCTCTACACTTCGCGCGGCGTTTTTGTTCTCCGCACGACTGCCTGTATTTCACCGTTTCAATGAATATTTCATGTTGTCCCTCACGTTTGACGATACCACGACAATCTTTGTTGCTTGACCTCAATTCATTCTTCGTTCACTTTCTCCCATTGTTGATAATTTATGTAAAATTTATGTTGAAACCGCTAAAAATAAAATTTTAAACCGGTGTTAGTTTCTTTGGATGTGACAAATCTATTTATCTGTATATCTCTCCCTCTTTCTCTCCACACACACACACACACACACACACACACACACACACACACACACACACACACACACACACACACACTCACTCACTCACTCACTCACTCACTCACTCACTCACACACACACACACAGCGGCGATACAAATAAATATTTTCGCATAGGATAATTATGTGTGTTTAAATTATGCACAAGTCTATGTTGGAGGTGTAACAAAATTATTTATTTATAACACAAGTAAATAATTGTTTATATGATATATTTAAATTAAACAAAATCTCATGTACAGTATTTTATTTGTTTTCAAAGAATTTATATAGTTCAGGTTTGGTAGGTTTTACTTGAAACGTAGAATTCCTTTACACTCGGCGTGACGTCACTCGCTCCGTCGCTGTTACGCTCCTCTCTGCAATTATCTCCTCTCTCTCTCTCTCTCTCTCTCTCTCTGCGCTGTGGTTCGCCGAAGAGCTGATAAAACTGATGCAGATTTTACACACGAATTGTCACTTTCCGAATCGTTTGTTTACTCGCTCGCAATTGATTATTATTAATTATTGTTACTCAGGGTGATAATGAATGATATTATTTAAAAGCGGTATATCTTGCTTACACCATCCGGCTATTCTTGAAGTGTTCCGCGTTAATAAGAATTTATCACGGTAGGTAAATCTTCCTAAGCGCAAAATCTTCCACTAACACGTAATAGCACTTGAATATTTTATAACTGGTAGTTCATCTGCTTGGTTCTAATCGACGAACTCGAAAACAGTCCTCAAGACTTGGAGTTGCTCTAGATTAAACCAGTTCGAACAAGAAAATCTCTTGACGAGGAGCACACCTTTACTAGACAACGGCTTCCGATGAACTGCCTCGAAGTACACCTGACAACCGACGGATCTGACTGAATTTAGGGGCTTCTGATTGGTCAATTGACTGTCTACGTGGTAGATTGGACAAAGGTAGACGCATCTTTGTAGTTGCAGGCGAATCTTTGTATAAATCTGCGAGTGCCTGCTTAGATTTTATATAGAATTTTTATTACTCTTCAATTGATAAGAGTCAAAAGTTGAGTTTTCAATTACAAAAAAAAAAACACATTTAAAAAATAGCTGAGAACAACCGAGTATATATTAGCTATTTTCATAAATAATTCACTGTCCAAGACTCATGCGGATCGGATAACAAACGCGGAAGATAAAACACGAAGGTTCACCACACGCGAACGCACGCACATATTCACAAACAAAGTACATGACATCATAGAGCAAAAATGTACAAAGAATTTGGTATAACACAAGTCCTTATCCATCACTAAATACAAAACTTATAGCTAATTGACAAAATTGCATAAATCAATCTAAAACATGCTATTGTCCGTCATCCATGCTCTGATATTCTTATTATATATCATAATCCTGTTTATATTTGCATATTTGCCCAGGGCGGTATGTTTTGTAAACAATTAGTGTAAAAAGAATAAGACGAACAGTTTTATACAATTTTGTGCGGGAAAATACAGGCTCTGGCCTGGCGAAAGTGCACCTGCTTTAATAGTTAAAAATACAGCGTTTGTGTATGTGAGTGTGTAAGCCAGTTCCGACCTGCATTGAACGACAGAGAAGGGGAGATACGTGCGAATTGTTGTTTTTATTAATCAGGTCTTAACAGGATTATAATAAATTAATTATTTGTTTTAAACCTGTGAGCAAATACTTACACCAATTATAAAGACACCATGACATTAAGGAATTTTTAACAAGTATAGTGATATAAAAATATAGAAAAAATGTGCAATAATAAAGACGCTATTTATTAAATATTAATTACTAGTGCAATTAAATAGTAATTAATATGTGTGGTATATGTGAGTGCCCAGAAAAAAATTACGCAAACAATGATATCGCTCATGCTACGAGTATGTTTACGTAATCGCGATAATGAACCAAAAAGTGATTGTAAGTAAAAGGACACTTTGCACGAAACTGACAATATCTAACCTTTCGAAAACAGGCCTATACCTGGCAGATCGCCGTCCAGTATAAATACCACTGGCAATTTTGGGCGGTCACACATTCAGACTTTAGAAATCTTCACACAACGTCACGCTGCCGGTTTGCAGATCGAACAGGACACACACACTGTACAACACACACCAAGACGTAAGGAGGAACTCTGGAGCATCAACAACAACAACCCGTAGGGACAACGAACACAGCATCAGCATAATCATCATCGTCATCATCATCAAACTCTCAGGATTCTGGACACACACACACACACACACACACACACACACACGCACGCACGCACGCACGCACACACACACGCAACGGTAACGGTAGATGTACGCAGGTGATAACAAACAATTTTATTTTTTATGGTGAAAAGAGCTGTTAAAAAGAACTGACCTATGAACAGTAAATAATTAATGTTTAAAGTTAAATAGTAGTTGAATAAGAGAATTTAATTTAACAAGAAAATTTAGAAAAGAAATACCAATCTTTTGTTGATATGTAAAAATTATGGGTGTGTCAGTAGAAATAAATAATAGATTGGTCGTTAATGTTACATCATAAAAACTCGTATTTTTATTTTGTTTATAGCAACAATACAATTATTTTTGAGTCTTAATATTATTTTATTTGTAAATGAGTTGCTATTATGATTTGAAATTTGAGTTAATTTCAGACACACACAAAAACAAAAAGGATTTAAATAACTTATTTAAATGTTTGTTTAGCTAGTAAGATTATATGGGTGTTTATTTTTATATGTTATGAATAGCATAGCAGGTTACATTATGTTTGTGAAGCTTATAAAGTGAATATTTATTTGTAATATTTGAAACTTTATTATTTGAATATTTTTCTATTAATTAATAAATCATAGAATGAGTATTTTGAAACGGAATTAATTGATTATTTCATGACAACAACATCTCACTCCTCTTTAAAAATTATTTAATTATTGTGCAACTACAATACTTGACGCAACGAGAAAAAAAATCCTGCGACCTGGCCGGTGTAATACACTTTATAGTTGCGTTGAGTGCATGGTAACGTATATGTGTAATTGTGTATAATACTTGTAACGTTGCTATATATATATATATATATATATATATATATACCTTGCCTGTAGTCATTATATGACAATGGCTTTACTCTCCACAAAGACAACGAACAACATGTTATTTCACGACATCGAGTTGCATATTCGTTGTTTTATTTTGCTTGTTTAGTGCATTTTTAAGTATTCATTTTTCCACAAATAAGTCTTTCTACAAAATTTTTTTTTCAGTAAAAGATAGGTGATAAGCTTTTACATCCGATTTAAGAGTACCTCTTTTTTATGTTTAGATATACCATCAATCAACACTGCAAATACAATCGGCGATTATTCTCGGAGATATTAGTATAAGGTACCGTTAGCAAAGACAGGTCTGTTGCTGATTAACTGATTACGATCAAACAGATATTTAATGAAGCTTGGCAGCGTAGCATGGAAGTATTTAATATTTTCGAAGGATTTGACAGAATTAGGTTTCTATAGAAGGGGAAAGATCTTACGAACTGTTGAAATTTGTAGTATGGACGAAATTCATAACACTCAATGTTACATAATGAAGAACTGCGAAAGTACGTATTCAAGGTCATTATAACTACTCTGTTTCAAGTAATTCAAGGACTAATCAGGGTGATGAGCTGTCTCCAAAGCTGTACAATCAAGTGTTTTAAAGTGCATGAAAATGTCAGCAGGCACAAACAACAACAGTTTAACGAGCAGCGTATAGCTACTGATGACATGACATCATTGTTGCCAGTAGTACCAGAATCGCTGCTAAAATGATACCGGTGGATGACCTGTAATCTATAACAGCTTTGTATATGAAAAAGTAGTCTTTGCTAAAAGTAATGCAACAGATTTGGAAAATCGCAAAGTATCCAGCCTAGCCAACCGGGCATGCAAGCATTAATCTGTAGTTTCTAGTCTAACCAATAGTCTCTAATATATTTTTTTTAATTTATTGGAGATCTGTAATCTGTTCGACTAAGCGAACATTTAACAAATTGGGTGACAACACACATACAGGAATTATGAAGAGCTGACCATTGACAGCTCTTCTTGTTTTTGATAATAGATCAAAGAGGTACACAAATTACAAAACTAAATGAGAAAAACATGTAAACAAATGAACAAAAATCACTTCCGCTTGCTGCTGGCATGATACAAGAAGTTCAAATGTTAAAAACTGGGCTTATAAGGCACATATACAGGTTGACATTAACACTTAATTATAACAGGAATACAAAACATACTGAACAGAACCGAACAGATATCACAGACATTATAATATAGAGAATACATTATTAGTTAAACCTGAATCGTAAGTCTAATAGTTTGTGCCTCTTTAGTCTATAAATATCTTCACTGTTGTCTAACAAATTAATTGCCAGGTGATTTGGATGCTTTTCTAATTTTGAGATATGAGTCCTGCAGAGGCGCATGATTTCTTCTCTCGCGGTTGGAACTTTGAGGCCGCGGTGTATAGAGTTGTTGGAGGCAAACCATGGAACGTCGACTATTGATCTTAAAGTTTTGGACTGAAAGCGCTGGATAATCTCAATATTACTTGTACTAGCAGTACTCCAAAGTTGAATACCATAAGTCCATACCGGTTTAAGAACTGCTTTAGAGATCAACAGTTTGTTGACGAGACTTAACCGTGATTTTCTGCCTATCAGCCAGTAGATATTTCTGACCTTGTGATTAAGTTCAATCTTCTTAGATGTTATATGTTTTTTCCACGTTAGTCTCCTGTCCAGATGCATCCCAAGGTATTTAGCACTTTCAGCTTGCGGTACTGGTTGACCGTTAATTGTTACTTGAGGGCAGTTTGCCTTACGTGTGGCAAAGGTAACGTGGACTGACTTGGACGAATTGATTTTTATGCGCCATTTATCAAGCCATAACTGAACGCTGTTTAATGATTCTTGTAGTATAAGAGATGTTACTGAGGGGTCGGAGTGTGTCGCTAGGATTGCTGTGTCATCGGCGTAGGTAGCAACAGTGGTTTCACTTGCTGACGGTAAGTCCGAGGTGAACAGGAGGTAGAGCAGAGGACCCAGGACACTACCCTGCGGAACACCTGACTCCACTGGTAATAGAGGAGAAGTAGTATCCGAGTACTTGACTTGAAACACTCTGCCCACTAAGTAGGAATGTAGAATACGGTAACAATTATTTGGCAGATTTTTCTTGATTTTGTATAAGAGTCCGCGATGACAGACTTTATCAAATGCCTGGGAAACGTCGAGAAACACACCTGAGAATCTTCGATTCCAAAGTGTTATTGATAACATTTGATAGTCTGTGTATTTGATCTACCGTAGAGTGCTTTTCTGGAAAGCCAAATTGGTGATCCGGAATTAAGTTGTTTTCTACAATTGTTGGCATAAATCGTTTTACAAACAGCTTCTCAAAGATTTTACCAAGTATCGGTAGAAGGCTTATGAGTCGATAAGAAGAGGGCTCTTGAGGGTTTTCACCGGGTTTTAAGACCATGATTACTTGAGCCGATTTCAAAAAAAGAGGAAAGTATTCAAGTCTGAATATGGCGTTGAAAATGTATGTTATTAGTACAACGCCTTTGTGAGGCAGCTCCTTTAGAAGTTTCCACGATAGCAAATCAATGCCAGGAGCCTTTTTACTTTTTAAATTATACATGATTATTTCCTTAATTTCGTTAACCTTAAAAGGCTTAATAGGTAGAGTCAATTGGAGCGGGGAATGTAAATATCTTTGTACCTCTTTATCGAAAGAGTCGTTCTTGCTGGCTTCAGGTTGAAAAACGTTGACCAAATGTTCTGCAAAAGTCTGGGATTTCTCTGTATTGCTTCGCGCCCAGCTGCCATGTGGTTTATGTATTGGTGATATTTGTAATAGTGGCCTTTTTAATCGTTTTGTAGCCTTCCACAAGGAATAATCAGTACTTTCATTAGGTGACAGATTTTCTAGGTAATCCTGAATGCCCTCATTCTTTAAATTTTGTAACAGTCGTTTTAGTTTTCTAAAACTAGCGGAATTCCACTTTCTTTTATCATCCGGATGATGAGTATGCTGCCAAATTCATTGCAATCTACGGTTCTCAGCTAATGTCTTTCGGACTACCAGAGGAAGGTTTAAGTGCTTACTCTTCGCTGTATTGTAAGGTGTAGCTTCCCAGGCTGATTTTTAAAAGTACTGGTGAGATAATTTACAGCCGCATCCAATTCAGCAGGCGTGTGGAATGGAAGTTCTAGCGAGAGATTATAATTTGTAAGCTCTCTAAAGTAGTCCCAGTTAGTATTACGATTTGTGAGTGTTGGTAGACTTTCAGACTCAATTATATTATTGCTAATAGAGGCAATAATTGGAGTGTGGTCAGAGGACAAATCAAGGCAAGATTCAACTTTGTAGTATTTATGAGACATGCCTCATATTAAAAATCTCGTGAGACAAGCCTCGTTTCTAATATGTATATCGGAATACCAAACTCCTTGTCTATAAAACTATCTAAAGTTGCATATTTAAGACCATCATGAGATATATAATACAAAAATTGGTATTCTTGAAAGGCTTCGTTCTCCTAAAGCTAAAGTGGTCTTCTTAAACTTGCATTCTCTGTTTCCCATGTTCATTTATAATTTTTTGTTAATATCTTTGTTGCATGTGACGCTATCCTATATTCACAAGAATACTCACGTCTGTCTGCATGAGTTTTCTTTGCTTTTGTGTAAACTAATCTCTTATAGATTCTGAAGGTTTCTATTCTGTTTCATATAACTTACTTCTCAGATGAAATAACCTCTTCTCACCCATTTCTTACAACGAATGTAGTACGTCAGATGAGGACTCATTTATCCCTACCGCGTTGCGTCTTGTTTCGGCTCTAGTCTGAGTTGATGGCTACAATAGAATACTGTACGTGCGACAGCAGTGAGTTTCACGGTATTGCTTACACACGAGTTGAGTATGACACTAACCAAGTAAAGGTTTTCATTTTTTAATAGTTTAATTGTGTTGCGGTGATGCTATTTATCGACTTCTAGATTGCTAGTATTTGTATGTGTGTGTGTAGAGCAACACTATAAAAGCCACATGGGTGTAACAGTTACTGTGACTTTTGATTCCAACTTTAGGCTTAACGTTTCTACTGTTAAACCCCTGGACTCATGCAATCCTGATAACAGTATAACATTGAATAAATTAGGACTTTAGAAGAAAATGTTTCAAAAAAATGTATTAGAGTTTAATGCAACTGTTCGTAAAATTGTCATTTATTAAGTTTTCCACCAGGATGTTTCGTGGAATCGAGAGCTAGCGATTTACCACCAAGAATGTTTTCTCTTGTTACAGCTGAACTCCGATACTGGGTATTGAACCGTACACAGTGAAAGGTCCCACTTGTGTTGCGCTTTCTGCACACTTGAATATATTTTATTGCCTGATGAATACGTTTCACATTCATGGTTCCATGCCTTTAATTCGATCACCATGAACGATCACTTCCCTGTCGTAAAATCCTTTTCTGTCGTATATCCAAATTAACTAGAAGGAACTCCTCTCTCTCTCTCTCTCACTCTCACACACACATACACACCTTTCAATTTCTTTCCGATCACTGGCTTTCGAGTAATTTTCTTTCTCTCATTTCTGCGTTAAAATTTAAACCTGTGTCTTTCCTTCATAACTTTTTATCCGTGGTCTCTTCCTTGGTATCTTTCTTCCCTTTGGTATCCAATGCAGTATCCGTTTTCGCACGCGTTACAAATTACATTAACTACAAACCAAATAGTCAAAGTCGTTACTCGCTAAACACACGCGTCGTTTCCTGTACGAACATAGTGTACTGCATACGCCAGTGAAATACGAAGACTGAATACAACTAAATCTTAAACGAACTTAAAACGTAATCTCATTCACCATCTTATTGAACATGAAAGTCAGTGTAACAATTTGTTATTCCTCAACACGATTCAGACTAGTATTTGCTGGCTAGTAAGGAAACATTTTACCAGATGTATTATGTCTTTGACTGTCTAGAACTTTACATATACTTTAAACTGTAAAACCAATTAAAACGGGAATGTCGGTTTAATCGTTCTCATGAGGAACTCAGACCGATTGAAACTTATATTTCGTATGCTATTCCCAGACATTGAATTAGATTCCATTTGGCTGGATTTTCCTTATTGTTTTTGTTTGTTTTTTTGTATTACCTCACTTCTAGTATTGTCAATTTACATGTCATCAAAGTAATGCAGCATGGGCTATACAAGTAGGCCTACTGCATTTATCTATAGCCTACCTTTCACATACCAAAGCGCGGACCATACCTTTTATTTATTTACCAAACTGTGGTTATCCGCTAAACTAAATTTAAATGCAGTGTAACCTTCGACAATGTTTACCCTGACCTTAATTTTCCAACTGTTTCCCAATTTTTTCACGTGTTATTAACCTGGTAAGTTGTTGCGTTTTTCAGTGCTTTAACTGAGAATTTCCCCTCTCTTTCCATATTTTTCACTCTCGCAATAAGTTCCATTATTTTATTAAGTAACATGTGAAATACGGAAAAACTGATGCAACAGCTTAATACTTTTCTAACAAAGACAAAACCATAGTAAATTTTTATTCTGCTATCTGCAAGATCCCTATATTACAATTAGTGACTGCATGTTCAATGTCGACTACAAACGTACTTTTCAAAGATAACACACTGACAGCCATCGTGTGCTAAAGTACGGCAAAATACATGGCTGTTAGAATTATGAATGTCATTTTATTATAAACTCATTGCTATATCCATCTGTCTAGAACATAATATAAATTCTTCTAATGTATACTTCGAAAAGTTAATAAGAAATGCAAGAAGTTGACTTAACATCCTAAGAAGTCGAAACAAAGAAACATATTTATGACAAGGATATAATAAATTCGCATTTAATCTTATTTGATTTTGTGAAATATAACAGCTGTTAAACGGGTTCAAAAATTGCAGCCCAGGATACTGAAGGCGAAACAGAACTGTGAGTGGGTGGTAATATTTCATAAAACTATGTGCATCGCAAGACAGAAGAGCGTACAAAAGGACTACGAACGGACAGTGGATAGACCAGTCGAACAGTTTCTGTCATCGTAAACGTTGCGGTTCCATTGTAGCGTGCCCAAACGTTTACGATCCTCACCGCAATTCAGTTACAAAACAATCAAACAGATTTACTGCCGCGCACGGGTAACGGGATTACGTGTAAAGAACGGATGACTCGTTTTAAACAGAAACGTACATCACGAGAATTACAAGCCACAAAACAAACTGTTCTTTGTATCGTAAGTACCATAATTAGAAAATTGATAAAGATGTATGTGATTCCCAAAGAATGTGTATACTTAGTGTGCGATACAAGATTATATCTAATGTGGAGATAGCATCTAAATTTCAAGAAACATAGTAATTAATTTTAGACTATAGGTGTTGCAAGAACCTGTAACTTAAATTATACCACAGCTTTGTTTATGATACTTTCGGTCATTTGCGGTGTAAAAGAGAGGAACTGGACACGTACGCCACTAGTATCAAGAGGACTACAGTAGAAGAAAGAACTAAACGTTACTTTTCCTGAACGTATTGGTCTACCGGAATGTACTGCCTATTATACCATGATACATATCAGGTGAGACAATATATCTGTGGCCTGTTTCAAGAATAACCAATGTCATAAAACACTGATCTGAGGAAAAGGAATTTGACATTTGGCCAATTTTTCTAACCCATATTATGGTTTAATGGTCGTCATCATGTTTAATGTTTTAATAAATATTTAAATACATATGCAACAGCATGCCCCATGTAAGATTTGTTTAAAAAAATATCTTTTAGTTTTAAAATAAGTGTGACGTTGGTTCTTAGATCTTTTGCTCTGATTTTGACTTTGGGTTAATGTTTTGTGCACTGCTGAATATACTGTCCAATATTGGATATTTAATTGCACGTGTTTACTGTGCAATTAAACCACTTTGTCAGAATTAATTTTAACTGCCTCATAAGGTAAATAAATGACCTTTATGAAATTATAGGAGTATTATTGGATTTTCTTGGGTGTTTAGTATTAGTTCGTTTCTTCTTTGAATACTTTACATTTTTCCTAGATTTTTATAAACTATTACTGTCATTACTCTGGAAATATTTCCTGTTTCTGAAGGACTCTATAGATAAGAACTATCAGGTAAAAACACATAATCTTCTAAATTGGACTTCCATATATTTATATGTTCTGTATTTTGACTGTACAAGGGCTTACCATTAGAAAATGAATATGCATTAACTGATGATAACCGTATAATCTCGATATTACTCATTTGGATAATATGATGATTGCTTTGTCATAATAATGAATGTTGCTACAGCTCGGCGTCCCGCTACATTAATGAGTTCATGTTATCACAGTGTAGTTAGAAGATCCCAATATCACATTGCCGTTACTATGGGAGCACGAATGGCTACAAGACACACAATTAAAGGGTCAAGAGCGCCACAACAATTTGAACAATGGGATAGAGATAGAAGACCAAACTGTTACAAACGTGGGAAACTTGGACATCTTCAGGTAGATTCTTGGGAGACGGAACTACAGAGAGAAGGATGTGAACATGCAAATTGGATAAATAAAGCTCCAGAACAGCAGTCAGTTTCTACGCTTTATAAGACCAGTGGAAACCTGATGATTAATAGATTTGTGGAAGGTAAACCAATATCATTTACAGTTGACACTGGCGCAACACTGTTCATTGTGCGTCTTCACTTAGTCAGCAACCGCCAGCCCCAATTTAGTTCTTGTAACATACAGACTATAACTCGAAGGACCGTCAAAGTGTTAGGAAAGATAGAGGTACGTGTAGGCCTATATCCTCGAGTTTAGCTACCAAATGCTCGTTGCAGACATTGCCAATGAAGTGATTCTTGGTACGGACATTATGAATGCCTACGGATTCGTTGTGGAATTAAGACAGAATGTCCTAAGCGTTGACAAAGAGAAGTCACGTTTGTCACGGCTGAAGTCTTAGGATTAATCAACCATTCTATTAAGCAATTGACGGTGGGGGAAAAAGGAGTCAACAGGCGCGGAGAAGACAAAGCCCTAGGTTTGGATGCGGGAAGGGAAGGAGAACTAGTAGATGAAGTATGAATTTGTATGACGTCAGAAGAGGTGATTGGAAAACCTGACATGTTTGTTCGGAAAACGCTATTGTTTGTTCTTGAATTAAGAAAGCTTCAGGGGAAAAGTCACTGAGAAGACGTTATACAAGAGGTTGTTGGTTTGTTGACTTGTGTATTCACACAAAAAAGAGCAAAACTTGGTGTTGCCTGCCCCAATTGTAGAATGTTACAATGCCCCAACAGTAGAAGCCATATCACTTTTAAATTACTACATATATGCCATTTGTATTTTGTATTCCAATATACTTAACAGCTGGTATATATTTTCATACGATTACTTCATGTGTACAGAATGGGCGAAGAGACTGAAGTGTAGGAGTTACCGTTGTGTAGAAGTCCCGCTTTTAAGTTCAATTTTGAACAACCAATAAACAAACGTCATTCTGATGGGATATGAGTCTCCCATAAAGCAAAAAATAAATCATCTACATTGCAACAATACACTATACTGTCGCTGGAAGAAAAAAAATTCAAAATCTGCCCTTTTCTGTCATGTTGAAGTCACTGTTACTTCTTTATCCAGAAACTTCCAAACTTGTAAATAAGATCCTACTACATCTGACTCGGTTTTTGGGAGATTTAGATTGGAGTTGTATTAGATTATATTTGGGTTTGATCAGTGGCGGCTCCAGCATGTCAAAGGCGTTGAGACCGGGGAGGGGGGCAGACTGACATCTTCGTGGCCAGGTTGTAAGAATTTAATAAATTATGTAGATTGGTAATTACCTTTATCTAATTCCTTCCTTGCAACTTAATTATTTGCGTAACAACGCGTTTCAGGATCACAGTCCCATCATCAGGTTATAAAATTAAATCATGCACTAGTCACTCGTCGTTAAGTTTAAAAAAAATATAAAACCACTGCACAACACTCGTATTCGCGCAAACACATTCGCGCATTGTAAGAATTGTCTGCATGGATACGAGTTCATAAATATAATTCAAACCTAAACTATGTTTTTTTTTGCAACAAGAATGGGTAGCAACCACACTGTAACTACGCACAATATATTTGCTCATGTATAATATTTCCATGTAGCCTACTTATCTTTTCTAGTCTTGTCCTCTTCGACCTCGAAGTACATAAGTCAGCAATGAAAATATCATATTAGTATGCATGCATAAATTACAGCACATTGAAACATATACTCACTCATATTCAACAGAAGCAGTTTTATTAACACTGTTTAACTGATTGCCACCAATATTACATACTATACTAGTCACATCACGTTTTCTGGCAATCGCCTTTCAACTCCTATTAATACTCAACAGGCTATTGAGCTGTTAATCATATATTGTATTCTTTAAGTAGTACTTTGGTACATACAAAAGTGCTATCTCGAAAGATGCAGTTGATATGGGAATAGTTCTTATTACTTGTGCCAAACTTGTATATTTTGCTTAAAACTAATCTATAACCTTAGAGTAGCTAAAGGAGATATACACTTTGAGTTATTATACTAGTCGTCCCTGTAAAGCAGATTATTTACGGTTTTAATTTCCGCATTCAAAGACTCTGCTAATGATCATATTTATAATATGTTAATGGACGCGTAAAATGAACCGCTAACTAATTAAATAAATCTGGACATGTAACAGTTTCACAGATTGGATCTAGATATTTGGCAACCATGAGTTTTGTTTTCTTTAAACAATAAATTAAACAATCATTCTTATCTAACTTCACTCATTAACACATTACGTATTTTGCATTACACTTCGTATTCGATACACTTCTTCTTCTTCTTCTTCTTCTCCAATGCGTCGTGTATCGCAAACACCGTAGAAAATTTTGGGAGGCCCGGGCCCACCATGGCCTCTCGTGACGCCGCCCATAGGTTCTGTTAGCGGAATCTAAGATCGCGAAAGATTCTACTAGCTCCACGGCGATCTCACTGATAGAAGAACTATTGAAAACAGTTATTAGTTTACTTTAATTTGATTTATTGTTATTTTGGAATGAAAAGACAATGATATAGGAAAAAACACTTAAACACCAATTTCAGCACTGAGTCACATTATTGTAACTTCAAAAAGCTAGGTCATGGAGGAAAAGTAAATTCAGGTTTAGAAGTCTCATACAAAAATACAAATAAACTCCATTTTTATCTAGAGGACAGAACATGTTTGTGTAGTATAATCAGTGAAGATGCTAGGTGCCTTGAAAACTGAATTCAAAAATAATAATTTCTAGACTCCAGGCGGTGCTCCAGGATTTCAGGGTAGGGGCCAATGTATTGCTGACTGTGGGAGATCTCTGACTGTCCGCATAGGTAAAACAAGTAAAATGTTGCGTATCCAGGTTGGATTTTTGGATTCTAGCGGAACACGCACAACTTCCGGGGTAGAAGCGAAAATATGCAGTGTCAGTTCTAATAATCATCCTTTATGACTACAGTACTTATAAAAATATAACTCGTTGAAATAAGTAGAAAATCCCAAGAACTTGCTTGTATACCATTTGGAAGGCCGTAAGAAGATTATATTCTTATAGGGATCGAATGTCGCTTGGTCTCATGGACTATCCAGTCGTTCTCTGGATTTTGAGTGAGACTCCATCTCTTTACCCTCATAGTGCGTCCTGTGACACATCATTATTTTTTCAATTTATTTTACGTATTTACTCGATTACGTGACAAAAATGTTTGATGCACGGTGTAATTATGACGAATCTTCAAAATTACGAATTTCTGTACAAAATTCTTGAATGTGTTTTTGTAACTCTTATACACATGTAGGTATTTTGAGGACTAACTTAGTATTTTATAACTCAAACGTCAAATTAAATTGTCAATACGTTGTTAGGTGTATAATAATTTCTGATGTTCCACATTTGTATGGAATAGACAAAATTATACAATGCGTCATAACTTTTCTTTGTAACTACAATATAAGTTAGTCGTGTATAATAAAACTATATGGTTATCATTGTGCATTCTAAATTACAGTTTATCATCATACTAAATAAAATAGAGTTTATTATCTTTATGATCATCCATTCTTATGAGTGTTGTTGAAGACTCGCAGTGGGGACATGAATGTGGTCAATGTTTACTTGAAGGTATTCACTGCCCTCAGGCGTAACAGATTTACTACAGGCTACGACATCAGTTACTTTATGCAGTCACCAGTCTCCGTTCCCTGTAGCCTTGAATCCGCTTTAACTAACTTGACCTTAAAGAAAATACACTCTTTTTCTTTAAAGATGCGGATCGTAAACGGGAAATTTCCTCCAGAGAAAAGAAATGCGTGTTCCTCAAATAAAAGGTAATTGTAGCCCACAATATCGTTGTAAAGCTTAACGTAAGATGAACGAAATAAAAAATAATTATTTATTACAAAACTTCTACATTTCTCCCAGTACTGTCGATTAACTGTCAAAATAATCACTACTAACTTCTAACCATTTAACCGTTTTATATTGAATTAGTTTACAAATTCAATATACATTTGTTATATAATTAAAATCAATAAATTTTAAAACTTT
Organism: Magicicada septendecula; assembly: GCA_034769895.1. Classification (NCBI taxonomy): domain Eukaryota; kingdom Metazoa; phylum Arthropoda; class Insecta; order Hemiptera; family Cicadidae; genus Magicicada; species Magicicada septendecula. The sequence continues at coordinate 284,833,882 of CM068370.1, read as the reverse complement.
ACACTTTTGAGAACATATTAGGTGATTTGAATAGCGTTATAATCTGTTTGCAATAGTTTACTATTAAAAGTGTTTCCAAAAATGTAAATTATTGCAAAAATATTAATGTTGTCTTAAGATAGCAGTTGCTAATTGATAGGACTGTCAGAAACACCAGATTTTTCACCACTGAGTTATCAAGTGCACAAAGAAGCCACAAACGTGATCCACCGTTTATTTTAAGAAAATAGTGGACACTGAAAAGATTTAACTCCGTTAGATTATAACGATTGCACTTTTTAGAAAACTGTCCTTCTCTGGGTATCGAGCTTTGCCTCTCGTCTCCGTTTTTAATCTACCGTGGTCATCCAACCTACCTTCCTGCTCATCAAACATTACCGTGGTCGACACGTCCTGTATCCTGTCTGTCCCCTCTGCTGGACAAAAACTTGTCCTAAATTGTCCTAGTAGGTCACTCTATTTTCATCAGTTCACCCATCTGTTCCTCTTCAGATATTGGTCACCCTATGTTGCCAGGCTTCAAGTGGCCGGGTTGGCAGGCCTCCTCCTAGATAACTTAGAATAGAGTTAAAGTATGGATCTAAGTGATACATTTTCATTGACAGCATATATTTCTTCCACATTCCCTTAATATAGTAAAATATCATTATTATTTCAATTAAGCTTACTTAAAACAAAAGTAAATAGTCTCGTAAAACATAAATTATTATGCACATCAGGTAGTGGCATACTGTTGCCAGCCATAACGAGGCTGGCATAATATTTTCTTTCTTTTAGTTGATAAAACCCCATATTCTTGTTTTTGATAAATACAAAGTGTACTACATAAGTCAATTTTTCCCTGCCTCATCTCAGGGTTGCATATTTCAGTTCTACACTATTCTGTTGAATAGCTCTCAGCTCCCACTGTAATCTGACACGATCCAAGCGTTTCTCTCCGACCGACCTCCTTCGACTTAAAGCCTACAGTTTCATTTTAATAAATGCTCAAAATAATTCCAATATAAGAACAAATTCTATAAATTTTACATTTTTCTTTTGAATTTGCTTAATAAGTAATATTCTTTCTTTTACTTCTTTCAAAGCCTCACATTTTAGTTTTCTTTCTACTACAATTGGCCTGAATATCTTCTTCCATATCTACATTTCCATTGGCTTAAGTCCAGTATCTAACTTCACACAAAGCCTTATGTTTCACTTTCGTAAACTAAAATGCTGTGAACAGAAGCTTTTCTAACTCTAAACCTACATGATAGCTCTGAACAGTTCGTATTGCACTGGAAACCTTGCTTAGTATTCGTCCTTTCATTTGTGACTTACACTTATCATCTAGTGTAATAATATTAACAAAGTTTGTCTAATCTTCTTGGAAATAAGAAAGTAGCATCGGTTTAGTTTTTAGTAACTTTAGTTCTCACTTAAGTGCTTTATTAGAATTCTTTCAGAGACATATTTCCGAGTATATTTAACATACTTTCATTTGTTCAGAGACTTCATGGTAAAAAGATTACTTTCTCTATATTATATAATCAAGATATTTACCACTTTGTGTGTATAAAAGATATTCTGAGATACATGTTTAGTTTTTAAAACAAATAATCATAATCATTTCACTCATTCATTATCTTCAATATTGAAATCTGTATCACATTTATTCTTGGTAAATAGACTTAGAAACACACTAAAGGCTTAAAGATAAATTTAAAAACCTGGAAAAAATTTAATGATAGAAAAACTGATTAAAATAAAAGTTTTCGACCGGATAAATTTGTTTAGCATTTTGTTCTGTACGTCAAATTAGTTTAAAAAAGGAATCGTAAAACCACTTTTAAACAAAAATAATGCAATTACAAAGCAACAGAGACTGCAATGCAATGAACGTGAATAGAGCAGGTCAAAGCAAGCTTGTCGTTTGAAGGTAAACTGAACAAAATAATATAGGTACCCTGAATCAGTTTGTTTGTTTCTATCAACTGAATCCAAAGGGTTTAGAGATAGTTTTTTTTCCAATGTGTCTGTATTAACAAAGTGCACTAGTCAACATTGGTTTTTGATACGTTCCTTTTACAGAATTTTCGTGCCTAATACCTTGCGGATAATGTCTCTTGTATAAGAACGGTTCAAGTGAAAATATTTTAAATTCTATTCATTTATTTATTTATTTGTATTTTATTATACATTTACCTATACATAACTATTACTCAAAACTCAATTATTCAAATATTTCTAATATGATCTCAACTTTCTATCAATTTACACATAACAGAGTGTTTTGTTTTGTTGCACAGGATACTCTCTGAGTATATTTTTTCTGTTTTACAATTTACGTTACCTATTAATTTTATAAATGGCACACCATGATTATTAAAAGTGTTGGTTGTATTCGACTGAAAGTGTTCAGTATTGATGACACGTTCTCCCTCTGATATAATTTTCAGGTCACTGCTGAACGTTTGACATTTCACGCTTCAAGTTACTCAGTGTTTATTATATCAGAAACAATGAAAAAATTAATTAGCATTTAATGTGTGCAAGAAGATCCGACAAGTCGATTTTTTACCACTCTTTACTTACCATATATTTATGATGCATTCCTCGATTGGGATCAAATAATGGAATAATGGATCACTTCAGTCAAGATATAAATCGCCTACATCCTCGTGCAAATAAATTTTAATGTAGTAGGTGTTTCCACTATATTTGGGAAGTTTGTTGCTTAAAATTCACTTGATACAATGTGTCAGTCCTTCATCAGAAGGGAAGGCGCTGAGCGTTTGTCCAATTGCTATTAAACTGCGTGAAAGTAATTCAATCTACTAAAATACAGCTTTTTTAGCAGTCTAGTTGTATGAGTTGGCTGGTTCGGTTGAAACATTCAGTGACTATGTTGAGTGAGATTTAACATTTTAAGGCTTGGCGAGGAACTTGAAGTTTAACCTTAAAATATTTTAAGGTTTTAAACTTGAAGAACGTAATCGCTATGTTGTTTCATTACTTACTGTAAATTTTGGCTAACATTTTCCACTAAAAAATCATTTAACCTATTTTGATTTTACATCATAACATTATCTACAATTAAGATGAACCACATTAGCGGTAAGATCTTCTATGCTAATCTGAATAGCATTTTTTCCAGTGTCTTACATAAAGTGAAGGTTTTTCGTTGACCACTAGTTTATTTAATACGTTTCAAAGCATATAATCCTTGTCATACTTCTAAAAGCTACATTAATCTAACATATTTAATGCCGTTGTTTTTTTTAAGTTTGATTTTTGTCATAAATGCGTAAACTAAATGATAATTTGAATTATATGATTAATTAAATTTGTATTCTAAGAATAACGGTATTTTATAAATAGTATAAAAAATAATTGCTGTACTTCTTTTGATAACGTTATTCAAATTTGAATGTAACATTTGCGGATGGAACTGAAATCGTCATCGCTCAAAGTGTACGTGGAAATGTATTCATCAGGCAGTGTAATATATTCAAGTGTGCAGCGGGCGCAACACAAGTGGGACCTTACTGTTTACGGTTCAATACGCAGCATCGGGAATCAACTTTAACAAGCAAAGGATTTCCCTGTAGTAAAGTGTTAACTTTCAAGTGAGCAAAACATGGAAAATTTTATTTTAAAATATTTTTTGAACGATTGTCTAATTTTAGGACAGCATTCCTTCTGACGTATATTTAGTAATTTACAAATTTATTTTCCCAACAATTGGCTAACGTTTAATTTGGCTTGTGAAGTAAGGAAATAAATCTTATAAAGAAGAAAGTATAATAAGAACATAATGCCATATTATGATTAAAATTTTTAAATCTTATAAAATTGAAAAGGGTCTTTTAAATAACGATCAATTAGTGAACCTCAAATAATTACAGAATATCTTCAACTTTGCAGTTACGACGGAGTAACATTTCTAAAACTATCTTATAAATTCTACACAGCTTGATAACACTGTCCTAGGATATAGTGAATTTATTTGACAGAAGCAACACTATTCCTGTATAGAAGGCAGTCATTAGGTCCCTCATCTTGATTCCTAACACCAGCATCAATTCCTGTGCTTAATTCTGTTTTAATAAACGGAACATTGCATTATGAAGTAAGGAAGCTCCTCCATCTTCCATCTTCCTATCATGTTTATTAGATAGTTAAAGTTCTCTCATTCCAAGCAATTTGTCGTTGTTTCACCTACATTGTCGCTGGTTAACGATGTTTGACATGGAGAAATAATCTACTAATTTATAGTAGGTTACTCCTAGGAATTTCATAAATTAGGCTATATGCTGTTTTTTATATACCTAAAAATTGTTTTATATATACACTTATTTTCTAGTATGCTAAAGATCGTCGTTTTGGAGATAAGTTAATTGACTGTAAAATAAAGAAAATGTTTGCATTTTGAGGAACAAAAGTACTGTCTCCTCATAAGGAAACATAACTTACACATAGTTAAAATAATGACTACATTTATTAAAGTACAGTACTATATTACTTTTTATTTATTTTTCAGTGGAGTCTGGCAGATCTATCAAATTATTTATTCCATACTATTCGTTATCTTCACACAAGAATATTAGTTTTAAAGTCCATAAAATTTTTAATGATGGAAAATATATAGGGATAAAATAATATTTCTATAATACATTACAGAAATTTGTTTTTAAATTACTTAAACATCCATTATTTCTTTAGTAATGAAAAGAGCAAGTATATATAAGCAAAATAAAAACTTAAATTTAATTGACCGCAATTAATTTGATTAAACTTTGTTTCAGCAGTGTCTTTAGCAATCTTTTAAAACATCTTAATATTTTTGAATATCATAATAACAATTAATATTAAACTCATTGTGAAACTGACTGGTTGTTTTGGATGATACAAGAACAGATTAATTAAAAAAAAATAGTGCTTAAAGTTAACTTGAAAATGAATGTTAAATAATCCGAATTACAAATGCCGCTTTCATAATGTTTGTTTAACAAATAATTACATAAATCACAGAGAACGCCCTAGCTTAAACCACACTCAGTTTTATATTACGGTTTTATTAGTGTCTTGAGCAAGTAGGTGGATTTTGTCTTTACTTCTGTTCCTTCTCTGACAGTATTTGTTGGGTAACTTACGTCGAACTGCTCAGATTTCGGTTTTGTACTCTTTGTAATTGTGTTTGTCTGCTTTGACTGTCTACTCTGCTGAGTTACTTGTCAACTGGATTCTTAAAGACACAAACTTGAACTTTCGTCAGAATGTTTAGGAAGGAATTTTAGTCGTTTAAACCAAAAGAATTCATTTACATAATCTATATTTTTAAATAGTTCTAAATATTTGAATTTTTTAAACATGTCGTAATTATTTACTTTTTCTAATGCTTCAGAAATTCAGGAAGTACATCATAATTAGCTCTGAAGTTTAAAATCTGTGTTAATAACTTTTACAAAAACTAACCTAATGGGATATAAAAATTGTGAAAAGTTATTTTCGAGAAAATTAACTTTGTTTTTTGTGTTACCATAACGTTTTTAAAATATTCCTACTCCATAGTGTAGGTTTCCCTTATTTTTTCCGATTTTCCGTGCCTATTGTTGTTTTTTATCTTACTTTGAACAGTTCTTTTTTTTGCTCTCCTCACATCGGTTTGCATCAACGTATGCTCACCCTGAGCATTTTATTTCTTTTTGTGTTTTTTTTGCTTTTAGTTCTCAAAAGTTATTTCTTCTAGAATTAAATGTCAATTTTGAAAATGCAAAAATTAGCAAAATAAAATACTTGTAATTTTTGGTACGTGGTCGTCTTAATATTTAGTTTGATAGCAGCACCATTAATTATATGTAATCTAAAATACGCAAAAGGTGCTATGAAAAGCAAATGTTTTCTTTATTCACGATCCGTCGGAACACTTGCTTTGAAATCCGCTGTTTGTACATATGCGTGTGCCCTCTGTTGTTCGCTAATTGAATTATTTTTGTTCGAAATGCTTTTAATATTGCTTTCTCGTGTTTACATTGTTTTGACATAAAAACAAAACTCTGAAAAATTGTTTTCCATCACGAGCCATTCTTGTTTGTTAATTAACTTTCGTGTTCTCTAGTTAGTGCTTGAAAGAGGAGTTTTAATTAGTTTAGTGGTGAAATATCTGTGCAGGCCTGTGCTGTGATCTCACCAAGAACACATGTTTCCATATAACCGCACTGTTAATTATTAGATAATCTGATTAATTTTCCACACCGTGCCTTCCCTTATAACTGGTTTTTCTATGTTTGATCTAATTGAAGGGGCTTTTTCCAATTTTGTGAACAACATTTTAACACTTTCTTGTTAATCACTGAATAACACAAGAACCAGAATTACACACGTAATACATAGAAGAACAACTAAGGCATATTATAATAATGTCTGTGTACCACATTTTTAAAACTACGTAATTTGTTGATGGAATAATTTAATAATGAAAATTCTGGAGAATTTTACACTGATAGACTACTTAAGTTTAAATTTTGTGATTAGCGGTAACAGAAAAATTAATTATTTTACCGGGAATGAATTACTGTGAGTTAGTAGGTCAATCGATACACACATAATTTAAAAAATTGAAACTAACTTAGATTTGTTCTTAATTTTGTCTAACGATAAAGATGCTGGTATAGTTTTACTTGCCTTAATGTACCACAATGCGACAAGTGAAATCCGTAACTTTTATCTCGTATCTTCATTTATTCTTCCTTGAAAGATAACACCGCTGTAAGATACTTTATTGAAGAAAAGTTCTGAATGGTATATTTTCAAATTACTAAACGCAATAAATAAAACACCTAACGTTGGTTTAATTGGTCAATATTGAGTTAATAGAAAACATATCAAAACAAAGGAAGAGTTAGATTTCATGTGTAAACGAATTATTTTATTTCATTATAAGAAATAAATTTGAGTTGTGTTAAAACATTAAAACAAAAAACCCTGTTAGGAGAAACTTAAAGCAAGAGCTATTGAAAGTAGTCTCATATTTTTGCACAGTCCTGAAACGTTATACATATGGTCAGATAGAACACTTCAGGAGCCTACCAGGCTTTGTAAAACACACAGTAAATATGTAACATCCCCAATTAAAAATATAGGTAAAAACAAATAATCCCAAAAGTTGTTTTTTGTGAATTAAATTGTGAATGTGTGTTTAAATAGATATTATATATTTTAGTGCATCAACAGCATTTCAAAACATATGTAGGGTCTACATACGAATGTAAACAGTGACACTTATTGAGTAGCGTTAGCAAGATGTGTGCTCAGTTTCCTACCATTTACGACAGAAAGCGATTCTTAACGTGGATTTCTTCAGTCCTTATTGTTATTATTATTATTATTATTATAAGTTGTAGTAGTAGTAGTAGTAGTAATAGTAGCACCAGCAGCAGCAGTAGTAGTAGAAGTATTAAGATCCGTTTGTTTTAATTTATGGTTTGACCTTATTTGTTTGTATCCTGAATTCAAAGTATTGATTATTCATTTAAACGAGTGGGAGAGTTGAAGTCAGGTTAGTTCAACAGGGTTCAAGGCCGCGGCGGGAAATTGAGTTTGTCGCTAGCAGAAAATGACTCAAGTTTGGCCGTCATAGTAATAAAGGCTGTTAAGCCTGAGGGCAGAATTGTAAGTAAAGCAGTTGAATGCCTCAGTAAAATGTAACAACATCTGAGGCGGTTTCTCTCGTAATATGAGACTAAATTTTTTGACGTTGCAGCTCAGCAAAAGGCTATTCATGTACCACGCATTTTGACACCTAACTGTACATCGTTCTTTTTAAAATCAATTGCCATAACACACTTAGCAATTATTCACTACAATGAATATGGTTCTACTGTCAATTTGTATCAACATTACAATTAACGATTTGATTTTTAAATCCTGTTTAACTAAGTTACACAAATTAAATATTATAAGTGTACTCTATAAAGTATATTTTAATACCTCGTTTTATTTATTTGCAATATGATTATATTATTTATAAACTACAGCATTCTTGTACCCGACAGAATTATTTAAAAATACGTTCACAAATATCAAAGTCATTAGTTGATGGCAGCATTTTTATACACCAAAAAAGAATAACAATAAAACGGTCTGGACCACTGAAAGTAAATAAAAATTGACTGCACCTTCAAACGTATGAAGCATATGATGATAATCAAAACCTGGTACGGTTTTCGATATTCCAAATTAATTCTAGACATTTCTGATTATTTTGTGTTACTACTTTCATTTTAAAATATTAACTTTTAATAAATTTGAAAAGAGGTAATTTCCAAAATATAAATTCAAAAATAAAATGTACAATTTTAGATTTTACATGATTTTAAGTATATATATTCCTTAGATAAAAAGACAGTTATTATCCATAATTAAATTGGATTAACAATACATTAACGTTCTCAAAAACAAAGCAGTTAAAATTTTAATTAATTATATATTATTAAGTAATAATATAAAAACAAACGCATAGAAACAAACCTTGGTTATAGCAATAGGCTTATGTTATTGGGTTAGTTTTTATAATTAAAAATATAGCTTTTTGTACTGAAAAAACAGAATACATGAAATAGATATTGCAAGGTATATAAAAAGTATAGCCTGGATGGGACAGGCAACAAAGAAAGAACAGCACAGAATATCCAGAAAAATTCTAGAACGGAGTCCACTAGGTAGGAGGTCGAGAGGAACACCAAGAAAGAGATAGATCGAGGATGTTGTGGAGAATCTGATGAAAGTGGGGATAATAAGATGCAGAAGAATATGTAATGACTGAATGATTGTTGAAGAGTAAACTTATACTGAGTTATAACGCTAGTTGAAGAAGAAAACTGAAGAAATGTTAATATTATGTCTTCTACTTTCATTAGATATTTTGTAATTTTGGTTATTGTGTTCACTCTGTTGAACATGTAAAATTTTCATTTCTATGAAATTCAATTTTCTGTCATCAATGTATACTCAAAAGGAAGGTTATTTGTCGGCAAACATACTCTTTTCTTAATAGTTAATGGTACTTGTTTCAGTAGGCGTAGTGCATTTATTCGGTTTTATTGAAATGTGGTGTTTTTTTGCTACAGAAATTTCCATTTGTTCCCTCATCTGTTTTCTGCAGCAAACATTATGTGTGGAAGTGTTTAACACCTGTAATACTTATTGTTTTATATTCCCTATACATATGCTGTGCATCCCTAAAGAACTAGAAAGGAGCGTGCATTGGTTTCTGCCTGGATTAAGTTAAATTGATTAGAAGTAAGAAGCTGAGAGGATTGAATCAGTCGGCTTGGTAAAAAGTGGAACGTAAAAACGTAATATCTTTAATACAAGTTGTGTCGGCGACGGGGACGTAGCCAGTATGGCGGAGAGCGAGTAGTCTTCGCCTAATCTGATTACCAGACCGCCACAAGTATTCTGTGATTAAATTTACATTACTGTTCGCCCGTCTAATTTGATTTGCGTACCGCTAAATAGCTTATTATTAAAAAATCAAGGAAGACTGGAAATAAATTAAGGAAACGTAGAATAATATAAAACACATTTTATAAAATTAGGTTAAAAAGACGAAAACAAGTTAACGATTTATGAAAAGATTTGTACCCTATTTTACTTCCATATTCCTTAAGGAATGGAAGTATGGTGATGGCAAAAAAAATCGTGTTCGAGATTATTGCAGATTCTGATTCTACTACACTCAAAACATGAAAAAAAGTCGTTTTCCGAAAAGTGTCTGTGTGTGTGTCTGTCTGTGTGTCTGTGTGTCTATCTGTAGATTTTTTCTATGGCAAACGATAACTGCCGCAAATTCAAACAGAATCAAATAATTTTTTGCATACAGTCCTGATTTGCAGAGTACTACGACCTATTGTTTTTGGTGAAGATCGGTTGAGGGAAAGGGGTAGTTTACCTGCAACGGTTTTTTTTTATCAAGGGAAATGTTTTTTTTTGGCAAACGATAACAGCCGTAAATTCAAACAGAATTAAATAATGTTTCGTATACAGCCCTGAATTGTAGAGTTCTCAAGACCTATTGTTTTTGGTGAAGATCGGTTAAGGGAAAGGGGTAGTTTACCTGTAACGTTTTATGTTTTAACAAGGGTATTTCCTATGGCAAACGATAACAGCCGCAAATTCAAACAGAATAAAACGATTATTTGCATACAGCCCTAAATTGTAGAGTTCTCAAGTACCTATTGTTTTTGGTGAAGATCGGTTGAGGGAAAGGGTAGTTTACCTGCAACGATTTTTTAACAAGGGTATTTTCTATGGCAAACGATAACAGCCGCAAATTCAAACAGAATCTAATAATGTTTTGCACGCAGCTCTGATTTGTAGAGTACTCAAGACCTATTGTTTTTGGTGAAGATCGGTTAAGGGGAAGGGGTAGTTTACCTGCAACGTTTTTTTATCAAGCGTATTTTCTATGGCAAACGATAACAGCCGCAAATTCAAACAGAATCAAATAATTTTTTGCACACATCCCTGAATTGTAGAGGTCTCAAGGACGTTCGATTTTGGTGAAGATCGGTTAAGGGGAAGGGGTAGTTTACCGGCAACCTTTTACGTTTTAACAAGAGTAAAGTACTTGAAAATTTATTAAAACATTTTGAAACAATGGTAATTGTTAAAAATAAAATAATTTTGTTGCCAGGCAATAAAATTAAAATTTTTTCATTTTAATGTAATATAATATTTTTCATTTAATACGGCAATAAAAAGGCAGGTAAGACACAAACACACACACACACACACACACACACACACACACACACACAATTTACGTTATTTCTGGCCTCACTCATGTTTATTTTCTTACGTTTGCACGCTTTTTAAATGGAAAGTGCCGAAACCCACACCAACATAACGCGTGCAAGCCGAAAAAATGGACATCAATTTGCTTACTGGCGAAGCTAGTAGTTAATGAATGGGTAGGCAAAAATCTTATCTTAAATTTTTTTTAAGGAATCACTAAAAGGACGGTGGTTCAAATCGGACGCTGAGGTAGAGTTTGCTGTAACCGAATGGTTCCACAAACAGCCGTAAGAATTTTACTATCAGGGAATCTACAGGTTAGCGCAACAGTGGAACTCATGTCTTAATGTTATTGGAGACTTCTTTTAAAATCGTTGAATAAAAAATGCTTTACGGCTCTATACGTGTTTCTATTGAACAATCCTTGTATTAGTCATATACAATAATACAACTGATTGAACTTCAAATTTTTATATTGATTAGTTTCTATGTATATGTTTAATGTTACAAATAATTCAAATAACAATCTTGATCATCTGTTAGTTCAGCGGAATAACAGTGACACTTTTAATAACCGCATAAAATAAACACTTAGAAACAACACAGGCGCTTTAACTTAACTGTTTGGACCACAGAAGTGAGGCATGCCTCAACGCTCTATGTGTACAGCGCGGGACAATCCCCCCTCCTTACACTTCCCTATCACACCACTACATTGCTTACATACGATGTATACAAAAAACACTGAGGCAAGTTCAGGTTGCCTCATTCGCTTGAAACGAACTATGCCGAATCTCACCTGTCACCATCTAGCGGTCGCTCAATAAAGCACGTTTCGGTTTAATAAATTTGACAGTCGCAGTAACAATGTATAATCTTTACGTTATGTAGTTCATACGTATTTATAATTTTTATTCTACAGAATTTTTTAGGGTAGGCATTGCCTCAATTGCCTCCATGTAACTTCGCCACTGATATATATGTGTACAACGTTATCGGCAACAAAGAAGTAGTTTTTGTTAAAATTCCTTCCCGGGATATTTGGCCGTAGTCCAATGTTTTCTACAAAACCAGACATTTCGGCAATGCCATCGACTTCCATCATCAGTGAAAATCGAGTGCGATAACGTGAGGTGGTATACGTTAGTGACCACAGTACTGTGGTTAAGGCTGAAGCAGTAAGTAGAAAGAAGTAGTTTCTATGGTAATATTTCATTTCGAAAATGATTTTAAATATTAATCTTAGAATATGGAAGTCATGTATGGTTCTCCATACCGATATTTTGAAAATGTTTCCCTCCAGTCTATATCGACTAACAGACGGGGTAAAGCAATAGTACAGAGTTAACGGAAATGTTATATTTTACTTCCATGTTCCTTATGGTGATGGCAAAAAAAATCGTGTTCGAGATTATTGCAGATTCTGATTGTACTACACTCAAAACATGAAAAAAAGTCGTTTTTCGAAAAGTGTGTGTGTGTGTGTGTGTGTGTGTGTGTGTGTGTGCGTGTGTGCGTGCGTGTGCGTGTGTGTGTCTGTAGATTTTTTTCTATGGCAAACGATAACAGCCGCAAATTCAAACAGAATCAAATAATTTTTTGCATACAGCCCTGATCTGTAGAGTACTCACGACATCTTGTTTTTGGTAAAGATCGGTTAAGGGAAAGGGGTAGTTTACCAGCAACGGTTTTTTTTTATCAAGGGTAATTTTGTTTGTTTAGCAAACGATAACAGCCGCAAATTCAAACAGAATCAAATAATGATTCGTATACAGCCCTAAATTGTTGAGTTCTCAAGATCTGTTGATTTTGGTACAGATTGGTTAAGGGAAAGGGGTAGTTTACCTGCAACGTTTTATGTTTTAACAAGTGTTTTTCCTATGGCAAACGATAACAGGCGCAAATTCAAACATAATCAAATAATGTTTTGCATACTGCCCTAAATTGTAGAGTTCTCAAGACCTTTTGGGTTTGGTGAAGATCGGTTAAGGAGAAGGGGTAGTTTACCGGCAACGTTTTATGTTTTAAAAGGGTATTTTCTATGGCAAACGATAAGAGCCGCAAATTCAAACAGAATCAAATAAGTTTTTGCATACAGCCCTGATTTCTTGAGTACTAAAGACATATTGTTTTTGGTGAAGATCGTTTGAGGGAAAGGGTTGTTTACCAGCAACATTTTATGTTTTATCAAGGGTAATTTTTTTTTTTTGACGAACGATAACTGCCGTACATTAAAACAGAATCAACTACTCTTCTGCATACCTTTTTGAATTATACAGAACTCAAGGTCTGTTGATTTTGTTGAAGATCGGTTAAGGGAAAGGGGTAGTTTACCTGCAACGTTTTATGTTTTAACAAGGGTATTTTTTCTATGACGAACAATAACTGCCGTAAATTCAAAGAGAATCAACTAATGTTTTGCATACAGCCCTGAATTGTAGAGTTCTCATGACCTATTGGTTTTGATGAAGATCGGTTAATGGAATAGGGTAGTTTACCAGCAACGTTTTATGTTTTATCAAGGGTGTTTTCTATGGCAAACGATAACAGCCGCAAATTCAAACAGAATCAAATAATTGTTTGCATACAGGCCTGAATTGTCGAGTACCTAAGACCTGTCTTTTTGGTGAAGATCGGTTAAGGGAAAGGGGTAGTTTACCTGCAACGGTTTTTTATCAAGGGTAGTAATTTTTTTCTGTAGTAAACGATAACAGCCGCAAATTCAAACAGAATCAAATGATGTTTTGCATACAGCCCTGTATTGTAGAGTTCTCAATACGTATTGGTGTTGGTGAAGATCGGTTAAGGGAAAGGGGTAGTTTACCAGCAACATTTTATGTTTTAACAAGGGTAATTTTTTATATGACGAACGATAACTGCCGTAAATTCAAACAGAATCAACTAGGTTTTTGCATACCTTTTTGAACTAAAGAGAACTCAAGGTCTGTTGATTTTGTTGAAGATTGGTTAAGGGAAGGGGTAGTTTATCAGCAACGTTTTATGTTTTAAAAAGGGTAATTTTTTTTATGACGAACGATAACTGCCGAAAATTCAATGAGAATCAAATAATTTTTTGCACCTCCTGAGTTGCAGAGAGCTCAAGGTCTATTGATTTTGGTGAAGATCGGTTAAGGAAAAGGGGTAGTTTACCTGCAACATTTTATGTTGTAACAAGAGAAATGTTTCCATGACGAACGATAACTGCCGCACATTCAAACAGAATCAAATATTTTTTTGCATGCTTCGCTGAATTGTAGAGGACGGAAGGTCTGTTGATTTTGGAGAAGATCGGTTAAGAGAAAGGGGTAGTTTACCTGAAACATTTTATGATTTAACAAGAGTAAAGTACTTAATTTTTATAAATAAAGTATCCTGATAAGAAGCTCATAGTAATCCACTGTAGAAACGTGGACGAAATATCTATAAATGAAGAAGTTAGGTGAACGGGGTGGGGGTAATTTTTCTATTATTAAAAATTATAGTTGAAGGTGGAGGGGAGAATTTTTTATATGTGTACTACGTTATCGGCAACAAAGAAGTAGTTTTTTGTTAAAATTGCTTCCCGGGCTCTTTAGCCGTAGTCCAATGTTTTCTGCAAAACCAGACTTTTCGGCAGTGCCATCGACTGCCATCATCGGTGAAAATCGAGTGCGAAAACGTGAGGTGGTATACGTTAGTGACCACAGTACTGTATTTAATGCTGAAACAATAAGTAGAAAGACGTAGTTTCTATGGAAATATTTCATTTCGAATATGATTTTAAATATAAATCTTAGAACATGGAAGTCATGTATGGTTCTCCATACCCATATTTTCATTAGACATTAAATTATGAAAGTGTGCAAATACTATCTTATTAATTCTAAACATGCTCATAGATACAATTTTCCAAACATTTGTGAGATTTTACAAACGGTTTACAAACATTTATTTGTTTTAAAAATAAAATGGTTTTTATTACATAAATTAGTAAATAATTGTTTACATTCTTAATATAATAATTCATAATATATTTGTTATACTCGGCACTCACATTATTGAGTAATAATAAAAGTATTAACTAATTAAATTTATTCATGATGGACGAAAAATAAAAAGAAAATGGACAAATTACATATAACATGTTATGTTTAATTTAGAATCTATGAAATTATTTAATTGTATTTAATATAGGCCTACTTTCTAAAGCAATGTCGCATGATCGCCTATGTATAAAAAAACTCTAAAATCGATGACTAACAGTATTAGTTATTACAAATAGCCCACAGTCCTGCATTATTGACTGCTAACACTGGGACGGGAACAACAATTTAAATGTAGAACCGTTATTTTTTCCATATTCTGACGTCGATTTTGATAATCTTCTCCGAAATGTGCTCCAGTTAATGTTATACGTCGGGGAAAATTACGTTGCTAGGCATTCAGCTTTACACTATAAACTCTCAGATCTACCGGTATGCGTCTTCGCGTTCCTGATTGGCGAATAAAATTTGGTGTATTGGTTACATGAGTCACTATAAAACCGCACATTTGATTTACAAACCCCCGAGGCATTGTATTCTAGAAGTGTTTCATCACACAATAAATTCATATCAATGTTGTTTCTGTGACCCAAAAAATAAACAATTTACAAACGGCTTACACTAAAGAAAATGTCGTTTTCTAAGAAGATAATTAGCAGTACTTTTTGGCTAAAATTAGTTTTAATCCACTGTGTAATAACTGAAATATTTACAAAATCAGAAAATACCAATTATTGAAAACACACACACACACACACAAACACGCATAAATATACTTTAGAAGTTGCACTAAATATTATAACTTCTTTATTAATCAAAATAAAAACAGAAATTTTTACAAAGGAGTGAAACCATGCTTCCCTTTTCCCAACAGCTAATCGTTTTATGAGTGGCGGTTATTTTTTAAGGTAGATACTTTACACATCTACTTATACGATATGGGATCTATGACAGTAGGTTTCTGGAATTACTGTTACAGTCCTTTGAAAACCTTACAAATTTAGAACACGCGGAAAAACACAAAAGAAAGATGTTAATTTTTTAAAGTTACGTCAAGTTTTTGCCAAGACGTTGTAACACAATTTTCAGGTGCTGTACGTTTGCCACAATTAAATTTATTTGACAATTAAATTTAATTATTAGGTGTAAAATAAGAAACCTGTATGGTGTCGTTTTGTTTATACATTTGAACACATGGCATTTTATGTCCAGTTTTTTGCGTTTGAGTTATTTGCTTCTTCCATTTGAGTTTGACAGTAACATTTGTGAGAAGATACACTGATATTACTCTATCTCAAACATTTCTGTGGGACAGTATACGAATTAAATGATGTTACTACACTTTCTCGATAACGTATAAGTTTAGAAGTCTTATATTTCATGGACGGACGACAAACATTGGAACGCTTTAAGCAGTTACGTCAAACTCAAAACGAACATAGAGCCAATTCGAGTGTCTAGATACAAGGAGAGGCATTTTAAATCTATGCACCCACATGTGTGTCCGTGTGCATACGCTTAATATACATATGTAAATTATATTTTTTACTATTTATTTTACCAAAATAATACTTAACGTGCCCATTGTCTAATTTCAATATGTTTTATTTAAACAAAAAATATAAGTAGGCTACAGTGTTTGAAATATAATAATTATAACATAATGAGTCATTCCACCTCAAAATAATAGTTAAGTTTAAAATAAAAATTATAAGCATTATAATGCTTATCAGTGTATACATTAGCTTACCATTATTATGTTAACTTAGTTGTATATATGTTATGTAAGTTCCTTGTTTCACAAAATGTCATATATTTATGCAGAAGAAGATATAACAATTTCATGTGTATTATTACTGTTATGTTTTATTATTATTATAAAAAATAACATGCTGAGTTTTACAAAATTTGTTTTCGAAATAAAAGTGGAGTTTCGATTAGAATATACGATGTATAACATGAATCTACAGAATCGCGATATAAAGTAAGTTTAAAATTAAAAAAAAAAATTTAACCAAATAGAAAAAACGGAGAAAAATATATATTAGCCACATACACTAAAGTACGACCGCCCTGGTAAAGAAGATGACAAAACTGATAACAATGAGGAGCAGACCAAAAGGGAGACATAAATCTTAAATGGAAGAATCAGGTGAAAGAGTTTTAGACCTACCAGATCTTAAAATGTATAAGCTCATTTAACTCGTATCTAAAAACTGTACAATATTTTATAAATAATGAGACAGTGATTGATTTATATTTAAATGTTGCATATTTGTTTTGGGCTAAAACGTAAAGTAATAGTAAGAAGAAAAAATAGACTTAATTTACATTTACAGGCAGATTCGTTTCTATTTAGTTGGTATTTGTCAATTACACATATGTAATAGTGTATGTAAGTATTAAAAAATCCATTTTTCTTTAGATTATAGGAAACGAATATTTCATATCATGAAGTTAGCGAACGAATAGAACGTAAGACGCAGAGCAGTCGACAGAGCAATCGAAAGTACGAACCTTGAATTCATCAGGCAATGTAATATATTCAAGTGGCAGAGAGCGAGACAGAAGTGGGACATTACTTATACTGTTTACGGTTCAATACTCAATATAAGGGTTCCAGTGTAACGATGTAAGGCTTTTCTTCTACCTCCGTGTTGTGGAGAACCTCCTACAATCATTTTGATGAATAACCAACTCATCTAGTGAATGGTTGAATTATTATTTTAACTTTCTTGAATTTTCTAAATTCATTTTTAAACATTACTTTGTTTACTTACAAAGTATTTTTTTAATATGTTTATTTATTCTTCATATATTTGACTTTTTATTCTAATCAAGAAAGCAATAAATTTATAATATTTAATCAAACAAAATGTTTCATTCATTCATTCATTCTAAAAAACAAAATTGTTTTTCTGCAAAGTATACTTTAACGTTATGTCCTTATAACTTATATAGCCTTGTTTATAAATGTGAAACGTGTATATAATTTACAGCTCTAAATATTTATTCTTCTCTCATATGTACTACCAAATAGTTATTCATTTTAATGTTTCTGTTGTTCCCAGAAGATGACATCTATTCCACATTTCACATCTTTCGACCAAATATATTTTAAATTCTAGTCAAAAGTCATTACTAATAGCACATGATAGTCAAAAGTATAATCCAAATGTACAATAGTCGAAATTAAACATAACAAAAGTTTATTTCTTCAGTTATAGATAGGCAATACTAAGTACCATTTTTATGCTCAAGTCTGAGAATTAAAATGCCGTAAACATTGGTACGCATATGCTTTGAATATGTAGGGATGTGAAAAAAAATGTAGTAGGTCTAAACTGGCTCTTGATCTAGATAATAAAGTTTAGGCGCTCTGCGGTGCTGTAGTATCGTGAATTGTGTGTGTGTGTGTGTGTGTGTGTGTGGACAGAAACTCGTGTCATCGTCTACCATAATATTGTCTTTTGTTTTGTTATGCAACCGTGCGAATTTTTGCGGAACCAGATGCATAACTGAAATTTAGTATTGAAAATATGAAAGAAGATGTACGGTCTCTAAAAAGAATACATAGTGTGTAAAACCAACAAAAATCAAATAGTATGATGAAAGGTCAGAAATTATTTGCCTATCTTAATACGCAACTATAGCCCATTTGCTTAAATTCTAACTAAATTATGGGCATAGATTCAAAATAAAGCGCTAAATTAAATTGATCGTTGATGCAATTAGGTTAGCTTATTTGTTATTAATTAATGATTATATTCATTTTTAATGATGCATCGTGATTTATGTTTGTTTGGTAATCGTACATACTCATGTAAGAGCATTCATGTTTTAAATTGTATCGGAGCAAGTAATGCTAATGGTTGATTTTAATCGAGATCGGTATTGAGATAAATTTGTGCTGAAGATCATCGTTGTCAACCTCGTTAGTTTGCATACTTATGTAGTCATCGATATTTCGTAGATGCGTCTGAAACTATATCAAGTTATTCTATAAAATCCGTGTAGAAAAATCGAGCGGTCACGTGACGGTAAAAAGAAACATGTGTTGAATATATGGGATTATGTTGCGTGTACTGATTAGTACCAGTTGCTGATTAGAGAAGTTATGACGCTTTAATTATTTTTCTTCCTATTTCCTTGGTCATATGTGATAACTTTATCAGGTCTTCTACTGGAAAAGATGTTGGTTTGAAATTGATGTAAGATCAATTGGTTGGGCGTGGTTTGAAATTATCTTTATGTAATTGAGGATCAACGTTTAGTGATATGTTTGATGAAGGTTTTTTAATTTTTGTGAAGTAAATTCTTTAGTTGAAACAGAGTTTTTATTAAATGCTGTAATTCTTGCTCTTTTAAAAGCATTGTTATTCGTTAAACAAAATTCAATCAGAATGTTAAAAAGATTATTACGCCAGAATTTGAAATACAATTTTTTGCTAAAGCAAGTGTGTTACAAGCAAAACCAGTGAACCTTAAGCTGTGATAGTGTGTCGTCAGTTCATAGAAAGCTGTCTACAGTAGGTTTACTCTCTACATGTTCCGCTGCATTGTTTCTGACCTCCTTTTTTGTATAAACTTTACCTTTTAAAACTTTACCCATTATGTAATATATTTATAATTATAGACAAGTGGTTATGCGTTATACGTTGATTAGTATACTGATAAGTAATAATTTATGACTGTATGGAAAATTGTCACGCATCTTCAGATCAATTTATTGTTTTAAAATAGCATAAAGATATTTAGGAATATGACATCTACTGTTCAGTTATTAATTGTTAAACACAGAATTAAGGGTGTAAGCTTTTAAAGTCGGTCATCCTTATTCCAGAATGATTGTCTTAAGTTATATACTATTATTTAATACGTCTATACTGTACATTAATGAACTGTATTGCGTTGATCATTACAACATTCTTTATTTGTAAGAAATTCGATCCAGAATTATCGTTAGGTATGTTACAAGTTATATGAACCGCTATCGAAATAAAATCGTCTGTACTGCAGTTCCTAACACAGGAATGAGTAGTAAAATATTCTTCCAAAGAAATAACTGTACTGGAGCACCTGTTCCGTGTAGCTAAGATGATTTCGTGTAATCCCTTTTAATGAAAAGCCTCATAGCTGTGCTTACTTGTAATTTCGGCGTCTACAAGTGGTTTTTCCGATAAAATTGATGATTACGATATTGATAATAATCAATTCATTCCTATATCTTTACATTTTTTGTTATGATATTGAGGACATATATGTTATCATTGGAGAGTAGGGCTAAAACTTACATACTGTGACTGATATGGCAAAAAACATCGGATAATAGCTTTTACCGAAGCAAAACTAGCTTTAATTCCTTATCGACCAGCATAATTTGTTTAATATCCTTAAGTTTTACATATCGTCAAATCCAGTTAGTAATATTTCATCTCTCAGAGTAATTTAACGATATTTTGGTTTTCCAACACAATATCAAAGTATGTTCAAAACGTTTGGATATCGAGATGAATTTCTTCCAAAGTAAGTCGAAGTGCGATGAAAGCAGAGAACTTACAAGAAATTTTGAAATTAAATCTACTTAAAAATCAAGTAATATGTTTACATTGTAAAACTCTTAATGTCTCTCAAAATGATAACTATAAAACAAAATTTCACTGTTTAAGATTTTAAAAAAAAATTCAGATATTACAGCTTGCCTCAGTACTGTCCTCAACTTTGCAGTAGTGTTCACAGTATCACGATTTCATCGCATGTAACGTAGAATTTAATAGTTGTTTTTGATTTACTGTCTTTCCGAGTGGTGCATCGGATAAAAAGATGTGTTGGCTTGATGTGTTAAACAGCAGGTATTACAATGGCTTAAAAATATATGTAAACTAATATTTGAAATAAGAACAAGTTGTATTTTTGTTTTGTATTTTTGTTTCGGGTGCATAACATACCGTAAGTGTGGTCTGTACATGTCACGATAATGAATGCTATTCAAACACACATTTCACCAGGAAACGCAAACAAGAATAAGAACAAAAAATAGACTATTGATGTCCATTATCACTTTGTTTCGTAATGAAGTGAATTTTGTTTTCCTTTCCTGACTTTCCTTCTATCGGCGAATATTTACCCTGTCACAGCGTTCCTGTGCTGAACGACAGTTGCACCAGGAGTGGACGATCGATTGTCACAACAGTTCTTCACTGTGTTACGGCTTAAACAAACACGTCAGCATTGCGACTTTATTCTTTTTATTGCTGTTGTTATTACCGGGAGATTTCAGTAGGCTCGTACACTTGTGCGATTCAAAAACTGTTAAACGTACACTGTTGGAAAATGTGATTTTTAAAGTATTTTTAACCTTTCTTACTTTTCAAAGATCAATGATTTGACAGTGAAGAGATTATTTCAAGAAATCTGCGTACTGATATTACGTTATTTTCTTTCTGTATGCAAAACTACAAGAGTTGATGCAAACAATACCATAAACTTATAAAGTGTATAGTAAAACACAAAAAGTTGCAGAGGTAAAAAGTAATAACTAAAAGTAGCTTCTAAAGGATAATAAGTGAAATGAACAAAACCTTTATATTAATTTTTAAATTATGGTTTCCACAAATGAAGATCGACTGAAAGAAGAAAATATCTAACATGAACAGCCAAGTCTAAATTTGTATTTGTCGACTTGTGACATTACATTATAAACAACACTTTTCTTGTTAACAGCTGTTTTGCGGATGTTATTATTAAATTCAATATTTTACCGATTCTGTGACTACGAATACAAGGAGCCATTGGATTATGTAAAATTTAGAGGATGGAAGGAGAAGTTAAAAATATAACATTAACTGAAAAGGAGAAATGTCCTGCAAACTTTTGTGTAGATGATACTTATTGTGTAGGTACAAAGTATTGTAAAAAAGAAGAGAAAAGAGAACAGATTCCTATGAAAAAAAGAGAAGGAATCACAATAGTTCCAACTGATATACATAGCAAAACAAAATCGAATAAGGAAATGACCAGGCAGACGCAGAGCCATTCATATGCGTTGGCCTACATTAGTGGACAGATAGGTCTACATAGATAGAAGAAACATTTATCAAAGATAGGTGAGACAGGATGTGATGTGTTGCAGATGGAGCCAATAAATTCCCACACGATTCTGGCTACAGCCATTACTTCGAGGGAGTGGTAATAGCCGCCGTTTTCCACATTTTTAATATTATCCTATTCCCTTCATAGTTCACATATTAATGATTGAGATTAGCCTGTCACAAAATGACGTGCTCTAAAGTCCCGTAAATATCAGTGGCTGTTTTTAATTTCAATCTTTATCCTATCAGTAAGTCTCCACTATAACGGAGGTCTTTTATTATTGAGTTCCGGCCCTGATAATGCTCCAGGAATAAGTAATGCTCCAAAAACTGTTAATATCTATTTTCCTTCTAACACTTGGTTCTTGAATTTTCCCTTAATTTTTGGTGTCTCCATACCTTACTGCGCCGGTTACTTATCGGTTCGTGGAATGGTGTAGCCTATCCACGTTTTTGACCAGTGATGATTCTGTCCAAGATGGCATCACCTTTATTACCAGAGCGATTCAAGTTGTTTTGGGACTCATCTGGAACAAATGTTAAGAAAGCAAAGTCTATTTGTGATGTTGGCAAAAGAAGAACAGTGACTAATTTTCAGATGCTTTGCCAATTCATGAGTTGTCAATACTATGGCGAACGAGGGACAAACACAAACAACGGATCACTGATTGCTGCTCTTCTTTGATGAATATGGAAAATAGAGAGAGGGAAGAGCGGGACTAAACATAGCGGCTTGGAAACTGATCGGTAACGTTACTGTCCAGGTCTCCAAATACGTAACTAACAGTGTTCCCAACTGAAGAAAAATACAACTACATTACGATTAATTATTGACTCATCCTTGTGTTAACACAGAACCTAAATGACCAAAATAAATATTATGTTTAGGAGGTGGCAATTAGCAGACTACTACAATAAACCTAACAGGTTTATTATAATGGTATTATTATTTAACCTACCAATGTAAATTACAGACATTGTCAGAAGGTTGTCCAAAGTGAAATACTTTTCTGTACCGAAATAGAAATCGAACCGTACGAAAAGAGAAAATTTTATTCCTCGAAGGGGAAAATACTGTAATATTTGCTTTCAGAAAGGGAAAATATGTCGTAATACTTACTGAAATAGTATTGAGTTGCTGCGGAATGGGGTTAGGTTTGATTCGTTACGAGGGTAAGACTCGAGGGTAGATCAAAGTGTATTGAGGTGAGCTGCATGTGTGTACGTACGTTGTCTAGCCAGTCATCGCTTCTAACTTTGACCTGGCTCCCGCATCATTTTAGCTTTACCGCAAATGCATTTCCATATGTTCCAATTGTGTTGTAAAATCATTTGTATGTTGAAAGCATAATTTAATATTAAATGAAGTTTAAACTTTAATATATTCAAACCAAAAGTTATTTTAGTTGTTTGGAAAAAATGCATTTTTTCAGACTGTGAACAGGCTTTTGTGTGGAAAATAAGTATAATAGGGCCTATATTGCTTAACGATAAAACACTTTCCAACTATTATAATGTTTCACTGAAAAAAGGCAGAGGAAATAAAGAGGTTTCTAGTTATAATAACAGGACTCTCTGATTTCAGGCTTTTTTGTTCAATTTTTGTTTATATTATTACGAGAAGCTTACCGAACAATCCAGAACGTTCTCCACTCCCCATCGTCCAATATGGCTTGTGTTGCGTCATTCACGTAGGTGGTTCTAGTGAGTTCCAGCAAAACTTGAGATAAGCATTAATCCGCTGGCATGCAGTAAGAAGGCAAAGCTGTATTGCACCTCTCCGGGGCCTATATAAAGCCATAGGAGGCGGATTGTCGGTTCGGTTACGTGAGCGATTCTCTCTAGTGCGGATTGAGTGTGTCGAAGTGAAATAGTATTGTGTTAATAATTGTGTGACATTAATAGGCATTGTGTAATATTAATAGACATTGTTATTGCCTGTGGACAAATCTAACTGGAAATATTGTACTAGTTAACTACGAACTGTTTAACTGTGAAAATTAAAGCTGGTGATTAGTGACTTAATTGGTGTCTTGTATTTTGTTTCCACTGTACCTACGACGATCAAGCAGACCATCGTAACAATATTGTAACCCCTCTTTAAGTATTGTATTCACTCATTAAAAAAAATGGGTTTTTTTGAAAAATTTTTTTCAAATTTTTTTTTTAAAGAGGGGCCACAAGATAATTAAAACTAGGCCAAAAATGCGCTGGATCCAGTGAGATGGGACTTGCAATTAAAACTCACAAAATTAACAACCAATAAATTTTTTTTATTATAAACAAACTTTAAATCTCTTTAACCCAACAAAATCATTGTATTCTCCTTTAAAATATTTTGCTTGAAAAATAAATATAAAATTTAAATTCTCCTTAAAAAAGATTTTGCTAAAAAATTTTACTTGAAAAAATTAATAAATATAAAATTTATATTCTTTTTTCTCTTTAAAAATGTTTCTGCTTTAAAAATTTAAATATAAAATTTAAATTAAATGAATATAAAATGTTCTTTTCCAATCGGGGTTACTTTTCCCCACTTAGCCCTATACCTAACCCCCAAAAATACACATGAATATACAATACATATAATGGACATATAAGGAAATATGTCTACAATATAGAACACATACACACGTTCCACATCACAGGACAATTACAACTTCCATCATTAAAATCTTGCCACACCTCTTTCACCCCAGGAGGTACATAATTTACAATTCATAAATATTATTGCACGCAACACCTATTGCAAGGTCTTAATACCTAATAACTCAAGACATATGTGTGTAACACAAGTGCCCCCAGGGCATACTAAAATTCAGGAGTTGGCATAATGCCTGATACTACTATAAAGTGCTCCCACACTGCACTTAGACTTGCAGTAAATACAATTATAATTCAGTCAAAATACAAGTGACCATAATAAATTAAAAAGAATTTAACATGATAAATTTTTTGAAATATTAAAAACAGTAAGGTGCTATAATGCTTTGTAACCTTTAAGAATTAATTTGGCCCAAAGGCCGACATGTTCCTAGGCAAGATCGTGCATAACTAAACCTGTCCCAAGAGCATGTTCAAGTCTGCCTGAAAATCCGCCTATACAGGATTAAACTGGGGACCCGACTGAAACTACCAAAAGAAACTCCTATCCATTATATGACCCAAACTGAATATAAATATATGAAATTAATGCATTAATTGAAAACTAAATTTAACCTGTGAAATTACATGATAGAATTACTAGCACTAAGGTAACCCTTTTACTGAAAACTAGAAAGAAATTTACATAATACATTTTAGGTTAGTTGTCTCCAAGTCGCTTATATTAATATAATAGATATTTACCATATATCCGTCGTGCGACTTCGTTTTTCTCGTCTTATTTTGACGCGTTTCGGCAACGAATTGCCATCTTCAGAATCCTAATCACTCATATGAGATCGTTAAAAAATTAAAAACATTAAAATCATTACGGTAAAAGTGCACTTTTACGATATTGGAAACTCACAGACGCGAACATGAAAGTTTATGTTTCTCGAGTGGACTATATCGATCGACTGCTTTCGCGTGGACAATATCGATCAACTGATTCACTGTTTATATAGCCACTGATAAACCTGTTTTGCTTATTATAGCCCATATGTACTGTGACATTTCATTTACTGGCGCCCGTGTGCAAGTATTGCCGTGTCGTACAACATGTTATGTGAAAATGTAAGTTTATCATTCAAGACATAATCACTGTTGATTTTGACGGCTTTATATATTTCGTATTCCTCAAGCGCGTCCATGTATTTTCCTTTCCTGCAGCAATGCAAAGGCTGGAAATTTGTCTCAAAATCACTGTAGTTATGATTACATAGTATCAGGTGCCTGGCAAAATTAGATGTTGTTTTATGTAATTCCCTTCTGGGAAGATGTTCGTTATATCTTTCTTCAAATGGTCTGCCTGTTTGGCCTATGTAGAACATGTCGCATGAGCTGCAATTCATCTTGTATACGCCGGTTCTTTTTCTTTCTGGTATACTGTTTTTTCGGCTAAGAAGTCTCTGAATGTTGTTATTTGTACGAAAGGTTACAATTACATGGTGTTACATGGTGTGAAATTTACATGCCTGAATGGTAATCAGCCACAGATACATGCCAACCTCTGGGCTCACATTTAATATATATAGAGTTACAAAATGTACAAAAAGATTCCCCCCCCCCAAGTCCGCGCACTATTCTGTCCCGTTAACCAGGGACCCAATTAAAATGTTTAAAGCTTAAAGTCATTGTATGTGGTGTAGCTATATGCCCACGAGTTCTAGTGGGTACATTCCCTTGTGTGAAAGTAATATGGTTTGGTGTCACCTGATTTATTCCGTGGTGTGAAGTTGGTGTTCGGGTCTACATTTTAATGTGGGTGTGGCCTGTCGTCGCTGTTCTCCTCCGGCAGATGAAGTTGAGAGTCTTGATGTTCATATGTTCAGGTTGAGGCTGTTCCTCGACTTGAAGCGAGGGACCCGCAGATCTGTTTTAATTTAGCCTGCCATAGGTGGAAGATGGTACAATTAAAAACTTCTCTCTGCCGGAGAACGCGGCGAGGCGTGGAGTTTGGTTCAGGACCAGAATAAGACAGGCTTAGAATCGTTTATTCTGGCCTTTCTCAACTCGCGATCAGCGTCGACCGCCAGAGTGCAGCACCAATCAGGCGCAGCATTATTACCGAATTACAGTACGGTAGAACGCCACCGCTAAATACAGTACGGTATTTTTCTTCAGCGTTCTCGTTAAATGCAGTGTAAGCGCCGATCTTAATGACTGGGCACAATATGTTCTGAAAAATTATGCTTTGATTCATTTATGCTTGTATTGTCTCCTTTAAAGTAGATCCAGTCAGCTACTAGGTTGGTATAACACTATTATGGCAACTTTTTTTCAGTCTTCAAGACTTATCTCGAATGTAATTTTTGTTATTGTCTTGAACGAGCCCAGCGATTTTTGTTTTACGTCTTCAACATTCAAGAAACATGGTCCTTTCGTAGTACTGTTTATTATTAGGATGAATACACATCGCTTCGAAACATATTTGGCAAGTACAGTGGTTGCGATACCATTAGTATATATTTTTGATTTAAATTCTTCAACAAGCAATTACAAGCGGCCTGGTGCAATATTAGATGTAAGTTCCATAAATTATCCTTCAGTAAATCTGCCAGTTTTTCTACGAAAAGCTTCACACAAGTAGCGTAAAATGATCGGAGAGCAGTTTTTGTTTACCGTTGCGCCTATTGCTGAAAATTCATGAAACACAAAAACCACTAGTTCATGCGTACCAGACGTATGCAACACTGTTACCACGATCAAGCAGCTTATCTCGTTCTTTGCACAATGTTCAATCCACGTTCTGCAATATTTCATTGTAGAATGTCAAAAAAATAATTCAAATAACACACACAGACACAACTTACTTAATTATCTGTCGGATCTTAACTACGCAACCAATATATATTGTTACGACGGTCTCCATAATCGTTGTATGGTACAGTGGAAAACAAAATACAAGACACCAATTAAATCACTAACAACCAGCTTTAAGTATCACAATTAATAATTTGTATTCAAACAGATACCCTCTTACGATAATTCAAGTAAAAATTGTCCACACGCAATAATAATGTCAACTATACAGAATTCCGCACTAATTATAACATAACAACACTTCGCTACAAACACTCGATCCGCGCTAAAGAAATCGCTCAACACCACTTGATATCACTTGACAAATCGCCCAACATAAACTGACTTCTAAGCGGCAGGTGTTGGCTATTTATAGTCTCCAGGGTTTCATAACATGCGTCTTTACCAAGTTCTCGAAAATTCTAGAGGATACTTCAACGCGGCCTTAGCGGAAACAATTACGTACTGGGATAAGCGAGAAATGCGTAGAACAAGGTTCTCCGTAGTACTAGAACGTTCCGTATTGCGTAACACTATGTTGTTACTAATACGTGTACAAAGATCTCGTAACAACAGTTGTATAAATGGACTTTTGTAGCTCTGGAAATTAAAACCTTGTACGATCGTTTTGATCAAACGTCGTGTAGTCTTGTTTTGTGTGTACTAAGCAAAGTGTGTGAACGTTATCTTTGGTATATACGGATTATTATACTGTATATACTGTTGACATTATGTGCTGTTATATATATGTCTATGTGTGTGTTTATAGTTAATAGAGTATGTAGTTATATAGGAAGACAGAAGTCGGAAACTTCAGTGAATTCTCAATTTTCGGCAAATTTATTAAAGATAAGACGAAGAGATGGCACGGACACTCATATCGATAAAACGGCAAAATGTAATTTCTGTAATTAAAGCTGAAGGCGGAGGCGACGACATAGTCAGTCGTAAAGGCACAGAGCTCGCAATGATCTCCGCTGTGATTTGATTTCTACCTCACCATAAGTACTCTGTGATTAGATTTACATTAGTGCGTACGCCTCTGAATTCATGTACGGCTGCTAAATACGTACAAATTTTTGATAATTTGAAAATTGTTTAAATAAGTAAAATGTTACTTAAAGGAGAATAAAATAATGAACGTGAGAGAACAAAAGAGACTTTTCTTTAAGACGCTATGAAATACGGAAGAAAACATTTCCTCTAGATAAATTTTGGTGTTATTTTTCCTGATTAATGATTAGTTTTTGTTAGATATACAGGTCTCTGTGTGTGTGTGGGTGTGAGGACAAACACAAAGAAAAATTAAATTAAATATAAAAAAAACACTACTAAAATTTTTTCACATAACTTTTTCAAGCTGTATAATTTCCAGGAAATTGAAACCTCAGATAGTTGAAAGTTCTAGATATTTAATTTAACAGTTCTACAGCCTTACTCTGTGATGAGTTTAACTGTTCTTTATTAAAGAATTTAAGCTTTTGATTACTTAAATAATACCTTATATTTGGTTGCTCTTGACCTGTCAATGAAGAATGAATTATAAAGTTCACATTACATCATCAATTTTTACATACGTACAGTTTAACAATTGCCAGTAATATAATCAATGTAATGTTTTATATTGGTAATAAAATTTATACTTATAGAGATTTATATTCTTGATTTTTACTTTGATTTCTATGGCCCAAATTACGTTATGGAATGCCTTCTTGTGAAGCGTGTTATGTTTAGGTTTTGATTGTAAAATGAAACAATTTGTTTTGTTAATATTATAGGTATCTCTTTGTTCGTGTGCATATTTATGTTGCATTACGTCATCATAAAAAAGAAATTTAATGTCAAGTAAAAACATTATATACAATAATTTCACATAATTTCTTTTCTTAGTTTTATATTTATTTGTTTTACTTAGTTAGTTATTTATTTAGTTCTACATTAGTCTTACATTAATTTCACATTCAATCAACCAAGTTGTAAATGATACTACTATTAAGAATGAATGACGAAGGGTGGAATTGTATTGAAGGGGCGATAGATGAAGGAGATTATCAATTTTAGTGACTACAGGAATGTGTCTGAACGTTGCAGTGTATTTAAAACAAACAAATCAGTGCGATCAACAGGATGATATTCCTAATCATCAATCCCGAATAAAAGTTGCAAGGAGACGTAAAAGAAGAAATTCGTTTGTGCGTCTGTGACTAGGAAGAAATTTCTTATAAAATAGAAAGCTAGTTGTTTAATTACTCCTCATACTAGTGTTTGTTCTGTACAGACTACAAATCGTTGTTCCATCCCGACATAGGACACGTACGTCAGTGGGTAGGCCTACTCTTAGTAGTCTGGAATCTGCTCACAATTTGTGTCTACTACTCGTGTCGCCTTGATCATGGGGACTGGCGTTCTGCTAACTACCCCAAGCATAGTAAGTTTTAACCCATTGTAACCAGCCTCAAATGTAATCATGGAAATAAACGACAAGTATGCTTCAGTTTAATCAGTACTTATTCCATTGTTAACCGTAAAAAAATTCAATAAAAGGAAAACACGAATGCTTCTCGTAGGCAATTGCCATTATATCAAATTAAAATGCAAATGTTTTATAGTTGGAGCCGATTAAAAGCCAACAAATGTTCATAAGTTAAATCACAAAAAAAAAATAGTGAATGCAGTGAACACATCTTTAAAATGAGTAAAGTGGTTTCTGTTTGTTTAAAAATGTTGAGTTAAACAGAAAAGTGAACACCAATTGCAACTCCCTGAATTACGAATAGTACGTAGGACCTTTCATTTTGTGTAGTGAGTGTTACGTAAGCCTAGTACGCACTGGGACTCTTTGAATCGACTCATGTCGCGATTCAGAATCAGCGCTGTATAGATTCATTGTTCGGACTCAGCCCAGACGCTGCTCCGCGACAAAAAACCGTGTCCACACCAAGATTCATGTTGCGATTCAGTCCTTTACGAAAAGTGACGGAGGAAATTGCTCTCTCGGGAATTTCCCTAGCTCTTTTTTGTATAATTAATAATAGAAACAAGCGCAATAAGAAACAACGAAAAAGATGGTGGGTTCGCAAATTATTTCATGGCGGGAATCAGTGCGGAAGTAATCTTTTGGACACTTTAAAAATGGAAGATGGCATGGGGTTTAGAAATTTTTTGAGAATGTCCCCAACCGATTTTGAAACCATTTTAACCAAAGTTGGTAATAAAATTTGTAAGAAAAGTACCAACTTTAGGGAATCTATCACCCCGGCCAACAGATTAGCTGTCGCTCTTAGATTCCTAGCTAGTGGAGACTCATACACAAGCCTCATGTACACCTTCAAGATTTATTGGTGAGGTTCCACTTTTCATATTTTTCATCTTTTTGTGTTCAGGCCGAAATTGTCCTTTCAATGTATGCAATTTCTTTTCAATTTCCGCCACGGATACACTGTATTTACCAGCCAAAGTCGTCAATGTTTTGCTTTTTAATTCACGATTTCTATAGTCTGTGAAGGACACATTCCACAAACGACGATGGGAATGCATCTCCTTTATAAACTGTAACGTTAAATCAGTACTCCACAACATAATTGCAAAAATAAAATAAAAAACAATCACCGAAACGAATCGAAAAACGAGTGCGTAGCGGCGCGTGTCGCTAGCCTGTTCGGATTCACGTCTACACTGGCCAATGTTGCGCAACAATGAGTCAGTGAATCCCATATCGGACGGGATTCAAACGACGCAGAAAATACTAACCAGCAACACACCGGATTCACCGCGACAATGAGTCGGGGCAGCCCGGACGCAGGCGAGTCGCACGCGGGATTCACCCCAGACGCAAAGAGTCGATTCAAAGAGTCCCAGTGCGTACTAGGCTGTAGATATAACCCAGCCTACAAGCAGCAACAATATTTCTACGGATATAAGCTTTTAATTAAAGCATTGCCCTTGTATTCTAGGGACCTATGTTTAAGATATGTTCCAGTTCAATTTTATTTTTTTACAATTAGGATCGAACACACATTTGTCCACTACAAGGTACCAAGGCAAGTGATGAGGCTACCAAATGTAAATTTTTTAATTTTTCTGTAAGGATTTAAAACTAATAATGAAACTATGAGAACGGTAAATCCTTATTTTGTAATAGCAACAGAATTTATAATTTTTATTATCTCTCAACTTTAAAAAGTTAATTGCAAGTTTGCCTTGTTTGGTAAAGTTAATATTTCATTTCAAACAAGATTTTAGTCGTTTCATAATCTTAACAAATAAAAGGCAATTTTATTCCGGTTCATCATTTTGAATACTCAAATTAGGCAATAAAGATGTATTAATTTATCTATCGACACCCCGTATACACCACCTTTAATCAATATACACCACCTTGTAAGAAATTTAACTTTAAGTAAGAAAGAGAATATAATTAGCTTATACTTATATCAATTGTTATAATCGGTGTTCTTATATATGGAATTTTTAAATTGTATAGAAGTTATGAGTATACCCCGAAAAATCGTCACAAACTACACAACAAGATATTCAACACACACAAGCAGCGAAGGCAGACCAACAGAATAGTTGTCCTGAAGTTAATTAGTAGATAAACAAATTTGATGTCTAATCCTTCGATTGAAAAAACACAAAAAGAAGGAAAGAATGAAGTATTATATGAAAAATTAGTTTTTCAATGTGTTAGAAAATAATATCGTAAAGTAAATATCACTTGCATCTGAATATCGCTTTGGATACAGTATATTGTCTTTACAGTCTACAGAGAAAAATTCTAATTCTTGATTTATGAAGCACGCTGAGTTTTGATGTTTGGCGTCTGTCATAGGCAGACATGTTTTTGGTTCTGTTATTTACAGCTATTTGATTGTAAATATGTATTGACGAAGGTACCTTCTCTCAAATGGTTTTACTGCAGAAGTAGTTTAAGAAGGCGTTAGTGAAAATTTTAGTGTTTAATATAGGCTAGGCAGATTTAACGTTCTTGCACAGTTCAAGTAGGAAAGGGAGGCACGCACAAAGTCCACCCCATAAATTATGGTCACATTAGGAAAACAATTGCAGTTTATATGTCTATTATGGGATTCGACAATGAAATCTTGACGAGTTCGTTGAATAATGCGACAACGGGTTTTGTAATTACTGTTATATTACTCGATAAAAAGCAGAATATTTTAGACTTCATCATCACCATTATCATCATCATCGTCGTCGTAATCATCATCATCATCCCCATCATCAAATCCGAAAATACCTTTACCACCTTCACAATTAATCATAATTCAAAAGTTTCATATCTTCATTAAAAAATTTCATAATCTATTTCGTTCTAAATAAAGTTCTTTTTTCCAGCA
Organism: Magicicada septendecula; assembly: GCA_034769895.1. Taxonomy (NCBI): domain Eukaryota; kingdom Metazoa; phylum Arthropoda; class Insecta; order Hemiptera; family Cicadidae; genus Magicicada; species Magicicada septendecula. Next base: position 284,801,188 of record CM068370.1, on the reverse strand, counting down.
TTAATTAAAATTTTAAACTTTTACAAATTGGGGAAAGTTAGATATTAATACAATTAATAAAGTTAGTATGCACTCTTATAAACGGTACGCTGTGTTTAGTTGCAGTCTGGACACAGGTAAAGGGAACCCTAGACAAAGGCTGAACCCTTTTGTGCTCAAGTGCGCGTGCCATGGCCTTAGCACTGAATTACACTAGTGAATTTTTCACCGACAATCGGCCAACTCTTTCTCCGAGTTCTTATTTCTACAAACTGCTTTGTAGTGCGTCTCGCTGTATCGTGCACTATGCATTATATTTCAATCCGCGCGGTGTATATACAGGTACGTTGTGGGTATAAAATAATGCATTCAGTACGTAGTTTTGTACGTAGTGTGGGAAAACGTGAGGGAAAACTTGTACTATTATTGTAATTGGCTGGTCTTGTTTCCTGGCTGGCGTGTGACTTTTTGTTACGTACGTGCAAGCGTACACACGTCGCATCTACACCCATAAATTCGCCAGCCAGTTGAGTGAGTTTAAAGAATCTCCCTAATGAAATAAGAGAATCTGACAGAAAATATTTGGAGTAGCAAAACTGACAATAGTTAAAGTCTTTTTTCTCCTTTCTTTTTACACTTGTCTTCTGTCCATGTATCTCTGCCCCGCCATTTGCCTCGATCCCATTCTTTCCTCTACTATTTGCCTTATCTCAGATATTTTCTATATTTAATTATCCTATTAGGGTCCAACCCTTAGTATTTGCCCATCTACTTTCAAATCAAAGTGGTTCTTAGACCTTTCCCTTACACTTCTTTTATCCGTTTTGCCTTGTACGCTTCTCAGATATTTCATTTCCGATGTCGTTATTTTCGATCTGATGTGTAACATTGCACAATTCTGCTCCCTATAATAAAGTTGTTTGATACATGGTTTTCTATAACTGGATTTCGGGTTTTTTGAGAATTTATCTCATGTATGGAAGTGTTACTAGTATGAGAGTAGGCCTATAAATTGCTAGCTTTGCTTATGCAACTTTTATTTGTTTAATCTCAGCGAAAAAGTGAAAGATGCAAAGCATAGAAAGGGATTAAACAAAGGAATAACTCAGGATACGAGGCAGTGGTAACTACGAGAGACGGCCACTGGCTGTACATTGACTTGCGTACACACACGCGCGCGCGCAGTCGTTTTGAATCTCACAAATGTCCATGTTTTTATATACACTTTACCTGGTTATTAACTGCCGTGGTTGTTGTTCTGTCATTTTTCGTTGGTGATTATGGTGTTTATAATCTCACTCCTTTCTCATAACGTGTTACTTTGTATGTGAATCTTATCGTACGTTTTCGACAATCAGTACGATGTTGCCTGCATGTATTAAGTCTTACGACAAATTGACCTTCAAAACCAGAATACACCACCAACAAAACAGGGGAATATACGAGGCTGCGTGTATAAAACAAAATATATACATGTTTTGTATTTGGACTGTTGATTGATAATAATTATATATTTTATTTCCACGTATCAACTCAAATATCAAATAAGTTTTCCAATGTTATTTCATTAGTATTATCTTCTTTTACTCTATCATTATTAACAATTAGCCTGAACGGAATGTAGTTTCAGCGGGTTTATATTAATATCTCGGGAAATTGGATTTGTAGAGTAGGCTTGAGGTACTTCATGTTGTTTTACATTATCGAAGAATGTTGTTTGGTAGAGACGACGACCTCATTTTCCCTGTTTAAAATAATATAAGATAACATTTACTGTATGAAATATTTTAGCACGGCACAGTGTTTAATCAAACAGTAAATCAATATGATAGCGTGGCATGGCCGGGAAGTCTATGCTAGAAATGTGTTCTACAAATTTTGTCATTTTCTTTTTCCAACTTGAGGGGCATTTTCCGTAGATTTGCTCATATACACAGACTCAAAATTTTGCAACCGTAAATGCTCTAGGTTTGACTTAAGTATATAATAATATATATAGTATTTCACGGAAACTAATATTGGTAATTATAACCAATTACCAATGGTACTAATATTAACAAGTAATTACCAATATTACTTTTCTAAATCGCGATTCCGTTTGTGGTTGGGCTTGTGTTAAAGGAAAATACGACAAAGAGTACAGACACTTACTATTAGAAGTGTGATAAACTATTATTTTAAAGTAACAGGTACGTATGATACCGTTTCAAAGGAAAACAGGTACAAATACCTGTTATTATATGCTTATTATACATAACCTATATTATATAATTTGTAATAAGAAATAAATTGAAACTAAAAGTATTAACAGTGTTAATTTACACTGTGACTTTATTAAGCTATTACTGTTTAAAAGAAAATATGAAACAAGAGAATTTATAGGCCTATCTCCCTTTGGGAATACTAATTTAAGTTTTTAATAGGAGTAAACAAACTAACATTGGTTAGGTATATCAGTTGTGAAATTCAGGCAATGTAATTTAGAGTGCACGTAATAGCACAAAAAATAATGTGAAATAAATTTACGTGAGATTTGCTGTGAATTTACAATCATCTCCAAAATCACATTAACAAAAAGTACTATATGGCCTATCAGCCACTCTGTAGGTTATGTTGCAATTATTCGTCTTCTGTCGAATGCAACAATCCGCGAATTGTACCTTGCCCGACACCCTGACGTCACGCCCTCCCTTTTACTAACCCTATCGTTTGCTTTGTTAAATCTTGTCAGTCTCCCATCAAACGCTGTGAGCAGAGCAGCCCGTCGACGGACTTTCGTTAAGTTGGGAGCCTCAATAACCAAGGTAACTATGATTGTTTTTCAGCTATCGTAAATCAATGCTAGTGGCTAATAATTTTGTATATTACGTTTGTAACGAAAAGAAGAAAACTTGTAATAGATGTAAAAAGATTGTTATCCATAACCAACCAAGACGTATCTTGTCTGTAATAGTCAGCCTCGCCTAAAACTAAATTTCAGTCAGCCAACTTGATGAAAAGACCTAAGATATGTAAAGTTCAGTGTCAGTACTCGTTATATATGTAATTTTAAGTCGTAACCTTGTAATGCAATTTTGTAATATTGTAAATTGTAACTACGCACTGTATGAATGCATGTGTCTGTGTTAATCGACCGATGTGGGTATAAAGTGTACTAAAAGATTTGAAAACTTTCAGTTCAAAACTTGGTTCGACGTTCCGGACCGAAGACACGAGAACACGAACTTCGTGCAGTTTTTACACGATCTTCCAGCACAGACATAGCAGTGGTTCAAAGCAGGTACTGAGGAACACGCAGCCGTAGCGACCAGATACAGCAGGTTGCAAAAGGATTTATCTGGATTGCCAAGTAATATCTTTACCTTTAATAACTTACGGTGGCAGTTGCTGTATAATCACGAAGCAAAGCGAGACAAATTAGTTACTCATCATAAGTGTCAGAAACAATTTTATAAACTTTTGTGATAGATAACAGTGTCAGAAATTTATAAGTAGATCACAGCGTGTACGCTAAACACCATTTTGTAAACTAGTATTGATTTATGCGACAGCCCCATATTTAGCATTTAACATTTTCTATACTCAGTTTTTCAAAAAAAATTAGCTCAGTACTGACCGTTGCTGACTGGCACATAATTAGGTAAATTTAAGAGGCTCGTAATGTTTTTGAAATAAACGGGTCGCATCCGGCTCAGCTCACAGATTGATGCTTTCAACAATTTCTTTTACTTGCACCTCCTACCTTTATAGAATTATGTTAATTATAGAAACACTTGAGGAATAATTTACAACACAGAAAAAGTGTCTTAAGTATTTTGATGGATTTAGATATTATATTATGTTATTTGGGTGTATGCTGGACACTTCCGGGGCCCAGCAGCAGGAAGTGCTACAGCAGAAGTAGTAGCCGGAGCGTGGTTATTTTGGGTTTTCCTTGGTCCATGGGCTACAAGGCATTTAATTGAATTTAATGGGTTGTAAGCCATAGTTATCAAGAGTAATTTTGTTGGTGTTGTGTGTGTTGAAATTTTGTATTGTTTGTACCGCACGGTATTGGTCGCGTGAAATTTTGTATAGGATTTTGTAGGAGGTATTATAAATGTTATATGCGTAGTTAACAATTTTGTCACGAGTAGGTCAACAAGTTGCTGCAAGTTGTTGTGAAATCAGATCGTTCAAATTATTCGCTCGGGAGTAGAAAACCGCTAGTTGAACTTTGTCTGGCACATAAGGCCGTGCATTGCTGTGCCAGCCTAACCTGTTCGTCTTATCTACATTCCATCGAACAGCTGCCCCCTTATCGTTGCACATTGTAAGTTTTGATTTTGCTATCGGTCGTAATATGGCCTTACTCAGAGATATTGATCAACTGCGAAAGGACGATTTATTATTTGAACTAAGGGCTCGTGTGTCGTAAAAAACGGGACAGTAGGGGAACTGCGGAAATGCCTACGTAATGTAATGCATGAAGGGAAGACCCCCGACGCTAAATACCTCGAGGGGTTGGACATTTCGAACGAGTGCAGAGAACGCGACTTGATATCGGATATTTTGGATGTCGACCTTGCAAACATCGGCGAGTCCCAGTGCCGAACCGACCATCAACTGCTTATACAGCCAGGTGTTGGGCTTTTGAGGGCCGGTTAAAAATTGTTAGTCTTGGGCGGAATCGTCGGGGGACGTAAACTCCCGGAAACATATACTCTGTATAGGGGAAAAGGTTAAGAGGGTTTTGGCGGACAGCAAGACTTGCCCCGTCGCGGAAAACGAGGTGAGCCCGCAAGATTCAGCTCCGCCGGGTGGCAGTCGTTCTGACGCTGGACCGCTTATTCAATTTGAAGATAAGGCGGCCCCATTAGGGAGTGCCGTTCCCGGACTCGAGCGGAACCCTTTCGTGAGCGAAACAAACACCTACCCTCCGCAGTTGCCTACCGGCTGTTGTTACAGCAAGTTGCCTCGCCCCGCCAAAAAAATAGTCCGCGGTCTCCCTAAGGCAGACGGTTTCTGTGTGGAAACTCTGCTAGAGTTTTTTAAAATAGCTATGGGACTGAAAAGGTGCTTTCCGGTTTCGGAGGCCGGGTTTGTGGCGTTGCTTATGCCTTATTGTAACGGGGCTTTGGGCGGTCGACTTGCCAAGTACCTGGCGGCCGATGACTTTGACCGTTTTCACCAGGAAGCCCTGGAATATTTCATTCCCGATCGGTTGTTTTCGTCCTTAAAGCAGAAGCTGTTTTTAAGAGCCCAAGAGCGCGGAGAACCTTTGTCGACTTATATATCCGAAATAAAAGAGGCGGTCCAGGTGCTGCGACTACCCGTGACTGAGAGGGAAGTAGTTGATAACATCGTTTCGGGGCTATCCGCCCAAACGAGAACTTGTCTCGTGTTCTGCAGCCGCCCGTCCACGTTTGCCGATCTGGACAAGATCTGTGTAGAGGTGGCGAATCACCGATCGGACTACCGCGTATAGAGGCCCTGCTGCCCCCCAGCTAATGCCGGACAGCGCGAGGACCGGAGGCGGTGTTACCATTGTAAGGAAGAAGGGCACGTGAGACGTTACTGTCCCCGTCTGAAGGCCACGAATACAAAAAAACGTGTATTGAGAGACAGTACGGTCAGCAACTGTTTCTCAACCTTCTGCCCTAAGCCTGATATGACTGGCCGTGATCGCGTTCCCTTCGGAACTGTTTTCACCCCGATTTGTTACCTGTGCAAAAAAAAGGGGCACTATATCTGGCGGTGTCGTTCGTTTGTCGGCAAGGCGTCCAAAAAGAATCCCCGAAAACGTCGTCGCAAGACCAACGGAAGAATGAGCCGAATGTTGACTCAAAGAGTCACTTCGCACGACTTATATAAGGAACATCTGGGGTCCGGAAAAAACTTAGCGAGTTTGTTTAAGAACAAAACAAACTGTTTTCGCCCCAGGTGGAAGTAGTTTTTAATGATAGAACCGTGAAAGGTCTGATTGATTCCGGGTCGGTACGTACAAGTATGTCGCGTCGGCTGTTCGAGAGCATTGGAGACACCCGAAGCGTCTTGAAGTGGACTAACAGTGCCGTAGTATACAGGAGTGCCTTCAACGGCAATTTGAAGATCAATTTGGAAGCCTTGTGCCGGGTGAAAATCGACGCGTTTACCTGGAATTTCCCCATATTGGTAGCCGACGGCCTGTCTTGCGATCTCATACTCGGCGCGGATTTCATCCATCACACTCGTTTGGTGCTGGATATTCACCAGGGCGTAATATATTTCAAATTTCGCCCGAAGAATCTTATTTCTCTGTGCGACCGCAAAAACAATTCTGAAGGCTGTCACTCTAACCTTTTAGTAAAAGAGTCCTTTGATGTCGGGCACCTCGATCGTGAGAAGGCCGACGAAGTACTTCAGAGGTGTCGCCGTCATAAAAACGTTTTGACCGGGGAGCTGGGCCGGACGGACAGGTTGACGTACGATATAACCTTGCTGGATAACCGCCCGCCCGGTCAAGGCCCATCCTTACCAGCTCGCCCGTCCCAAAATGAAAGCCATGCGTGAGATTACGGACCAGTTGGTTAAAGAGGGCTTGATCAGGCCGAGCGTATCCTCTTATGCGAGTCCTGCGTTTTTGGTCTGCCTGCCGGATAAAAAACCCAGGTTAGTCATCGATTATCGTAAGCTAAATAAAAATATTGAAATTGAAGCGCAGCCGTTACCGAACATCCATACCTGCTCCCAGTGGTTTTCCGGCGCGAGGTATGTCAGCGTGCTGGACCTCTCTAACGCGTATTTCCAGATCCCACTCTCCAAAAAATCGATGGACATTACGGCTTTCGTCGTTGCATACGGGTTGTACGAGTTTTGTCGGGTCCCCTTTGGGTTGAGTACCGGCGCGAAGGTGCTTACTAGGTTGTTGGACACGGTCTTGTCTGACATAAAGTACAGGTTCGTGTTCAACTATCTTGATGACATTATTATAGATTCCAAATCGTGGGAGGCCCACGTCCGTCATGTGGACGAAGTGCTCACGAGGCTGGTGAAAGCCAAGCTCATGGTTAACCCCGAGAAGGTACGTTTTGGGACACCTTGTGTCCGAGCATGGCGTCTGCGTGGATCCGGATCGGACCCGCGCCATTCGGGAGTTCCCGCGTCCCAAGGACGCCAAGGGCTCGCTTCATCGAGATGGTGAATTATTTCTCCAAGTTCATTCCTAAATTTTCGGAAATCGCGGCACCCTTGAACCGGTTGAGAAGAAAGGGCGAGAAGTTCCTTTGGGGAACCGAACATCAGGACGCCTTTGTGGCCTTAAAAGAAGCTGTTACCCAGCCCCCTGTCCTGCGCATGGCAGACTTTGACAAGACATTTATCCTCCAAACCGACGCAAGCTCTTGTGCCCTCGGCGCCGTGCTGTTGCAGGAGATCGAGGCGGTGCGTCAGCCTATCGCGTACGCCTCCCGCGTGCTTACTCCACAAGAAAGGAGAGCGTCGTCCGCATACGATTCCGAATGTTTAGCAGTTATATTTGGGGTGGAGAAGTTCCGGCAGTACTTGGAGCACCGAGAGTTCGTATTGGAGACTGATAATCAGGCGCTCTCGTGGCTGCTTTCACATCCGCGCCAGTTAGGCAAGTTAGGGCGCTGGATCGCCAGACTCACTTCGCTGAAGTTTGAGGTGCGCCACATCGGGGGAACGCAGAAACCCGTAGCCGACGCCTTGTCTCGAATATTTAACGTGGAAGGCGATGAGGATACGCCGGCACTGTGTGCTGGCGTCCTATCGAAATTTCCTTTAAGTTTTTCCGATCTGCGTCAGCTGCAGCGCGAGGATGGCGATGTAGCGAAAATAATAGAGGACGTTGAGTCAGGATCGAGCAAGGACAAATACTGTCTGTCGAAGGGAGTTTTATGTACGACAGATAGAACGGGTAAGCCTCATAAGATTTACTTACCGAAGGCGGTAAGGGACATGGTTTTTAAGTATTTCCATAACTCCCTCATGGGAGGGCATTTGGGTTTTTTTAAAACGAAAAGTATAATCTGCAACCAGTTCTTCTGGCCCGGTTGTCATAGGGATGTGAAGGGAATGGTCCAGCGTTGCGACGTATGCCAAATGAGTAAGCCCGCTCGAAACACAAAAATAGGTTTTCTGTCATTCTCAGTGCCGAACAGACATATGGAAAAAATTCATATTGATTACGTCGGCAAATTGCCCCGGAGTAAAAAGGGAAATCGATTTATCCTGGTAGCTGTGGACTCGTTTTCGAAGTTTTGTTGGTTGTGTCCTGTACGCGATTCCACTTCGGCGGCTACCGTGCAGGCGTTGAACACGTATGTTTTTCAGAATTTTGGCTTTGAAAGCTTCCCTTATAGCTTTCCATTCGGGGAAGCAGTCCTCTTGGGATGAGTCCCTGCCCTAGCTGCAAATTGCTTTTAACTCTGCAAAGCATGAATCCACTTGAAGAAGCCCGTTTGAGGTAATGTTTAAATTCGCTCCGTCCACTCCCCTGACCTGCGCGTGGGATATTCAGAGCCTTTTGCCCGAGGCAGCGGAAGATACTCATGTAGTGTGGCAGTCGGTGAAGTCCCACTTATTAAAAGCTCACCGCCGTGCTACTAACGCGTACAATAAGGATCGTCAGGCTTGTCATTTTAAAATAGGCGATTTGGTGTGGTGCAAGACCCATCCTCTTAGTTCGGGAGCGAACAAACTTACAGCTAAGATGATGCCCCGATGGTCGGGTCCCTTTCGTATTATCGATTTCCTAACTCCGGTGACCGTGAATTTGGGACACCCGGAGACCCTGTCTCACGTAAAAAAAAAGGTCATGTTAGTTCCTTGAAACCCGCGTTTCATGAAGATGGTAGCCACGCCCCGGACGCCGCCGTGTCGGCATAGTAAGGATTTTCCCTTGCACATTCAGAAACTAAATTGCCACATCGCCTTCACTCTCCTTGCTGGGTGAGCGACCGGAGACTGATCACCTCCTTGTCGTTAGCTTCCGGTGTCGAAGCGTTGCTGTGTACAGGCGGCGTTTCTAAGGAGACTGAAGGCGTCTCTCGAAATTGTCCTTAGTTAGCGGCAAACGCCGTATAGAGTAATTGGAATGAACCAAGTTGGTGTATGTAATGTGTAGGGTTTATCGAAGTCGATTTCATTTGATAGTGTCCCGAATTATCCCCTCGCACGGGAGACCTTTCGCCGAGACCCTAATCCACAGGATGCTGTTTAGGGGATACCCGTTTATGAAGTGCTTGTCCGAGATACTTCCGATTAACAATTGTTTATGCCTTGTTGTTGTTGTTGTATTTATTGTTGTCGTATAGTATTTATTGGAGTATGTGTTTGCTTGTATCATTGTTGTTAACGAGATAGTATTAAGTGGTTATATTTTCTTGTTGGTCACGGAGTTAATGGACGGTTCATGTCCTTATGGGAGTGTTGATTGTTAATTTGATTGCGGGTGATATCTTAATTTTACGAGAAACCTTGCGTGGTCTCTTTTGGGTGCTGTTGACGAATTAAACCTTGGACACCGCCGTTACTGCACTCGATGGTTGCCTTTCGGGGGGAGGGGGAGTCTGTTGCAATTATTCGTCTTCTGTCGAATGGAACAATCCGCGAATTGTACCTTGCCCGACGCCCTGACGTCACGCCCTCCCTTTTACTAACCCTACCGTTTGCTTTGTTAAATCTTGTCAGTCTCCCATCAAACGCTGTGAGCAGAGCAGCACGTCGCCGGACTTTCGTTAAGTTTGGGAGCCTCAATAACCAAGGTAACTATGATTGTTTTTGAGCTATCGTAAATCAGTGCTAGTGGCTAATAATTTTGTATATTACGTTTGTAACGAAAGAAGAAATCTTGAAATAGATGTAAAAAGATTGTTATCCATAACAACCAAGACGTATCTTGTCTGTAATAGTCAGCCTCGCCTAAAACTAAATTTCAGTCAGTCAACTTGATGAAAAGACCTAAGATATGTAAAGTTCAGTGTCAGTACAGTTATATGTGTAATTTAAAGTCGTAACCTTGTAATGCAATTCTGTAATATTGTAAATTGTAACTACGCACTGTATGAATGCATGTGTGCGTGTTAATCGAACGATGTGGGTATAAAGTGTACTAAAAGATGTGAAAACTTTCAGTTCAAGACTTGGTTCGACGTTCCGGACCGAAGACACGAGAACGCGAAATTCGTGCAGTTTTTACACGATCTTCCAGCACAGACATAGCAGTGGTTCAAAGCAGGTACTGAGGAACACGCAGCCGTAGCGACCAGATACAGCAGGTTGCAAAAGAACTTATCTGGATTGCCAAGTAATATCTTTACCTTTAATAACTTACGGTGGCAGTTGCTGCATAATCACGAAGCAAAAGCGATACAAACTAGTTACTCATCATAAGTGTCAGAAGCAATTTTATAAACTTTTGTGATAGATAACAGTGTCAGAAATTTATAAGTAGATCACAGCGTGTACGCTGAACACCATTTTGTAAACTAGTATTGATTTATGCGACAGCCCCATATTTAGCATTTAACATTTTCTATACTCAGTTTTTCAAAAAAAAATTAGCTCAGTACTGACCGTTGCTGACTGGCATATAATTAGGTAAATTTTAGAGGCTCGTAATGTTTTTGAAATAAACGGGTCGCATCCGGCTCAGCTCACAGATTGATGCTTTCAACAATTTCTTTTACTTGCACCTCCTCCCTTTATAGAATTATGTTAATTATAGAAACACTTGAGAAATAAGTTACAACACAGAAAAAGTGTCTCAAGTATTTTGATGTGTTTAGATATTATATTATGTTAATTGTGTGTATGCTGGACACTTCCGGGGCTCAGGAGTGGGAAGTGCTACAGTTATAACACAATATAATTCGCTTTTTCAAAATTTACAAAGTTGGTGATTAGTACAGTGTAATATATAATTTGTATTACAATCTGTATTATATAGCTGCATAACACACGAGAATAAATAAAACATCAGTATGAAATTTTTTCATTTATTAAAACAGCTTCGACTCTTTGGCATAGAGATATTCTGAACCTCGCTGTTTTGGTATGTTTATGTAACTGGAAGACTACTCATATTGTATCTATTGTCACATATAACAACTACATTGAGATATGTGCAGTAACAGAGGCAGTTATATAGTCTGGAAAGGTCAGTTTTGCCTTAATATTTTTCTGAATACTCTTAAGTTTTCAGAAAAACGAAACAATTTATTTCAGTTTCTAAATATTTCAAATGTTTAAGCCTTCATGCAACTTACTTGGTCGCTATGCACGACGCGTTTCAGGATCAAGGTCCCATCTTCAGGTGCTCACTCGGGTCGAGCTCGTCAGTTCATAAAAACACACACATAAAACATAAAAAACACTGAATTCAAACACTCATACTACGCGAGAGGGGACGATGCGCATCGTCGAGAACGTTTACTTTTAGGGGACCTCTCGCACAGTATGAGTGTTTGAATTCAGTGTTTTTTATGTTTTAGGTGTGTTTTTTTATGAACTGACGAGCTCGACCCGAGTGAGCACCTGAAGATAGGACCTTGATCCTGAAACGCGTCGTGCATAGCGACCAAGTAAGTTGCATGAAGGAGTATCAGGTATCTAACCTATTTTGAAATTAACCATTGCAACTTGGTGACCATACACACAATGAATAAACAATTTGAAAAATGAATACAATTTTTATGCACATGTCATGGCTACCGTCTTGAAGAACAATGAGACGAAGCATTTAATACTTGATTGCAAGGGAAGTTACAGGAAAAAGCTGTTAATTTCGTAAACAACTTATGCTGATAAAATTAAAAGTCGTGCTGACAAACGAAGATTTGACAGGATACGTTTGAGAATCATTAGCAATGGAAAGGATAGCATAAAATGGTACAGTACAAACGAAAAAGTAGGAATAAGTTTTATGGCGCTAGCAAACGAGGGGAACTAACATTTTTAAAAATTCCAGGACAGAATTCGATATACTTCTGAATACAAAGGAAGAGGTTTTGCATTTCAGCGAACACCTTTTGCTGATGAAGAACAACAGCAACAACAAAAACTACTACTACAGCAACTACGACAACAACAACAACAATTACTACTACTACTACTACTACTACTACTACTACTACTATCATTATCATTATTATTATTATTATTATTATTCTGGCATCCCAAACCAATGTGGGTCTTAGCCTACTCAATGATTTTCTTTCATTTCGTCCTCTCACCACACAACCTTTCCCCGCCTCCCACATTCACGCTTCTCAAATCATCCTCTACGTCATGTATTCATCTATTCCTAGGCCTTCTACTAATTCTTCTGCCTGCTGGCTTCCTGTATGCAATTATTTTACTTATTCCGCTCTTATCTACTAGTCTTACGAGATCTAGTCATTTTAATTTCTATTGTTGATGAAGCTGACTACCTGAGAACGCCGTGTTAACTGATCCATTTTACAATTCACTGTTCTACAACAATACTCTAGAAGAAACCTTTAATTTGCGCAGGCACACAAATTTTTCGCAAGATTTTAAGCTCAGTTATTGTAAGCTGTTGCATTAGTTAATGCAACCAGCCTTTGCATCCATTGGCTATTATTGTCGAACGAGATCTCTACAAATTTTTAGCTGAAGTTTCTTTGCTTAATATTCTGGATTTGAGCAAATTTTTATAGTAATGACGCATATTTACACTTAGAATACGGCACAATAGTTTATTACTACAAGAGTTAGTTCGGGTAATCTGTGATCCTAAGTAAAAATAAAGTAATAATAAAAGTGTTCTAAGTGCGTTAAAATTGTTTAAACGTATAATTTCCAAATGTTGGGTTAGCGCTGTGTTTTCCGCTCTTCTACGGACTTCCATATACTCAGTTTTACTCTCATTTATTTTCAGCCCCCTTGTTTGCGCCTCACTATCTAGTTCACCTACGTTATTCCTATAATCGTCTATTTTTTTTCTATTGATAATAGCTATGTCATCGGCGTAGGCTCACACCTGTGTTGTTTTAACTTCTATAATATACACTGTCCTATCTAACTTTTGAATGGCTGTTTCCCAAAACCAGATTAAATAACGTAGTACATAGTGCATCCCCTTGTCGTGCCCCAGCATATGCAGCAAAGGTAGCAATTAGCTCTCCGTCAACTCTTCTAGCAGCTTCGGAACTCGCCAAAGCTGTATACCCCAAATGCGGAGACATTTGGCATTTCTTTCTTTTTCAGGCTATCAAAGGCTTGTTTAAAGTCTACGAACAGAATATGTTAATGTATGTTGAATTTATATGATATTTTGGTTTAATGTAAAAGTATGATTTGATGTGGAATGTTAGGTAGAAAGCCACACTGTTATTCCTTTACAATTTCCTCAGAATACTTGACCAGTCTGTTGTTTATAAAACTGAAAGAACCTTATATGTTACATTCAAAACTGTAAGATCCATGTAATTTGTGCTGAGAAATGTATCAACATTCTTATGTTTGGCTACACAAAGGCTTGTTTAAAGTCTACGAACAGAATATGTTAATGTATGTTGAATTTATATGATATTTTGGTTTAATGTAAAAGTATGATTTGATGTGGAATGTTAGGTAGAAAGCCACACTGTTATTCCTTTACAATTTCCTCAGAATACTTGACCAGTCTGTTGTTTATAAAACTGAAAGAACCTTATATGTTACATTCAAAACTGTAAGATCCATGTAATTTGTGCTGAGAAATGTATCAACATTCTTATGTTTTGGCTACACAATTTCATACGCTCATACTTCTGGGAGTCTCTCTTCTTTCCACGTAAGCATTATCAGATAATATACTGTCGACCATAAAGCTTCTCAATACTTTAGTAACTCTGCCGTTATTCCATCACATTTCCTGGTGCCTTATGGTTTTTAACATACTTAATTACGTTTTTTTTTGTATCTGGGGTATTCGATTAAAGGTTCTACAGTACGATTCACAATATTTGTCTTCTCCTCTAGGTTTTATTTCAAAGTAACTTCAAAAGTGACTAATATTTAAATTAATATTAGGTTGACAGTAGTAATAGTAGAGTAGTGATACTAGAATGGATGGAAATGGTAGTCCACGAAAGCTATTTGACATATGAGTTCTTCCTCCTGAATGCACGTTTTATTCGTGTTAACGGGCCATGATCAAGAAGTAAAATAAACCCTTGGGAAGTAAACATTTAGTAGCTACTTTTAAGGAACCATTCGTGCAAATGGGGGTCGTGCACACTTATTCTGTATTCCCACAAGCATCGTATGACCCAACTGACACATATCGAAATAGCGCCGAAACAACAATTTATTCATCCATATGTCCTAAATATGATCGCTCTCGTTTCTCCAAGTTGTAACAAGAGGAACATACAAAGTAACCGTAAAGCGGCTGAATGAGTCACATAGGAAAGATATGGACAAGTATAAAAGCGCTCTTTAGTCATTTACTATCGAAGAAGAAGCTGCTGTCTTGAACAATGTAAATTTCGTTTAATAATTTATTTACATATGAATGTAAAACTTCCGTGTTATTTGAGAAGAAGTAACGTAGTTTTATCAAAACATTCATTCTATAAAATTAAAAGTGTTACGACGGTCTCACTCATCATCGTATGGAACAGTAGAAACACATTACAGACAACATTACGGACAACAACCAGCTTTAATCACTCGCAAATAACAATTCGAAATCAACAACGTATCCAGTACAGTAATTCTAGTTAAATTTGTCCACACGCAACAATAATTTCAACTATTAGAGCTCCACACAATAACCACTTCGCCACAATATTTCGAAACACACTTCAATAAATCGCCACTTACAACTAACTTCTAAGCGGGAGCTGTTGTATATTTACTGTCCGCAGATGTTCCATAATTTGCGTCAAGAAGCACTCGAAAAGACTAGAGCGTACTTGTGTGCGGCCTTGGCAGAAACACACACCTGTTCGGCTGACCGGAAAACACGTAGAACGACGCTCTCCATTGTTCGAGAGCGTTCTGTCTTACAATAGAATTATTAGTAGGGTTAGAAAACTAATAAACTCTTACAAGCTGTCATTAGAAGTAGTCATTCTATATAGTAATGATTCTTTTATTACTAGCATAACTATTATTAGGACTTTTATTGTTAAGATTTTGTTGGCTGTCTGTCTTTGTTTACCGAGTCTTGCTTGACACACTCATCTGTGTCTCTACTATTGCCTCTAACATTATCTCTAACACGCCAGCGTGTTTGTGTTTTTATTACACCGAATTTCATATCCTAGAAATGTCCTCGCAGAAGAAAATATTGTTTTATTGTTTTAAACTTTCCAGTATCAGTTAAAGCTAGCAACAGACGTGTTAGAGTATAAATTTTAATTTTGTTCAGGGAAGTTGGCAGGTAAATTCTGATGTTCCTGGACAGTGGGTGGTACATATACAATCTACTAAAAATTAGGCAATCTCATTGGGTCCCTTCCTAGCCTGGCCCTCGTGATACAAATAAAATTGAGCACAATGAGTCTTCATGTTACAGACAGAGAAAGTATTAATATTTAACTGTCCATAATAAAAACTATCGTGTACCAGAATTTTCGGCAAATCACTATATTGCATAAAATCAATTACAAGACCTAATGTATTAACAAAATTTTGAGACAGCTTCTGTGAATCTTTAAGAGTAGCATAACATTCTTTTGAACGTCTTAAATGAACGAACAGCTCTGCTGCTGTGCATTTTTTAGATGTTCCCTTTAATGTTTTACTCTTCAACACAGCTTTTTTTCTTCACAGCATGAGCAGGTATCTACTTTTCTGTGGCCTACCAAAATGCAAAGACACATTACAAATTTTTACTTTAAAATACTGATTATAAAAACTATATTTGGTATTGGTGTCAGGATATTTTTGTTTATACAAGTCGAACACTTTTAACAATCGTCAATTCTACAGACACGTTTTTCCGGTTTTGAAGCGTCATGAGTACTAATGAGTCTTTAGTGGAAACTGAACTAATATGCTAATGAACTAATTAATTTTAATGAGTTTGTCTGTCATTTAATACTTGTATCATTTAAAATGATACAAGCGGCTCAGTAGATCAGTGGGTATGGCACGTGGCTAGTAACCTAAAGGTCCCGGTTCGATTCCCGGGCCCGCACCATAAAATCAAGGTACGCTTTTCAGCCCCCAGGTCGACTCAGCCTGTTGAAAATGAGTATCTGGGATAACATCCTGGGGATAATAATGGGCGGCTGAAGGTTAGTGTTTGCCACGCTGCCTTCCTTGTATGCCGTACGGCTCACATAAGGCAGCCTACCCTGCCTTCTCCTACACTACTTCAGGTGGTACACACGGGAGCCATTATTATATTAAATTAGTCTATGTTTTTGCACTTGAATTGCTTCGATCATTCTTTGAAGATCCAGATCTTGTTCACCTTTATTTGCCATTTGGTATAATATTAAACTACAGAACATTCTCGAACAATGGTGAGCGTCTTCCGACACCTTTTCCGGCTAGCCGAGCAAGTGCGTGTTTCTGCCAAGTACCCTCTAAAATTTCGAGCCTTTGTTAGAGACGCATATTATGGAACATTAGTCTAGAACCTTGCAAGCTATATATAGACGACAGCTGCCGCTTAGAAGTCATCAGTTTACAGTGAGCGATTTTCTTTAGTTCGGATCGAGTCATCAGTGAAAAGTGATTGTTGTGTTATAAGTAGTGCGGAACTCTTAATAGTATTATTGCATGTAGACAAATTTAACTGGAATTATTGTACGAGTTAATTACAAATTGTTATTTGCCAATAGTTGAAGCTGGTAATTAGTGACTTCATTGGTGCTTGTATTGGTTTCAACTGTACCAAACGACAATCAGTGAGACCGTTGTAACAATATGTTATATATTGTTTCTTGCTAAAGTTCAGTCAAATTATTAAAGCATATTTTGGAACACCTGGATAAGAAGAAGTAGGTTCAATTTAAAATGCTAGTACTAGTAAGATTTTTGTTTCTAATAGGAATTCGATTGTTTTTGTTATTGATAGGTTTTTTAGCAGACAAATTTGACG
The DNA here is from genome assembly GCA_034769895.1 of Magicicada septendecula. Classification (NCBI taxonomy): domain Eukaryota; kingdom Metazoa; phylum Arthropoda; class Insecta; order Hemiptera; family Cicadidae; genus Magicicada; species Magicicada septendecula. Next base: position 284,784,162 of record CM068370.1, on the reverse strand, counting down.
TGAGAAAAATGACTGAACTGTAAATCGATAAGATGTAAAAAATGAGAAAGTTATCACTTTTTTGAAATTTAAAACTATTTCAACAAAATTTCAACTTATCAACTTATTTAAAAAGAGAAAATCATGTTTACATACATGTATAGTTGCCCAGTGTGATTGGCTTGTTTCAGTTTTCCATCATAACGAACATACTCTGTCCATGCACACAAGCTATTTCAATCATATATATCTTTGATAGATGCCTGGATTTGTATTTAATTTCTTTTTTACACTTTTTGAGACTGTCTGCACCCGATATTTTCTTTTCATTTAATTAAATTCAATGAAATTAACCAAATAATAAAAAATGTATGTCACTGAACTAGAACAATGCTTCTGATAGAGTAAGTTAACACAATACTGCTTTTAAGCTACATCAGCTGTGGCACCTAGATGAGAACTGCTGTACCAGTGCTGCGCATTTGTTGCAGACAGGGACTTCAGTCACTGACTGAGGTACGTTTCTGCAATACATACAAAGTGGTTTTATCTATATTAAATGCATGTAACCAGGTCACTGATTGCATTAAAACATGCATTTGCCCTCAAAAACGACAAATCTACTTTAACCTAACAACTAAAAAAAGGGGGCTCAAGTCCTTTCTGAACTATAAGATTCATATATTTCATAAATTACAGTAGTTAAATTTGATAAACACAATACAACTGACAGGCCAAGTTTGTGCAAACGGTAGTGATATGTCAGCGCAAAAAAGTAATTGAAAATCATTGGTCACTAAAACGGGTAAACATTTTATTATAATATGCCCGTTACTATGAACTTTTTATGTTACTATGAATATTAATGGCAGAATAAAATGTGTGAAAAAAGTACACATTTTTACACGAAACCCAATTCAAATCATATGAGAAGAAATTTGTTTTTCTTGTGGGAAAAATATTCTAATATTCGTTTATAGAAAGGGAACATATGTTGTAATACTTGCTGAAATAGTATTGAGTTGCGGTGGAATGGGGTTGGGTTTGATTCGTTACGCGGATAAGAATCGAGGGTAGATCAAAGTGTACTGAGGTGAGTTTCGAGCGTACGTACGTCTAGCCACCCCTCCCTCCTATCACCCACGCTTCATTTCAACTTCGTCGTTGCAACATATACACTTCCATATTTAACGGTACACGAAACGCATTAACATTTTTTGTAGCATTTTTTAAAAACATTTGCAACAAAAATCTTTATTTCATCTAATCATTATTATGTGATCACATTGAATCATTACTAATTAGTTTAATAACATAGTTCAATCTGTCCTAATATCTTTTCTGTCTTACACGGGTATCTTTCAACTTACAGTAGCATTCTCATTGTTTCGTATCCGTTATTATTCTTCATCTTATTCTCACTTCAACTTTTTTTCTTTCGTATTCCCTTTTATCATTAATTTTGCAAACTTTATCATAAGATGTTTGATCAAATTTTGTTTCCTTTTCGTAATATGTTGCACGAGACTTTCCTCTATTGTTAATACCCATTACAGTACATCCTTGCTCGTCATCGCATCTACCAATTTAATCTTTTCCATACTCACATGCACTCCCACTTTAAAACTTTCTGACTGTTCCTCCTTCTTCATCGACTGTTTCTAAAACACAGTTGACAACACTATCATTGAAGCACTTTGCAAGCCGTTGTCTAAAAACAGACTTAATTCTGTTGTAAAAACTATATTCCACGTATTGACTACTGTACTTAGTATGAAAGGTGTCTAAACGATCTTTCCAGAGCGAGTAAGTACGTTTTTCGTCTATAATTGGTTGTAAATTAAAATTATTCGAATTTAAAATTGTAAACTAATTATGTTTACGTATACGACTAAAATATAATACGTTTAAATACTAATTACTTATACTCTCTGATGGATATGCTTCGTTTTGTAAATTTTAGTATATTATACTGTGGAGGTTAATATGGCTTTCATAAAGATGAAAAATTAATTTATTCTGAGCTAGACTTAACCTTATGGTCTGTCAGTAAGATTTGCTGAATACGCGCGAACATGCTAGCGCTCTACACCCCGCGGACGTCTGAGACTAACAATTTAGAATCACTGAGACGCAGCGTTTTACAATAGCATTGACTTCAATCTTATTTACATCTCTGAGACAGTTTTCTCTGTCATTTCGCAATATGTTCTGGTAGTTGTCTGTCTTTACTGTGTGTTCCTTGTGAATTGGTGTTAAAATTGTTCATCCTTTTCTTTACAAACTGGTTTGATTCGTTCCTACTTGACATTGTTGCAGACGATTTAAATGATTGTTTGGCATGAAAGTGAAGGATGTATCAGATTTCCAATTTTTTCACTGAAAACAAACATTTATATTTCTGTGCGTTCTTGATGTTAAAATCATACGTTATATCGTTAGAATTAATGGTTCCATTTTACTCGTTATATGATTGTTACAGTATAGTTGGACACATCTGACCTTATGCCCTAAATCAAATAAAATACTTTGCAAGAATAAAAATAATAGAAGCATTTTAAACAAGGTATATTAAAAAGCATATTGTGGTCAGTACGGTGGAACAGTAATATTAATTATTAACTATTAGTGATAAGGTGAATGACATTTGATATTATCTTAGTTATTTTTGTTAGTCTATCTTTTGGACTATCATATAAAATAATTAGCATAGTACAGTTTATACAGTCCATAGTAGTTTATACGACGTGCTAAGTAAATTCATGGAATTGAAATTCAATAAATGTGTGACAGATTCAAATTCACAAACAAATTGTAGTTGTAGACCATAGACCATGTAAGACCATGAACAGTAAGAAAACTACAACGATAGTTGTTGATAATATATATTAAAATGACAGAGCATCAATAATGACAGGTGGATAAGTGAGTACTCACGGAGACTATCAAATATTTCTGTAGTGTTCCAACTTTAATAAGACCACTACATATATATATATATATATATATATATATATATATATATATATATATGCGATTGCACACCAATGCATATGGCGTCACTTGTACAGAGAAATGAAAGTATAGATGCAACTAATTATGAAGTTAATAAAACAAAGATTTTAAAATTATTAAGTCTTAGATACGTAATTTTTATCAGGAAACTTACATTTTTCAACTTCATAAACATGTGTCTACACACGTGTAACTACAGAAACTTCGCTTTGACCAAGATTTGCTGCAATAAATTTTAGAATTTGAGTGAAAAATTAAAATTGAAAGACAGAACAAGCTATCACTAATCTCAAAATATATAATATACATTCTCATCTCTTTAGGGAATGCATTCTCTCTATTCAGTCACAATACTTACGCCGGAAGCGTAAAAATGAATGTCTTGCCAGCACTTCGTTTTGAAAACATTGATTTTCTTACAATAATTTACTTGTAGAGTCCAAAACTCTGCTCATTACAGAAATCCAGATTAATGTATTATTGTAATACATTAAGAGCATATTAATGTATATTACCTCTGTAAGTATTGAAGTCCTATAGTTTTTCCATGTTCTCACCAAGCGATTCATATTAGCTTCTACCACACCAACACATTTCCTTATGTCATCCAAGCAACCAACTTTATTTTATTCCACATACACAGAATAATTAAAAAGCCGTATTTTTTTTTATAAAGTCAAAAGTAACCAGCATTTGAATTACGCCTGGGTACTTGGTAGGCCCTACTCTGGCAATCGACGGTAACGACTTTCTTTTTATGATTATTCAACATCAACCACTTATCGCGCTTCCACCTTAATAATTGACTCCGTTACCTCAGCTTCAGAGGTAGTGATAAGGATAGTGTCATCAGTGTATCAGAGATTTTACTTGAATATTTTTATTTTATAAAACAGTACTTCAAGGCAAGCAATTTACTGCTTTGCCTCAATGTATATGTGAGTAGATTTTAGAGGGCTTTCCACGAAACAGTAACCTTGTCTAGGATGCCAAAAACTCGTCTACTCTTTTATTATCAACACTGCTTTTATAACTGCGTGACGCAGAATATTAATGACCATTAAATCTGCTTAGCGATAATTATTATTATGACGAATAACAATTATTATTGTTATCGATAGAGCCTCTATGTTATTAACCACCAACAAACTGAAACCGTAAAATAACAATGAGGTGTATTTGCGTACGTTTGTACTGTCAACTCATTCAATATTCAGCACCCTGACGATTGCTGACTGACTGGTTGATACCGTAAATATTTACTCAGTACAAGTAATTGAATTACTAAACAAATATTGATTGACGACCCAAACAGCGTGTGACAGCGTACGAGTCAGGAAATATTAACGAAGCCGTTCAGACTGGACATTCACATGAAAACGAGTAAACAGTTGTTGCGTCTTTCGGAAATTGGTACGGCCAATACTGGAACAGAGAATACGTATTTCCACGTCCACGTAGACGACTGAATGTGCCTGCACAAGGGGTAACTCGTGTTTACATTACATTACACACACACCGACACATTCAAAATTTTACTGAAAATTAAAGTTAACGTTTAATAAAAAAAATCTAAATCACGAATGTAAACAAACAAACAAACACTATATTTACGTTGATGATACTTGTATACGTGAAGTTTTACACAGACAAGGTATTAATATAAGCTTCAGATATTAACGTGTGTATAGCTATGTATAGCTATGTTCCCGTATGGAACAGGAAGGTGCATCACGTAATAAACATTTCAGAACAATAACATGAGCAGAGATGCGGTTTCTCAGGAGAATAGTGTGGACAATGAGGAAAAATAGTATTAGAAATGAGACGATGTATGTAACGGGAGTTGAATGCTAAGTCTGTGATGATTATAAGTTACTATTCCAGTGGCTAGGGTATGCAAGCAGTTTCGGCTCCAGTATGTCAAATTTGGGGATTGGAGACTAACTTCTGGGTGGGCCATACTGTAAAACGTTTGCCCTGGATACAAATTCATAAATAGAATTAAAACCTGGACCACGTGTTTCTACAACAAGAATATGTAAAAGCCATACTGACTCACAGTATATCCATCTGGTATGTTATTTACACACGCTTATCTTTAATCTTGCCCTCTTCCGGTGGTAGTGCGAATTAATATGCGTATAAGGTGACAGGGTAGATATTTGTTAATTACGTCGTTAAACAAATAATTATGGAGTAACAAAATTCCCTCGTGAATGCAAAATATCGAGAAACAAATAACTGTTGTGTTTGCCATGAGTGTCTTAGTCTTAGTGACTACGAAAATCGCCAAGATAATACAAATTTTGTACAATGTTGAAAGTGAAAGCAACAATCCTTGACGGGCTCGGAACAGTTTTATCAATAATCATCAGGAACGTAATGTCTATATAATCTAAGTCTGGTGAACTATTCTCTCCCTTTGAAAGCAGATCGTCATTGGTGAACGGAGTGTATTTAGCGGGAGAGCGCTTGTTGTCGAGACGTTTGACGACGCTGGACAACACACACACACCAGGAAAGATAATTGACATTATTTAAGTACAAAGAAGGCAGTATAAAACAGAAACAATCATGGTAGAATAAAGAATATGTAAAAAGTATATAGTTATAGTATGTATCCGTAAATAGTATGTATAAATTATAAATACTAAATTGAAATAACATACTATTTGCAAAATCTTTATTTCAAATAAATATAACAATAGCAAAAATTTAAATTGAAAAATAGCAAATTGAATTCCAGAAATACAAAGTAAGAAATTTTATATAAATGTTTATTTGAACACGCAAACCATTTAAATTCTTTCGGTAATCTTAGAATTATCTTCTTTGCACAATATGTATCATACGAATTTTAAATTGTTAGCTAAATTGGTAATTAATTGTTAAGTATCCGTGTACGTTAATGCCTGTCAGCGTCCAAACTAAAAAAATTTTTATGATAAATCAATACGAAGTTTATAAGTGTTAGTCATTAATATGAAGATTATTCCATGCTCTGAATATAATACATGCATTTTGAGGAGGAAAATAAATGTTAAACAATTTTCTGTTTAGATTTTAAATACAATTCCAAATTCAATATTATTAAATTTCTCTAAATATTTTCATCTCGCGATAATGTCTCCTCTTTACAAAATTAATCTTTATGTACGTTGTAGTGTTTGAAAGTATCTCAAATAAGCTAAGTTCCCCAGCTTTGTTGAGTATATAAATGTAAACAGGTATCTACAACACTGAAAAATTCACCCACTTGATGTTATCGCCAATTATAGATTTGTGTATATAAAACAATTTTTGCTAATATATAAGAAAGTAACAGCATACTCTAATAATTTTCTATATAAATACGAAACATTTTTGTCTGTTTTACCCATTTCTTTACCGTTTCTTGTCTTTTTTGATACGTCACTCAAGTGCAGCAGTATCAGTAGAAAATAAAATAATAATACTGACTGAAATGTATTTCCACATATTGTCTGCTGGTTAGGAAAAGTGTGTCAATGTGCGGAGGGGCAGGAAGTGAAAATACTGCTGCTAAGTAAACAAGACATAGCAACAAGGGGGTACTTTCGAAAATGCCGGTCACACAGAACTTATTCTCTATTCCCACGGCTAACATACTTGTTCGTTTGCGCGCGCGCGCGCGTGTGTGTGATGGCTTATCGAAGTGCCAGAGAAAGCAATTTATTCATAGCCGTGATCCCGTTTCCTGAATGTGAGCGCTTGGTACGTCAGCGTCGCGTACGAGAGTTCATGAGTAAAGCGTAGAATGAGGGAAACAGAAAGCGGTCGCTCCATTTCATGAAAATAATTCAAAACAAACAATTTTTTACAACCAAGTCGGCTATGAAACAAAAAATTCATCTAATTTACTTGTTGTTAGGTAAGAATACATCCTGTTGCTTTTATTAATTTTCCACAACATTATGTGAAATGTTTAAAAATTTCAGTGCGTAATCGGTAACCAGGATCTACCCAGTGTTACTATAATTATTAAGTTCCATATCAAATTTTGTATTCACCGTTTTTAATTTTCCATTATACAGTAACTGCTGTGCAAAGTATTATATTCAGTAATATATGTACATAAAAGTCTGTGCAAACTCAAACACACAAATAATCGTTACATAAATCCTACGTAGACCTAATATGTAGTAAGGCTAAGTATTAAAATGTCACTTGAAACTATGATCACTTTTTACGTGCAATTATAATATAAGTTTGTTTATATTCAAATTATTTAATTTAAAATCCGTTTTGTTATTTTATCTTCTAAGTCATGATTGTATTTATTATCCAGATATAATTTGATTGTATTTTACTTGTTGGAAACACATATCCACTCAAACAAGGCTTTAAAAAACTAAAACTGTTTCAAACTAAAACTAAAATTAAAATTATTAATACCGAGAACATCTTAAGGAATTTCTAAATACTGATATTAAAAACTCTTATATAATTAACTCTTATTAATTACGATGTACATTTCCGAAACGTAAGCGTTCAGTTGATTAAATCTTACTATCATATTTTTGACTATTAGTAAATTGAAAAGAATTAAGAAGGTAATTTAAAAATCTATATATTCAAAGTTTAATTTGTAATTTGTAATCTATAAAATAAAATAAAACAATGTATTGAATATATAGTGTGCCATGAAATTATGAAATATAATTTGTAACAAATAAATAAAAATATTACAATTTTAAAATATTAAAATCTTTTAAAAATTATAATTTTTAAACTGTTCAACTACTAGGTGTTTCAATTCACCTAAAGAGCATGTTAGGAGTACAAGAAGAAAGAATAAGTTATACGTTAAATGAAAAGAAAGGAAACATATTATTTCTCAACTGTCGCCATAAATTTGACGCTAATTTAAAATGCTGATGGCGTTTTAAATCGGTTAAAATTGGAATTGAATTAATGTAGGTACCCACAGTGGCCGCCCGCTTCGCTGCATACGTTTTGATCCAGCAGCAGAGTTGTGCGGAATCCTATAATATAATTACGGCTGTCATTTTCTAATGGTCTGGTGAAACGAAAATTATTTTCAATGCGCAAACCTTGTTCCACTGTCAATGTGTAAAGAGCTATTGGTTAGCTGTGTAACGTTTCACTTAGTATCTGCGGGAACACTTTACGAATAAATAAGTTTCCCTTCGTGTAACAAATAAAAACAAAATATATGTTCCATAGGGACTGAGGACTTTATTTATATTAAGTGATGAGTCAGATTGCCTCAGAAATTTACATTAACTTAAAACTTGCTACACTACTGTTATACAAAAAAAAAAGCATAACAGAACGGAAGACAGGACAGAGCTCAGAAATTTTTTCAGACAAGTTATAAACGTTACAACACATTATACTACAACCTATGTTTGAATGAAAAATCTACAAAATTTTAGTTAATATAATTTTGGCAAAAAAAGCTTAGAACTGAAATCGCACTGAATCTGCTTTCAACGTAAGGAAAATATTTCTTTTTAATGATTTAAATTTATCAACATTACTTTTAACAAAAGAGACATTGAAACGTACTTTGTTTTATAAAGACAACGGTAATAGAGACATAGTACTGAGGACGTACAGTACACTAAAGTATTGATTTACGTATGATTCGAATGAAAAATAAAACAGCATTTACAAATGTACACCAACAGAATTAAAGTATGTAATATACGCTAAATAAACTTTTTAAAACAGTAACTACGCAACATAGGATACACAGAAAGATACTAAAATGAGGAACGATAGTTAGAAAAGGAAGATAGAATGTGTGTGAAATATATTGTATGTTAAGGTACTGGCATAACGGGAAGAGAGAATGAGTGTGAAGTCAAAATACACTGAGTGAGTGAGAGAGGGTAATTTCAATTTGTGAGAGATGTAGCGTACTCCAAGAGAGCGAAAATTAAAAAGGAAAACACAATGTATATAACATATACGCTATGTTAGTGGAGTTGTAGGGAGAGAATAGATGTCATGAACAAAATGTTTTAACATAACTTTTACAATAAAGTTTCTTACAAATACTGATTGAATTAATATTAGGTTTTAATGTAAAAAACAATATAAACTCAAAGGTGTGGTGGAAAGGAAAAGAGAGAGAGGAAATAAGAGAGAAGAGCAATATTAGTGGTAATCGTGAAATCTCATAAATACTGAGAATAATAATAACGGTTTCTTTTTACCGCCTAAGTACGAGGTAGTCAGGATAGGCTGTCTTATGTGAGCCGTTCGGCTTAGAAAAGATACCGTGACCAGCACTACGCTTTAGCTACCTGTTATTATCCCAGGTACTCAATTCCACAGGCTAAAAACGATCTGGGGGCTGAAAAACGCACCTGAGCTTATGGTGCGCCCCAGATTCGAACCCGGGGGCCTCTATGTTAGTACCGAGGAGTCATACCGAGCCCCAATATATTGAAAATATGGAATGATAAAAACTTTGTAAAATTACTGATAGAAACTTGTTAAAAGCAAGAAACTTTAGGACGAAACATGAGTTGCAAAAGAAAAGTAATAAGCAAAGGCATGTATACACTTGGAAATAAAAATGACATAATATAGCTGTCCATGTAAAACACAATTATACTTTTGGGTAAAAGGGCTTTTAAAAACTTAAACAATAATTTATTTCTGTTTGCGTCCACAAAAAAAGTAAATTTGCAGTTGTTTTCAAAATAAAAGTAATTTCCTTATGTTAGTAAAACGGTGATTTTAATTATAGGCCTAATAATTGCTGCTGACGTAACAAACAATTAATGTTTGTTATGAAAATGATTCATTCATTTTCTAATTTTATCTGTTACGCAACGGTGACGTAAGAACTGTGGTCAAAAATTGGAAAGGGTATATTAACTCCAGAGTTATTACCACATAATTAACATAATGTTTATTAAAAAACAGGAGCTGATAAACTTAATGGACAAATTTAAAATTGTAAATTAGTAAATTAAGCTTTCATTATAAATTGTCAAAGAATTTTTATCTTTTATAAATAATAAAAAGGAATTTAACAACAAATGTATATTATTGATTACAGTATTTTGTGTAGATTTATGATCGAATTTGAAACTCATTATCGGAGACCGTCTGAGTAAACGAAATCTGATGTATCGAAACATAAATTGAAATTCAGAAAAAGAATTTTTACTCCTCGAGGGCGAAAAATATTTTAATATTCGGTTACAGAAAGGGAACGTGTGTTGGAATACTTACTGAAATAGCATTGAGTGCCGATGGAATGGGGTTAAGTTTGATTCGTTACGGGGTAAGGCTGGAGGGTAGATCAAAGTATTTTGAGATGAACTGCATACGTCTAGTCGTTGCTGTCGACGAAGCGCCTGTCCTCCCTCGCGACCCTAGCTTCATTTTAACTTTATCGCCAACATATGAGTATTACCATATTTACCTACGTGATGGCATTTCTACACTAAACGATAGTCGTATATATTCGTCAACAACAATGTGTACTTCTTTCACTTACACTCAACTAACGTCTTGACTGTTTTTATCTTTCCATTTAAGTAAAGACGTTGAATTTAATATAGGCTACACTGAACACAACTTAAAACAAATATTCCCCTAACTCTTAGATGTGTTTATTTTTGAAGATGTTTATCCCATAATATTAAATTTCTGGAAAATCTCGCTCTTGTACACACACCCACCTAAATATTTTGTGGTGACGGACACGAATAATTTTTTCTGGGGGGGTAAAGAATATTGTAAATGATTTTACACTTTTCTGTACTAGTATTTTATTTTTCTCCATTTTCCATACTAACAAACATACATATAAATTTTCCATTGACGTATTATTACATGTACTAACAAATTACTAGATGTGATTGTCTAAAGAGATTTTATATTGGTGAACAATTGTACACAGGCCTAGTAATTAAAATAAAACATATTGCTTTATGTATAAGAATTTTTCATTTGTTTCTATGTAAATACATAGTAAATAGAAATAAGTAAAACTTTAAAAATAAGCCAAAGGATGTATTATTCAGCCAAAAACGAAAATATTTAATTCGATCTTTATTTAAAGAAAATTATTGTTAAAGAAAGTTTTCGGAATCTGTATAATTTTATAAACTACGTAAGTGCAATATTAATATTATTATCCTTTTACGTTTTTCACCTTATTCACTTCTAGGTTTAACATTACACAATTCACTAGCTTTATGGTACTAAAAGATGGGAAATCATTGTTTAAATAAGGTGATACTTGTCGTGCACGAATGTGAGAGTGTGTGTGTGTGTTTGTGTGTGTTGAGGGGTGTGTGGTTCTTTTCGCGTGTTATTCTGTTTGCTGTGGCAGACAGATATGTAGTAAATATTGGAAGTACAAACTGCAAAGGGACAAGAAACGCCTTTTATTTACAGACAGTTTGATTGCCAATAAGCACAGACGAGCACACAAAGTGGCCGGTTTCCGGTCGTTTCAAATTTCCGGATTTTCTGCGTCCCAGGCTGTGTCTCTTGTATTGGCTGAAAAAATTAGGAGAGGGAAAAGCACATAAGTTTTAAGTCCCAAAAAAACCTAAAAGATGAACTTTTTGTCGTTACTAATCAACACTTAAGCAAGAAGACTTAATCTTTTAATTATCCATTTGTCTCTCCTTCTATTAAAAATATCTGTATCGTACATTTTATAACTCATGCGACTCCAAAAATTATTTGTCAGCTTTGTTAAATTATAGTAGTTATTTTATTATTATATTATTATGGAATGTGATATTTTTATTTATTTGTATACATTACATATAAGTTAATATGATGTTAAATGCATTATTATATTTTTATAAAAGTCACAAAAGTCATTAATTATTTATTGCAGACTGTAATAGCATATGTGATACCCGGTATGCACTCTGATTCTGACGTTCTTTGAAAAAAAAAATGTTGTTGTTTCATTGCTTAGTCCTCTTCAATCCACTGGTCTTCCTAAGTCTTCTACACAAATTGTCTTTGATCTGTTGTTTAGTCTACGCACAATTAGCACTCATCCGTCAATAATTGGAAACTTCTAGTCATTCATTTCATGAATTCTACAGTGTTCAAAACATACCACGTAAGACCGATATATCGACGAATACAATTTTGCTTATGTTAATGGCGACTATAAAAGACAAGTTGCATGCGACAGCAGGTGAGTTCGGCAAATTGCTTATACAAAAGAGTTGACTGCGGTACTAGTGCAAGTGTGAAGTTTTTGTATTGAGAAATTGTCAGCTGTTATTATAGCAGAGAAATTAATAACTGTTATTATCTGATGCACAGAGTAAATTGATAATCCTAGAAGAATAAATGTAACACAAGTTCTCTTGTATTACAGTTATATATGTTGTAATTTATATTACAAATAAATAATTATTTGCTGTAATAATTTTCTGGTTGAGACAAATTAAAATTATTACAATCGATTTCTCTGCCATTTGGAGCTATATTCCACTGTTTGAAAAAAAAAACGATTTCCGTAGCACTCTGTTATTATAAAGACAATACTTCACTAATTCATGGGTGGACCTTAATGAATACTATTTTATACAGATAAGACAACATTTTGTTCATGGTTCATGAAACTGTCTCATAAAACTATACCTGTCATCCTCAGCCTAATGTAGTATCGTTAAATTATATTTTCGGTAAATTATATTATCTCTGAATTAATTCTCTCTCTCTTCCCTCTCTCTCACACACACACACGCGCGCGCGCGCGCAGAAACGCACTCACGCATACATTCATACACGCTTACACATACGCACGTGCATACATTAGAGAGTAAACTGGCTCTTAGAGAGTAAGACCATTAATAAGCACGTTGAAACATGATGCTTCTCTCATAAACACTCCGAAGTCGGGCTCCCATCTGCCGCAGAGACTGGTCAAGAACTAAACGTTATCTTTAGCCTGTACTATTCAGAACGAATGCAAACATGCCAGGTACAGCGCTCATATGTCCTCGAACTACTACTTCGAATTTTTAGAAGAGCAGGGAATAGAATTCGCAATTTACAAGGGACAAACTCTCACTAGTTTGTCAACAACAGTTACAAATTTGTAGATCCGAAAGGTGGGGCGACAACCGTTAGGTCCTTCTGGACGAACGTTAAACGTGGTAATAGGTGGGAGAAAGAATAAGCCGGAATCAACTAGACTCGTGGCACTGTGATTTCATGTGCAGACATCACGATGACAGCAATGATTTAATCTGAATAAATGTAAACAGACATTCATGTATACTAGTCGCCTGAATAGCTGCTGCATTACTCTTAAGTAACACTGAGTTTAGGTTAGACCTATCAAATTAATTTCTTGCCCTTAACATCAGTAGATTCTTGGATTGTCTTTGGTCATAAACACATCTCTTTCGTGATAGAGGTAAGTCAATTAAAATAATTTCCCAGCCTTAGAGTACAGACACTTCATATACTACACTCAGTTTAGTGCGAGGCCAAAGGTGACCATAATGTGAGGCTTACCTATAAAAGACTTAATAATCTCATGTCTTAAAATTTCATTTTACAAGTGAAGCAGACTTTCGGAATAAGGATTTGAACAAATGGATTGCGGAAGGAAAAATTAAAGTTAGCTACATGGAATGTTAGAGGGATCAGTGGCAAAGAAATAGAATTAGCAAAAGTAAGTTATTTGAGGAAAAAATGTTAATATAACAGTATCAACTGAAAGAAAAAAGAAGTTAAGAGGTTCTGCATATGGAGGGAATTATGTAATCTTTTATATTGGTGTGAACGAAAGATTCAGGGCAGGTTAAGGCGTGGCTATATACGTGAATATAATATGGGAAAGAAAGGGTAAAAACTATGATTTTGTGAGTGAAAGAATAATATCCCTGAAGGTTAAGTATGAAAAAGGATACATTATCATAATAGGTGTTTATGCTACAGAAGAAGGGTAAGAAGGGCAAACAACTTTTCTCTATCAAACGCTACAAAAAATAATTGACTAGTATAATAAGAACTATAGTGTAATACTTGTTGGCGACTTAAATGCTAGAGCTGTGTGCCGTGTTTAGAAAAACTCGGTGGTGGTTTTTTTAACGGGAACGACCTGCCCGTAATTGGAATTATTAATTTACGTATTTATTAACGTAAGGGTTTACGTAAGAATTTACGTACGTATTATCGGCTTTGCCGTCGTAATAATTTACGTTCGCTGCGTTATCTTTCCACCGGGCCGATCCGCGCGCGCTCTGTGCCCGGCGCTTCATACCATTTTTTCAGCAGCAGGACTCTTCAGTCCAATTCTGTCGTTCAGCGTAGCAGCGTCTATATCCGGCTGACAGCGTCAATGTAAAAGGTTTTGTCTACTATCTGCTACTATGTATAAGTAGAAGTCTACGCGACCTTCCGGTAAGTGTGTTAAGATATATATATATATATATAACTTACTAATTCATAAAAATAAATTGTATTTACTTAACATTAACGCAGATGCAGTGCGATAGGTATTGCAGTAATTTCTCAGCACGTGGCAGGCAACAGGTTAAATTGTTTTATGTATGTTTGAATCTTAACGCTGGCTAACAGATATTAATCCATTATCTCATTAATAATGTAATAATAATAATACTCAATTCATTAAATTAGAATGGGGCGTAAGTTAGTTATTTTCCTGAAATGATTGTACATCACGAACTTGTTAAAGTTTGCTAGTTCCTGTCAGGGGGGGGTTAAGTGCTTCACGAAAACTTGTGAATAACTCTTTATTTGAAATGATTATTATGTTGAATGACTATATTTGGATATATTATAGACTATAATATTTAAAAGTGTTATTTTGAAGTGATTTATTTGATTCAATGGGGTTCTATACATAAGTGAATTTTAGGAGATTGTAAACCGGGCATGTCACGAAATGTCAGCTGGGTAAATGAGGTAGTGTGGTTTATTAAACCTGTAAGTAATCACCGATATAATTGTGCAGGGTTTCCGACGTAGACGATAATCTGTCTCGCTCCAGAGGATGGCCGAATACCTGCTTTCCATGATATAGATTCCGACTTCCGTCAGCTGTCAGCCTGGATGGACGGACACGGACACACACTAGACCAGATCCTCTACCCATATGCTGCTAACCAGGTGACATTTAAGCTTTTTGAACAAAATGTTTGTGGCCGATAAACTCTTTTTGAGACACTTGTGGAGATGCTCCAGTTTGGGGACTTAGTTCACATGGGATTGGGGACAATTGAGTTTACATGTTACCTTGTCATTGTTTTTTTATTAAGGCTTACGCCTCATTAATATATTAATGTCTATCTCATTCAGAGAATTGTAAACTCAGCCAGGGTCATGCATCACCCGAGTTGATGTGAGTTTTCTGTAAATATGGTCGGCATTTCCGGCCACTAAATTATTTCTGTGTTAAGCATGCATGTACGGATGTATCTGTCCCCGTTGGGAAATTTTATGGTTAATTACTTTACATTTAATTGGGTTGCGTTTTGGATTGTTAATTTAAAGGTCGGGGGAGGTGTTTTAACCTGTGGACGACACCTGTAGGTGCCGTTCAACACAGGACCATATCATGTCATATTTTGCTGGATCTCGTCCGGGCGCATGACCGTGCCTGAGGCCAAGTGGATATTTTTAAGGAACACCTTAAGCATGTTTTAGTACATTAATTACATAGATTCTGCTTTTCGAAATTCAATTTACTGTTCAGCTAATTTTGTAACCATTAAATTTTGCCATAGCCAGCACAGTAATTGTTAAACTTTGTTGCTCACAATACCAATTAATTAATTAATGTTAAAGAATGCAAGACAAATCAGTACCAGTTATAAGTATTTATGGGTGGTCACGTTCCACTGTTTTTGCAAATTTTTGTCAGGAAAATAAAGGAAATGAGAAATGCAATTATGCAACCGGGCATCCATGTTGACCTCGTGATGGCAATTATTATTATTATCATTATTGAGATCCGAAATTGATAATTAACTTTTGCTTGGTACTTGTGTGCCGTTCGGACTGTTTAGTCACATTGACTTTGACTGTTCATATACTTAGAATTTTGGGGCATGTCTACTTTACTCTTTTGGGATTTATTAGTTGGGTTTGAGTTTATTAATTGAAAATTTATGGTGGGCCGGATACGTGATCGGAATAAGAGGGCTGAGGGTGTATGATGACAAAATATACGCTGTTAACCAGGTGAACATGTGGTGTGCCATTTATATGTAAATGTGTATCTATGTTAATTATATGTTGTGTGTTATGCCTTATGTGATTGTTAGATTGTTATACTTGAATATGCATATATGTATATATATATATATATATATATATATATTTCAATCACTTTCTGCTACAGTCCGTTTCTTGATGTATATAATACTATAATACTTATAACTGTTTTACCTCAAGATATATTTTTTCCTTTAGGAACATGTTTCGGGAGATCCTGTTCTCCCATCTTCAGCCTTCGCCATCTTGCTTCTGGTGCAGTATTTGTGTGTTGGCTTCTGGATGTTATTAAGGTGGTTTGTTGGTCTTTGGTCCTTCAATGTTGCATTATTGTGTGTGGTTGTGGTATCTGTTTTTTGTATTTTGTGTATTTTCGATGTTGAATGCTTTGAATATTGTGTCATGTTTTGTATTGATTTGTATTTGTTCTGGCACCATAATGAACATTTGGGAAAATTTACAGATTTACAAACATAAAACACAAAACAAATTAATACCAAAACAAATACAAATCAATACAAAACATGACACAATATTCAAAGCACTCAACATCGAAAATACACAAAATACAAAAACAGATACCACAACCACACACAATAATGCAACATTGAAGGACCAAAGACCAACAAACCACCTTAATAACATCCAGAAGCCAACACACAAATACTGCACCAGAAGCAAGATGGCGAAGGCTGAAGATGGGAGAACAGGATCTCCCGAAACATGTTCCTAAAGGAAAAAATATATCTTGAGGTAAAATAGTTATCAGTATTATAGTATTATATATATATATATATATATATATCATGTTATGATTTGTGGAATTTACTGGGAGGGTCGAGACTATGCGCCATTTTACATTATTATTATTTATGCGCCATTATTATTCAAGTATTATTATTTATGCGCCATTATTATTCAAGCTCAACTATTTGGCGATAACTATGTATAATGGAATTATAATAACGATTGGGGGTTTTGGAAGTGAGCTATTCTTGATTATAAAACACTTGTAATATTATCTTACTTTTCAAGGGCGCATATATTGTACAAAAGCAGAATACAATAAATCCTGTTATTGTTATCTTAGAGCAGAGTTTCATTTGCAAGTCCCATCATACTGGACCCAGCGCATTTTTGGCTTCTCTAGGCTCTTGCCTAGTTCTAAATAACTAGTGGCCTCTCTTTCAAAAAAAAAAATAAATAAATAAATATAAAAATAAAAAGAAATAAAAGAAGTTTGTTTTCTATATAAAAAAGTATAAAAGGAAAAAGGGGTTACAGTTGGCAGTAATGCCATTCCAAAATTTATAGGGCCGCATGGAGAGCCAACAATAAACAGAAACGGTGAAATATTGAGGTAATTTGTGGCACACAATGGTCTAAAATAACTGATGGATTTTTTAGGAAAAAGGATATTCATAAATATACCTGGTCGGCAAGAGATACTAGATCAATTATAGATTATACAATAGTTAATAAGAAGCTAGTATCGCAAGTTGAAGATAGAAGAGCCTAGATGTGTATGACATTTTTTCAGATCGTTTTCTTTTGACATCAAATGTAAAGTTACATAAGCGATGGAAAAATCAAAATAATTTTGGTCAACAACAACAAAATAATGAATTAGTCTTTACAGTTTGTGGATTGGAGGATGCAAGTAGGCCTACCAGAAATCTTTATCATAACAGAATAAACCAGTGCATTGCGGTAACACCTACTAGTGAAGACATAGAGGTAGAATGGAGCAATATCAAGAAAATAATAAAGGAAGCTAAGAAAGCAGTAGGTTGCAAAGAAAGTGTAGACAATGGAGGGATATGAGAATTCGGACAGAAAAATAGATACCGCTGCAAAGATTAAAAATGTTAGCTTTAGAAGATATATATCACATCCAACTGAAGAATCAAGAGAAGTATACCAGAGAATAAGAAATGAAACAAAGAGAATTATTAGGCCTAAACAAGCCCATCAAGACTCATGGGAACTCTTCATAGCCTCTATGGAACACGATTTATATGGTAGACAGACTAATGCATATACAGTGATGAAAACATTGAATAGCTCTGAAAGAGAAAAGATTCGTAATTACATGATTAAGGAAAATAAGTGGACAAAACGTTACAGAAAGTTATATTTTGACATCCCAATAGAAAATGATAAGGAATATATAAATAAGCCCAGTGGAAAAGTCTAGATAAGTTAAGTCCAACAAGCAAGGTAGGTAGAAGAACTCCAACAAGCAATGAATGGAATTAAAAGTGGAAAGGCACCAGGACTTAACGAATAAATGCTTAGTTATTAAAATATTGTGGCACATTATTGCTATTACGAATTATACATTTTCTAAATAACATTTGGATAGAAACAATATTCCGAAAGAATGGAGGCGGCCAAAAATGATGGTTTCGGAACAGATGCAAATAATTACAGAGGAATAAGCTTAGACTCAACGTACCAAATATATACAAGCATTCTTAATGAGAGATTAAGAGTCATTACAGATGCATTACTTCTTGAAGAGCCAATGAGTTTTAGAAAGGGTAGGTCGATTGTGGCTCCAAAGTTTTTATTACGACAGATAATAGGGGGAAGACGGGAATATAACTAGGAAACGCATATCGCTTTTCTTGATCTGGAAAAAGCATGTGATAACGTAGACCGTCAAAAGTTATGGAATATTATGGATAAAAGAGGATATCCACAGAATTTAATAAATTCAGTTAAGATTCTTTACAAAAGTATATCTGTAGTCCTGGATCTGAATGGTAGGCTCTCAGGTGACATTCCAGTAAATAAGGGAGTTAGGCAGGGATGCTGAGTTTCCCCAACCTTATTTTATATATAAATAGAGCTTAATAAATCAATTTGTAAGGGTTCCCTGCTATATGCGGATGACATAGTTCGTATTCAATAAAATAAAGATGGTTTTCAAAGAACTATGTTTTAATTAGAAAAAGTAGCAAGAGAGTACTCACTAACGTTTATCCAGTGAGGACTAAGATAGTTATAAACAACAGCATTTTAGAACAAGTGACCCGTTTTAAGCATCTCGGCTGTGCAGTAAGCTATGAATCTGAATATGATGGAGAGAAGATAAATACCCTAAATTTAAGATTATTTGTAGTATGATACATAGACATATTAGAAATAAAACAAGACACAACATTATATATTAAATTAAATTTTATAAGATAATTGCAATACTCACATTGATTTATGCGAGTGAGGCGTGGGTAATGACAAAAAACGAATGCGGCGAGATTCAAAGTGCTAAAATGCAGTTTCTTCGAAATACTTTAAATTATACATTACAAGATAGAACAAGGAATGAGAATATCAGAGCAGAACTCGAAGTAAAGGACATAAATGAAATTATTTCAATTTACAGAAGACAATGGTAGGATAATCTGCAAAGGATGACAGAGTATCGATTGTCGAAAGCGGCACTGAACTATAAAGCCATAGGACCATGAGCTATAAGTCTTGATGTAGCCATGTGGGTCGTCCGGGTATGAGATGTGTGCCGGAACAGGTTTATATAACCTAATCCTTGAAGAGGAAGGAGAAGAAGAAGAAGACGAACGAAGCAGTCTTTGCAAGATACTTTTAAATTTGAGTGTGGAAGTAACAGAATTATTGTTAAAATTTGTATATATAAAATTTATCATTTTATTTATTAACTGCGAATATTGCCATTCCTAGTAATACTTGACCAGAATGTATCTTAATCCCTTGATTATGGTCTGAGAATTGTACAATCGAACATCACCATAAATAGTAGAGTAAGTTATATAACAATAAATTAGTTTATGATACATTATGCATATATCACGGTAGTTTGTGTGATTGTGGCCTTCACACATAAAGACAGACAGACGTAGTTAGGGAATGCTGAATGCTCTGTGTGACGGCACACCCTAAGGCTGTACGTTGAGTAGGAGGCGCAGCGTCTTATCAACGACGTCAAATTTACATCTGAGTCGTTTTGTCTCTGTTCCGACTGTCTGTGTTTTCTACAATCGGTCGGTTTCTTTACAAACAAATTTTACCTTTTTCGGCAAATCGTTTTACTTTACTTCTTTCTCGCAGTTCTCCACATTTGTACGATAGTGAGTGTATGCGCTTGCGCATAACACAAACTGTTTTTTCTTTGGTTTCAAATTGGTCTAATCCGTTTCCTATTGACAGGATATTCTGAGGAGGAGAAGCAGCTTTTGTAGTCGGTTCCATTTCCTCCATTCTCTCAGCCACTATGTCAAGTACTTCTTTAGAATTTAATGTACCCTGATAAACTCAATTAGATTAAAAAAAAAGGAAAGTGCATAGTTGAGATTATAGTTATTATTAAAAAATATTTAACCCCGAGATTAATAAAAATAATGATTAACTGTGTGGCAAGTGTCTGTACGTATTTTTTAATCTGCAGTAAGTCACGAACAGTTGAAGCCGAGGTAACTTAAACCTATACTGCCAGAAACTAGGAGCACAAATGAAATCTGCTGTCTCGATATACAAGTCGAATAATCAGAAGAGACTAATTTTCTCCTCAAAGGGGAAAATATTTTAGCTTTCGACTGCAGAAAGGGAACGTACGTGGAAATATTTTACTGAAATAGCATCGAGTGTCGATAGAATGGGGTTAGGTTGATTCGTTACGGGTAAGCCTGGAGATTAGATTAAAGCATTTTGAGATACATTATATATGTGCGTATGCCTAGCCATACTCACTGTTGTCGAAGGCCCTCTTGCCACCTCATCACCCCTTTACCACTAACATATGGGTATTTACATATTTACTTATATTCTATGTGCACTCATTTATAATTTCCAAACACTTATCCCTTCTTTTTCTAGTTACTGAAGCTTAAGTAGTAAAGTGATTCGATATATAAGACATAAATTATCTATATACTGAAACTTTGTACCTTTGTCGATCTTCTTGTTGTATACTTAATATTCTTTGTGTATATTGTAGCATGACAGATAATCCACTAAGCAATAATTCCATCCTGATCATAAATAAATTTAAATTACATTAAATCAAAGGAAAATTCAAAGGAAAATAATTAAAAATCGAAGGAAAATACCACCATAAAGGAAAAAGTAAAATTAAATCATAAAAATGCAACAAAATGTATCAAGAAAATTAAATCTAAAGAAACTAAAATAAAACCAGGATAATACCCAGATAGGATAGGAGCAGGTAATAAAGAAAATACCCCGAACCAACCAACGGACATAATGAAACCAACTTACCTTGGAAAACCCAAGAAGGAAAAAGTGAAGAAAAGAAGATGTAGGAGGGGAGAACTACGAGGAGTACCCATGGAAAACCTATTACTAACAATAACAAACCCCGAACCAAATGTTAATGTCACCCAAGAAAGTACCCCTAAACCTCATAGAAATGTAAAATAATTATAAACAAAAGTGTTTAGTAGTGTAAATGGAAGTGCACCAACTAAAGTTATTATATAATAAAATAAACAATTCTTCACAGTCCATTATAACTAAAAGTTTGGTCTTAGAATATTGTAGAACTCAAATATAAATCATACCCAACAGTGTAAGTGAACCAGTGCAAGTGATTTCTATATAATAAACTTCAAGTAAAGGTGTAACTGTTACTTTAACTATATACAATTAAATAAATTTAATGTTTTATATAAATACAGAGATGACATATCATGAAGTATTATTATGAAAATATTTCTAATGTTTCATAGAAGAGGCCACCTGTTATCAAAAAACATTCTTTGAAATGTAAATGATAAAGAGAGCAGGTAGGGAATAATTACTGTGACAGGGATTAAAATGTAATACACCATATAAACAGAAAGGACTGTAATCAAATTAAGTTTAAGAAAAAATAAAAATTAAATGGCTAATTATATTTGTGTTTAAAGCCTATGAACTCCACATTTCAAGGTGGTGTATAGAATAAGAATTATAACTAATATAATAATGTTTATTATGTATAACAGTGTTCATACAGACTAAAATGTCTCTGTATGTATACCATACTAGTTTACAAAATGTGTTATGTATTTCTAAAAATAGTTAAAAAACTAAAATATCTAACTTTAAAGACTAGTAATTAATTTTCAATGTTGTTTTTGTATTCTGAGCATGAGTATAAATATATGCTACATATTACTACATATAACGTCGGAAATTTAAAATTCTGTAAGTTATTCGTGTCAATAAATTCGCTTCTGTTTCACTGTAAATAAATCTGGAGTTAATAAGATTGTCTTACTTCACTAATCGATTGGCGATTTTCTTCTTTCTCAAGTAGATTTCTCCCCTCGAGTAATGGTCGCCTTTCTATTAGTCCTGTGGTTAATTAAAACTCTTATATTAATGTTTGAAATAAAATTAAAACCAGATAGTTGAATTATTATTATTTATTGACAATTATTTTTTAATATATCGATTTAAAATCGATGATTTTATAAAGCTCGACTCTTTCACAGGGGTAATCGATTATCAATACAAGTTATATTATACAAATATTTTCGAATGGTTCATTGAACGGTTATAATTATAATAGTCAGAGAAGGGGCAAGTATAGAAAGTATAACATTCACAAAATAAATCTTAATAATTAATAATAACAAAAATAGTTTATTATATATAATGTTTATAAAATTGAAAAGTCAAACCAATTGCCGTGACGACAGATCTCATTCCTTGTGGACACTTTGCATGATGGGATTTCTCAAAATGGCGGCTTGCTCGCTGTTCGGTAAAACTGGAATCGACGTAGTGAAATTTTCTTACAATAAAATTGCCTTCACAACTGCTTCCTCGGTTCCGCAATATTGAAGAATGTCTATTGGGTTGTTAGAGGTGTCCTGGTTAAGTGTTCTGTCTTCACTGACTTTAAATGTTTTGTATTAGGTGTGTTCACTTTGTCTACGTGTCTGACGAAAAATGTGAAGTTCGTTTGGTTATGTTATATATTGTGTTTTATAGTTTGATTAGTTTATTTCACTTATATTCTGTTCCGTATTAATTGTTTTCACTGTTTGTGGTGGTTGTGTTCATTGATTTTAAGTTCAATATACTAATTTCGGTAACTCTCGGGTTTTCACTGCATGATAGGCTTAACTTTATACGCCACTAAAGTATTCGCTACATAGGTTCTTAACGCGAGCTTAATCAACCGTTCGCTTCGAATGTTAATTAAGAACTGTTTTACTTCCTTCGTCTTCTGAAATATCTTGCCCAGTTAATATTAGAAAAGTATTGTTTCAATTATTATTCACTTCCTATGCATGTGATTACAGTACATTATAGTCAGAATATACGAATAACTCGTATTTTAGTTATTGATTAATTTCATGAATTAGTAAATACATAATCGGTTTCTTTAACTCCTGCTGCTTAATTTGACATACAATAGTCCATCTTTATTAAGTTTTTTGTCGAAATTGCTATATTTCTGTCATTTTGGAAATATAGGCTCAATATCTGCTTCCTGTTCTTGTCCAAAATTTTAGCCATCTTATGTGACATAAATATGATTATAATAAATCTCAGATTGTTATAAATCTTTACCTTCTGTTAATTTCTTACAAATTTATCATTTGATCATTCTTTTAATTATAATTCATGAATTTGCTATTCCTCCTCTGAAATTGTTACATTTTTCATTTGCAAATTTTTTAATAATTTTATACATCTTTTTATATTATTCTTTTAAAGTATAGTTATAGTTATAGTAGTTGGTGATTGAATCACCTTATATAAATCTCATTAGATTACTTGGTTTATTTAATTTCCTTACTCAATTATTATGTTATTGGAATTTCCTATTTGGCCTAGATTTTATGGTTTTATATTTATTGTTTCTTGAATAATACTATTCCTATTCCCCTTCTGACTTTCTAAAGTTAACACGATATTAAATAAAATCTTCTTATATAACTATTGGAACATGTAGCATTGTATTCATCCTCATAATACAAAAACAATATTGAAAATTAATTACTAGTCTTTAAAGTTATAAATTTTAGTTTTTTAACTATTTTTAGAAATACATAACACATTTTATAAACTAGTATGGTATACATACAGAGACATTTTAGTCTGTAAGAACACTGTTATACATAATAAACATTCTTATATTAATTATAATTCTTATTCTATACACCACCTTGAAATGTGGAGTTCATAGGCTTTAAACACAAACATAATTAGCCATTTAATTTTTATTTTTCCTTAAACTTAATTTGATTGCAGTCCTTTCTGTTTATATAGTGTATTACATTTTAATCCCTGTCACAGTAATTACTCCCTACCTGCTCTCTTTATCATTTACATTTCAAAGAATGTTTTTTGATAACAGGTGGCCTCTTCTATGAAACATTAGAAATATTTTCATAATAATACTTCATGATATGTCATCACTGTATTTATATAAAACATTAAAGTTATTTAATTGTATATAGTTAAAGTAACAATTACACCTTTATTTGAAGTTTATTATATAGAAATCACTTGCACTGGTTCACTTACACTGTTGGGTCTGATTTATATTTGAGTTCTACAATATTCTAAGACCAAACTTTTAGTTATAATGGACTGTGAAGATTTGTTTATTTTATTATATAATAACTTTAGTTGGTGCACTTCCATTTACACTACTAAACACTTTTGTTTATAATTATTTTACATTTCTATGAAGTTTAGGGGTACTTTCTTGGGTGACATTAACATTTGGTTCGGGGTTTGTTATTGTTAGTAATAGGTTTTCCATGGGTACTCCTCGTAGTTCTCCCCTCCTACATCTTCTTTTCTTCACTTTTTCCTTCTTGGGTTTTCCAAGGTAAGTTGGTTTTATTATGTCCGTTGGTTGGTTCGGGGTATCTCCTTTATTACCTGCTCCTATCCTATCTGGGTATTATCCTGGTTTTATTTTAGTTTCTTTAGATTTAATTTTCTTGATACATTTTTGTTGCATTTTTATGATTTAATTTTCCTTTTTCCTTTATGATGGTATTTTCCTTCGATTTTTAACTATTTTCCTTTGAATTTTCTTTTGAGTTAATGTAAATTTAAATTTATTTATGATCACAATGGAATTATTACTTAGTGGATTATCTGTCATGCTACAGATTGCCCTCCTCCAGAAGTGATTAGTTCAGACTATACTTGGTTTGTCTGAAATAATTGCTTATGATAATTATTATTTTTTTTTTATTCTTGACTTCCTTCCATTTCTAAATTCTCTTATACATATTCGAGCTTACATTTATTTTATTCTTACTTGATCTTCCTTGATAGTAATAGTCATCTGAGTTTCATTTTTGTTATTTTATTTTCATTTTCTTAACTTGGTGTTTTATCCCTGGGATATTTATTCCCTGTCATTCCCTAACACGTGAGCTGGGGCAGTTCTATTTGAGTACAGAAGCAAATCATCTCTGCTCAAAAACATATTAATACTGCTGGATTTATCTACAGACAGTTATTAAAAATTATTTAAGAATAGTCCACTTTATGACTATTTAAAAAATATCTTTGGATACTTCACTTCGTATATTGCTCAGATCTGTTAATATTTCAGTTATTCTTCTGACTTGCTAGCTTTATTGTTATCTCATTTCTTCTTATGGTGGGAAGCTCTTTTATTAATATAATTATCATAGTTTATCAAATATAAAGTTTTTGTTATTAATTGTTTATTCCTCTCTGGTCTTTATTGCAATCTGCTTCTGTTTATTGGTAGCATATATTTTATGATATTTTTTGTTTGTTTCTTAGTTTTTATTAATTCCACTAGTTCCATGTTCTAGCACTTTCTTCTAATTGTCTTTATTACACTCGACATTTATTTCATGATCATACTCATTAGTGATTTATTTAATTAAATTTATATATTTTGTTCTTGTTCACCAATTACTTCTCTCTGGTTTTTATTCAAATGAATTCTTTAATTATCATATTAATGTGGTCATTTTTTCTCTTTGTATTACTTCAAAGTGTTATTATTTTTATTGCAACATAAGTTTATTCATTTAATCGTATCACTGGTTCTTATTTCCTTTTCTTTAATTTCATAGAATGTTTTTATTAATCATTGGTTGTAATTTGACATTACTATATATTTTAGGATTGATTTGATTTATTCTAAACTTTTTTTCTTTTGTTTATCATAAATATTTTCCATAAATACTTTGTTTGTAATTTGATATTACAATATATTTGAATTTTTTTGTTTTTAACAAAATTCTTTCTTTTTGTTCCAAAATAGTTTTTTCATAAATAGTTTGTCAGTAAGGTGTTCTTACATCTCAAATTGTTTTCATAAATACTGGTAGTAAGGTGTGCTTACTTATTTTTTGAATTTTGTGGTTTTTTAATTGTCTTTTCACCTCTAAATTCTTTTTCTTTTATATTTCATAAATAGTTTTCATAAATACTTGTTTGTAAGGTGAACTTACTATATTTTGGAATTTTGTGGCTTTTACAAAATTCTTTTCTTTTTAATTTCCATAAATAGTTTTCATAATAATTGTTTGTAAGTTGTACTTACGATATATTTTTAGAATTTTGTAGGTTTTTACAAAATTCTCCTTTTTATATATCCCATAAATTGCTTTCATAAATACTGGTAGTAATGTGTGCTTACTATTTTTTTGAATTTAGTTATTTTTAAATTCATTTTCTTCTTTTTAATTATTTCAAATGGTTTCTTTCAAATTTATTTGTAGCAAGTTGATCTTACTATTATTTTAGAATTTTGCGGGTTTTTATTTATGTAAATTCCAAATTATTTTTCTTTAATAATTCCAAATGTTTTTCTTAAAATTGTTTGCGTAAGTTGATCTCACTAATATTTCTGAATTTTGCGGGTTTATATTTATGTAAATTCCAAATTCTTTTTCTTTAATAATTCCAAATGTTTTTCTTAAAATTGTTTGCGTAAGTTGATCTTACTAATATTTTAGAATTTAGTTGTTTTAACCAAATTATTTTTTAATTTTATTTTAAAAAGTTTCAAAAAAAAATTTTTTTAATGTTTTTTTTTTAATGTAAATATTTAATAAATAATTCTTGTAATGTTGTTTCGTCGGAAATTTAAAATTCTGTAAGTTATTCGTGTCAATAAATTCGCTTCTGATTCACTGTAAATAAATCTGGAGTTAATAAGATTGTCTTACTTCACTAATCGATTGGCGATTTTCTTCTTTCTCAAGTATATTACTCCCCTTCAGTAATGGTCGCCTTTCTATTAGTCCTGTGGTTAATTAAAACTCTTATATTAATGTGTAAAATAAAATTAAAATTTTTTTTTTATTTTTGTACAAGACAAAAATAATTATTTGTAACCACCCGTCTAGTTACAAATTGGCGTCCAACTAGAGGGCTTTAGTTAGCGATTGAAGGACTACAGTAACTTGCCCAATTGCTAGTTCAAGCTTGGCAGCGGTTATACAGTCAGAGAAGGACGATAAAAAGGCAACGACGACAAACAAAAATGGCAGAACTTACACGAGAAGAGAAGTTGGACAAAATGATGGAAATGTTTCTCCGGGAATTCAAATCCACAAGGGAAAAAAACAAATCAACCAAGGAAGAATTGATTGATAAAATTGAAATCACGAATAAGAGAATTGAAGAAATGAGTAAGAAGTTGGAAGAGAAGATAGAGGAAATCAGCAAGAGGATGATGAAGAAAATGGACGAGAACATTAAGGAAATGAGAGAGGACAGATTAAAAGGAGAAGAATTAAGAAAGGATAGGACCAAAGAAATAAAAAATGATAGCCAAACAGAAACAGAAGAAATACCAAACGACAAAACAAAGTGTATGGTTGATGTTGGTATCTTAAAGCACCTCCCATAGTTTTACGATAGGTACATTATGTTAAGCTTTATGTAAGTCTATAAATATTAAGTGAGTTGCTCTATTTGTTTTTAATTACTTTTCAATAACTTGTTTTAGACAAAACACCTTGTCTGTACAGGATCTACCCGCTCTGAAGCTACACTGCTCTTCTTCTTCATAGCCGTTATATTCGCTTGCTATCTTATCTATGATAATTCTTTCGTATACTCTACTAATTGTACTCGTTATCGATATTCCACGATAGTTGTTGCTATCTAGTTTGTTGCCTCTATAGGTGTCTGTGGAACATACACAAACTTCCAAGCTATGACTAAATTATTCGTCATTCAGCATTGGTTATGAAAACTAAAAACCAATCCAATACAGAAAAAATTAATCTTTAGTATGGTCGACTGAATTTGAAGTGATGCAGCTTTCTTAAAATTAATTCCATAAATAATTAATTCCCGAAATTAATAATTATAGTGTTTTCTTTTTGTCACTGAAAAAGTCCATTATGTATAGTGGTACTTGTAGTTTTACCTTAGATAGACACGTTAAAGTAGCACTATTTATGATTGCGTATGGAGTGTTTATATATTATACATATGTGTGTGTGTGTGTGTGTGTGTGGTACTAATGGAGTTAAACTGACGGGCACAGAGAGGTTATACGCATGACGCTGTATATTTCTATATACCCGTATTCTTAAACCGAGAAATTAGAGCGTTTATCAGGGATGTCATTTATTTACTTTCTTTCCTTCCAAACAGTTGACGGCTACTGTATTGCTACGCTCGTCTGTGCGTGTGAATCTGCGACAACTAGTGTATGTGTGTACAAGTTCAAAGTGTTCACTTGCTTATTCATTCAAATTCGACTGATCCGTTTCCAATTGAAGGTGAATCGCACGCTGTTGTGACAACAAATTGCAGGATACGCCATAGGCTTCTCTACTTTTTTGTTCTCTCAATCATTGCATCAGGCGTATTTTACTGATCACCGAAAATAAAATGGGTTTTGTGCAACATATTCGCAGCTCTAAGTGTACTAAATGATAAGCGTTCACTTCTTAAATATTAGATTTTTAAAACGAAGTTGAAAATTTTCACATATTTTCAAGTTTTTGTTTATATCTAAAAAATCACCGAATCTCGCGAAGGAACTCACTAAATATTGATATTTGTTTTGCAACACAAAAGTTATTAGCCTTTTAGTAAATCACAATTACACATTAAAAAAAACATTTAAAACAAACTGATTGAGAACTATTGACTATTCAGTGGCTCAGTAGCAGTCGGTACAAGATTAACTACTACAAATTTTAACGGCCACTTAGGCCGTTACGTAAAACCTAAAACTAGACCACTTGGCCTAGACGAAGCGAAAAATGTGCAGGAGCTCAGAGTGACAGGACTTGCAATAAAATATTCTTGTAACCAGTAATAATTTTTATTGGTGCTATTTTAGTTACAGCCTTCAAAAGATAGAACTCTAGTTTGATTTACATTGCAAATTTAAATTTTGTCAAAGGTTTAATTACAGCCTTCAAAAGATTGAACTCTAGTTTGATATACGCGTATATTACAAATTTAAATTATGTCAAAAGTTTAATTACAGCCTTCAAAGTATTGAACTCTAGTTTGATTTACTGTACATTACAAATTTAAATTATGTCAAAAGTATAACTGGGGTTCTGGTACCCTTAAGAGCATGTCTTTACATTGATATAAAATGTCAGTTAGACTTGATATAAAACCGGTGGAGTTGTTGTCGACTGGTTTAGTAATTGGAATGCTCCCACCTATACTTTTGAAGAACTGACATGATATCCCGTAGACCAATCTGCGATAGTGTTGGTGGTGGTGCTTCAAGAGTCCAGAAGTTTCAGCTAGTTCATTCTGGGCAGATGTCTCTTGGGGCTCTGTAGGCGTAGTATTTCTCTACCTGACGGCTTCGGGGAGCTTCGTGCTACACTGTTCTGCAGATGATGACAGATGTCGGTGTCACCATCTTCGCAAGCCCCTCTCTCCCGGTTGTGCGGTGACCCTGAAAACCCTTTACTAGATCACGCAGTCATATTAAGATGCAACTAGGTACATATAAACTAGGTGCTTCTCTGGACCGTCAGACCAGTACACCCTGTTGGAAGGTTGAAGACGAAAAGAGAGAGAACCACTCATTCTGCGAACCCACCATGGTACAGAAATTCTACCTGTTGCGGATTGCAGAAGCTAACCTTTGGCAAACTATATTCTAACAGTTGCGTCCCGCAATCAGCTGACGAGGTTCACTGGCTTACTAGATCGCGTCGCCGTGGCGCAGACACGGCCTTACTAATCACGTTAGCTGTGACACCCAGCGGCCACGCGCTTTGGCGGCACAGATCGTTGAAATCACGCCGGGAAAATTCAAATCCCGGCACAAAATGAAGCCGGTTAGTATGATCACTTCCGGATCACGGATTGTTATTTTAAAAAGCAGTGATCGTATTATTCGAAAATCAAAACCATAATACCTTAGTAAACAAATGCAAGCGTTATGTACTCAAGTTCATAAGTGGGACTGCTCTTGTATCATTGTGATTGAGTCATTAAAATTTTATTAAAATTACTCTTTTGTTGTTATAAATTGTTTATTTCACAAAAACGCTATTATGTAATTATAAAATAACTCTAAAAATATAAGATTATATAAGTTTTTTTTAATTTTTAATTGTTACTTTAACAGAGTTGTTAAAGCTTACATATCAGATATACAATTTTGCTAAATTTTATGCTACGAACAATGTTTATTTGTGTTTATTTTGTTGTTCTGTTTTGTTTTAAAGTATATTTAAATTTTTAAGATTCTTGAATTTTTCTTTCCCTGTCCCATATTCTTCAAAGCCCTTTATGTAGTAATCAAGGTTTTCCGGACCCTTAGGCCTATATTTATCGTTTTCTGTCCGGTTCTTCCTTTGCGACATCGTCATTATTTTAATAATTTATCACGTATCTTTACGTTCTGATTATAAAATGTGCAATTCTAGATTTCAGCAACAGGTCAACCAACTACCAATTCTCATGCACTGAACTGTTCTTCCATTACTGGCACTACTATACTTACAAGATTAATTTATTTTTTTTATTGTAAACCTGCAGCAGCTTTCACAGCCACTTAAATAAATTTAAGAACCTAATCGGAAACTATAATCTAAGCTTTTCCGGTCACGTGAAAAGCTTTTAAAATAGTGATTTTGTTGACATTTGCGGTCGATGTCCCTTTACCTATGACTACCATGACAATTATTATTTTTTTAAATCAAAACTACGATACGTTTTTAAAGTTTTAATTAAAGTTTACAGTTTTGACTCTAAAGTATATTTTTATATAGTATTCTCTCATAAGATTACTAAGCCAGTGTTAAAAAGAGGGATTGCCGTAAGAATAGGGGTAATTAGATATTTTTTTTTTAACTTACAAACTTGCAATCCCGTTGTATCAAATAACCTTCTTCATATCTGGACTCATCTAGCGTGTATCTTAATATTGATACATATATATTAAACATTCCTCTAGTTCTCAAAAGACCTCGAGTTTATAAAATCAAAAATCCACTATAAACACATTTTGCTAGCTAAATAGGTCGGCTTTTAAGCATAGGATACATTTAGGGTTTACTTTTTCCGATTACCAGGGCTCACTGATTACGTTACAATGCAAATAAGAGAAATTGTAATTCTGAGTAATTCCAACTTAAGCTTTTTATAGGCAGAAATTTCAAATTTTCTGTAAATCCTTACATTAATCTGGTGTTGTCCATTAGTAAAATTGCGTTTTAATTTTCTACTGTTCTGTTGTGCTGACATTTATAGTATAGTTTTCCAGATGGTTCCTGCCCAGCCTTTTCTAACTTCACGTCATACTCTTTTTTTTATTCTTCTTTCAGAGGTTTATTTCATGCCGGTCTATTTGTCTAGTGAAGAAGCTCATCGTTACATTCACTGCTCACTGTTTTGTGTGCTTAATCATTAGATCTTTGCAATAGAATGATGACTATATGACGTGTTTAAGACGTATGAGTAGACCTTCATCCATGCCTGGCTGTTTACTTGGTGTTTACATAACCGGCCAGTAATACCAATTACTGCGGCACTAATTACTTTTATATTTTTGTACTTTTCAGCTAATTTTTCCGTTTTGCAACTTCCTATTTTGATCTTTTTGTAAATAGCTTATCGTTAACTACGAACAACGAAAATCCTAATTTAAAATGCTACTTCTGTCTGTGCTGCTGTTTTTAAGCTCAATTTACTTAAAAACATTCCCTTTGCAAAATTTAATCTAATTCGTTTGCAATTGTTGGCCAGTTTAATAAAACATATAAATAAAAAATTAAGGAAGAATAATATGGTGTTAATACAAACAGGCCCATTTAGAAACCTTCCAGAATTTTTGACCGAAAATTCTGGCATGTAAACAAACAAACAAACCAACCGATAAGCTCTCTGGAAGTTTCAATCAACAATTTATAGAGACAAATAATTCTACATTAGTTCTTTGCGCGCCCGCGCGCATACTCACAGGAACAGATAGAATAGCTTAACAACAAGGTACTTTTTGTAAACGAATTCCGACAAATGACTTTGATAACACGGACGCACGGATTTTATTCAAAAGTTCTCGAAGCTCACTAATATCGGCAAACAAACAAAACTAAGACACTGTCTTTTATGCTCTCTGTTAACTGTAATTTTTCATTACCTGGTCACCAGTATAAATACCACGCTAAAAATTTCCACCAATCAGAGTAAAAACCACGGACACAGAGTGAATGTATATTGGACTGATTAGTTTATGTTTTATTAAAAATGACCATATATATATATATATATATATATATATATATAATACAAATAGCGAAAATAAATAATTTTTAAATGTCTTTTAGTGTGATTTCCTTCTCTCAACATACAATGGACATACGTCTACTGAGAAAAAGTCACTTGTTACCCATAATAAATATAATTTTTTAAATTTGTTTTCAACATGAACGTAACAAACGACGAAATTATACGTACTAAACATAGAAATTACGTATTAACGTAAAAGGTATGTATAATATGGGATTAGAATTCCTTTTTGGTTTGATTGTAATAAGTAGCTGACCAAAGTTCCAGTGAACGCTGTAGCCTAATAAGTGAACACTGTATTTAAATCTGAATTACGAATGCATTTTTATTTACATTTATTACTTGTATTTTTATTTGTATTTGAGTTATTTATACGTAGCATAATATTTATTTTAAAAACTATTGCATTTTTGTCTTACCTGAATACGAAAAATTTCAGCTACTGTGGTTGACACAAAAATAAAATTTGATATCCACTGCGGCTTTAATTTCACCAATCTAATAGAAATTTGCATGCGCTTGAAACACATAGTTGTGTGTATTTAAGGCAAACAGTGGCTAATAAAACACACCGAAGGAAAACTTTCTCGTTATTAATTCGTGCTGTTTTGAGAAGTGCTTTCAGAGTGGCCTCTGCTGTTGAAACATTGTTTTCAGAACATTTGTTTTATTCAATAAACAAACAGTTGTAGAATTGTTTTCGTTTGATCTCTATCAAGCTCCAGTCTATTCCATATGGACTGATACGTGAAACGGTACTCTGTAGAATAAAAACACATCAAACTCACAAATCGACACATTTAATTAAATTTTTGAAACAACAAAAAGTTTAAAATTCACATATCACATTTTATGCGAGTCAAATTTATTCACAACATAGTTTGTTTAAATATATTCTTATGTAGTACTAGAAATTAATTTCTAATTAATGAACATCCAAATGTTTCTACCGTCTACCTACATTCGATAGATAGGAGAGTAACTTGGGGTATACTCCTACTATTTGCTGCCTCAAATGTTTACGTTTCCACAGATGATGTAGCCTACATCGTTTACGCGAAAACCTTCTTGTGTGAGCGGATGGCCGCTCCGGAATAATTAGTTCTTCTTGGTCAAATTTCAATAATCATTTCAAAAAACAAATGAGAATGCAGAGGGTCAATTCATTATTCTTTGGGTAGGATATAGAGGAAACCTCTAATTCTCTTACGCTATAAAAACAGTTATTGTTAGAAGGATCATTTAAAATTTCATATAAAAGAACGATTACAATTGATGTTTATCTTGATGGATAATCTATTTAAGCACTGTATGAACTAAAAGAAAAAAATTCTAAAAGACGGAAATAAAGCCAAAAGTGAAACTAGGAGTTGGGGAAGAAGAAAAATATTTAAAAAGACAAAAACTCTTTATTATCGTCATCGAAAATAAATTAATAATTTTCGCTTGACTTTATTCCAACATAGGGCGTGGCAGTATACAACATAGTACAATGTGTTTGTCGTTCTCTTCAGCAGTTATTTCGTAGATCGTACTCTGTTATTAGTTATAAATATATTTCAGAAGGCGATTCTTCAGAAATTGTATATATCAGTCAATATTGTACATTTCAGAGAGTGGTATTCAGTTTTACTGCTAATCATATGAATTTCAGGCCAAATGAGGAAGCCGTTTTAAAATAAGTTAGTACTTAAATGATGTCAACATACTGCCATAATGAAAATAGTTAATCACTACTTTGTAGAAAGTTGTACAAAGTTAAAAGTACTTTGTACATTGTTGAAGTTCGATCGCGGACAAGCTTAATATTATTCTTTTTAATTTAGTATCATAGTTTCTTGCGATTCTTTGACATAGTTTGGCGGACAGGTAATATAGTTACAAATATAAACTCAAAATAATGACAACGCTTTACAGAAGTTAACGTTATACATTTCCTGACACTTGAAGTAAAGTGATTCTACGTAATATCCTGATGCTTTTAGAGGAGATAAAATTAACTCACGACCTTGTTTCGTTGAGTGTGCTGCTGTCGGATTGGGTGTGGTCACGCAGCTGGAAACGTTTGTCATGGCTCTAAGTAAAGATACCTCAGCCAATTTACTATTTTAGTGTAATTAGTTGTGAGTATATTTACTGGGTTTTCGTAAAAGCTAGAAAAGACGCGAGTCTCTTCGACAGTACTATGAAGAGAAAATCTTTGTACTTAAGAAGATTAAAAAGTAAACTAAAGAAACTACTGGCCCATGTACCTACTGTATATAGCGTAAAATACTCTGTATATGCTTACTCTGTACGTGTGTCAAGATGTGAATAACAATTCAAATGTTTTAAAATAAATAAAGATTACTGAAATAGTGTACGAACTCACGGGTATGCGACAAATGCTTTATACATTATAAGCTAAGCTATTTAAGTTAAAGATCAAGAAAACTGCTGTTATCCGCTTAACATTGAAATATTTCGTGTTATATATTAAAACATATTAAAATACTAAGTATCTAAACATTGATATTAAAACATGCGCCGTAGAAAACATTCGATATGTCGACAGTGGGCTCAGAATGTTTAGAGTTAAACAGGATAACCAGCAAATTATAGTTTAGAAGGCTGAATCTGCAACCTCCACTTACTAATCGAATAAGGAGTAGAAACTCCTCTTATTACGGAGCTTAATGAGGTTCAAAAACATGATGTTCCTCAAATTATCCTGGAGGATTAAACTCGTGTATTGAGGGGAATACTAGTAACAAAATGTTGTGGATGAGGGATTTTAAACAATGTAGTGGACAGGAGATCACCACCTATGTTTATAACGTATGTTAGAGGTTATTTTTAATAAACGAATAAATAAATCAGTTTAAAGAAGAAACGAAAGGAAAGGAATATCATTGACAGGCAAGTCTAAGATAGAATAGAATTACATCTGAGTAAGTTACTTCCAGTTTCTTTGATAAAAAGTAAATAAATATACAACCACTCGGCCTCAGGTGAGTAATGAATGGTTTTAAAAATAATTTTGTATCTATTAAAAAAACATCCTGTTTAATTATGCAAAATAAGGAAAGTATGGTTTGCGTTGACTGATGATTTTTCATGTTTGTTACAATAAAAACAAAACTGTAAATTAACCAAAATTTCTGTCTTACAATTTAAAATTTTAATTAATATGTTGTTCCCATTTGTAATTGATATACACTGACAGACAATTTTTGCAAGAAATTTATAATAACTATGCTACTTTCAATTCAAAAAATAACTCTCAAAGGAGACGGAGTTTAAAATAATTGCATGTCGAAAGTAATATAATAATCCGTATGAGAATCAATTTTGTTTATATTGAATAAGTGAGGGAATAAAATTGAGACAAGTCACATATTTCCTTCTGCTTAATAACTCAAAAATTGTTTCTTGTAAAATACAATTTTAATGTACCTTTTCCTTTGCGCTTTTTAATTATTCTACATTTATTATTAATATTATTTGTGTTATTATATTTTGTTTTTATTTACACTACTTTCAGGATTGTCTCCTACTAAATTTTCATGTCCGAAGGCCATGTTATTTTGTCTGTTACGTGATCAATTATTATTTTTACATTAAACCAATCTCGCCCAAGTCTACATCAATCGAAGGGCAGGGAATATCTGTGTATTTTGTTGTCTATTCTCACGCAGCTTGCTAAGTATCTAATTAACTTTAACTGAAAAATTTCAGTACCGGTACTTCTTTTTTATCTACTTTAAAGACTCAACGCATCTAAAACTCCAACTAGAAATTATGTTGTAGAAAATACCAGATCTACCATCCGACATGTAATTTCAATTCTAAACAATTGTCTTAATAGGAAAAACAAATTCGGCAAAAAAACAAAAGTGTCTCTATAAATAATAAACATACAATAATACTAATGGAGCAGAGACTTGATCCAGTCTGGATAAACACAAATAAAAGTAAATCTCCTTCCGAGGTACAATACTTATCGAATTTCCGGAGTCTGTAGTTATAATATAACTTGTTGCAAAAAGTTACAAAACAACATACAAGTAGTGGAGACGTACATCGTAATACATCGTAACAACATACGTAATACATCGTAGTCGGTGAATAAGATTTTTCTTTAGTTCAAAGCAGCATTAGTCTGCCAGATAAAAAACGTTTTATGTTGTTGTTTAGAAAGTGAAAATCTTGTTCAAGTGGATATAGCCTTGCAGTTTCTATGTATAATACAAGTTACTTTTACTAAGTAAACGATTGCAAATATATTTCGATTGCAAGTATGGACCAACCAACTAAGGTCCGAAACAAAAACAAATATATAAGACAATAGTGGAAATTACTGAACCATACAGAGTTGAAGAGTAGCAATCTACGGAAGAAAAGCTTTCAAGACATGGAAATGGGATACCGGAAAAGGTGCTGTAGGCTTACATTGCAAGACAGAATTAAAAAACTAAAGATATGGAGCAGTAGAAATTACACTGTTGATGTAAAAATATTGAGATCTGCATTTGTGTCGTATGAGCAACGATATATGGCCAAAGAAATTACTAGAATAGTCCTCCCGAAATACGGAAAAAGGGGAAGGCCGCGAAAGACTTGTATAGAAGGCACAAGGAATGCAATGGCACAGACAAATCTGAAGGATGATGATTAGAATATCGTAAAGTTTTTAAGCTAGGATCCAAAAAATGATTTTAAATGTTGTTCCAAATTGCAAAATAGAAGTATATTTCTGTAAACACAAGCCCTTGTTGAAGACAAAAATTGCAAATAGAATTCCAACATTAATTTAGGGATTCCAGCTCAGTTACGATATTAATCTCTCACCGACTGATTAAAGGAATTCCTCTCTACATTTGCAATTTCTTCAAACTCAAACTCAAGCGTTCTTTTACTAAACAGCGTGATGTAGTGTGGGCGATTTAATGGCAATCTGACACTATTGGTTGTGAATGTTTTATTTTTTATTCTGTTAAACAAGTAGCAATAAACATGTTTTGTGTCTAGACCTACTTCACTTCCCACGTAAAAGTGAAAGCTTTCACTTTACAAATTACTTGGATTGAACAGTTATATTTAGGTGTCTATAAAAAAATCTCTTTTATACCCAGAAAAAGACTTTACATTCTCATATACTGAACATGTATTTATCAGTTTAGACATACTGTCAAGACAGTGAAACGTATATAACGTTTCCCCCTAAGTTGCTGGTTAAAGAAATATGCGTGACAGAGGCCTATAATAACAGCTTGTGTGTCTACTAAATACTAAATAATGAAGAAAGTTAGTAAGAGAACAAGCATAGATTTTTAAAATTCATAAGTTAATTTGTTTGTTATACAGAATGTAGGATACGTTCATGGGAATAAGGATTGGGACACTCTCAGTCAGATAAACAACATTCAGTCTTGCATACACACGTTTCATTGTATTCAAATATTACTCTGTAAGACTATGTATTGAAGAGGCATTGTTAATATTTTTTGCATATGGTTATGTGTGTGATATCTGAAATATTCATTTCATTGATAAAGTTACAAACACAATTAGTTGTATTCTCTTTAATAACAAGAACAGGATGTATCTAAATACAGGTCCAGTATGTCGTTGTATGGAAAAGCAGTCCATACAGCTTTCAGGTTTTAGAAACTAGTACAACTAAAATCATTTTAAGTGTATGTTTAAAAAATTTTACACTGTTGACTAAAGAGCATTTTAATCTATTCACAAGAATATATTTTTTTTGCAAATACGTTGTAGACCTTAAGAAATTATTTTATATGATGTTGTACATTGCGAAACACAGTGCATTAGAAAAAAGTGCTAAATAATAACTCGTTGCTTATGAAATACAACATCACTTTCTTTTGCCTTTCACATAGATGCATGATGTCTGTAAATATAATTTTTTATCTAAGAGAATTATTTTAATGGTTAAATTTAAATTAACTATTTTTAGTAACAGGAAATATGTTAGTAGTGTACGAAATTTGTGTTTCAAGCTTAATTATTTTTTTCTAATTAGTTTTGTGTGACCCATTTTAATTTGGCAGAGAAACAGATGATTTATGTTGTGACGATTTTAAAAAATATCGTAAATCGCACAAATAAAAAATGTTGCCTTCTAACTAGTAAGAGTATTATCCACCCCTTACCTATACCTAGATTCCTGCATCAACTTGAAATTGTCCCGTACCAACACGCAAAGAAAGGTGTTAGTTAGCTATTAATAATAATTACGTTAATTATTTAAAATACGACTATATAAATAAGGAAATTTCTAATTCGTAACAAAGTTAGCATAAAGTATAATTAACAATTTAATTAATGAACAATGAATACTAAATAAAGAACGAACTATTTTCTCAGTGCGTAAAACCGCGCTAGCTTACTGACCCCTCGCCGCTAAACGATGCACACAGTCGCTAGTGAAACTTCGACATGTAAAGATGTCAGTTTTGTGTTGTCCACATACACAAAGATGTATGCCGTTAAGAAACATTATATCCAGTTTGTGGTGATATTATTTTAAAAGAATGTAGCGTGTAAATAATAATAAAAAAATATATAATGTAGTGTGCTAAGAGTTAATAAAAAAAAGAACGGAAAACTTAGCCGACACATGTCTTAAAAAAAAATGAAACTGTAAGTAGTAAGATATGTGACTTACCAGACTTTAGTACTGCAAAATAAGAACTATAATTAAGGTGTAAAATGTGAACTACAAACTCCAGAAGTGGAAAACTCAAACTACAACAGTATGAACTTCAAGTAAAAAATCCGATCGTCGAGACTACCAGATACAATCAACCAAATGTAGCATCAACAGGAACCATGTATTGCACACTAGAAGACGACAGAAGATGACCATCAGGGACCCCACAACAACCTCATGATAAATTCAGGTGATATCCAAACATAACATTTGTAAAGTTTTGTTTCAACAAAAGAACAGTAAAGAACTTTTGATAATGTAAAGAATAAATTATAAGATTTGGAAGTTCTGTAATGAAGTAGTAGTAACATCACGATATCTAAATGTAAGGTAATTCTGTAGTTTACAACCAATATTATTCTTCAAATAATTTGGTTAAAGTT
Source organism: Magicicada septendecula (assembly GCA_034769895.1). Lineage (NCBI taxonomy): Eukaryota > Metazoa > Arthropoda > Insecta > Hemiptera > Cicadidae > Magicicada > Magicicada septendecula. The sequence goes on along the minus strand of CM068370.1, from coordinate 284,744,094 downwards.
GTGATAAATTAATTTTTAACAAAGTTCAGACCCGGATCCGAGGTACTTAAAACTAACACCTAGATGAGTACTTTTGAGACAAAAGGAATAATACATTTAATATTTTTAAAGCATTAAAAGCAGAATTTACTAGAGTAATTCTTTAAAAAACAAAGTAAACCATGAGATTTGAATAGTAATAAAGAGATGTTTTTGCTAACACCAAGTGAGTGAATAAATTTATGCAATCCTTGATCATTTCCTATGTAATAATGTGTTATAATTTGTTAGTAAGGAAGTTTTACTAACAACGGCAGCTAGTTTAATTAACCGGTAACGAATTGAACTAGTTCCCGACTTTTGTGTTGTCGTACCAAGCTTTTACGATACAAAAATTGCGCCACTCTACTGCTTAAAAAAAAAAAAAAAAGAAATAATGTGTTGTTGCTGTATTGTAAAAATAATTGTTTACAGAGTGTCACACAAAATTGCGCCACTCTGCTGATTTATATAAAAGGTTTGTAAGCATCGTGACGCATACAAAATTGCGGCACCCTGCTTTGTAAAAATAATAATAATTGTGTATTATGTTGTTGTAATATAATTATATTGTACATTGTTATAATTCTTTAACTATAACTTTGACAAACATAAATTTATTCACTCTGAAATAAAAATAAAAATAAATGAGTAAAATTTTAGTTAAGATATAATAATATTAGTATCGTGACTTTGCAGTAACAAACAAGTCATCGCTGCTAAATATTCCATTCTAAACCTGTCGGTACGAACCAGTCTGTTCATGTTAAATACGTGTTGAGGAATGTAAAGTCTCCCCTTTTGTATGTAAGCATCTCATTCAAAACCTCCCCTCGCTAACCTAACAGACAACCTTAGACACGATCTTTTCCTGTTCTGAATTGTCCTACCTATGTTACCACCCTAGTCAACAATACGACTCCCCAAAACAGCTGACCCTTTGTGCTATTGTTAAACCAATGAACTTTTCGTATATGAAATTTCTCTCTGCTATACAATGGTATTAGCGTTTTGTTTTGACTAATTATATATGACAGTACAAAAATTGAATTGTTGTGAGATAAATTTATTTCGATTAATTAATATTAGATTCTGTATGTAATAAGAGATATATATATGTGTGTTTAAATGAATTCACGTTTTATAAGTGTTTAAAATAGATGACATATGATTTGTCGTACGTAATATGTCGTGTATTTAAAGTTGTTATTAACAAAAATGGCTCAATTTAACTCCGACTTGTTGTTGAAGGACGAATTAAGCTATGAAGCATTATTGCGTGGTCTTCCCTACTCAAATGTAAATGTCGCGGAACTTCGCAAAACCTTACGTGAAAATAAACCGGACAAACCCTCATTATTAAATCGTTTAAGTGTTTTAGATTTTGAAAGCGAAAAGGAAACATGCTATAACAAGTATACAGAACTAACTTCGATCGCGCAAACTCTGCGTGATGTAAAATCCCCTGCAGTAATTTTACGCAACACCCAAAGAATCGAACATCTGACCCGTCGTATCACCAATTTGTTGAATTGGCCCGGTGATAAAGTTACCCCACAGGATGTACAAAAATTCGCGGAGGAAGCATTACAACAATTACCCGAGATAATGCGCGAATTACGTCGAAGATCTGAATCGTTTAGATTAGAAGAGATTGAAGAAGCAATGACGAAATTAAATATTTCACCTACCCAATCCCCGACTCAAGAACAGCAAACCGGTACTGCAAAATTTCAGCTTCTGCAGGAATCAAATATAGACCCATTTAAAGAAAGGTTAACTGATAGATAAGTAAATATCCAACCTGCAAACGTTACATTACTTCCTAATGACCTAGAAAATATGACCCGTACCTACGATTTACCTCCTCATTTGCTGACGAATCAATCTGCGGAAAAACCTAGAATGACGACTCCTTTTAATCTAACTACCGAGTTCTATGGAAAAATAACCCACCCTGTAGAACATATTTTGAGGGACATACCAATCACTGATGGGCTGAATATTGCAAAGCTCCTAGGTTTTCTCAAGCACCTTTTGCAATTAAAGGACTTGCAACAACTAAGAGATAACCAGATTTTACAAGTAATTTTACCTAAATGTAGATCTCCTTTAAAGGATCGTGTGTTAGAATCCCTAGGGTATAATCACCCAGTAGAAGAACTTCAGAACACCCTAATAAGACATGTCATACCCACCGGTATCTACGAAGAATTGAAGCGAAACCTAGTACTTCATGTACAAGGAACATACGAGAGATTAGCTCATTATATATCTGAAATAAGAGAATCTGCTTTATTGCTACAAGTTAAATGGAGTGAACAACAGTTAGTAGACACTATCTTAGTAGGACTATCTCCCGAGGAGCGATCTCGCCTAGCACTCATGAAGCGACCAACCACTTTCATCGAACTAGAACTATGTTGTATACATTCGTCCAACGTCTGGTATTCTGACCAGAACAGACGCGTTTCTATGTCCCAGACTCAACGCAGAGATTCATTCCAACCCCTACCAATTGGAACTGATACCCGAACCTACCGCGATAAGCGATTCGTAAGTACATCAAAACCCAAAGCTACCCCCATATTTCATACTCTAGACCACAACCCCGACGACATGCGAGTGAAGTCAATGAAAAAAGAAGATGTTATAACTGTGGAAAGGCCGGACATATTAGCAAGAATTATAAACTAAAGCGCTACCAACCGAAAACCTACCAGTCAAAAAAACATGTGAAGCTGGAAGAACAAACATCCTACGTCTTCCGCAGCACTCAAAGGAAAGGTAAAAACAATAATAAACATAGAATAAAAATAAATAGAAATAAACGCATAGACCCTTACTTAAAAAGATTTATCGAGAAGTGCAACTCTATTGGTGCATGCAAAACAAGTATACGCCAACTACCCTACGTACAGATAGACCTTGGAGCAACGAATAACCTTGGTTTAATTGATTCCGGATCTACCCGTAGTATAATTAGTAAACAGTTAGCCACCGTATTAGCTAATCATAATCTGATTAAACGTAGCCAAATGGTGAACATAAAGTGTGCCACCGCTAATAAACAAAACCTAAATATATCGCGCAGTATTACGGTGAAATTAAAAATAAAGAATTTTACTTGGTATGTTCCCATACTAGTAGCTGAAGTGTTAGGACAAAACTTAATATTAGGCGCGGATTTCATAAGTAAAACTGGCTTGATCCTTGATGTGTATGCAAAAGAATATTTCTTCAGATTTGATCGTACTCGAAAATATCAGTTCGACTCCGAGTTAAGTAACGACGCTAGTTGTGAAACCGCAACTATTCAATCAGAGCATCAAGAATCTAGTCTGAGTCATTTAAAAGGAAATGAGCGACAAAGAATTCAAAAGTTAATAAGGGAATTCTCTACTGTACTCACCCCCAAGTTAGGATTAACCACTTCATCAAATATAAGATAAATCTTAGTGACAACAAGGTAATACGTCTTCACCCATACAAGTTATCGCCTCCCAAGATGGAAATAATGAGAAACCACATTAACAAACTTCTTGATCAGCACGTCGTTGAACCGTCAACTTCTCCATACTTATCACCTGCATTCCTAGTACCAAAAGGAAATGACAAACGTAGACTAGTCGTGGATTATAGACAGCTAAATAAGAATATAGAATTTGAATCGATACCCCTGCCCGACATTCACAGCGCGTTCCACTATTTTACCAAAGCGAAAATCTTCACTATAATGGATCTCAACCAAGCATTCCACCAAATCCCACTAGCTGAGGAATCAAAACATCTAACTGCTTTTGCTGTCCCATTTAATCTATATCAATTCACTAGAGTACCATTCGGTATATCACAAGGAAGTTCAGTATGTAGTAGACTATTAGAGAAAATTTTTCATGACGTTAAATTTAAATTTGTATATCACTATTTCGACGATATAGTAGTATATAGTGAGTCAATGGATCAACATATTGATCACTTGCGTGAAGTATTATCCAGGTTAAAGAAAGCTGGACTGACCGTAAACCCGAGTAAAGTTAACTTCGCAGTAAAACAATTCTCCTTCTTAGGTCATATAGTATCTGCCGAAGGTAAGGTTAGCATCAATCCCGAACGTACACGCGCAATCCGAGAATTCTTACCACCGAGAGACGTCAAAGGTATAGCTCAATTTTTAGGTATGATTAATTATTTTCACAAGTACATACCCCACTTAGCGGATATAGCAGCCCCATTGAATGCACTAAGAAAGAAAGGAACGAAATTCGAGTGGACTACTCGACACCAAGACGCGTCTGAAACACTTAAAGAAGCATAATATCCCCACCGGTATTGCAGTTAGCAGATTTCAGTAAACCATTTGCCGTACAGACTGACAGTTCAAGTGTAGCATTAGGAGCCGTAATATATCAGGAAATCAATAATACTAGACTCCCGATCAGCTATGCATCCCGTACATTGACCGAGCAAGAAAGGAAGTTCTCAGCCTACGAACTTGAATGTTTAGCCGTAGTATTCGCCTTTGATAAATTCAAACCATTTTTGGAACACAAAGAATTTCTACTAGAAACCGATAATCAAGCTTTATCATGGTTATTGAACCACCCAAAACAGTTAGGTCTTATCGGAAGATGGGTGTTAAGATTAAATTGCTACAAGTTCAAAGTGCAACATATTCGTGGTACTCAAAATGTAGTAGCCGATACTCTATCCCGCATGTTCCAACTACCCAATACAAGATCTGGCGAAGACAATATTGAAACCACTACCGTTAATACGCTAATTACTAACTTTCCCCTTGCATTTAAGGATATAGCATATCACCAACAACAAGATCCGAAATTGTGCAAAATATTAGAACAAATAGAGAAAGGAAATTATTCTGACAAGTATACCTTGAGTAAACGAGTACTTTGTTTTAAAAAGGCAAACGGAAAATTACTGAGAATAATCGCCCCGGAAATAATCAAACCCATGTTAATGGACTACTACCATTCATCGACCATTGGAGCTCATATGGGAATTAGGAAAACCATACATCGTATTCGCAAGGAATACCATTGGGAAAACATGAACAGTGAAATAAAAAGATTCGTGAAAGAATGCGAAATCTGTGCCCTGAGCAAGAATCAGCCAAGTCGGAAAATTAATCTCAGAAATAGCCACCACTCCCTTCTCGAAGATATACATAGACTATTCTGGACCTTATCCCCTTTCTAAATCCGGAAATACGATGCTATTAATTTGTGTAGACTCTTTCACTAAATTCGTGTGGATGTATCCAATGCGACGTGCATTAGCATCTACGACAATAAAAATTCTACAAGAAAGACTATTTAAAGATTATGGTACACCCTTAATGATATCTGATAATGGACCTCAGTTTAAATCGAAAGAATTTAATGACATGTGTTTTAAATTAGGGATAAATCATATTACTGTGACTGAGTACAGACCGCAAGGAAACCTAGCAGAAAGATACTTGCGTAACTTAAAATCAGCATTAGTATCTTATCACGCTAAAGACCAGACAACCTGGGATCAAAATATATCATGGATACAATTTGCGTTCAACTCAGCGTATCATGAAGGACATAAATCAACACCATTTGATTTATTGTACAAGTATAAACCCAACCATCCTTTAACCACGAAGTGGAAAATCCATGAGTTATTGCCCCGCGACATAAATGGTGATAACATACGAAAAATATGGAACGAAGCTCGTGCAAATTTGAGAGCGAATTTACAAAAATCAAGGAAGTATCATGAGCAGAATAGTAGGCAAATAGAGTATAAATTAGGTGATTTAGTAATGTATAAAACTCATCCTATGAGTAAAGCCGTTGATAGGAACACTTCGAAACTATCATACCGATGGTGTGGCCCCTACCAAATTCATAAGTTCATCACCCCCGTTACTGTAGCACTGTATGAACCCAATACAGAAAATTACGTTCGCAGAAGCCATCTGTCTCAAATAAAAAAATGTTTTTCGTGTCAAAATACAGAAGAACGACTAGAGAAAGATAGAAAACCGAGAATACTATTTAAGTATTGAAAATAAAATATGTTGAATATACTTATACAGGAATACGATAAGATTTTGCAACATCCTATACCTTAAGTGAGTCTAAATTCAAAACCCTCGTACGAATACTAGCGAGGCCTGATCAACCTTAGCTAATGTCCTGCGAGAAAGATATAATAAATGAGAAGTCAGCTGACTATGACGATGAAGATGACGAGAGAAAGAAAGAAAGACAAATAATCCCTAGCGCAGTAAACTAAAAGTAATTCGATTGTTATTACAATACGTGATTATTATTAGTAACATACTCATGAGTAGAACTTAGTAAAACGAGTGATGAATTCAAGAAAAAACCGGTAGTAGATGTAAAATTTAAAATAAGGTAGATTTATGTTGTGTGTATTTTATGTGTAGTAGATGCATTAGAATTTAAATATTTTGTGTAAGTGTAAGATAATCAATTGATGAATAGAAATAATCTGCAAGAGGGAAATTTCAGTATGAAGTCTTGTGTCCACATGTAATTGTGTTTATTAGATATTCTATTATTACCCCACCACCCCGTTTTTCATCGTTAGGTGCAGGAGGATGTGACGATTTTAAAAAATATCGTAAATCGCACAAATAAAAAATGTTGCCTTCTAACTAGTAAGAGTATTATCCACCCCTTACCTATACCTAGATTCCTGCATCAACTTGAAATTGTCCCGTACCAACACGCAAAGAAAGGTGTTAGTTAGCTATTAATAATAATTACGTTAATTATTTAAAATACGACTATATAAATAAGGAAATTTCTAATTCGTAACAAAGTTAGCATAAAGTATAATTAACAATTTAATTAATGAACAATGAATACTAAATAAAGAACGAACTATTTTCTCAGTGCGTAAAACCGCGCTAGCTTACTGACCCCTCGCCGCTAAACGATGCACACAGTCGCTAGTGAAACTTCGACATGTAAAGATGTCAGTTTTGTGTTGTCCACATACACAAAGATGTATGCCGTTAAGAAACATTATATCCAGTTTGTGGTGATATTATTTTAAAAGAATGTAGCGTGTAAATAATAATAAAAAAATATATAATGTAGTGTGCTAAGAGTTAATAAAAAAAAGAACGGAAAACTTAGCCGACACATGTCTTAAAAAAAAATGAAACTGTAAGTAGTAAGATATGTGACTTACCAGACTTTAGTACTGCAAAATAAGAACTATAATTAAGGTGTAAAATGTGAACTACAAACTCCAGAAGTGGAAAACTCAAACTACAACAGTATGAACTTCAAGTAAAAAATCCGATCGTCGAGACTACCAGATACAATCAACCAAATGTAGCATCAACAGGAACCATGTATTGCACACTAGAAGACGACAGAAGATGACCATCAGGGACCCCACAACAACCTCATGATAAATTCAGGTGATATCCAAACATAACATTTGTAAAGTTTTGTTTCAACAAAAGAACAGTAAAGAACTTTTGATAATGTAAAGAATAAATTATAAGATTTGGAAGTTCTGTAATGAAGTAGTAGTAACATCACGATATCTAAATGTAAGGTAATTCTGTAGTTTACAACCAATATTATTCTTCAAATAATTTGGTTAAAGTTGTGATAAATTAATTTTTAACAAAGTTCAGACCCGGATCCGAGGTACTTAAAACTAACACCTAGATGAGTACTTTTGAGACAAAAGGAATAATACATTTAATATTTTTAAAGCATTAAAAGCAGAATTTACTAGAGTAATTCTCTAAAACACAAAGTAAACCATGAGATTTGAATAGTAATAAAGAGATGTTTTTGCTAACACCAAGTGAGTGAATAAATTTATGCAATCCTTGATCATTTCCTATGTAATAATGTGTTATAATTTGTTAGTAAAGAAGTTTTACTAACAACGGCAGCTAGTTTAATTAACCGGTAACGAATTGAACTAGTTTCCGACTTTTTTGTTGTCTTAACAAGGGAGACGTCACAATGTGTATTCTGATAAAAGTTTCAGATGCTATAGATTTTTCACCTTTTCATCAACTACGTTTCGTCTAGTATTCTTTGTACTTTAATAACGCTTTCTTGATAACTGCTATTAAATTATACAAATCTGACGAAGTATTAATTTTTGGAATATGTCATATCGAGCTTTGGCTGTGGCATTCATCAAAACGTAAGAGCTATTTGCATACTGGTCTAGTGTACTTGCCCGCGTCATTGAGTAGGGAGAAATACAAAGTGAGAAATGAACTGATGGATCGGGACTTGAGAGAACTTCTGTCAGTTTTAATGAAAATGTACAAGATAAGTTTAAATTTAGCAATATTAATATTAAAATATAACTTAAGTAATATACGTCAGGACACATGTCTCTAATATTTACTAGATTAAATGTACGAGTCAGCCTGAGCTTAACATACCTTACGACGGGTTGTTTAGAAAGTCAATTTTAGATGAAAACTTGTTTGCGCTCGTTTCCAAAATGTAGAAAACAAATAAATAGGATAATATATTAAAGATAATTAAATTTAAAATAAGTAATGCACAGATAAGGCGAGAATTACAAATTTTTAATTTACAGGATACAATTAAAGAATACAAGGCTAACTGGTGTAAGCATTTGCAAAGAATGCAGCAAGATCGCTTTCCCAAACTTGTCTTGAATTTTAAACCTACAGGGTATTGTAGTGTGGGGCGTTCGAGGACGAGATGGTTTCCGGAACAGGCAGTGCAGGCTAATCCGTGAAGTGGAGATGACGATGATATATAAATTGCAAACTATTTTTTATATCGTGGAAACATTTCTTTATTTGACTTATAAATCTGAGCCAGTGGCGTATTTTGTATAACATAATGGAGTTTCCGTTAGAACGTATATTTAGACAAAACGAATACATCGAAAAATTAAAATCACTCTCATTCTCTTAAATTACTAAAAACTTGATTTCTGCATACAACCCGAAGTGGCAGAATACTTCGTTGTCAGCACTCCGTCATTATTTTAACGTCAAGGCGAGTTTGTAAAATTGGTATTGAATAAGCCAAGTTAAGTTTCTTTAGCTTCATACTATTAGAGGAAGACATTGAAATTTTTACACCAGCATTTCTTACATCTGCTACGTATACCAAACAGAATTAAGCTTTTCAATTGGGAAAAGCAAAATTATTTATTCTTTTAAATCATTCTACTTTTTATAGAAAATAGTATATTACGTTATAAAATCCTGTAACTTCAAATCAACTTCTACCCTTTTAGTTCAGTAATTTCAATACGTTCTAGATTAATACGTTTAAATGTAATAAAACAGCTCAAATGCTTTCAGACGTTTAGAGTAAACAATTATTGAAATTGGACAGTACGTTGTAAAGAATATTAAATTAATAAAATTCCTTTATAACAAAATTTACAAAAAAGAATCCAACCATATTTCTCATTAAAGCTTCTACAGCATTTGACACTACAGTAAAAGAGAAAGCGTGTTTGTATAGTTGCCACTTTTCTCAGAAGCCTCTGTATGGATTTAAAAATTTATACGTTATTTGGACATAATAGTTTACGTTATGTCTGATGTTTAGATAGCAGTCAGTTTAAGTAGGTCTATGTTTTAAAATAGTTACCTTACTGTAGCTCTATTTTGCTCAATAATTGAATAAGACTATGCTTTCATATCTCAAACTTCTTCCAATTATATGACTCACTAACTATTTATAACAGCAGGATAATTGGCGCGCGCGTGTTCATATATATATATATATATATATATATATATATATATATATTGCAACGATACGTTTAGCATAAGTCTACGTATCAACCCCTGACTGAGGTATGACAACATACGAACGCACGTATGAGATGTAAAAGATGTAAATAATAAAAATAATGTAATAGTTAAGCGTTAGGTATAAGAGATAATAAAAGAAATAAACGTATTAATTAATTTTAAATAAATAAATAATTGTAAGTGAGCATGCATATGGAATTAAAAGCCTAGTTGGTTTTTAAACGCAGCGAGGGGAGAAGAAACACGCACCGACTGGCAAGGGTGACGTCATAGCGACAGGCAGCCGCGTGTGTATCAGTCTGTGTGTGTGTGTGTGTGTGTGTGTGTGTGTGTGTGTGTGTGTGTGTGTGTGTGTGTTAGTGTTAGTGTGTAAATGAAGAACAAGTTGAAGTATGCATACGATTGTGGAAAATTTTGCACAGTCTTTTAAGTACTGAAATAAAACCAGAAGTCACACGAATCAAAGACATATGTAAAAATAAAGCTGGCGCCTGGCGCTACAATTAGACATTAAGTGGTCTATGATCGTGGGAACCGTTCAGCCACCGTGTGAAATTTTGCCATAACTTCCATAGTTTACACACCTTGATGTTCATAATTTGCATAAGTTAAGTTTAATAATGTACCTAACGATTTGTAAAATAATATTTATAAAAAAGTTTGCGCTTCATAGAAAGACGCGTAGGTAGTAATTAGTAATTTAATCGACGCGCGGACCTGTTCAACTTTGTCCAAACAGTTTTCAACAGGACTTGAACAACGGCAGGAGTATAAAACCCCAGCGAGCGACACACGCTTTCTCAGATCATCAGCAGACAGTACGTGAAATCCACGCATATCGCAACCGCGAATTTTACAAAGTTAAGTAATGTTTTAAACCGTATTACGTAACTTGAAGTGCGATGGAACCGGCAGTACGTCGGTGAAAGTATTAGTGATACACGATTTATTCAAAAGACTATAATATCGGAATCTACGAGGAGTCGTAACGTCGATGAACTTCAAGAAGTCCACGTAGAACGTCGAGACATCCACGAGGGACATGACGAGGAGAGGAGAGGAACCAGAGCAAAATACTAGAGGACGCAGGGACAGCTACATGCAGCTACATCCAGCCGTACATCATCACGACCAGAGATCCACGTCAGAACTCAGCATCCAGTAGACGGATAGAGAAAGTTCAACCACGCAGAGACAGAGAAGGTGATATCCGAAGAGGATCCAAACTCAAGAGTCCAGGTGACGGTAACGACACAGTTGAATGGTTGCAGAAATATGCAGGTGAAGTCAGACATTTATTTAATATTATAAATGGCCCTGAGGTCTATCGAAAGAAGGCTCTAGATTCCATATCCAAGTTTACATAAACTATATTATATTTTTATTTTTTTCAAATGAATAATCAATAAATGTTCAAAGAATAATAATGGATAACAAAGAATATAAATTTATTAATCTTATAAATAAATGGTCAGTATAGAAACCATATTTTATTATATTTTTATATTTTATTATATAAATAAAATCAAGTAATGATAACGTAAACTCAAGTATGAGAGTTACTTTTGTTAAAGATTTTTAATTAAGTAATTGAGACATTAATAATTAATTAATTAAAGTAATAGAATGGTCACTATTAGAATTTTTAATAAATGTTTAATTAATTAATTTTTTAATTAAGTGGTATATAATAAAAACCACACTTGCTAAGACAAGATGAATATTCAATTTAGTACGTGTTAATCACGCATTATAATAATATATGCGTTATGTATTATATGTCTGTAAATATTCCAGGTCATATATGTCTTATGTTTGTCTTAGAATATAATAATATAATATGTCTTAGAATATAAGAGATAAGATTTTACCCACGTTCTAGTTATATTATTTTCGTATTGAATATAAGGGTTCCAATAGTAATTAACACACACAATAAATTAATAATATGACAATTCATTTTTTAAATAATAAACAAAATGAATATGATTTTATTAAAAAAGTCGTACTAATTTCACAACCAGTACTAAATCCTCTGTACTCTTTACTTGTATTACGACTGTATAACGATATTCACGTGCTTATCCACCCTCAATCAACTACCAAAGCCTGCGACCTAGCTGGGAAACATCAAGGTAAATACTGCAGAAGAAGAGTATACCTTCGAGACGTGGGTAAGTGCGCACAAATGAGTAATAGGCATATGTGCACAAGTAAGTGTTAAAGAGTATCGTCGTAATGTATATATAAAACATAAAATTTGTTATAAACTCAAACACAGATAGAAAGTTTCTGGGTCAAATTCACTTTCTATTAAAAATTATATTAAAATTTCTATTAAAACATGTTAATTAAAATTATTTTACTAAAACGTTTATTAAAATTTATTATGTTTTTATAATTATTAAAAATTAAAGTTTACAAGTTACAAGTTTTGCCGTAAAAACAAAATCACATAGGCTTACAGCATGCACTCTAGTCGGCGTGATACTGATTTTTATCTACTGACAACTTTCAACACTTAAAATTATAAAAATATTATAAAAACTACAAAGTAAAGGTATTCGGTTAGCATTGGGGTGACGTTGGCTTACAGCGGCGAAAAGGTTGCTGTCATAAATATTTACAGAGTATAAATAATTGAATTAGAAAGCAAATATTGATTCAAGAGCGGAACGGTAAGGGCAATATACGAGTCACGTTGAAATATTAATAAAGTCGTTCTGACTACACATTTACATAAAAACAGGAGAGAATTTACCTGCGGCTTCTGCGAGTCCACAGTGCGTACACTAACTTAAATATAAACATGTCGTTGTAAATATTTCATTACTGTAAACGTGTTTGGTTTGTAAGACAGAGACATATTTGGTGACTTGTAAGTCCGAGGTAAAAAGTCGTTGAGTTATCAGCATACTTTTTTAATTTTAAAATCCTTCAAACAAGCAAATTCCTTGGTAAATAATTCAAAAGATATTATTTATTGTAACATATTGAATTTTATTAAAACGTACGTAGACTTCAGAAAACAGCTGAAGTATCACAGAAATTGTATGTAAATTATATAATTATATAAATCCATAAGTTATCATTTTGCGCCAGTCATTCACAAATAATATCACAAACATGCAGAGTTGTAAACAACTGTGTCATTTGTGTTTTTTTCACCTTATATTTCATTATGGCGTTTATTGTTATGCAACAACTTCTTCCTTTAACTTTTTAAAACGAAGTGAGAGTCTGACGTAAGTCAATTCCGATAACATAAGTCTACACGATATTCCGAAATATTAAGGAACTCTAACAACTTGCTACAGCAAATAAAGAGTTTTTGTGGTAAATGTGGATGCATTTGGATATTGGAAATGATTATGTAACATTTTTATCGATACAAATATGTCCGGTATACAGCCAGTCACTCTAACTATGATAACTATGATAACAAAGAGATGAAACCTACTAATTGTAACTGTACAAAAGTTTATAAAGAGTACTGTAGTTATCCGACTTACCGAAGATGAAATCATGTTTGTAATTAGCAAACAGACGAAGTAAAAAGGCATCAATACAGAAACCATTATTGTTTTGGAATAAAAAAGACATCATTGACTGTGAATGTATAGTCTTTCATATAGGCCAGCGTTAAATGTTACCAAAAATTAGACTTATACTCAAGAGCCAGTAAAATTAGTTTAATCTCATAGTATACCTGTGCTTCCAAAGAGATTGCAACTAGTAGTGGCCTTTATACTAGGGGGGGGGGTCGTCTTACTGGATGGAGCCTCGTCTTGGATTCAGGGGAGCCTGAACCGCCTAGCCACATGCTAAATCCGCCACTGTCTTTTGCCTATGAACCGGTTTGAGTTATTTTTCCACATTGAAAAAGAAAAGTGAAGGTAAAGAACACACGATCTACAGGAAATACAATTTACAGTACGTCAGATCAAGGCGAGATTCGACCGTTGACCTTCATACACAAAAACAGACGTCAGATTAATTTTAAATCAGGAACATTACACCCAACCGAGTAAACGGAAGTCAAGAATTCTACCGATGTTATATGTAACGCTGACAGACAACTGTAGGGTGACACTATCTTTTGTTCAGTAATTAACAAATTAACATATCAATAGGAGGAAAAAATGAAAAATTAAAATGGAGTACGATACTGTACTTAATAGTATGTATAATTAATTAGAAAAGAACAGAACAGAACATATTTCTTAAAAGAAATTAAGGTGTACTTAACAGGGTAAGAGGAAAGATTGCGTGTTTTCAAGACACGCATACAAATGTACACTCAATATGTGTGTGTGCGCGCGCGCGCGTGTTTTCTTGGGTGGAGAGGGTTATCGTAGGTGTTGCTGTTTTAGTAATAATAATATTTCGTTCGAAGTATATTCTGTCACGCCAGCTTCCATCAACTATAATTTTATGAGCGTGTACGTCATTTGACGTACTCTATATTAAATAATAATTACGAATTCGGGGTCTGGTGCATATACGTGTTACAAATCATTTTCGTCCGTAACATACTGGGCGGAATCAATGTATATAATAATATAGTATTCTAAACTGTTTTTTTTTTTATTTATTTTGTACGATTTAATTTCATTGTTTCATTTTGTATTTAATTTCGCTGTTCGTGTAATTTGAGGTTTCATAATGTCACCACTTTTACTTAATTGCGTTGCATTTAAATATTAGAAAGTAATAAGTCTCCTTCTTCCTCTTGGGTTGCAGCCTTGCGTGTAATGTAGCCAAACCACATACTTTTCTCCTCGGCAGCTCTTCTTCAGTTACGTGTTCCCACTAACTTCGAGCTCTCCTATACATTTGACAACCACATTTCTCATAGTTTTCCATTTTTTTGGCTTTAAATGTTTTCCACTAGGTTATTCTTCTGAGGTCTGTACGCGGCTCTATTTTCAAAATATGCCCTAGAGATCTTATGTCTTGGATGTATTGCCTCCTGTTGCTCACGTTTATTATTTGTGTTCTATAAAATCGAGACTCATTCATCACCGGTTCCTCTGTTCTTAAGCATTTTCCAGAATTAACGTGACACCGATCGTCTGGGATCCTTAGGATTATACTTTTCTGTTATCAACTTAATCTTCATTTGTTAAAAGAAAATCACACACACACACACACACACACAGCTTATGTCAGCTATATCATTATCATTGTCGTCGTCGTCATCACCGTCATCTTCTTGCTTCAAGCATTAGGTTAGGTTATGACCGTGCTACAACCCACGTTACAATGCCGCCGGAGAGAAATCAGTCATCTAGTAACTACTAGTGGTGGCGTGCCAGGGGGAGGAGCGTCTGCGTGTGTAGTTTAACTGTGTCTTTGTTACTTATCTAGCCTAGACATGCCAGACAAGAGTGCTGTATTTCTTACCCTCAGCTATAAGGACAGCGACAACCCTTCAGAGTGTATATCTAACACTACCACGTCATCGTCGTTGTCGTCATCATCTTCATCCTGCTAGATATATCATTAGCCTGCCTACTACTAAGTAAATGATTCCGCTGTCAATTTCCATTCATTTAGATGTAAAGCAAATTTAAATTTCACTCTATCGGGAGAACTTATTCAGTCTTTGCATCTTCTAAAACCCATCATCGTGGTCTGTTAAAAAACCATCAACCTCCCAGGCCATCGACCATATTGTCGTTTAAAAAAATTATTCTACCCGCTTCATATGAATTTTATTTACTTTTTTTTTTTAATTTTGCGATCACTAATAGTCTTCGTTTGTTGTAATCTGTTTAATTTCCTGGAGGTATGTATAGGACGCCCCTTCTTATACTGTTTTGAACGTTTGTCGGTGTGAAGTCTATGTATAGGCAAATGGTGAGGTCTGCATGAAGGATTTTATTTTCCAGACGTTGTGACATTGCTAACCAGAGAGAGTGTTAGTTAGAAGAAGTCTCAGAGTGTTTGTCTGAAGATTATTAAAAGAAGATGAAGGTTCATGGAAGAAAAATTTTACACTTTTTGTTGTTGCGTCCTTCAGTCTTTCGACTGGTTTGTACCCTCCCGGCATATACCCGTGGTGAGTGTGTTACTGAGTCTTTCACAGGTATATGGGACCTACAGTTTAACGCCGGATCCGAACGGCATAGTTGGGGAGGGTTTGTACTAGGTAGGATACCTCTCGTTGGTTTGCCATCGCTTTGTTTGGGGGGAACGGTCGTATCTAAATCAGATGGCCCCGGCGGGAATCGAACCCGCGCCGACAGCGTAGCAGCTTACAATTATTAAAAGTGCTTATGTTTACACATTTTATACCCAGTTGTTTCTTTAGGTAGGCCTAAAGGCAGATATAAGGTTATAAACAATTTCTTTCAAACGATTTTAGTTTTCGTTATCTCTGTTAGTTTGTGACGATATCTCCGTTAATTGTTTACTTTTAATTAAGTTTGGAATTAATTATTAATCTTCATTTGAGTGCGGTTAGTAGTAGATAATAACCAATATGGTATGATAATCAATCTTGGTACCTGTCTTCTAACCACGAATCTAATAAAGTCCATACAATTATATTGACACTTTATATTGTTAATGAAGTGGCTAAAATTCTATTTTAAACGGTAAAAACAAAAAAATACAAACACACACACACACACACACACACACACACACAAATGGCACAAAAATTAAAAGACCAAAAATAACAAAATAACACATGAAAATTATGTTGCTAATTGTAAGATTAAAGATATCCGGGCTGTTTGGTCGTGGTCCATGGTTTATTTCCAAACCAAACGTTTCGGCAGCTCCAATGGCTGCCATCATCAGTGGAATAAAAATCCTGAACGTAGGGTGTTCACGTACAGGCCCACAGTACTGTGGTATAGGCTGATGCCACCACAGTACTGTGGGCCTGTACGTGAACACCCTACGTTCAGGATTTTTATTCCACTGATGATGGCAGCCATTGGAGCTGCCGAAACGTTTGATTTGGAAATAAACCATGGACCACGGCCAAACAGCCCGGATATCTTTAATCTTACAACTGACACCGGCCGTGAAAGCCTGAGGACAATGTTATGTTGCTAATATTTAGCGAATATCTTAATAACACCCTTGTAATTAAAAACAATTAAGATCCCATAATGACAGTGACAATTTTAGAAATTAAAAGACAACAAAAATAATGGATTAACCATTGCTTGTCAGTTCGATGGCAGAATTATCTGAATGGTTTACTCTATTCCTTTGATTTAATCTTTTGAAAAACCTATTCTGTGTGGAAGATATCTTTGCCAAGATCCACTCGAGTGATGTATTCAATGGAATGGCATTACGTGGCTGTCTTCATCAAATTTAAAAATCAAAACTTCAAAGTAATAAGTATTACGTAATAAGTGACATGTAAACTTAAATGAAATATGCAATAACAGCTGCAGTAAATTTAAAAAAAAAACTTGAATATCACTTACATAAATATGTTAAATATATGGTGATAAAACTCATAAAAAACAAGTTTTGCCTCTGAATATTTAAATGTTTACTTTGCTGGCAGAAACGATACAATTTAATACTACTGTGAACGTCAATTATAAATTAGTTATGGTTTTACACATCACCGCAAAGATGATTAAAATTTAGACTTATAAATATATTTATACTTCAACATAGTTTTATTTATCTGTTACTTATACATCTTTTCTAACGCATTTTCTCTAAGAATTTTACAAATTACTTTAAAATTTATAGAGATTATATACACAGAAAAATAATAGAAAAATATTCTTTGTTTAAGATGTGTGTAAATAAATAATTACGCGTATTTCAACTTTAAATGTACTGTAATTACATCTGTGATATCATATTTATTAATTTAAAATTGTAAAAAATTCTTTTTTAAACTTACCAAATTATGTATTGTGCAGTTTATACAAGTTAACAATTGGTAAACTTGATGGCACAAAGAATATTTTGAAACATAATAGTTAAACCAGTAGCTACTAAAAACAGAATTAATGAAGGTGATGTAAGTTTCTACAATTATGTACAGACATTTAGAAAAAACCATGGTTGAAATGCACGTACTGAATCAGTGTAGCGAATAACCTAGATCTGAATCCACTGGGACGTGGTGTACAGAATGTGTGGACTCAGCTCTGGAAACAACAGTGTGATAACGCTTTGTTAATTCTCTGCGCGCTCTCGAGTATGTTACACCGCAGAAAGGTTGAACTAACTTTTATTGCTCAGCTGTCTTAGTTGCTTAGACGTTAGCATCTGTTGCAGAGCAGTAACCGCTGTTTCTTATGCTGAGATCTAAGTGCACTGTCTGGGTTTTCGTTTCTCCTTTAACGTTGTCCCTGTACCAGCAAAACATTTGTAATTAGGTTTCATTTATTTCGCTTACTTCATTTTTAAGTTCATTTTATATTTATTTTAGTTCATTTTTTAATAGTTAATAATGCTTGTAAAATATTTCGATCTCACACAACAAAGTACAAGTTTCGAATATATAGTAGCAACTTTTAGTATATCTCGATGATTCAACAATTAGTCATTATTATTATTACTATTTTAATGTTTTGGGGCTGGGAAACTAAGGTCTTTAGCCCAATGATGTCTACCATGAGCGTTGCTTGACAGAATATTTCGTTTTTCCCTACAATTTAGCTGACTGAACGAGAGTGGAAACTCGTACACTCTATGACGCAAAACGACATTTTCAAAGCACATAGTAATCGTGCTGCTTTTGTAATCGCTAACTTTTAACTTACGGGGTCTTCTTTCAGGTTACCTGTTACTCTGCGTCTCTGCCTGTTCATCAAGAGCACTAAAGTCTTCGTCTCCCATTATATGTTTACTGTGAGTGTTCCGCCACAAGTGCAGACGGGTCGCTCTTGTCCTTGCAGGAGGTACGAAGTCGTCAAGTTCTTGTGCCCAATTTGCAGTCTGATGATGCAAACTTGTTCATGACTGCGATCACCTGCTACTTGCCATTTACAGACCTTCTGTTTCATGGCAGAAAGTTTGTTCTGCCGTGTGTTCCACACCAGCTGGCACACATTAATAATGGTGGCTTTTGGGAGCTAGTTAGGCGTCGTCAGCAATCGCATCGATTTGTTAGCTGTTCGCAGCGTTTCTCGCTGCAGCGTCAGCTTCTTCATTACCTTCAGTACCTACATGACCCTGACACGATAAAAAAGTTAAAGATAAACCGAGATCTCATAACGCCGTTATCTGCTGTAATAACGCATTCACTGCGCCCGGATTCTCCAAGTTAGAAAGCTCAATAAATCCGTACAGATAACAATTTGCCTTTCACAGCTTGTGGCCTTGAGCAGTGTCCAGGCTATTTCGAACGCACGAATGTCGGCTGATCTGGTAAACGTAGAACGGCGGTCGTATACTCTAGCAAATCTGTTGTCCGCCAGCAACACGTTGTCTAAGTGGCTCTGCAATGTTAATATTTTTGCCACACATCTCAGCCACAGCAGTTGACGTCGAAGATGTAAGGGCATCATTTCTGCTTCACAATATAAGCTTTCTGCAGGCCTAGTGCGGAAAGCCCGTACGTCATTGCGCACTCCTGCTTTGTGAACAGGATCCAGTTCTTTTGAGCACGACCTCCTAACTGATTAATACACAGCGAACCATAATCCATTTTGAATAGCAGCACGTGGGACGCGTTGGACACAGACTATGAAGAGGTCAACGTCAAGACTTTTGAAGAAAGAATGAAGGAGGTGCAGGTGTGAACGATGAAATAAACAGACGCTTCCGTAACTAACGTTTAAATAATATTATACAAACATTTGTTTGCGTGAGTGATTTGCTTGAGAATTGTGAAATTACTTGTAATAATGGTTGTGGTGCTCGTAGAAGTAGTGGTAATAGTAGTAGTAGTAATAGTAGTAGTAGTAGTAGTAGTAGTAGTAGTAGTAGTAGTAGTAGTAGTAGTAGTAGTAGTAGTAGTAGTAGTAGTAGTTTTATGGAAATCGTACAGATGCTTTGATTGTATTATCAAAAGCGGAGAAAATTCCTCTTGTAAAATAATTTCACTGTGATTATGAGAACTTGGCGTCATGATAGAGAGTAGCTAGGGAGGGGGCCAAGGGGGCAGCCGCCCCGGGCGGCATAGCCAGGAGGGCGGCAAGGTGAGCGTAGACTTGAAAAAATTGTTTTCAGTTTATAAAAGTACAAACAACTTGTTTCTTTGACATGACTATTCCTTTCATAAAAGAAGCATAACCAGCCAGCTTGCTGTTCTGATACGTTGCGTAATAAACAGTATTATTCTATTACAAATTACTCTGTAATAGAGGCTCTTTGTCCCTCTCTGTACAACACAGTATTTCATTCTCGTGTTCATTATATTTTAGTTGGCGACGGATGTTTAGTCTATGCGGTCCCTTATCTCGGTGTTTCTAAACAGTGCATGCTGTTTTAAATGAGTTTTGTTATCTTGCGTGCTAGTGATGAGTAGACATTAAGTCAGTACGGTTTTTTATCAGTGTTCATGCTCTTTGTATTCACTTGCTGTCTCCAATATTTTTTGCGACTTTGTAGTTAGTTGTTGTGCCGCAAAGGAAAACTAATAATCATACAGTATTACCCTTTGTGTAGATATTCTTCATTGTTATTCGTATACAGACGAATGTGTTATTTGTAAACATATAAAAAAACTTTACATGGGCTACGTATGTGCAATTCTCCCGGTTCGACGCAGCGAAAGTGTTGATTATCAGTTGTTTATGAATATCTTGAGTGTGCGGTTTGTTTTTGATTTGTGCGTCTTGTGGCTATATCTATAATACTTCACTATATATACATATATATCTTAATACTATACTAATACAATTATTGAAAATCAATTTTTTTGAATTTTATTTGAAGCTGATATGAAACGAAGTAAACTCAGTGGCGCCCAGTTTCGGAAGAGGAGGGAAGAAAGATTAAGAGCTACAAGAAGTTCCAAAGAGCTTATGAAGTCTTTTATTAAAGGAAAATTGAACCATGAGTGTCAAAATATTACAATTAACAAGGAATCATCTTGCGATCATAAAATGGATGTGGTTAGCGACGAGGCTGTTGATAAATACAGTAAAGTTAACGACGTGAATACTTCAAACTGTGAAAGTGTCAAATTACAGTTACAAGATTCAGTTGGTACTAGTACCATGGTTGATATTGCACAGTGCAGTCTTGAAATTACAGGCGATGAAGGACAGAACATTACTAGCAACAATGTAGACCGTGTTCTCGGTGCTACTCTACAAGGTATGGAAGATTGGCCAAGCGAGATATCTCAATCCTTCCGAGATATAATGGTGAATGGAGGAACATGTCAGTTGCAGAACAAGGACAACCATTTTCCTGAAGATGAAGATGGACGATCCTTAAACAAGTACTGGTTTGATAAAACCTTGCAAAATGGTGAAAAGATAAATCACACTTGGATGTGTTTTTCTCTAACGAAAAAATCTCTATTTTGATTTTGTTGCACATTATTTCCACAAAAAAACTATCAAAAAAGCCAGTCCAATAGTGAAAATGGGTTTTCGTCGTGGTGAAAGTTAAATCCTCGGATTCAGGATCATGAAAATAGTCTTGCTCATCGGTCAGCGTTTTTGGAATGGAAGGAATTGGAACGTTCTTTAAACAGAGGGGGGCTTGTTGATGATCTACTTTAGGAACAAATTAGTAAAGCAGATAAGACATGGAAAGAAATCCTCGAACGAGTCATTGCCAAAGTGCAAACACTTGCACAAGAAAATCTGGCACTGAGAGGACATCGAGAGTCAATTACTAACGATCCAAATCGTAGAAATGTTCTGGCTTTGTTAAAATACTAGGATAAATTTGATCCTGTCATGAGATCTCATTTGGGTTCAGTCTCTCGTAAACCTGGGTGTATATCGTATCTTTCGCCAACTATTCAAAATGAAATAATAAGCCTGTAAGGAGAAAGAGTTCGCATATATATTATTACTGCATGTAAGAAGGCGAAGTACTTTAGTATTATATTTGACACAACATCAGATGCTGCACATGTAGAACAAATGTCTCAGATTATATGATTTGTTGAAATTTAATGCAATTCTGTTGATATCAAGGAAGTGTTTATAGATTTTATTCCTTTAGAAGTAAAAACAGCGGAGGGGATCACAGAAGCTATTACAAGTAAACTTGAGAAAGATGGATTGAATCTTTGCGATTGCAGAGGTCAGTCGTATGACAATCAAGCAACAATGGCTGGTATCCATTCAGGAGTTTAGAAGAGAATATTAGATTTGAATCCACTAGCTGTGTTTGTTCCCTGTGACAACCATTCACTTAACTTGGTTGGAGTTTATGCAGCCCATGTGAATGTTCAGGCAGTGACATTTTTTCACCTTCTTTTCCTGTTCCACTCATAGATGGAGTTTTCTTAAAGACTTCGTAAATATTACACTTAAAGGACATTGTGATACCAGGTGGAGCTCAAAAGCAGATGCGGTGGAAGCAATATCCACTCAGGTGGATGAAGTGATCGCTGCACTAGAGAAACTGAGAGATACACCGACTGAAACAATCGATACGAGGGAAGATGCAGCCTTAATAATTAATGCGATAGAAAACTTTAATTTTGTGACTTTTTTTTCTGGACAGATATTCTTTCTTCTATGGACAAAATACAGAAAATCATGCAGACCAAAGGTATAAGCTTCATTCAAGCATTGACAATTTTGGAGACGCTAACGGACAAATTAAAAGTTTGGAAGAATGAACTGTGTGACAATGTCATTTCTAAGGCAGAGCGCGTATGTAATGAATGGGGCGTCAGTATCACAAAAAGGATAAGAAAGAAGCGCGCGATGCCAGGGGAGTATCCAGACGACTCTACATTAACCATTCAGTAAGAAATGCGACGTTCTCTAATAGAAATTTAGGACAAACTGTCAGTTGAAATTTCAAGCCGTTTCTCTAACATAAAAGAGTTAGAAAATCGCTTTGGGTTCCTCTGTAAATTTGAGGCGTACATAAATGATGGGGATATACATTTTAAGGAACAGGTTTCTAAAATCAATATTAAGTGCACAGTGCTTGCAAAACTGTATCCACATGACCTAAACTGTGAAGAATTGTTCAGTGACTTGAAAGACGTGGTACTTTTATTAAAAAGGCCAAAGTTAACGGAGAACAAATGGAATTTTCACCTCAGGGACTGCTACAATACATTTCTTCAGTGGGATTAGAAGCCTACAAAACACTAGCAACAGCTTTAAAAATGTTTTCTTACTTTACCAGTGTCTGTGCCTTCTTGTAAAAGATTGTTTAGAAAACTTAAATTGATTAAATCGTACCTACGATCAACAATATCTAAGGACAGGGTATCAAATCTAGCGACACTTACAACTGAAAATGACATTGCTACGTCTTTAGATTATAGTGATTTAATAACCGACTTTGCAGCAATTAAGGCCAGGAAAGTTACATTTTAGAACGTCTTGTTTTAAATATTTATTAAATATTAAAAATAAATATAAGTGTTTATTAATAGAAGATGGAACCATTAAACTGAAATGGTAAGTGATTTATTTTATTACTTTTAATGTAGTTCTTCGTTTAACTTTATGCTACCTTAGCATATTGTTTTGAGGATGCGCTTTAGACCTACAAAGAATGTGTGTATTTTTTAGAACATTTTTATGTTATAAATTTGTTATATTCCTACAATTTTATAGTCTGCATTTGTTACTAATAAATATTGTAACGACGAGACCGTGTGTTAGCCCCACACGTTGTAGTCGTCACTTTGTATTTATCTAAAAGTCGTGCTTTTTCTAATTTCTTAC
Organism: Magicicada septendecula; assembly: GCA_034769895.1. Classification (NCBI taxonomy): domain Eukaryota; kingdom Metazoa; phylum Arthropoda; class Insecta; order Hemiptera; family Cicadidae; genus Magicicada; species Magicicada septendecula. The sequence continues at coordinate 284,720,445 of CM068370.1, read as the reverse complement.
GCTGACGATGTCCGCCTCGAACGCACGAATTACCAGTTCCGAAATCTTCCCGGGTGTAAACCTTACCTGTCCTTTGATGTTATTATTTATTTCCCGATAGGCGCCAAATTGTATATGAAAACAATTAAACAGTTCAAACTGAGTTGTCGTTCTGTGCGGTGATAACCAATTCGAATTACCCTCGCAAACTGGTGGGCATTCGAATCTCGCTTGCAGTTCGTCGTGTTGCCAACGCCTAAATATGTGCGCTCATCGCTAAAGTGCACAAACTTTCTAATACAATTTATATGAAATAAAGGACGGTTATTACTAATCAGTACTAGTTTATTAACGTTGAAATAGTTAATAATTAATCATTTAGATACAAAAATATAATATTATAAAATAATGTTGCTCCGGCAATAAACAGACTATATCTCAAGGTTGGCTAAGGTGACAGCAGTTGTTCGAGACCATGATGGCCGCTAATATTGTTTATTTACACTAGCTATTCTGTCAATAAGTTTTTTGGATTACGAAAAAAAGTTAAATAACCAGATGTTAATAAAGTACACCACCTTACATCAATGGGACTTATATGCTATTAAAGGTTAAATACAATTCGTTTTTTGAGTGTTAAAAAGTGGGTGCTAATAATTCATACTTCGTACATAGGTTATTTTATGTTTACATACTAGTTTAATTTTTATTATCAATCAATCCTTGAAAGAAATTTAGTAATTAAGTTCGGAGTGAGAGTTTTTTGTGTTGTGAGACAAGTTCATTAATTTAGTTCGTAAATTCCGTTAATTCAGATATACTTCACAAAATCTGGTAGATTTCTGGTGATGAGTCACTGTGGTTATTTAGATTGGGCTGATACAATCGTTATTCTTCCATCATTTGTACTTTTGATTTCATTTGGCTTCTTTTTCAATTAATTTGGATTTTTTAATGTTTTTAACTATTAAAATTTGGTTTATTAGCTCTCTTGGTTTAAATAGTTCCTTGTTCGACTTCTTGAATCCACATCTCATTAAATTTAGTAGTATTTATATCTATTTTCTTTAATAATTGAGTCGAATATGGTTCGGCTTCCGTCTCTCTTGATCGTCAATAATGGACTAATGTTTTATAACGGAATTAAATATAATAACGTTCCGTTGTTATGGCAACCACCCATACTCTCATTGGTTGAATACATTTATATCTATTATTATAATATTTGAATTTTAGTTCAAAATGAATAAATATTTTCTAATGGCTATTATTCTTCGGTCTTCTTATCAATGTATTAGATATTAACATAACTGTTTCTATTTTCTTTCAAAGATTATTTTGACATCCCACAAAGCTGGGTTTGTTCATGTATTAAAGTATTGACAAAATGCTAATATTATATTATTACATATCTTTCTTATTTTATGTTTTAAATCTAACTCTGACATCTTATTATGGTTCACTAATTGTAATTAATGAGTTACTTTCCCTGAATTTTCTAATAGAGTAGTTAATTTCTTACATCTTGTTTATTTTGAATTTATACAGTTAGGCATTTTATAGGCCTAAGCAGTAATTGTCTATAACTTCTTATTTTACACAAATTAAAGATTAATTTTCATTTACATATGTTTTCCTTGGTGTCACTTATGACTTATTTACCTTTTGAATTAATTTGGGCTGTTTTACAATAATTGAATGTTCTCATTAATTTACAAAGTCATTTGTTGTCTGTTATTCTCTTTTTTTTCTTTTTCTGTCTTTACTCTAATGATTAATATTATGTTTGTAAAATTTATCTCCTTTCTTATATTTATTGCCATTTCTTACAACTTGTTTATCACTTAATATTACTATAAAACATAACACAAAAATAGGTTTATGGTCTGTCCATTTTTCAGCCATATTCCTTCTAACAAACTCACCTCTTTTAATTAAACAAATAACAATCTTGGTGAATCACATTATAACACCATATTTATTCTATCTTGATAATCATCCCTTTGAATATTTTTGTTAACGTAGGATGTTTTATTTTCATTGCACTCATAGTACTAGTTTATTATTATTTAACACTATGACATTAGTTGTCTATCCATCTTTTAAAATATGTTTTATCACCTTTATTTCCTTTTTCTTATAATTACGAATTGTTTATTTTCTCACTTCTAATACTTACATTGTTTATCAGTGTCACTTCCTATCTATCTCCCACTCTTGGGTTTTTACTATTTTACACACAAATTTATAGTTAGTCTGTCAACATTTTATGTTTTGGTTTTCTTATCATCATAAGGTTATTAACAACATACATTATCTATTAATAATGGTTTCACATACTTATTATAGTTAGTGTACTTTAACTTGGATTATTTTATTTATTGCTCGTTACTAGATATTTATTATTTATTTGTGCTTTTTTTATCATTAGTTTAGTTTAAGCTTTCTCAGTTTACTGTGTTTATTGGGTCAATCACTTGGGTTGGGTCTTGGTCATTTGTCTCGTCATAGTCATTTTATTTTCCTTGATTTAATATAGTTCATTTTTTATAGTTCTTCTCTGGTATTGGGGCTACTTTTGGTGTCGTAACAATATATTGCGACAATACAAGCATAGGCTGTAATGCGCATATTTAATATAAAATTAATATTTAAGTTAATTTCAATAATATATAATAGACGAGCAGGTGTGAGATTGGAAGCTGGCTTTCAAGCAGGAACCAACAGGTAAACATCACGCGATTACCACTGCATGTGTGTATACAAGTAAATAGTGTGTGTGCGTGAAGCCTGTTTGATCCTGAAAGTTTGCAATCCCACCCCAAGTCAATGCTAAATTAAGAATAAATTTAATATTAAGCAAACCATAAATGTTTGCGAGAAAGTAAAAACTTCTAAAGTGTAAAAATCAGACACAAGTGCAGTGCGAATTTTACGTAATTCGGACAATCATTGCGAATCCAGTGCGATTTTTAAAGCATTATAATTACACTAGTGGTGTGAGCATCATGATAATTGCACATCACATAGGTAATTAAATTAGACAATACTTTATCGCCGTAAAATCTGCGTTAAACAATGCGATTGGCGAAAAAGTGCAATTATGTGAAATGAGACGAGAGTGGGGGCTATCATGCCATGGTTCAACTGTCGACAGGCTGATTCCTGAATCGACAGCTGCAGTTTTCTGGGTGGATATAAATATGAGCCCAGGAGAGACGAACTCTCTCTTCTAACATTCATCTAACATCAGTATGATTTTTTTGAGCTTAACTTATAAAGTATTACGGCAAATGTTTTGATTTGAAGTATTAATGAAAACAATAATTAAAAAAGTACCGTAATAAAGACGTCTACAAGCAGTCGACAACTAAGAACATCAACTCCTGACAGAGGACGAGAGAGAACGACTAGCAGAGAAACGAGACGCAGAGGACTAGAGACGGTTCTATCATAACAGCTACAGAGCCAGAGCAACACATCATAATAATCTACAGCAGCCAATGTACCATGAAGGACGAGAGACGAGAGGACGAGCAGTGATGACAAGAGGACATCCAGGAGGATCAAACCGACGGAACTCTGCAAAATTTAATGTGACGAAAAACCAATATATCATTATCAAAGAGAAAGACATTGAAAGACTTTAATAAAAAAAACAAACAAATACAAAACATTTTTGTAAGAGTAAATAATAAGTATGTAGATAGAGATAAAATCAATGTAATTTATGTGTAATCAGAATATTCTTTAATTATTTTTCTGTAATGAATGAACAGTCAATGTAACGATAAGTTAAATCCTTGCTTGGAAAATGAACAAGTAATTAATTTATTTAACTTTTTCTTAGTAAAAGCACATAACGTAGAGTCATTGAAAATAATCAATTAATTGTGTTAAAATGATTATAAAGCCATAAAAAGGTATAAACAAAATATAGAATAAAAATGTATTAACAATTTTTAATTAAAATTTATAATATAATATCTAGAATATAAGATATATGTTTGTGATGATAACACGGCAAGTAAAGAAACTTTGAAACCATAGATACCGTAATGGATATCGTATGGCAAATTAATCATTATTTTTATATTATTATTTTTTTATGTTTGTAAATTAATAAATGGAAAATTATTATGATTCTTAAAAGAATTACTCTTATTATAATTACACCTGAACCCCAATTACACATACAAGTTATTTGTATTATTTTAATTTTGTCGCCCGTCAACGTGTGGCACGATACGCTTACATTTAATAACGTTGTATCGTTGTAATATACAAACTGAATACCGGTAATATTAAACTTATAATATTCTTAAGACGTTTCTGGAAGTACTTTCATATAAAATTTTACACATTTGCACTTATTAAGTATTTTGTTCACTGGATGGGCTTTCATTTTTGCTCTTTTGGCCTCTTTTAATTGTGAAAGCGAGGCTGCCGACGATCTTCTTGCACCGGGCGTCAAAAAGCCTAGCTACGCCACTGCGATAGAGCCCTCAAAATACTATCAAAACCTAGAGCACTCAGTACGTTTGTCAGTTAATACCATAATTTAAGTAACGTTTTTGTTTCACAGAAGTGTCATCAATCGAATTGATTTCGTTTGTTTCAGAGGATTGCAATCGGTATATAAACAGAGTAAGTAATATTTGCTTCTCTCTTTCTCTCTCTTTCTCACCCCCCCCCACACATACACACACATAATGGAACATATAAGACATTTGTGTAACTACAGGTTGCTGTCTAAGCTGTTATTCCAATTCACATCATAATGATGGTGTAACAGTAAACAGACTAGCCTTACAGCTAAGACAGCATGCTAGTTAATAATTAAACCATTTGTAGTTTACTTACTGTTTTATATACACAGTGTCCAGCAGGATATCTAATGGTTGACTGACTTGCTTTCAGATGAAAACAGAGAAAGAAGAAGGACGCAAAATCTACAGTTGAAGAAAAACTACGTGATATTTAAACTTACCAATATCGAAAATATATGAATATTCAACAGCCTTCACGTACCGAAAATTGAATTCAGAATCAAAACCAAAGGAAAAAGTAAACCCACTTTCGCGTGCTCATTTTTCAAAATTATACAAAATTTAAAAATGACAGTGGTCGTATATTACAAGATCGCACTTTCCTAGCCGTTCCTTTAAACGACTGTTAAGTGGGATCTAGCAGTCAAAATAATTCTTGTAAAATTCATGTTTCAAATTTTACCTTTAAAAATATATTAAAAATTTATTTTTACAATTTTCATTAAAGCTGTTCAAAACATTATAGGCTTATAATTGTAGGCCTTAATTAAAAATTATTAAGTGACACGACCTTACTGAGTTAAATGGAACTTTGAGTCACGTGGCACGACCAGCAGTGCTTATGGTGCTGCTGACTGCAATAAGGGAAGTTACGTACTGACTTTCCACCGTCGTAAAATGCTGATTACTAAGACAATGCTTTGACTTCTCGGAATCAGTGGTCACCTTCGGATAAACAATAACAGGACGTGATCTGTAAACAAAAAGATTTTAGGAAAATTAACAACAAAGAAAACAAAATGCATAAAGGCTACTTACCAATAAAATCCCCAGCGTGTTGGTCGTCTGTGAGGTATTCACATCCACATGTGGAAACTGTCATAGTCGACTTCCATATTAGTGATGTTATTGGTAATTTGTCTTTATGCAAGTAAGTTATTTCGGTTTAGTTTATTGGTTGTTTAGTTTTGTCGAGATATTTTTGTTTCAGAGCTTTTTTTGTATATTCTATGTCATTGTACACTTGAAGAAGGCAACTTATTCTTGGTGCTCGAATCATTACGTTTTTTGATTGGTTCTTTGTAACGATGATAGTCTGGAGTGAAATTCTAAATTTTTAGTTTCTCTGACATCTGGTCTGACAGAGGTCAATATCTTTAAATTCGCTAACAAAAAATTATTAGTTTGATGTTCACCATCTAGCGAATAATCATGTTGGTGGATGTCACTTTCTATACATTGTAAGGAAACAGAACGCTGTAAAAATAATTGTAAATGATAATAATGAAACCCTATCCAGGGATGGAACTCAAAACAATGCTCAATAGCTAATCAACAGAAACTATCAAATTTTGAAGATCAGGAATGAACCAAATATGACTCAACAACATCAGCCATTAACCTAACTAATACTAACAAAACATAGCCAGACATTACCCAGTAGAATAGGACAGTAAACAAATAAAAATAAAATAAAGAACTATAGTAAACAATATTCAATAGATAAACTAAATAAATCCAATAAAGAGTACAAGCATTCCATAATGTAAATTGTATTAACTATATGTATAGTAGATAAATAAAAATTGGTCTAATTATAAACCAAAGTGAGAAAAAGGGCACAACCCCTTACAAGTGATGATAAACACAGAAAAAGTGGCCTAATAATAATAGTTACATAAACTATAGTTGAAAAGTGTACTATTATTTAGAATAAGAAGTGGTCAATTATCATTGACAGTAGTGATGAGGGATTTATCACACAAACAATTGTTAAACAGTGTGAATAAATTATAATTGTTAAAATAAGTAGTGTCATTAAGAGTTTTGTTTTATATTATAAGAGTTTTATGTTATCAACTAATTAATTTAAAATAATGTAATATCAAGGGGTCATAATTAACTGCCATCAATCATTATAAATTGTTTCATAAGATATCTGGAAAATCCACTAAATACTAAATTTTACAGGACTAAACCAAGACATGTTTAGTACCAAATTATTTGTAATTTTATGATTAATAACCACATAAACATTGTATTAACTATTAGTGTATAATGATAAAATAATAAATTAAAGGCAAATTATAAAATCTAAAGTAATTAAGGGGTATTGGTCATGTAACACTTGAACTGTGCAAAAGGCGCCAATCAGAATCTAAGAAATTTTGGTCAGTTCGATGACAAAAAGAAGAAATGAGACTTGATTGTTAACCACAAGTGAATACGGTTGAGTAGTGCTCGCAGATTTATTATGTAACAAAATTTTAAAACCCAGGAACCGACTTAGAAGAAAAAATTATAACCACATCAGAAGATACTGAAATTATTCACCAAAATCATATCATCGAATAGGAACGAACTCCAGTCAGAAAATATCAAGTGATTAACAAGAAGATGCACAGCTAAATCCCGCTCAGAAGTATAACGTATAATACTATTTTTATAACTGACAATATTAGTAATCCGACACGAACAATCACTAGTAACACCAATAACTCACAGCACAATTAATCACCGGTGGACATTTCAAAAAGAGAAAAACACAGTATATAAGAATCAGTGAGTACAAGTGAACACATTTATTTAAAATACATTGGAACAACTTCACGCATTATCTGACGACGAGGCGGCCATAGTTATGATATCATTTCAGGACCATCATGCATTGCACACAGCGAACTAAATATCGCCAGACATTTTTGTCGACCTTAATACTTATTTATATTCTCACATTAGATCATAAGCATTAGAATTATTTGTAATGTACTCTATATTGTTTGTTAATAATTAATGGAACCTTTCGTAGCAGCCAAAATAATCACCACGTTATATGTTTAATTCATTTTTTACTATCGACCCTGAAATAGGTAATCGATTATTACTAGTGTGTACATCGAATGCAAAATACTGTACTATTAACTTGAATTATGTTTGCAAAAAAGTAAACAATAATATCAACAAATTCATATCCATGCGTTTCATTTCTTGAACGTAAGATACAACCAGTATTCGTTCTACACTCACGAAGATTAAGAAGACGTCGGGGAGTCGTTGGAACCCTAGAAACTACGAAACCAAGATTAACCTCAATGAATAGGTTTAAGACACATATCGAAAGTGAACGTTGAGAATTGTCTGGAACAATTCGACCGCTACATTCAATTTAGAACAGATTAACGGAAGAATTATAACAAGTCAATTCTAATTAATAAACAAGGAAGAGTAATTCAGCCATTAGAATTATATCTGAAATAACATCACCCAAAACACGCAACATAAATACCAACAGAACAACCGATACACTTAGAGCAAAAGTTTTTTTATTAAACAACAAAGTTTATTACATATTAAAAAATTAATAATACACGAACAAAACGTAAATTAACAAATTGACGCATCCAACGTGTGGCTAAATAACACGGAAGACAAGAAAGTTCTTAATTACAAATTGACGCCAACAACGTGTGGCGAATTATTATCCAAGGGATTTTCAAGTAGTATATACAACATTCCTGTTAACTCTTCATGTTAACAATGAAAAATTAACAGTTTCACTTGCCTGAGCAGGTTGGTGGAGGTTATGTATATAACGTTAACCTTAATGTGTATTGGATGAAATGTTTCTTACATTGTTATAGTTAATGTTATACCTTTGATTTTGGCAAAACAATTAACATACATAAAGTCTATTGTGTTTATAGCGAGCAGTTTTGTCTTTGAGTTCTAAATAAAATTTTTATGTTCACACATTCACAGGCATGTGTGAAACGTTTGGCACAATATTTTAATGAACGCACATTGCCTCTACAATGTCACTACTGTTACATTGGACCTCGAAAAAATCTAAAGTGTAAATACCATGCAAAGGTGAATGCATCAACAATCATAATTCAGATAAAAGATATTGCATGCAGTACTGATTTGATAAACAAGTCAGAATGAGTGAAATACACACATAATCTGACTGGTAGTACTCTGTCGCACTATTTACAAATGCTACTGGTGAACTGTAGTTCACTAGCACTACTAGTGAACTCGCCAAATGTGGCTCACTGGATGCATGTTATTACTATGTGATTATATTTAAACCTATCATTGCAAACAAAAACTTGTAAACTTGTTACAATTAAAACAGAATATATTATATCTTTACAGACTATATTGTATAGATATTATACACAAACAATTACAAGAAACAATGTAAATGTAGTATGGGTCTAGGGGAAAGCGGCAACAACAAATAGAATTCAGTTCAGTTCGTATTCCTTCATCCTTCAGTCTTTCGACTGGTTAGTACCCTCCCCGCATATACCCGTGGTGCGTGTGATATTGAGCCTCTCACAGGTATATGGGACCTACAGTTTAACGCCGGATCCGAAGGGCAATATTTTTTTTTTTGGGGGGGGAGGGTTTCTACTAGGCAGGATGCCTCTCGCTGTGTTGCCATTACCTTGCGAGGGGGAACGGTCGTATCTAAATCAGATGGCCCCTGGCGGGAATTGAACCCGCGCCGACAGCGTAGCAGCGTCACACGCTAGCCACTACGCCACGACAGCTCCTTTATTTTGGCGACCAAAAAAAGTACATGTGTAAAATTCAATTTAAAGTGAAAAGCGAGTTCTTTCACAACAAGAGAGGCACGTACCTGCAAGCTATTTTTATAACATACACAAATATTTTTTCATGATTTGTATTATTTAACTAAAATTATTTGCTATATTCACTACATATCGATGATAACTATCACGAAATCAAAGTATTGAAAATTAATGTAGGTGCGGTTGTTGCGGAAGTACCGATCTAACAAAATTAGAATCTTTCTAACACACAGACTCTGCAGTACAACGCTTCTTCCATAGAGAATTACGTTAATAGGTTATAAAGTGTTTTCTATTACAAGCGACTGAAGCGTATGACTTCCTGTCTGGTTGACACAGAAAATAACATTTCTAATTTTTTGCACTGCTACCTTTCTATATTTCTACAAATAAGTTTTTCTTAGGGGGAAGCTTATAAACCTGAGTTTCATCAGCACTTAAATGTTTTCTTGAAATCTATGGACAAATATGCAAGTGACATAACACAAGAGATATTTTCCAGATATATATTTGTTGAAACTAAACCATATATAATTTATGCCATAGACATAACAATAAAAACATAAATGGAGACGAAATAGTATAACCTGAACAATATACACTCAAACATACAAAGTACAGAAGCAAAGGAAAAGAATATTATAGAATATTTTAAAAATATAAAGGCAAATGGCAGCATCAGGTGACAATGAACTGATTTGTTTATTACAAGAGGAGTAAAAAAAGAAAAGGAAAACGGGCATAATGATTTCAAAGTAAATACGTAATTGTAAAATGTAATTTTGTAAATTGTTGGTATATTTGGAAAAGAGCTAATATATTGTAACTCTACTTATATGCGTTGTTGTTGTGTTGTGTGAGTGTATGAGTACCTACCTGCTGTCCGATCTTGCGGTTTTCTTCCGACTAGGGCGTGTGGATTTTGGATTTGATTTCGCAAGTATGTAATCTCAAATTTATGACAACAGCACACAAAATAAGTTACTTTAAATGTGAAGAGTTTTGTGAGGTTGGTAGGCTTCGTAGTACAACAATAAAACAATCCAATATGGGGTAATAAAACGGTGTTTATTACTCCAATAACACACAAGAATAAAATGGTTATATGATCAATAATCTTACAGTCTAAACAATGAATCGATCTTGAATAATGTTTTTCAAATGGTTGATAATTTTAAGAAGTTAAACTTGTTATTTGACAAGTTAGTTTCCAGTGAAAATTTAATTAATTAATGTATTTTAATTTAATTAAATTGCTTTAAATTATTATATTCAAATGAAAATAAAATAAAATATAAAAACTCTAAAGTTAATTGAATATTTTCCAAAAATAAATTAGGCGTGACAGTCTAGTTCACGTCCTTTTATTTTCTAGTTATTTTACTCTGTTATACTGCAGTATGAGCAAATAATTAAATTGTTTGTTAAGATTTGTATAGCGCTTCTGTATTATTTCTATTGATTCTTAACTAAAGCTTACTAATTACTTATACTGCTATACAGATTTTCACAAATGAAATATTCTTATTTACTAGAGTCTTTGATGTTTGTGGCACCTGAATGATTTAAATTACAATGCTTTTAATTGAAGAAGACAGAAAATTTAGCGTTTGAAAAATAGATAAGTTGATTTTGCTTTCCTGTTTTTGAAGTGGATGGTAGAGATGCTCCAAATGTCCCTCGTTGTCCTGGTCCGATCTGCTAGAGATAGTGATCTGCTTGAGCGTCCTGGATTTCGGCATTGAGTTCAGAATTCAGCAACACTCTCCTCTCCTGCTGTTTGTTGAAGTTTTTACGTCTGCGGCTTTCTGCGAGAACTGGTCTATGTCGCTCGTCGATTGCACGTCCCACGTCAGCGTGTGTGTGTGTCGTTCGAGTGGTAGCTCTGCTCGTCGGCTGGTTCACCAATGGTTTAGACGGCCTCTCTGTCGTATTCTTGAAGTAAGGTCTTGTAGTCTGGTAGATCTCTTGCGTGCTTATGACCACAGCTTGTAGTACACAATAAGCTTGTTTGTTGTAATGAAGAGTATCTCGACTGGATGCTATAATTACGAATCGTACAGTTGATCTGTATTTATAACGTTCGTAATTATGTGTGTTGACCACGTATAGTCTTCAGATGAATCTACACAACTATGGTTTCGAGACGATCGAAGAATTACGTCTGTACTTTGCAAATACTGGCAGTAGAGTGTCCGTTCAGCCCCAAAACTCCGCGCTGGTTGGGATTCCTTCAAATGATTTGATTGGCTGACACACTCTCACTACTACACACAATTTGAATTACCTCAGTCCGTGAGAACGAAGTTAGTTTCCCACAGACGGAGAATTAATATTATTACTACTATTCTTAATACGGCGGAACTGAATTGTCGGTCCGGATTTCCTGTGATAGTTTTAAATTGCAATTATCTTGGTTGCAAACCAACCAACCAAGTTGTGCTAAATCTAAAATATACAATCTGTTGGAAATTCTTATATTTATAACATATTAAAAGATCATTAATGTAGCTCAATTATTACAGAAGTTATTCACATTAAATTAATTAACTCCGTTATTTGTTAATTATATTGCGTAAAATTCGCACATCTTATTATTAACATTTCGGCAAACATTTTGGCTATAATAGATTTCGCCTTAATTTACTGGTTTCCGAAATATTAATAATTAAAAGTTTGGGGTGTGACTCTTACTTTCCACAGCGAGCTGATTATGTAACCGCCGCGTGTGCGTCTTTTTACAAAGCATTATTTTGATCGCCACTACACACAGGTGGAGTTTTGACTATTACAGTTTATTTAAATATGATTATAGTATACAGTTAACATATAACTCCAAATAATTGATATTTGGTCCTGTTATAATATATATATATATATATATATATAATGTATTTTAAAAATTAGAATCTAAGTTTTAATTTGGCGTATATCATAACTTTGTAAAATAAATATCTGTATGGCTGCATTTTGTTTGCATGTAGTATAAGTTTTATTTTTGAAATGTTCAAATCTGATTATTTAAATTGTTTGATTCATTACTTTTAGTTAGTCAACCTACCAAAAACAATCATTTTAATTGTAAGACAACATTATGTACTTAATTGTTAACCGAATCTGTTAATAGATGTTAACATATTGAGTGTTCTGTGAGTACACACACTTATAAGAAGGGTCATTTTTTAAATTTTGTTTTTGCGCTTTACTAATAAAATATCTTTATTCGTTTCAAAATTTAAAATGGTTATTTCATATTACAGTACTTTCTCCTCAAAGCAACGTTTATTTATATGACAAAGTATTTTGATACATCTTGAATACGCTTAAATCCTATGACGTGGTCGGATATGTAAATGATTTAGAGACATCGAGAACACACACACACACACACACACACACACACACACACACACATACACTAAACGCACGAGCATAAGTCACTCTGTGTGTATAAATAATGAAATATGATAATTATATAAAAAAGAATGTGAAATAAAAATTAATTTTTACAGCGTCTCCTGACAACTTACTTGTCTTGGTCAATGGTTTATACTTCAAGTTGACTGGAAGTATATATTCCAAAGAAGTTATACAAGCAAATTCTTTTCGACAAATACAAACTCAGTGCAAGTGAACATGATTTCCACTATAAACATGCAAAACTTAACTACAAACATGAAAGTGTGCTTTTTGCTCAGATCATGGAAGTATAATACAAGGTAAGGAAAAATGTTTACAATATACAATTGTATTGCACTGTATTACCATATTTGTATAATGTGGTAAAGTGTGTTCAAGGTAAAATTATGTTTATGTATTTTAACTCAGGTGTTAATAAGTCACATCTAAAAAATCACCTGTTTATCTGTGTCCTAATGGCAGGAGCTCTTCAGAAGCTCAGGCGCGGCTTAATCGAGGGCGGTAGTCTTTCCCATCAGCTTGTGCAAACACAGATCGTTCTCTCTCTCTCTCTCTCTCTCTCTCTCTCTCTCTCTCTCTCTCTCTTATGTGTACGCGATTTCTTGGTTTTGTTGTCCACGATATGACCGAGAACCTCTAATGATTTGGATATACTGTCACCGGACAGAAGGCTTGCCGCATGAGAAATGGCGCCAATCGTATATTCTAGTGTTTTTGGTGGCCCTAAAAAGACCTGGTGGCGAGAATGCTGATGTTGGTCGTGCCGCGCTGAGATGTTCGGCGGCTGCGCCCGCTGTTTGTGTCGTACTGCAGTCCTCCTCTTCTGTCGGCATTGGTTGTAGAGTCGGCTGCCGGTCCAGCGACGTCCTATCGCTGGCGCGGAACTGGAGGGCGAAGACGCAAGAACGCCAGTTCTATTCTTCGGCCGTTCCTTCCAGCTGACTCCGCGCGGATGTCGTCCGAGAGAGAAGAGGAGATGAAGTGCGTCCGATGGCGTGGCGATGAAGAGTCCAACATTTTCTGCCGGCCCGGGTTTTATACACTGACCGGGATCGCTGATTGACTCGCTCCGAGCACGTAAGTTGGTCACGTCTCGGCTGCTGATCCCTGATTGGCTTGCTGTGTCCACCGGTTTCCGATACTTGTCAACAAGGCTATGCCCCGCAAGCTGGGGAAGTTGATCGTCAACGCGTATCTGTTGCCGATCATTACCTACGCTCTTCCCGTCTGGGGTTACCTCGCAACCGTTCATAAAAGAAAGTTGCAAAGCGTTCTCGATAGGGGGCTTCGGCTAGCGGCCAAATTCCCCTATCGGTTTTCTTCTCGACTCTTGAGAAGAGGACTCGGTGTCCGCTCCTTGGAAGACACCGCAAGGCGACTTGCACGTAAACTTTACGTCCGAGCTGCGAGGACCCAGACAAACCCACTCATAGCTGGCCTTGGCAAGTACCGAACACGTCCAGGTGATTCTTTGAAACGGCCTCGACAAATACTGTACTAGTCGACCTAGTACGAGCATGTCGTTGTAGCGACCATTAATTAAATAAATTAAATTCCGTCTGCACATGATCACTAGGCAGGAGCCCCTACCGGAGGCTCGGTACTAGGAAACCATTGGGTCGTCTCACGACGCGCAACCCAACAGCTCTGGTAGTAATGTTCGCTGCTGGTACCGGAGAGCAGATGTTCGCATACCGCTGCCGTCACAATACAAGTTAGATTTAGTAATTATTATATATAATTTAGATTATATATATAATCTAAAAGTGTATTCAAATCATTAGTAAATTATATGATTAAGTATTATGTGTTTGTATTTCACATTTAAGCTTAAGTACCTGCATATGGGCCTTCTTATATACCGTCTTCTGCACTTGCCTTAATTTCTTCAAATTGTTAATTGCTAAGACAATGTCACATTCATTAAAGTCAGAGAACTCACTTTGATATAGTATGTTGAATCGGTCTCATGATGATCGTTTATTACAATGCTCAAACATAAGTACGAGTGTGGAATGTGGCTTATCAGATATGAATATTAAAAGATGGCGTTCAAGTAGTACACGTAGTACACATGAGGTAAGGAAAACTACAAACAAACTACTGTTCTAAACTATGTTTTAAAACATTGAACATGTACCTTTAACTACATTTCAAGACTATATAAACGGCGGTTTTAAATAAAGCGTCTTGGCGTAGTTAAGCTTAACGTATACGCAGTGAGTTGTAAACACAGTGCCTTCGGCATATATTACTGTCCTGTATCGTCTCATTTAAGTGTTACATTATATTCCTTGTAGGACTTTCTGAACGCTCAGTTTTCCTTATGAGACTCTAAATACATCAATCGAATATTAACGATCCTCTAGAAACGCCTTTGTCTATACATTATTCTGGACGTGATTTAAATTTTACATTTTTCTGCATACAATGTTTTCCCATGTAGTGTTGAATTTAATTAAGGAGTAATTATAACATGTATATTGAGAATGAGAGACGAGAGACTAGAAAACATTACGTACGATGGTGATAAATGTAATTAACTTAATAACAACACAGTTGGTGAGAAGTGGGGAGGAAACAGGTAGGATTGCGTGTTACCGCAACCCACCACACAGGCCGCTACCGTTACACGAACCAAATCCCATTTGGTATTTTGGTACAGTTAAAATCATTTTATATACTTCATGATACTATAATTCTTGTGAATAATTGTTAATTATTAACGGAAAAGTGTTCTGAAATACTTATAGAAAAATAATTTTACATTGTAAATATACTTTTTCACATTTAAATAAATGTGTTTTTACTATAATTCTAATTGAGTAATATCATTTATTTAAATTTATATTTTGGTACTTAGCGTTATTTTCTTTTCTTCCTAGTGTTCCCCTAGTATATTTTTAGTTCTCCTTAAATCGATGAACTGAAAAACGAAAGTAGCACTCGACCACATAAGGCTTATGCTTTGACATTCATGTAGCCATCTTAAAACTGATTTAAAGATTGGGATTATTAATGACGTAACCATTAACAACAGTTTTTAAAATGAAATATGTGTGAATGTTTTAACCTGAACCGACTGCGTTAAAGTGAGCGCATATAATAATTAGGCTTATTCTATTTACTGAAAGTTAAACAGAAGTGGCGGTGACTCCCTATGGGTGTCATAATAAATATTTAAGTAGCGCAAACAGAATTACTTAGCAAATTAAATGATAACACAGAAGTAAACCTATGGGTGTAGACATTGTACCTTAAAAGTTCCACAATTAGTATACTAATGAAGCAACTATGTAACACTTACAACAGATAAATTTAATGTTTTCGAAGAATTCACTAGGGGAATTATTGCCCAAGTAACAGATATCGGGCGAAAAAATTCATTCGTGTAATTGAACAAGCAAAGCAGTCCCTAATTTTAACTGAACCGTCTCAGCTTTAACTTGACCGTTTGCGATTGCTCTGTCTGTCCAGTGCTCTGTTGGTCTATGTGCTTGGGGAATGTTTGTTGATAACCTTTGAATACATCAATCGACTTTTGTCATATTTGGCAAGTCCAGATTAGGCAGATTACTAGTTGTGATATTTTAGATTTACTTGTGACGTCTGGCAGGTATGAATGCGTTTGCGTTTGAATACAAGAAGTAAGTGGAAGAAAACTAAGATTTGAACTGAAGTTACGTGCTTCAATAAAATGTACAGTCGTTTTTTATTTATTGATATTCTCCTCATTCTTTAGTAACCGATTATAACAATTTTCACATGATGAGATTTATTAGAGCAATTTTTGCCACAAAAGAAATCAGCCGTATTCAGACATAGTATAAATCTATTTAGCGCCCCTAGCGACAGGTTTTGGCAACAAATTGCTATGTAGAACATTCCGGTATCATGATTAGTCTTTGAACTGCATCTTCTGGCGTGAGCATATGCGCATGCTGTCCGTCGGATTAATGGGAGATTTATTGTGAAACGCCTCAGAGAATAACTCGCGCGTGTATAAAATCTTCATCCTCACCTAATTACAAATCCGACGGACTGTGAGCACGTGCCCACTACAGCGTGGGTAGATCGAAGTCTCACGCTCGCGAGGGAACGTGGTAACAGCATTCCGTCGTCAAAAATTATCGCTAGCTGCGTTTAATTGTCGCAGCTCTCTCTCTATGCGTTGGTTGACGTTCTGTACAAACAGTACGGTCTTTTTTAACGGCACATATAATAAAATACATAGTTATTTTAATATATGTAAAGTAATATAACGGCCGAAAAGCCCCTAAGCCCCAAAATGTAGCGTAACAAAATAAATAAGTTGATATAAATAAGTTCGTTTCATTCTTAAATTATTAGATATTTGATGTCAAGAAACATTTTTGAGTTTGTTAGTTAATAGGCAATGTTAAAAATTAAACACACTTTTTTGTCAAGAAAATTCCAGTTTATACAAAGTGTGCACACTTTACGAGTTATACTGATTATAGTCCTATAACTTATGCAACCTGTTGTTGAAAACTAGTGCCATTCAGGGACTTGTATATAGAACTCGATACTGTCGAGTAGAACATTTTCAATTAATGAGCTGTGTAACATTTCCATCACCCGTTATTGCAATATTAGATTGCACCCTTGTAAAACCTGTACATAGGTGTAGTTGTAATAACGCTTTCTATTTATTTTTGTCAACCAAGTAATATACAAAATATTTGTATTATCGTATATCATCTACTATCTGTTTATCCAACATTAAAGTTCCACTATTGTTAATATTATTTTATTTAAATTTAAATTTTATTTTTTAATTAAGACTATAGTAGGTTTTTAGTACTGGGATATTTAAGGGTTTTATATTAACTTGACTACTAATCTATGTCTTGAATTAATTTATATATCACCAAGTACGATCCTGGCAGAGATTCAAGGTTTATTGAGATAAGACTCATTATTAATCACTTAATTCGTCTAGATCGCGCAGCGATCCGACGGTATCATAATAAACGCTTCCAACTAAGCGACCACACCCAAGTCCGCATTACACTCAATAACACAAAGCTACTTTGTACGCGGCTAATTTTAACGCTCTTTAGGAAATTAGGAGTCGCTCGTTTCTGCTGATGGCTATAAAAGATGTATTTTTAGAATATTTTGTCCATTTAAATTTTATAATTTATTTAATGCCTATTCCTTTTGATACGCATACATATGGCAAGAAGATGGCAAGGGTTTTCATTATGAATATCCCTAAAGAAACTTCTATGAAATATATTCTCTATCAAGAATGTATTTGTATCTGAATGCATTTTTTATAGGAATTTATTTATTAAATTTAGGGAATTACTATTGCCTTCCGCTATAATAAATTAAATTTTACACAACAGATGGAAAGATTAGGAAGTGGGCCGTGCTAGTACCAATTTTGTCCACTTTTGACTACTAGCTCAAACTGTAACCTTTCCATCAGTTCTTCGTTTCGTCACGTTCTAAATTATAAATCTAACACAGTTATAAAAGATAAATGTAAATTATTCACACATTATATCTCCAAGTTTTAAACAAAACTTTAGATCCACAATATTGTTTTAGATTTATATCATTCTACATCACGGACGTCATGGTCGGAGGGACGGGGGGGGACCTGTTTCCTCCAATATTTTTCTAAAGGTCATATTATTCTAAATAATTTTTTTTTTCAAATTAATTTTTCATTTTTTTACACAAATTGTTTGTTGAATTAAAATTAATTTAAAATCAGTGCCATTGATGGTCCAATTTAAGGACCATGATTTATTTTTTTGTATACAGAGGATAGGTTCTCGCAAGTAATGTTGACGGCTCGAACGCGTTTTTGACAGCTTGTTGACAAAAAGACACTGCCTTAAAAAAGTAAACACTCTCAAAATAATAACGCCCTTCCCAACAAACCCTCCGTCTCCTATACTCCTATTCTACCATACACCAAATATTTAATTTACCATAATGTTTCATCCCCCTAAATAATTGGGCACTGGTGACGCCCATGCTCTTTATCCAGTTGCAGTAATCTATGAGTGTGTTTATTAGTGTTGTAGTGATGGTGCAAGTCGATCTGTTGAGATTTTATTAAAAATGTGTCAAGGTCACTATGCCTAAGGATCATCATAATTTTCCATATCAGGGGGATCCAAATCATTGTATCCAAATATTCGTATTTGGTATTAATGGCATATGAACAGGTTATGAAGAACTGGGTTACTGTTATTCCTGTTGCTGTAAACATTAACTATCTTCTGTACGTTCTGACATAGATTGAATAAAGAAAACCGAAAAGAGTACACAATAATTAAATAGTAAAATTAATTTAATAATAGATATTATAATAAAAATAGTGAAATATTTATTTTTAATCTTGTGTTAATTAACGTGTCTTTGATGATTGCTTTAGAAACCAAAAAATATTGAAATAATTTTTTATAATAAGGTTACTAACTTATATTTCTATGGAAGAAACCTCAGACGTATTCCAAGAACAAGAAGAAGGATGTTTTATGTTTTATAACGTTTTTATCAAATAAGGTTTCAAAGCTGATGCTGCAAATAATTATTAGAGATGCCTACCGTAGATTTTCTTGTACGCATTGTGTTCTTTGTTATCGGAGGTGGTGTGAGAAATTCTAATCAATGTGGGTATTCAAAAATGTCTGAACTTTGAGTAGTCACAGGAACTCTTTAAATTGGCAAAAATCCACTGTTGACTGAATAGATAGTAATGAAAATTAGTTGCATCGAAACGGTAGAAATAAGGAAGCTTTCTAAAAGCCACTGTTTGATCAAATGACAGTCATGCAATAATAACATTTATCTATATTAATCGAACCGAATCAAGAATATTAATTTTTCCTCTACAATTGTCATCGTTTTTCATATGTATATATTTCAGGATTAACTGTACCTGAATTCTCATAGGAGTGGTGAGAATGCGTTGTTCTATTGTTTTAAGTTGTAATTTCCAAATCATTAATAATTTTAACAACTTTACTAAGTAAATAATTTTAAACAAAATATGATGGCACTGATACAAACTTTTTTAACTATTTTTTTCTTTAATTTTGTTGTATTGCTAATGTTATTTACGTTTAATCAAGCCGTGAGTAACATTTAAACAATATGCAATTGTGGCAAGGCATATCTATCGTAAATGGAAACAGGAGCCATGACGATTTTTTAATAACTTATCCTATATTTATATTTTATAATAGAAAAGTAACTTACTTTCAACGGTTTTTTAGTTTTATGAACAAAATTGCAATGGTACGCAATATTACGCTGAATAATAAACAAAATAGGAAAATTTAAAAAGGAATGAACTTGATTTTAAAAGAAAAGTTTTAAATGAGTGCGTTATTTTTGTAATAACGTACAGACCAGGAATATAAAAAGTTAACAGCAAAATCATCCAAAAACCGCAGACAGTTCCTGTAAACGTGTATTGGACTAAGCTAGATATAACAAGATGATATTGTTAAACAAATTTGAATGCGAAAAATCTCTGCAAAATTAGGGATTAAAATATAGGTATCTAGAAATTCTCGCTAACTAAGAATACAATAAATATCCATGGAACGTCAAAATACAAAGTGAGATGCCAAGAGACTTAAACAAACCATGCTGGTGGCCCTTTGTAAGAGAAAGAGTACGCTGATTGAGTATTAAAGTACAGTAAACAACGTGAAATTACTACCCAGCTCTAATCACTGGCTAATAACAGAGAGTTTGTTTAGCAGTGGGTAGACGTATGCTTATGATGATGAGGTTGGTATGAAGATGAGGACGGCGACGATTGATATTGGTGGTGGGATGATGATGTGGTGATGGTGTTCTCTTCACATGAGAATTACCTGTCTGAGCGTTGTATGGTGAGATTTCGTGCAAGTTGTTATATACATTGAAGACGCTGAAACTTGAAAACATTGCTTTTTTATTAACAAGTTTCTAACTAATACTTCAAGTAAGTTGGAAATTGAATAATCTGATATAATATTTTTCGTGTTCTGTACAAAAGACGGGTATAGGCCTACTTACATTACTCGAACAGTCATACGCTTAAAAGCAAATCAAGACTTTCGTCGTTGTAACTAGATGCAAATATTCACTCTTTACTTGCAAGCAAAAAGTTAGAATGAAATATTTAATATTCACAAAATGAGCCAGCGAGTTTACAATAACAGTACATAATTAATTCAAACACAACACAAGAGAGCGCGTTGAGTCGGATTGCGTGTTTACAGGACGTCAGTCTGAAGAGCGTTTCGGCACGCATCCACCCTCAGTTGTCTTGTGTGCCAACCAACTCTGCAAACTCACTTCTAGAAGATACATAATACACAACAACACAATTTTTGTTTGTGGGTTGTCACACATCTATTTCGACGTCACGAATAAATCTTTTAACACAAACAGTATTTATACAATCGTATGAGTGACTAACATTAACCAAAAATTTATTAGCCTATTTTGAAAAAAGCTAATAAATCTTACAATTAGTACACTGTCCTATACAAACAGTTCAAGTACAGCTGTAAAACATAAGTCTTGTTTTGTAAAAACAATTTCCATGACAATGATGATCATTTATCTACTTTCTTTGCAGCGCATTTTATATTACTGTTGTGTTTACTTAAATATTCAGGTATTTATGAACAAATTTGCACACTATTGATAAGAATTAATTTATCATTAAGTCATAACTATTATAATAATTATAAACAGGTTTCACTGGTCTATGTTAAGCCGTGGTGCGAGAAAACCTTTTCAGTGAGTGAATGACCAATATTTTGTTAAGACAAAGTGGTACCATTGTCAGCTAGTTTCACACAGAGTCCAATGTGTTCTGTTGCCATAGTAACCGGCGCGCTTATTCCCACAAGCCCTTGATCCTTTGCAACAATGAACTCTTAACCCGACGACCCCGAGGTCACATATTATAAACCCCATCTGACCAAAAATCGTCCTCTCTGCTTTCTACTACGCTCTTAAAGCTTTCCGTCTTGGGAGTAGTTTAGTGAAACGAGAATACTCAGAACGGCAACAACAACAACAACTTTTTCACTCCGTAAATTACAGATAAGAGTTTCAAATATTCTTCTCTTTTACTACGTCGTTTTATATTTTATTTTTAACTTATCTGTTGTCAATACTACACTGTTGTAAATTTCTACAGTACATTAACCTTGTAAAAATAATTGAAAATTGTAGAGTGCGTAACAAGGTTAAGTTAGAGAGAGACTTTAAGTGTTTTAGCCATATTGTAGTGGATAAAATGTCAAATTATAATAGAATTAGAAAGTATGATAAATGATTTAAAATTAAAATAATAATGTAATATTAACCAATGTACACAAACCTTAACCTAAAATTATGTAGGTAATAGTGCAAATAAGTAAAACTCCATGATAATGTACATAATATAGAAATAGTTTTTAAGAAACAGAAATTAAAATCACACATACACATGATCAAGGAATCGTAAGCATTATGTGAATAATGAATCTTATCAATGTACTGTAATGAATCTTATCAATTTGAATGTAGTGTAAAATGTCAACAGTGTGTAAATTAGAGAAAAATAAGTGTATTTGAACAATGTAGTAAACACAAAAAAGCATGTTACGGACGAAATTAAAATTGAAAAATATAATATAAATAATTCAAATTAATTATATTCATAATTATATTCATAATATAAATAATTATGAAAATAAATAATTATTAATAATTAATAATTATTATAATTATTATTATTGTAAATAATTGTAATATGAATAATAATTGTATCAATAATATAAATTATTCCAAAATAATTCAAATATCTGGAAAGCATTATTTCAGAAGATGGAACAACAAAAAGTGACACCAAAAATAGGATACAACAGGAAAAAAGGCTATCCGTTAGCTAAACTCGTTACTTTAGTCGAACAAAATGAAATTTCAAACTAAACTGACATTCTACACAACTATTGTCGAGCCCATTCTAACTTATGGCTGCGAATGCTGGCAACTGTTAGATAAAGAGAAAAAGATGATAGAAACTGTGGAAATCGACTTTTCAAGAAGTGCGTGTAATATTTCTAGAATGCAACATGTTTGAAACGAAGATATAAGAAGGAAAACAGGGCGCGTATTTACAACAGCTAAAAGAATAGAATCCAGACAGTTGTTATGGTATGGTCACGTAATATGAGGATGGAGGAGAAGCAATGGCCAAAGAAAGCATTGACTTACAGACCACAAAACCGCTGAAGAAAAGGAAGATTGACAACACAATGGAGAACAGTAATTAGGAAAACCATGAGAGATCGAGCTATTGAAAATGAAAAAAAAAACTAAACCGAAGGCCAAAGAGGGTATTTGATTTTTAACAATAGTGTATTCCGGGAAAGAACGCCAGCTCCATCTTGTTTAAGCGTCTGATCAGTTAACATCAAAAGACAAAAGAGTCCGGTATAGTAATTAATTCTTAATCAAAGTCAATCCGGTAGTTCAAAATAAATAACAAGTCATAGTGAATAATACGCTTAAGATAGTGTTTAAAAGGTGAAAAGAAAATAAGTTTTAAAAAAATATTATTAACATCATACTAAGAGAATAATTCTCAAGACAAACTATAACTACCAACGTACAACGAAAAGCCTAGTGAGAAATAAATAAATCAGTGATATTACAAAGAAGTCAAATTACGTACCAGGCAAAGAGTAGTATTAAATTCAAAACACTTTCATTCGAGATAACCAAGATAACCTTAACTACATTACAAACACAACACTTCTTGGACTCTGGTATTTCGTCTACATACATAAGTGATAGAACTAAACATTTAAACTATCTACGTTATTGAGTGACATTAATATGTAGTGATGATTTGGAATAGTACAACTTAAAACAAAGTCATACAAAATAAAAATTTACAATCAAACTGTAATTGGAAAAACGTTTTTAGCTTAACCTACTTTTAGGAGTGGGACATTTCATTGAGTGTTCCTAAGATGACTACTTACATACAGATCGAATACAAAACGACGGCTCTGCCTGGCTCCTTTAGAAATATTTCGAATAAACTGAACATTAATAATTGGTAATAGCAATCTGAAGCAAACACAAATTAATCGAATTATACTAATTTTCTCTTTATAATTTTTTTTATACTATGTGCTACAAGATCTGAGTTTAAAAACTTATTTTATACGCTTTAAAATAAAAAGTAATTATTAATTAAGCATTTTTTATCTCAACATTAAGCTATTTTTTATTTTTTTTAACTTTTTAAATCAACAGTAGTACCAACAGTAGTACAATACTGTTACGACATCACAGAACAATCTACGTGTTTGTGGAATGTGCCAGAAGAATCTCGATGTAAGGCGTGTGGCGTACGTCCTTGTCGACGCATTTTCGAGAGGTTTCTCGAAGGCGCCAGCCGCGCGGACTGTGTCAAGGCCGCAGTTAATTACGTAGTTCACACGAGCGCTAAGACAAAATTAGGAAGGTTCTCGTCTGTGAGCCTGAGTATAAATACATGGCGCCAGCGGCCTTAGAGTCTCAGTATTAGAGCGATATATTTACAGAGGGTTTCGAGTTATTACTGTGTACGTTCAAGTAGTTATTAGTGAAGTGTTGCGTTTTATAATCGCACGGTATATTGTAATACCATTGTGTTTAATATTAGTGACATTTTATTTGCGTGTGAACAATTTTTATTTGATTTGTTGTAGAGACTGTGTTGTTAACTACGACCTGTTTAAGTGTAAAAATTTAAGCTGGTGATTAGTGACTTAATTGGTGTCTTGTAATTTTGTTTCCACTGTACCTACGACGATCGAGTAGACCGTCGTAACAGTGGTGTCAGAACTGGGATAGAACGGTTAACAGTGGAAACAGTGAACACTTTGCACAATACGAGTGTAATGCGTAATTAATCGGTAAACAATGGATGCCAGTCAGATGATGGAAAATTTACAGGCGCTGCTGTTACAGACGGAGAAACGACAGGATGAGAAACGCAGGCAGGAGGCGGAAGAAGCAGAAAGACGACAAAAATAAGAACGAAGACAAGAAAGAGAAGAAGCAGAAAAACGACAGGATGAATAACGTACGCAAGAAGCAGATAAAACGGAAGCTCTCTTTGAAGCTATACAGAAACAGTTGCAAGAACACAGTACCGCAGAATTGGGTATCCTACGAGGTGAGATTAAGAAACAAGTTACTAAAATATCGGAGGTACAAGAATCAAAGATATTAAAAATAGCTGAAATAAAAAAATCTGTCTCTATTGTTGAAGAATCGATGTCTACAAAAATATCAGTCATAGAAGAATCTGTGTCAAATAAAATATCTGCAGTAGAACACTCAATGGCAAATATAAGAGAACAAATTAAAAGTGAAGTTGACCAGTGCCTGAAGTTACAACCAAAACAACTTTGTGAACAGACTGTACCAATGATAAAGACAGACAAAGACACAGAAAATATGTCAATAGAGATGGTCACCTAGCCTGCGGTTGGGACAGTTCATGTCAAGGCCCCAACCTTTGATGGAAGCACGCACTGGTCGACGTATTTACGCCAATTCGAAGCTACTGCATGCGCAAATCTCGTATAATTGGACAGAGAAAGACAAGGCAATCTCACTCGTCCTCGCAGTAAAAGGACCCGCGGCAGAACTACTACAGAAAGTGCCACCTGACACCCAGAACATCTATGCCGAGTTATGAAAGTTCTAGAATTACGCTACGGTGAGAAACATTTGCGAGAGGTGTACTTCGCTCAGTTGAGAACAAGACGACAACGTTCCGGGGAGAGTCTTCAAGAGTTTGAAGCAAATATCGACAGATTGATTAGATTGGCCTATCTTGAAGCACCAGAAGATTTCCGAATAAGGTTTGCGGTACAGACATTTATTGATGGCATCGG
This sequence comes from Magicicada septendecula, assembly GCA_034769895.1. Lineage (NCBI taxonomy): Eukaryota > Metazoa > Arthropoda > Insecta > Hemiptera > Cicadidae > Magicicada > Magicicada septendecula. The sequence continues at coordinate 284,694,738 of CM068370.1, read as the reverse complement.
AGATTGTGGATTTCAGCAAGTGTTACGAATAGCAAGACACCTCAGAAGCTCTTGTTCACGCCCTAGAGTTTGAAGCTGCCAAGTCAGCGTCCCGCTACATTAATGGGTTTGTGCCATCACATTGCTGTTACGATGGGTGCAGAAAAACAATGTTGTAAGACAAACAATTCAAAAGTTCAAGAGAGTCGCAACGATTTGAAAAAGCCAGAAGACCGAAATGTTACAACTGTGGAAAACGTGGTCATCTACAGGTAGACTGTTGGGAGAAGAAGATACCGAGAGAAGAGGGTGATCGCACCAATTGGAGAAGTAAAGCCTCAGAACAGCACACTGTTTCCACGCTACATAAAACCAGTGGAAACTTGATTGTTAATGGGTTTGCGGAAGGTAAACAAACATCATTTACTACAGTTGACACGGGCGCAACAGTGTCTATTGTGCGCCCTGACTTAATCAGCAACCGACGGCCTCAAATTAGCTCTTGTACAATACAGACTGTGACTGGAAGCCCCGTCAAGGTGCTAGGAAAGGTAGACGTACGTGTACGCCTGGGTATTCTCGAGTTTAGCCACCAAATGCTCGTTACAGACATTGTTGATGAAGTGATTCTTGGCACGGATATTATGAATGCCTACGAATTCGTTGTGGACTTAAGATAGAATGTCCTGAAGTTTGGCCAAGAGAAGATAAAGCTTTGCATGGCTAAAATGACAGGATCTATCAAACATTCGATTAAGTCAACAGGTCTGGTCAAGAGGAACCCTCCGCATTGCAAGCGGAAATGGAGGAAGAACTAGAACAGAAAATACAAATAAGTGTAACGACAAAAGAAGTGATTGGAAAGCCAACTATGGGTGTCGAGACAAAACTCTTGATTGTTCCTGAGCTGATAGAAGCGCCCGAGGGCAAAGTGGCTAAAGATGAGGTTACGCAAGGGGTTTTTGACGAGAACCAAACAAACTTGGATCATCCAGTGGTGTTTGGGTCATCAGTACATGACTCAACGTGAGTTATTCCAGCGAAACTAGTGGTTGAGCGGAAGACTCACATTCTTGGGAACGTGATGTTTGGATCATACGAGACTGAATTCGAAGAACGGTAGAATTATTTTTCGCAAGGACGTCCACCAAGATCGCCTGGTCGAATATTGTTTCAGAGACGGTTTGCCAGTTCGGGACGAACAGGCTTAAGGAGGGGGATGTTACGACATCACAGAACAATCTACGTGTTTGTGGAATGTGCCAGAAGAAACTCGATGTAACTCGTGTGGCGTACGTGTTTGTCGACGCATTTTCGAGAGGTTTCTCGAAGGCGCCAGCCGCGCGGACTGTGTCAAGGCCGCAGTTAATTACGTAGTTCACACGAGCGCTAAGACAAAATTAGGAAGGTTCTCGTCTGTGAGCCTGAGTATAAATACATGGCGCCAGCGGCCTTAGAGTCTCAGTATTAGAGCGATATATTTACAGAGGGTTTCGAGTTATTACTGTGTAAGTTCAAGTAGTTATTAGTGAAGTGATGCGTTTTATAATCGGACGGTATATTGTAATACCATTGTGTTTAATATTAGTGACATTTTATTTGCGTGTGAACAATTTTTATTTGATTTGTTGTAGAGACTGTGTTGTTACCTACGACCTGTTTAACTGTAAAAATTTAAGCTGGTGATTAGTGACTTATTTGGTGTCTTATAATTATTTTGTTTCCAATTTAACTACGGCGATCGAGTAGACCGTCGTAACAATACATAAAAGTTGTGCGCACGTACGAGGGCTCTCAAAAGTCAACAATGAGTAGAACTATTCTATACAATATACTACTACTAAAATATTTGTTATAAATTCAGATGTAATGATTTAATTATCAGTCAAGAAGCAGCAGAGGCTATATCTAAAAGATTTTTAAATCTTTATTAAGGAAATTTTATTGTATCTGTACAAAACTATACCGACTTTAAGTTAAATAAATTAAAAATTAAATATCACTTTAAAAGTCATTAGTATGACTTTCCAGTATCACCAATCACAACAAACAAATATCGCCTGTGATTCTCAAAATAAATTTGTAGCAAAGGGATATGCAATCCTTTCATTTTAATTGCATAAGTTTTATCGTCGTCAAACAAGATTCTCAGTTTCATCAAAGAATATTATAGTATTCACACCTAGTGTAGACGTAAATCTCTTTTATATTCAACTGACACAGTGCCCAATAAAAATTTACATAATGCGTTACGATTAAAGTATCTGTAATTCAAAGACATGTTTTATTGTTCCCTTCCTTGGCAATGCAGTTTTCTGTGGAAAGCGTTCTGTGGCAACTGGAAGAACAAATTTAATAAATTCATAACTCTATGCTTTCAACTAACATAAACGTAGCTCTCATATTCATGTATTTGTGTATTACCCAATTTAATGATAATCTTAAAGAAACAAATAAATATTCTCATGCCGCTTAGCACTCAACTAAAAGACACCTTTATAAACCAATGTGTTAATTGGACTTGTGAAAAATGTGACTGCGTGCCAATTAGGAAGATCAGTGTTAAGAGACTACTAAATATGTAAACAATTTTGGTGAATGCAATATATTGTACACGTGGTTGTTTTACGTTTATTTATGCAATCTGTTATTACAAAACTATAAGCACAATTGATGACTGAATACATGACATGGAATCAAGTAATCCAATAACGAGCTCTCTTTTTGAGTATTTAAACGTGACATATTACATACAATAGGCCTACATTTAAAGTCCTAAAGCCTTAATATACAAAGTATTTAACGTCTTAAGGTCTAAGTAACATTGCAGTGTAACTGCAATGTTAATTTCAATCTTCATGTCTGCAGGCAGTTATCTATCACATTTGTCGCTATGGCAGGCAACACCTTAGTCTGAAGCCTTTCGATGATGGATTTGGAAGCAGATACATAAAGCTATAATCAGTATGTCTACACAGGCTTGAAGACAGTGTTGTAAATCAGCAGCTTCTTTCTCATTGACAGCAGTGATTCTGTGTTCAGAAGCCTTGTCTACGAAAGTTGGTGTCCAGTTGTTTCCTATTCAACCAAATGTGCCATATGAGCCTTTACCTAGGGGTATGCCTGAGAATTTGTTATTGAATTTGTTGTAATCACACTTGGCCGCAAACTGTACCTGTATTTAACAGTTTGCTAACAGCAAAACTGAATTTAGCACTGTCATGTTTATTGCAAATATTTTTAGTACATCAAATACACTAGGATATTATTCCCTGGCAATAATAGTACTAATTTCAAGTTTAATTTATATTAGTTTTTAGAAATTAAATATTCACATATAATAGGCCTACTATGCTCGTTCCGTTCGCCCGATTCATTCTTGATGAACAGAAAATCGTTCATCAAGAGTGGCTTATAAACATGAGTATTCACATGTATGTTTGTTCAGATAATCGGTCCCTGATTAAAATCCTGAGAACAAAACAATCGTGTAGGCCTACTAAAGATGTGGTAGCTTTTTTAAGAATGCTCCTAAAACTTGTATACGCCTTGTTTATCTCAAACTATATCTTGTCACATTAATTAACAGTTTAACTTCTTCTATTTATTTTCTTATTAAGTTGTTATTTGTTTTTATTGGAGTTAGATTTTTAAGTTAACTCTTTAACTCCAAAATAACATGAAATATTGTGAGCAGCTATAAGGAAACGAATTCGAACCGAAGTGTGACATTCAGTTCTTACATCATCTTTATTTAGTTATGCATAAGAACGCGCAAGAAAGCGTTTCTCAAATCGTATAACATTGACACGTAATCACTGTAATCAGTAATTAATAAATAAACAATGTTTTTGTTACTGGCACATTGCAGCTTTCAAATTCAATTTTAGCTGCAGAACGTTAAATGAAGCGTTTAACAACAGATCAGCAAAGTTCAATATAAATAAAACGTAATTCATTGACTCTTTATCATTTTGTGCGTGTCTACATGTGAAGCCACTACCAAATTTTTCTTAGCGACAGTACACTGTACTGTCCAAAAAACACATTAATAATTAATAATTATCGCATATTATAGGTAATAAATTCTACGATTCTGGGCTAATACAGATAATCCTGCAAAACTATAAAAATAGGTCGCATAAAGATTATCACTTAAGTAGTAACTTATTTTTCTGGAAGTTATATGTTTATCTCGTGAGGATATTAAGTACCTTTTAAGTGGGGTAAAACCAAACTTAGTAAAACTCTATATACATAACCTACACATAAATAACAACTTTGTAACTACACACTTTGAGTTCTTAAGATTATCAGCTTAAATTTTTGTTATATTTTTTCCAATTTTTCCCTGATAACATAACAGAACTAGTGAAACTGTCGGACTTATAGCTACAGTCCAAACTTTAGATAGTTTTACTATATACATCACCTTATTTGTATTGTAGTGACAATCACGCGGATCGTCGTGTCCAAACACTGGAAACAGAACAATTGACAACAAATGAAATCGCTGTTACAAGTTTAATTATATATATATATATATATTGGCGGGGATCCCACAGCTACTGTCGCATCCCGGATCTCAGTTTCCATATCAACTTATTCTGTGTATCTTCATTCTTCAGATTCTTTTCCTCCATACTTCTTTCGATCACTTCTATCCATTTTAATCTAGGTCTGCCTCTTATCAAGGTCTAGGTCTAGAGGCAGACAAGTTTAATTACAGTTTAAATAAATACAACAGCAGTGAGTTGTTGTTTATAACAATGTTTGAAGCTTCGATTGTCCATCACACGCTAACGGAACAGAAATTAAATATCACTTATTTACGAATATCACACTTAATAATTCAGAAGTCACGAACACTCCGATAACGAATAACAATATCGAAAATTCAAAACTGAACTCTGGTCGCTTTCAATTTTATATTTATACCACGCAGAGGTTCGAGCTGAATCTACTGCTGTTTGGATGACGCGACGAAAATAATTGCTTACGGGCGCCTAGAAGGCACTTGAACTAATGTCAATTCCGACCCTGTACACATCCGTGTGAGACACAAACCACGTAGATTGTTTATCCCATGGGCGCGAGAATATGGTACTGATAACGTTCTTGAACAAAATCCTGTCAGGAAACCAACGTAGAAAGAGATTACAATTCTATCCGTTTTACAAAGAAAATTAGTGAAAACGTTTTTGTTAAAAATATTACAGTTATTTCGCATATTCAGACATTTCTCATTATACTTTTACCGCTTAATACAAAATACTGTGACTTATTAAAGTCCTTTCCTTTCGTTAGAAAAATTAATCAAATTCAACAGACTCATCAAACATAAAGTATTTAAATATGGTTTCAAACTAAGATGAGGAGTTCTAGTTACTTGTGGTCGAAGAACAATACATTAGCAACCTAAGAATTAACTATTAAGCGACGCTGGTGTCTAGCAAATCCTCCATCAGTACCGTTCCGAGTAGCCATATAATGCAAATATTATCCAAAGTTGCAAATATAATGACAACATTTGCTATACACAGTACACAATAAATTGGGTTAACTAGAAAGTAATGAAGATTACCTTTGTACCTTTGTGTAATTGGATTACACAAGTAATGAAAATACATGTTTTCCTGAAACAAAGTACGTTGAAGTCCTAATAAAAAAATTTAACATAAAAGTTTTATGCATTACATATGAAAGCACTAAGTAAAACAAATTATGATGAATTTTAGAAAACGAAGTTTTATGGGAACTTTCGAGAATTTCATTAGAATCTCGCAAGCTAGCCGTAGATAAAAGAACGTTTACTTTCAAATCACGTGTAAAACCAGCAGACTTTTTCAAAGGAGTTATGTAACGGCATAAGTGGCATAATATTTTACCTACCTTATTGCCTCTTACTACAGAATTACCGCTCGTTTCCTAAAAATGCTTTATGATACAACGTAACTTGATTAGAGTTTTACGCCTATATTTGTTGCTGTAGACAGCCGACCAAGCGACAAGCATGCAATATTTTGAGACTTTCAGACAGAAGACTACAACAAATTCAGAATGTACACAACATAAAACTAAATTTTACGTTAAAACTTTGCATTTTATTGCCACATTTTTATAACTGCATTGAGGAGTCTAAAATATAGAATACCAACATTGCATTTCATTACTTTTAGTAACCACTACAGGTTTGTGATCGGAGCTTTCAAGTTTTCGATAGGACCACACACCGTAGGCTGAGTAATATTAAGTAGTATTCTATTTCCTTTGATAAAAATGTATTCTGTTGTCAACATGTATTTGTTAAGATGTTCAGAACTGATATAAATTTTAATATAGAGTTGTTTCATAATAATCGCTCTTCAATTAAAGTAAGTACAAACAGTTAATACTATACGTGACGTAGAACATGACTGAGTTTTTAACAGGTTCGTTGTCCGTAGTGACTGTTTACTTTCTCGTATTTTTGCCTGGGAACAAAGTCATCTGTTATTTTCCCAGAATCGCTCTCACTGTTGCAACTAACAGAAAAGTACTGACTGTTTCTTGTTGGATGTCACTAGATTGCAAAATTAAAATTCACAATAATTGCGACGTATAGGCTACTTTAGTGTACACTGAAAAAGGAAAAAAATTACCACAGTAGAATGAACAAATGTTTATTGAAAAATTAGAAATACATTTAAATTGAACAAGCTAAAAATTCAACAGTAGTAGGCTATCCATAAAATATTAACCTACTTTCCTTTTAACAATATTCAGGCTGTATACCTTCTAGTCAAAAGTGGTGAATTTGGTTTTTAAAATAAACTTACGGGTTTAATTTGAACACCATGTTATGGACAGTCTGGAAGTTACAGTCCCAAGACAGCACATTCGTGTAAGAGCAGTGGCTATCACTCCGCTACTGATCAATAATTGTAACCTTGAACTGGATAGCCACAATTACGTCATTGTCTATTAATGGCACCCAGTAAAATACCTTTGTCTACTTACATTATCTATAATTGGCTGTCTGTCTCGTACACTGAATAGAAGAAGACTGTTGTTCAAATACCTGTAAATTATACCTGTAAATTGTACGTAGTTGAAGTTAAATGTTACTTTTAAACGCAAGCCTCTCTGTAACGTAACTACAGGTCATGCAGCATCTGACACAGTACAATCTTGATTATCCTAACTAATTGGAACCGGGGTGTCGTTCGGATTATGAAACATACGGGATTCCTGCAGGTTAATAATAAAAAATAAATATTAACATACTAGTATGTACTAAATTAAAGTTCAAGGAATGCAAATCTAATGTAATAGCTCCACATTTGTTTATTTTTATATCATTTGTATATAAAAAGCAAATTCAGTTCGAGAAAATCAAAATTCAGTTGAATATATTTCATTGATGTGATAAAAAATGTAAGAGCATAGAAGGAAGTTCTACCGACAATCGGCGAAAAATATACCAAACAAATACTCTGTTATACAGCATATGGGTGATGTACGTTACAATGGATTGAACAGATGTTACCACTTTGGGAGACTGGAAAGGTCCAGAAAGTCGACTGGCTTTTGTCGACTGTGGAAAGAAATTTGATAAAGTGAATAGGGGCAGGTTATAAGCAATAATGGCAAAAAATTGATACAGAAACACCTCATTAGAGCCATCAAGATCTTTATGTGGAAAATAAAATTTTAATTAAATTCGAAGGCAGAACACAACTTCTGACATGGGCCTGATAAATTGTGGAATACGACAAGGGTGCCCATTCTCACCTTTTCTTTTAAATTTATATACAGATAATGTCATACTCAATTGGCAAATGAACCTTCTAGAATATTTCATGATTGGTAACTCTGCAGTTGACACATTTTTAGCTGATGGCCTGTCAAACTCGGAAAACGGTTTGCAGAAGGCTGTAATTCATCGAGTCAAATCTGCAACGATTTATAACTATAGACCTCCATATTAAAGACCAAGGTAATGGCTTTTCATGGAGCTGGTCCCATACGAGCAAAAACTGTTGTTGATGGTACTGTTCTGCAGAGGTCAGGCTTTTGAATATCTAGGCTTTAATATATATATATATATATATATATATATATATATATATATTATATTACAAACAATGATGTGGTGAAGAAGCTGCACAAGTGTGCGGCAAACATATCTGCGGGGCAAACTGGAGAACCCTAATATCAACGAGAAATGACACACGTCTTATATTCTACAAGGTGATCGCCCTCCCCACACTTCTCTATGGGTCTGAGAATTGAACATTAACGAAGTCCCAGGCCAGTCGTATTCAAGCGGCCAAAATGAGATTTCTCAGGCACGTAGCTGGATATACTCGTCAAGATCGCAAAAGGAATGTCGATGTAGGGCAGGAGGTGAATTACATGATGATACTTGATAAAATTACCCAGTATCGGTTGAAGTGGTTGAGAAACCTTAGCAGTATGGATGCCTGTCGCATCCTCAAATTACTGTGAAAATATAAGCGTGAAGGACGGGGAGGTGTTGAGCGTCCGAAGAAGTGTTGTAGTGATCAGCTCTAGTCTATCTGCTTGGGACCAGAACAAACCATTTTTGGTTTATTCCTTGGTGAAGATAACGATGATGAAAAGGTTTCTGATGTTCAAATTGTAATCTTAGAGCATATAAACATTTGAAAACAACATGACTGTATTCCCGCGCCACTGAAGATTCCCGTCATCAGTATGGACAGAACGTCTGGCAAAAACATGAACAACTTAGACCACGGCCTAACAACCCGGATAATTGTGATAATGTAAACGGGGCTTCGGAACGACGCCGTTGACGAAAGAGGCGTCCCACCTTCTCTGGGGTTAAACGCAGGAGAGACCACTACCTTGTGGTGAAGGGGGGCCTTCAAAGAATAAGGGAGTAAAGCGTTATGCCACATTTGACAGAAAAAATGAATTACTTAATGGCATGACAAACATTCATTTTTTTCTTCTGCCGTGCACATTGTCTGGATTGATTTAATAAAATTCTTTTGATAAGTGAGAGAAACGTAGGCGCTCAAATTTAGGAGATGAAAATTGACGTCTACCCTCTGGAAAAGTTAAAAAGTCCTGATTCTCCAATATTTATGCAGACCTGGATTTTAAAAATGATAATGTGTTTTAATCTTTATATACATTTATCTTATTTAAGTCCTTATTTATGTTTTACAATACACTAGCCAGATAGCGTAATCATACATACACTCATATGTTGTAAGACATTACATGTATCTGAGAAATTTGCCCCCCTGTAAAATTTAGGTAAGTTTTAGGTTTGCTGTAAAAATATTTACAACAAGGGCCTCAGCAGTAAGACGACAAAATGTCGTGCCTCTGGTGTAATAATAAGATTATTTTATTCCAAAGACATCTTTTTCGTAATATCAGTAGAGAACTAGTAGTTACTCGACTAATCTATTGGTATCCAGGCCCTCTATGGCTACAAGGCAAGGTGACTGTGTTATACATACTGGATTTTGAAGCGGTCCAGTAGAGTTACATTTAGTGATTTTATAGCTGTGGGTAGAACTGATTATTGCGGTTTAGTGGAAAGTAGTTATTGTGTTCATTAGTGTAGAACTGTAATAAGATGACATTTGTTGTTGTGTATTGTTCAAAGTTAACTTGATTTATTGTAAAAGACTGCTGTTTTTGATTTCTAACTGTTGTTGTGTGTCATTAAAATTGGCAATTAGCTACTTCATTGGTGTCAGTTATTCTGTTTCCATTGTACAACACGACGATCCGTGAAACCGTCGTAACAATATGGCTGATATCGTTTTATGCTACTGAGTATATTTCTTAATTCCCAGAAAAAATAAGACTCACAAATGCAAGTAGTGTTAGTATTAATTTCGTTGATAAGCCTTTTATAATACGTGTTTTATGTAGGCCTACTGCTTGTCAAGTCAAGTAGACATAAAGGTTAAACCTAAACATTAGTATACCTTCACATCTTCCTTTGTGCAGAAATTTTTTTATATTTCTACTAACAACCAAAGAAAACACATTTAATAAAGTAAATAAAAGGAAAAATATAGAATGCATTTAAGAAAACAACACTCTTCTACACGCAATAGTGAAAAAAAAAACAATGCAACAAGGAAATTTCATACAATAATTAACGCTTTTCTTGAACATGCTGGGAGACAAAATTAAAATTGCACATCTGTCTGAGGTAAAACTTCTAAAGCTACGTTTTTGTACCATAACGCGAGCCACGTAAAGTTTAAGTGCTGGCAAGATATGTATGAGTGAGAATAAAACATTTTTAACCAACTCTACAATTACAAAATTTAAGTCAATTTTGTCAATATTGAAATAAAGCGAGAGTCTTAATATTCTCGTTTGATGAAGCTAATCTCAAGTGGACGGAATCCATATTTTACCAAGCCAGTGTAGTTTGTAATTATTTTTTAATCTAAGTTATTTTGTTTTCTTCTCATGTAACTAAAACAGGAAACAAATCAAGATCATTCCACTAATTATTAAATTGAAATAGACAGTAATATTTTTATTTTATCTAGAAAAAATTAAATTAACGGCTGAAGAAACCCGCTCGTTAAATATATTTGGCAAACGAAACAAAAAGCGTGATACGTTAAAATATAACTACAGCTCAGACAGTCTCAAAAGAAAAATGTCGGGAGAAGCATCAAGGCAGAATATAAATTGTATTGTTAAAAGTCAGGTGGAAAAGAGAGACTGAGAAACAGGGGGTACAAACGGGCGGATGTTTAGGGCAAGGAGAGGAATTATTTTGAATCAAAAGCGGAGAGCGCACTGGAAGTTAGTGCCAAAACGGCAAAGTTTAGGGCTACGAGTTAAAACAATGATCTCTTGACTTAATTCCAAACGGCGGGGTAATAATACAGAGACAATGATCCACTCCACTTCCTCCGGACTGTGTGCTGCGGTTTTATATACACTGTGCAAAGCCTAATTACACCGACGGCAGCACCACTCCCAGTTAAATCTGTATTTACGCAGTGCTTTACACGCTACCGTTTTGTTTCAGACGTTCACGTCTTTTTGATAAACAATTCTTTTGTAAATACGAGGACTTGATATTTATTTTTATAAATTGAGCCTCTATAAGCGCCGGCGCCGTCTCGAAAACCTCTTTCTTGCGCACAAAGAAGCGTCGGCCTTTTATGTACGGAATAATTAAACGCAGCTAAAGCGCAAGCACAAAACTACTTCTGAAATAATTTTAAAGCAGCTTAAGGTGAATCCTCCTTAACTCAACACGAGTGTACGAAACTTAATAGAGAATAACTTATAGTTGAGATATTTTGCATTTAGTCTAATTTACGTCTTCATTGTACTTGTTTAATAAAAGATTGTTACGAGGTGAATAGAAATCTTTGTTTCAAGAGTACCGGACATCTTTTCTCTTCCTGAGGAGTGACGTCCACCTCTTTTGTATAAACGTTGAGATGAGAAAATATGTTTAACATATATTGGTTTCTTTATAAAATAGTTTTACGTTAATTTATTTCTTGAGAACTACATTAAACCTACAACTTTGCGCCCTCGTAGGCTCAGAAATTTGTTCTTTTCTGTCAGCTTTGGACGGAGCCACTAACGTTCTGAGCGTACAGTAAGTGAAACAGTCAGCAGAGAATCTAAGAATCTGAAGACCTACCATGGTCAGTAACCCTGGAATATTTAACAACTACCAACTCCGGATGCCTCATCTATAATATTAGCAATAGTCAAACTGTAACTGGAATTTTGATAAATAATTCGTTCGAAAGGTATCCATTAAATATAACTAATGAGTTTCTTTACGCAATCTGTTCAAGAACGTCATTTACTTTTAACTTAAATGACTAAGGCTTACTAATAACTACAAAATATAAATAATTTGATTGATTTGTCGTTGTACAGTCTTACTTCTCTATATTACGCTGAAATTTAATATCGACTCCGGGTATTGCCTCACATAATAACATCCGTCTCACCACATGTCTACTAACAGTTGGATTCCAAATATTCATGAAACAGAACTCCAATAAAAACATCTAAAAATTTCTAAGTTACGGTCAGCTGGTCTGTACAAAATGAAAACTCATGAATGAACTGATTATGCCTAAAATAAAACAGTCATCGAAAGAAGTTTGCATGATACATTCGATTTACTAACATGTAACGGTTCTTAATCTAACTATGTAATTTTTCTCTCTATACACTCTGCAAACGTTTCGGCCATAACTCTAGCCCTTACCTCTTAGTCTAAGAGGTAACTTTACCCCTTGCCTCTTCAGAATTTGGGATAATTATTCTGGATTTGTAGACTGTTGTTATGCTAGGCCTATAAGTATATAATTCGTACTGTCTTGTATTGCTATAGTGTTGTTGAGCCACGGTTCATGTATTCTCACATGTTCACGTTATTCTGTTCTCCTATAAAAATGTTGTATTAAAAGAGTATCGTATAAAATTATTATTTTAATTAAATTATAGTAACATCTACTATAAACTACGGGTACCCTATACAATTAAGAACCACATGTCTATCTATAAACGCAATTTGTTCGCAATGTACAAAAAAAGAACGGGAGCATATCGGTTAATGATGTATTCTTCCAAAACAAAATATCTGGTGTTTATCTTAGAAACGATAAAATAGAAGAAATAGGTACTAATAAAGCATATGAGGAAATAAATTTTAATCATATTCACAAACACACTATATTAAAGCAATCCTTATACTGTCAGATTTTTGGGTTCGTAAAAGTCATTACGTACATGAGAGAAGAGAACTGTGTCGCCAAACATTTGGTAGCTTGCCAAAAGAAAAAGAATCCACACAAATGAAACATCATTTTCTGGCTCTTATGTTCAAGCAAAACATTTGAATAATTTAATGTTATGTAAATATATAGGTCAGTTTTTAACATAGTATTTAAACTCTTCAAAAAAAAAAAAATATGTCTTAAGAAAGTTACGAGATTTTTCAAACTGATCGTTTTATTTTGACAGCTTTGTTCAGAGCTCTGTTTTGTATGTTTGTAAACTAAGTTGGCAAGGAGTTTTATGTTCCTTGTCCATACTGACTAGTGTCATAGAGGTTTGTTTCCTTCAGGTAATTTAACATCGGTTGCAGAGTTGTTTTCGTGAAACTGTTTCTGTAATTCATTTCATTATTTAATTAGTTCTAATGATAGTCCTTTCTTTCCTACAGAACACAATCGTGAAAAAGATTTTAGAATTACGGCTGTACCCTGTAGACATGATATTTTACCAACTTTGACACTAAGTGTTCATTTTAAATTCTCTAAAGTCGACTTTTCGTAAACACACGTAACTCCTTTAGTTTTCCTTTAAGGTTTACGGTATATTTTTCATTTTACTGTAAACATAATTATTTTCAATTATTATTAAAAACCGTATTAAAATACGAAAACGATATCAAGTGTAAAACATGAGCAAGTACTGGCTAGCGAACCCATTAGGTTTAGATTGGGAAGTTTTAGATCATATTCCGGTAACTAACAGATACTGTAACAAATGGATCAAAGCTTGGGTCAGTTTCGCTAAGTAATATGAAAGATACAATTCTAATAATTCAAATTAAAATTCATTACAATTTTGTCATAAAAACAAAATACTAAATTATGTTTATTTATTTCAAATACGTCATTTGCATATATATATTTGCAATTAATAGTGATTTATATTTCTATTGTGTCTTCTGAATAATTTTGATACCACTGAGTGTGACTTTCGACTAAACAATTATTTCTACAATTCGTGTTCACAGAAGTTAGATCACTGGTGAGGTGTTTTGCATATATTTTACAGTTAGTTAAATGTTACCTTTGTTTGTTGTTCGTATGCATTATTTTTCTTGTTAAATCTTTACAACTTCACTTTGAATTTGTTAATTATTTCCAATTTTTTCACTTAAGCGTTTGTCGGCATTACACTGTGAAATTTGCTTTGTTTTTTTACAGTTTCTCGTAATGTTTCACTTTTAGTAGATACTGTTTTTTTTTAGTTTTTTTAAGTAGTAACGATTACATATCTTGACTCTGGCAGACACAATTACAAGCGACGCTTCCCCTTACTCATCTTCTTTTCTTAGCTTGATTTCTCTCATATTGGACCACGTACACTTTTTATAAAACTTTAGTTAGAGACTGAATTGTGTACATCAGATCATATATTATGCCCTCTCATAACAAACCAAGTACATAATTTATGACCCCTTCTACCAAAGAAAAGTTCATTTTAAAGCTGCGAATGAACTAATCTGAAACAACTTTAAACTCTACTTTCTGAAAATTATATGAATGGAGTTCGTTCACTTTGTTTATGAACCATTTTATTATATTTGTTTATTTTGTGTCTAGATTAAATTAGTTGCCTATTTTCAGTATTTTTATCTTGAATATTTTCATGTTAACATTATATAATGTAACTATATTAAATTTAAAATGACAAAAATGATTTATACTGTATTACGTCTTACATACATTATACCTACATCGATTCTTACCTCATACCCAAGGCAAATGTTACTATTCCTCGTACATTATGATATAGAATTAAATTTTACATAACGCTTGTATCGGAGGTAAAAAAAAACAAAAATTACCGTACGAAACCTTCTGTATCCGAATTTTACGAATACACGCGAGCTAGACGGGAATAGTGAGCAGAGCATCTTTTAAACCCTTCGAAAAACAAGACTGATGTCTCAGGTTTTGCGGATTTAGCCACCTTACTTTTGTCAATGCATAAACTATATTCATTGGTGCTAACCACTTATCATCTAATTAAGGTATTTTTAGTAAACTGTGAGTACAAGTTGCTGACATACTTGTGCACTACGGAAAGCGTAAAAATTACAAGAACATTCTTGCACGTCTCCATGTCGTATATTGGTTTGAGTATTTCAGACGTATTATAAAATAATAATGTACTGCTTAATTATAGTGGCTTAACAGTCGGTTTGTTATCTACATGTTTTGCCTAGAAGTTATACTTAATCTCTTTTATTCTTACTATGTAACAAACTTTTTCACAAAAACTGTTGTTCAACTTCCGAACATTAATATATTTAAAATACGGCCTGACTATATTTATCGATACCCTTTTACAGTACTTCAGTATACATGTACGTATAATTTATTCTGTATTTCTGTGAATGTTATTCTAAGCATGGTTGTGAGTTTTTTATCTGTAAATTAATAACAGAGCGTAATTATTAAGATTAAAATTAATAAATGGCCGAACGTCTTAAACACAAATAATAATATAATGTAAATTATACACAGATTAATCTGTAAGTTGATAAAAGGAGCGCGTCCAATAACAATATTCTCTTTACCGTTACTCTTTGTAGGGGTTGAAAGACTTGTAGGGAAGCGTTGCGCAAGGTTCCGAATTTGTGTCTACTCACTCTGCCGTCTTGATTTTAATATCTTTTAAATGTATATAAACGCACTTCATACACCGACTGCTTCAGCTTGCTATAGGGAGTATTATGAAAGTGTGTGTGTGTGTGTGTGTGTGTGTGTGTGTGTGTGTGTTTTGTAGAGTTGAGAATATTAAATTCAGAAACGGAACATCACTGAACGTCTTCACTTTATAGGCATGTGACATTCTAAGCGAAAAGTCTTCTGTGAAAGCTTCTCCTTTGCCATAGTCCCGTAGTCACTACGTTTTAACTCTTACATTGAATAACGCTTATTTTGTGTTTGCTGATATTTAATGGTAACGACAGATTATAAAGGTTAATCAGTGTTTGAATTTTCCTTTCAACAAAGCTAATCGACCTGCATTAACTACATTTAAAGCTGGTGCATTAACTACAAAACAACAGTGCATTTGATTACCGTGAAATCTAAAAATTACCTTATAAAACTATAAACGTTTGAGTGCATACTAATATATGTTATTTCAACAGATTGTTAGGCACACAAAGCTTAAGGATTTTTATAAAACGTATTACCTCTGTCTTTATAAGGCGGTGTATCCGAGACCAATTAATTAATTTAATCAAGGTTCAACTTTATTTATTACTCTACGTTGTAAAATACACTTTAACAAATTTCAGTAAATTAATTTTAGTAACGTTGCTACAGTATTTAGTTTACATAAAATTACTTAATACCATACTTGACACCAGGATATTTAGTGTCAACGGGCTTGAAAGTGTCTCTGTTTACTTTCAGCACCCTCTCAGTTTTGTTTTTAAGCAGAATGATAATTCTTATGTATATGGCAGCAGAGTATTAACACTCCGATGCTTTGTTTGACATTACAATGGGAAATTATAAGTAACATAATATACTCTAACGTCTGCTTTTTCAATATGGTATAAATTGGTTGAACGTGATGTGTATCGGCATTCACTATCCTGCAGAAAATAGAAGATAAAGTTAATGAAGAGGAAACAAAGAAGACGAGAAGAAGAAGAAGAAGAAGAAGAAGAAGAAGAAGAAGAAGATGATGATGATGATGATGATGATGATGATGATGATGATGATGATGATGATGATGATGATGATGATGATGATGAAGAGAAGAGGTGGACGATTGGTAAGAGGAGAAGGAAGTAGGAAAAAGAAGGAGAAGGGAAAAGCGATGAAGAAGAAGTAGGCCAAAGAAATGATGGGTGCAGAAAGTAGACGAAAGAAAAAAAAAGATGTCTAAGGTAGAGATTATGAAAGCAAGAAGAGATTGAAGATTGATTGTTGTGGGGAAAACAGCTACAGCTATGTAGGTCATTGTTCGTATCCAAATAGGTATCTCTTATTGTATGAGTGAACAGTTGTTAGATTAAATGTACATTGATATAGGACTTAACGATCGTTCTGTAATAATTTGTTGATAATTTACACGTAACATCCAAGTTACTTCACGTTGGCTTCCATGTTGCAATACACACATAAAAGTTTAACTTGTATAGGAATGAAGTCTTACTGAAATAAGCACGGGCACACACACACACACACACACACAGAGGAAAATGTATACAAAAGCACATATGTTGTCTTTGCAAATTATCTGGGTGCATACCTGGGTTGGTATGTGTTAAAAAAGCTGTAGTTTCGGCATTGGCACCATTTGTTTACTCTTTTCTTATACAGTTGTTCTCACTATTTTTTATGCAAAATAAAAAACACTAATAAAACGTGGAAAAAGTTTCCAACCCCGTCAGTGGTAAAGCAAACAACAAAACAATTACTAAGTGACGTGCCGCTTGGCGGCGCTAATGTCGTATTCCCAACACGTGGTCTCCAAGTTTGTCTTGACTTTTGAACACGTACTTCTTTCTCTTCTCTATCCCTCTCTCCCTGTGGCTTTGTATCTCACTCTATTTGTTTCTCTTTCTGTTCTAGGAGGAACAAAAACCAGAAGTGTTAATTCACAATCTGTCTTCCACTTTTTTTCTATATGATCGTTTGGTATTAATTTATATAAAACGAGTGTAATTCGTGAGTATCTGAGTTTAGTCAGTATACGTTGTGCTGTAAGCTATTATTTGTTGCATAGCACTTATGTGTTAGGAAATCACGAAACTAATCGTTTCTGGATAAAACCATTACTTTGATACGCCATTACACAACGTTCTACATGTTTCTCGGCTATCCCAGCAGAACTAGCTGTAATGGTGTGTGCGTACGTGACTCTTCACATGCGTTAACGAGGCTGTTCCAGACTTCACCGGTCCGCCCGCACTGTGTTGAAGGCCGCAAGCAATTACGCTCTAGTGTTTTCTAGTAGTGTTGACGCGTATTATGGATTATTCTGGAATCTGAGCGGGGTATAATTATTAGCATTCAGCGACGCTTAGTTCAGTTTAACTGGCGATTTACTCAAGTGAGGTTCGAGTTATTTGCACAGTGCGTTTCAAGTGGTATATTAATAAAAAGTATCAAAGTGCGGAAATTTTTATAGTTGACATTATTATTTGTATGGACAGATTAACTTGAATTGTTGTACGAGAATAATCTTGTTGAATAACTTGTTTATTACAAACTGTTAACCGTGATAATTAAACCTGGTTTTTTAGTAACTTTATTGGTGTCCTGTATTTTATTTTTCATTGTACCATACGAC
The DNA here is from genome assembly GCA_034769895.1 of Magicicada septendecula. NCBI lineage: Eukaryota > Metazoa > Arthropoda > Insecta > Hemiptera > Cicadidae > Magicicada > Magicicada septendecula. The sequence continues at coordinate 284,676,654 of CM068370.1, read as the reverse complement.
GATAAGCAGACCGTTGTATCAGTGGTGTCGGAAGTGGGATAGAACCGTTAACAGTGGAAACAGTGGACACTTGTACAAGGCTAGTGTGATTTGTAATTAATAAAAAAAAAATGCATGCCAGTCAGATGATAAAAAATTTCCAGGCGCTGCTGTTGCAAACAGAGGTATGACGAAGACAGGAAGCAGAAGAAGTCAACAGGTCTGGTCAAGAGGAACCATTTCTATTGCAGGCGAAAAACGGAAGACGAACTAACAGAGGACGTACAAATAAGTGTAACGACAAAAGAAGTGATTGGACAGCCAACTTTGGGTGTGGAGACAAGAATCTTGCTTGTTCCCGAGTTAATGGAAGCGCCCGGGGGAAAGTTGCTGAAGATAAAGTTACACAAGAGGTTGCTGAGGAAAACCAATCAGACTTGGACCCGCCAATGGCGTATAGGTCATCAGTACATGACGCAACGGGAGTGATTCCAGCAAAACTAGTAGTTGAGCGGAAGACTTATCTTCCTGGAAACTTGAAGTTCAAGTCACACGAGACTTAGCTCAAAGAGCCGGAGGATTATCTTTCGCAAGTAGACCAGCTATGTAGATCGCCTGGTCAAATATTACTTCAGAGATGGTTTGCCATTTCGGGACGAACAGGGTTATGGAGGGGGCTGTTACACAATTGCAGAACGTTCTACATGTTACTCGCCTATTCCAGCAGAACCAGCTGTAATGTTGCGTGCGTACGTGACTCTTCACATGCGTTAACGAGGCTGTTCTTGTTTGAGAATAATCTTGTTCATTACAAACTGTTAATTGTGAAAATTACAGCTGGTTTTTAGTGACTTTATTGGTGTCTTGTATTTTCTTTTCCACTGTACCATACGACGATATGTAGACCGTCGTATCAATATATTGTTTATAATTTAATGTATACTCTAAGCGTAATTTTTTGATAAGAGTTTTAACACAAAGCAAGCATGTCTTGAATTTGTTTTTATTTTCTTATCATGTGTAATATTTACATCTAAGTAGGTGAATGTTTTGTATCTACAACACCAACTGTAATTTGAAAAAGTAAGGTATTTCAGTGTTTGCTTTAAAAAATAAAAGTAAACTAATTTGTATTTATATTTCAGGAAATTTCTAGAAAATTACTTAAAACGCTGTCAACATAATTAAATCAGCTTTCAGATAAACAAGCTTTATTATCAAATTGATTTAGAAATCCAACTAAAACCCTATCGCAGTAATGGAAGATTACTCAGTACTTTAAAATATCGTAATGCAATTAGTTTATAAGTATTCTTGTTACTAAAAGGCAAAATATTAGATGAGAGACGACAGGGTGCTATTTTAAATCTAATTACGAACACAAAATGAGCTTCACACAAAATGACGTAAATTACAAAATAATAGACTCTGCTTACGCAGTCTATAAGTAAGCTTATTAACCAAAAGACACTTGTGTATTAAAATGAGCGTGTAGTTTGGCTTTAAACGTTATTAAATAAATTTCCATTATTTAAGCATCTAATGTTTAAGGGTTTCTTAAGTAAATAAAATCTATTTAATACCTCTTCGTGTTTGTGTATTCATGAGTACGAGGTTTAGTATTAATCTCGGTAGACACGTATTGCGGCTAAATTCTTATTCGTTTTAAAAATCGTTATCGCCAAAGACAAATCAAAATATCCTACTTTTAGTAGTTGAGTGGAAACTACACTGTTCGTCGCTATACAGTTCCTGAGACTTGATCACTGCGCTTATTTTCTTCTTTGCAATGTAGGTGTAAAAATAAAAATGCGTTACCCAAATTAATCTTCCGTTGTTAGCGAATTAAAAAAATGCCTTTTATCAAAACTATAATGAAAATCCTTAATAATTCTATGTAACTTTGTTATTAATTCTATCTATTTAAATCAAACAGCTAATGAAAATCGTCGAAAGTAAAACAACGCAGAAATTGAGAATTGTTTTTCGTTCAAGCATAGAGTCATAGATGGCGAGCGCTGATTCGTGTAGCACTGTTTCTTTGAATCGAGAAAGCGACAAAGAGTTAATTATTCTTATATATAACAACACGCTTACTTGTGTATAATTATCCTAATTGTGAACCACGTATGCTTGTTGTATACTTCTTTTGAATAAAAGTACACTCTAAAATTGTGACTAGATATTTTCAGTTTCATTCAAACCAAGGTTATAGGTATTATTCGTTTATTTTTGTAATACAACTAACATGAATACCAAAGTCAATGAAAAACGTCCATTTAAATAGTCACTTATTGACAGTAGGGATTGGGTGATCTTAAAAACCGTTTGTTCATACTTAAATAAGTTAGAAAATTGTTAATTTTTATTATGAATAACAATTATTATAATAATCAATTATTATTAACTTCTAACCCCATCATATTGCAGGCTGCTACTAACTGTGAGTCATCTATTTAAATTTATTTTATTAAACATTAACTGCTAATATTATTATCACATATTTATTACTTTAATATTACCTACTATTCGTCATTTTAAAACTAGTATTTCCTTAGGCTGAATACATCAATGAAACAAAATTCAATTTGTATATCATTTTTGCTAATAGGTTTGTCAGTAATTAAAGGCCGGTGTATTAGAAAGACTGAGACAGTAGCTTAAAAATGAGAATGGAGGAGACTTTAGCATTTGTGTACGTAATTGTAATACACACAGAATTGCTCAAACAAACAGTTCAATAGTCATTGACTTTTTCTTCTATATGAATACTAATCCACCGACAATACTATACATATACAAATTATGTTCCGTTCATATATTTTATTCTATTGCCAAGGTTTTCCTCCTAAATTAGCAAACATTATCTTTTGTGTTTCGATGAGTACGAATTAGTTATTTTTTACTATTAAAGAGTTCGAATTAACACTCTTTAATACTTGAAAATAAGTAATAAAATTTAGGAGCGTTAATAAAAAATGTATACTTTATAATTTCCTAGAAAACATTTCTAGTTTCTGATATAGTAGTATGTATTTACTACTAACGTATTTTCTTAATGTTTATTTATATTACTCTTCTAAAGTTACTTATTCTATTGTTGGTACATAAATTATTTATAAGACAATTGTTTTAAGATCGTGCCGTAGAGAAGGCATATTCATCAAAAATAAATAAAAATATACCAGTCTAGGAGTGCCCGTTGCTTAGTCAATATACCAGTCTAGGAGTGCCCGTTGCTTAGTCAATATACCAGTCTAGGGGTGCCGGTTGCTTAGTCAATATACCAGTCTAGGAGTGCTGGTTGCTTAGTCAATATACCAGTCTAGGAGTGCCGGTTGCTTAGTCAATTAATAAACTTATGAAATAAAGAATATTTTGGCTATACATCGACTATAACAATTCGTGCCGAAACGAAGTGTCAGATTCGTGCGGAGACTAAGCGATCCATACCTACTGACACCATTTACCTTATAAAGGAAGAGCACGCTACACAAATACAGTAACAGCAAAGGAAACTACATAATGAAGTGTTTAAACAGAAGCTGCAGCTATCATTTGGTAAATGAAATGTATATATTTTTAAACAAACTTCTAACTGTATGTATAAGTTTTAGCTGTGTATTTTTCATCGGAGAAATTTTAAAAACAAGCTTACAAGACTCTGTAGACAAATAAATTGTAGCCTAATTTTTACTCAGTTTGGTATTTCACAAAACAGAACTGGAGCCAAAGTTTGTATTGAAACAGATTTCCAAATGTGAAAAAGTCGTTAAGTGCCGAATGGGAAGGGCGTTGCGTCTCGGAAAAGCTGGTCGCCTGCCAACACGAGAATCACAATTTTCAAAGCCAAGCGGAATGAAGTTTCGTCTGCAGCTATTGGCGTCGATATTAAAACACAGGGAGATTTAATTGTTATGATTAAAAAGTATTATTCAATAAAAATTACACGTAGATTAACTTCCAAATTATCTTGTAGAATATAACGATTTATAAAAGATTTGTTTTTTTTTAGTAGCATTCCGTGTTATCTGTACTGAGGCATGTTTATCGTATATGTGTTGTTTAAATTGTAGATGATTGTAACTCATTCGTCTTACTACGATGTTTTTATGCCAGACGTATAGCGTAGTCTTATGTTCTACATACGTCAGTATGTAAACTGTTTTTTCTTATTATTTACTCTACTGTTATTTACTGTTTTTTTTTTATTTGTACGTTACTGCAATAAGCAGAAAAACGTTTACTTTTTTAACGTGTCAGTACACAAACACTAACGTTAACTCATAGGCTAATAACTGATATTTTATAATCACGGAAAATCTCCTCCTTAAAATGTTTAATAAAAATCTAGTTTTCTTCAAATACATTTTAGTATTTAGTATTTAGTTAAATTTATTATAACCTTTACTTCTATGTAGAAACAGTTTGGTACAAATTTGATGTATATTTATATCTTAAAATCAAAAGTGCCATTACCCAACCGTGGTTTAAAAATGAAAAATATTACTTTATTTAAATATAACAGCATCGGGCACGACTTGAGTAACTGAAATAACTAATGTTCACTGGTGTATTCACGGTAGTGATAATGGCTGCATTTTTTTACCGCGTAAACAGTCTAGAAGTTAGGCTAGGGTAGGCTGCCTTATGTGAGCCGTTCGGCACACAAGGAAGCTCATGTAGCCAGACCATTACGCTAAAGTAAATGTAGAAGCTAATTATGCCTCAGGATGTTATCCCAGGTAATTGTTTCCACAGGCTAAGTCGATCTGAGGACTGAAAAAACGCACCTTCATTTTATGGCGCCCCCGGGAGTGTAACCCAGGACCTCTAGATTGGTAGCCAGGCGCCATAACCACTGAACTGCTAAGCTCCTGTGTATTAAAATTGTAGGGTAAAAACAATATAGGCTTTTTAAATTGCTAAGTGGAAAATGCAGAAAAAGGAATTATGACAGGAACTGAAATAATACATTTTTCTCTAAAAGAGAAAAGATTCTTGGAGTAAAAATAACTTCAATATACCTTTATTTGGAGTAAAAGTCTATGCAATACACAGAACGACTATTCGCACAGTATGTAACAAAAATTCTTTCAAGCAGTCGATAAAGCATTATTATTAGAAACATAGTAGGAGTCATAGTAATATAAAAACAATTAGTGCTATAATGTCGAAAAAAAAAATACTTGAGTCAAAACAATCCTCGTTTTAGAGCAAAAGACAGTGTTGAAGGCAAGTTTACTCTACCGGTTGTTTAGAAATCTACGAGTCAGTTCTCGTAAGAAACATTATTACACAATACTCAATGCAACAATAGAACTATAGATCAATGAGTTCGATTACCATTTAATTTTTTAATTTGAAACTAATTGGAAAACTTATTTGCGCAATTCAGTTCTTATAACATTATTAAAAACATGCCATCGATATGTAAATGTCTTTGTCGTCGAATAAACTGTAACAAAGATTCTTTGATTAGCAAAATTTAATGTGCTGAGACGTTTTATTAATTAACTGTAAATTATAAGCAAGTCTACCTCTGGATATGCGAAACGAGAGCACAAAATTAATATTTTTTTAACGTTATCCCCTCGTGAGGGTTGAAATACTTGCTTGTACACTGCGAGTGAGGGGCAAAAACTGTATCCACTGAGTCCGCCGTTTTGCGTTTAATATCTTTTAAACGAATATAAACGCACTTCATACACTGACTGCTTCGACTCTTTATAGGGAACTCCATGAAGAGCGTGTAAGAGTAGAGTGTGGGCGTTTTACTGGTCTGATAATATTAATCTCAGAAACGAGACTAATTTTTTCTCCAAATCAGTGGATGACCTGAAGCAAACAGAATCCCTAGTGAGAACTAGGGATGCTTAAAGCCATTATGCGATGCTTAAAGTCCGTAAGCGCACACTCTTTTGTCTGAGTAATGTTTACCTGTTTTCATAAAAACCTTTTAGCTGAGGGAATAGTACTTTATATAAGTAGGTATAAAGCGTTTTGTCATTTTGTACCTCTAGCGTCCTTGGTTGCTACACAGACTGACTTCGAGCTGCCGTTTCTTATTTCTTTACTAATTTACCCTTACCTACTTAACTATTGTGCAAATACTATCCATAGTGCAGATACACACACTACTTCAAAGTAAGTAGAGAATCTGAAATAACATAATTTTTAATGTTATTTTTTATGTTATGAAACGGAATATTTTTTCTATAGTGGTGTGCACTAGCGATAATTCTGTTCATAATTGTTTAGTTTAGTACCCTTATTTATTAACGCACTTGTTTCAATGATGCACAAGTTTTTTTATGCCTTTCAAAAAATAGATTTCTGGTTGACAAAAGAGCAATACATGCACCTACCCATTCGTTTCGGACAACCTTAAAAGAACTTTAAGAAATACATAAGTTAAAGATTACTATTAAGAAATATATTTTTTCTGTTTACGATAGATTTTGTAAACAGAATCGTGACCAACAACACTGGTTTTATGTTTAACACTATTAACGAAAATGACGAAAGTTTACTAACTTGCAGAATGAAGTACGAGTACGACGAAGTATGACAGACTTGCAATTGATTTACATAGTCTACGTAATTTTATTTGTTTGTCTGCCAAAAACAAGTAAGGCATGCGCAGTAAGGTTTGTTGTTAGTTGTGATCCGGTCCTTCGTGTGCAACAGTTTTGAATTTTTCCATCCACTCATAAAAACTACATAGCGGCAAAATTTGACCCTTAAAGATTGGATGGAATTTAGCTCCTAGTACACCTTCGGGAGAATAATGAAAGAAAGCAGAAGATTTCTGAGAATTATAACAAGAGGCAAAATGGTTGGTTGAATACTTGTTGATTTTACACAATATTATTGATTTTGATAATGGAAGGTGCGGTAAATGGGAAGATCTGCTGTGGAAGTCACAGGTTGAAGTGTACCTGTGGCAGGTTGTTATGGATGTGAAACAAAGATGTTGGGTCACAATAGGAATAGCTTCAGGACGGTATCAAACCAGTTAGGCCACAGATGACAGGAACAGAGAGAGAGAGAGAGAGAGAGAGAGAGAGAGAGAGAGAGAGAGAGAGAGAGAGAGAGAGAGAGAGAGAGAGACAAATAGACAGACAGACTGAGAGACAAACAAATACAAACGAAATACAAAATTTTTCTTAAAAACCCAACAATACTCCTGGTCAAAACGGCCTCTGAAGAGTTGCATACTAATTAATACATTTGTAGACTGAACAATGATTATAAAATAAACTGAAATTGCATTATGAACGTGCACTGTACTCCTTCAAGTAAATGGTATAATATTGGATGTACTGACTGTGCTTGAAAACAAGTAAACTGTTTAAAGACATTGCACTCGTCATACAAAAAGTGAAATTAACAGAACAGTTCCGGAAAAGAAGATAATACATCAGAGACTGCTCTCGTTATAAACAACACTACATTAATAATACCTGGCACTGTATTCATTAAATTCTTCGACTAGTTCGTACCGATATGACCATACAGATCTACAGTATTTACTCAGTAACATCCAGTTTTTACCATTTAGTAAGTTTTTTAACCACTTCAACACATAACACAGATTTAAAAAAAAATTAAACGGTACTCTTTTAATACCGAACAATTACAGACGAAATGGATTACATCCCCTTCGTTACTACTGCACAAACTATATAATTTGGACGGAGATGTATAAGAATATTGCAATCAGCCTCGCTCTGGCTTTAAATAACCAATTTATTATTAAGAAACTATTAACATCACAATCTACATATTACAAACTTGAATTGAGCTCTTTATACAGTAATTGTTTCTGACTATTCGTAACTTGTAGTTTATACTTGTCCAAATAGTGATTCTTTAAATTTTCAGTAGCAGAATTATTGGCATTCTGAAAACGGTCAATTTCTATTTCAAGTAAGTTACTTAGTTTACTGCAATCGTTATAGAAATAGGCCTATACTTTTCTTTTTAATTACCTCTTGCAACATAATCTGCGGATGCCGATTTGAAGTTAGAAGCATGGTCCTATGAATGTATTTTAAATGCAATGATAGCGTGTGCATAAGTGTAGGAAATAAATGTGTCTCTAAGGACAGACAATAATCCGGAGAATTTCTGGGCAATTTAACAAAGTTTTATGAAGAAACATTTCATTCCATCAACAAGTTTATACGTATTATACCCCCACACCTGTGCAGAAAATTACAGTATCGCTCTACAAATGTAATTAAATGTTTTACGTTTTGCATAACCTTGAGTAACGTTTTCTTATCTAAAAGATAGCTATAGTAGAAATAATATAATTAACGTGTAGCATAATTAAACTAAAATCGTCTGAAAGTAACTAAAGTTAAAATGTTAATACTTTATACAGTTTGAGCCGTTATTTTCTGAATTTTTTTCGTAAACAAGTCTATATATTTAAGGAGCAAAGCAAGTTCTCAGTATTAACTCCACCGTTTAGCATTTGGCTACCTGTCTGTCTATTCATTTGGAGTATGTTTCACGTTAACTCACTCAGGTTGCTAAATCCTGTTTTTCGTAAAATTTAGCATAAACGATTAAATCTTTAACCTAAAGGCTCATATATATTTTTAGAATTATCTCCCCCTTATGTGTGGTACGATTCATAGAAATCTTAGAAATAAAACAAGACATAGCACAAGAAGTAACTTTTATAAGGCAACTGCAATACCCACATTGACATATGTGAGTGAGGCGTGAGTTATAACAAAATACCGGTATGGAGAACCCATGGGAGAAACATACATGACTTTCATGTTCTAAGATTTATATTTAAAATCATTTTCGAAATAAAATATTTCCATAGAAACTACTTCTTTATTCAGCCTTAACCACAGCACTGTGGTCATTAACGTATATCACCTCACGTTAGTGCACTCGATTTTCACTGATGATGGCAGTTGATGGCACTGCCAAAACTCCTGGTTTTACAGAAAACACTGGGAAGGAATTTTAGCAACAAACTACTTTTTTGTTTCCGATAAAGTAGTACACATATAACAAATCCCCTTCCCTTCAACTATCATCTTCATTTATAGATATTTCATCTACCTTTTTTCAGTGGATTATTATGACCTTTTTTTCAGGATACTTTACTTATCAAAATTAAGTACAGTACTTTATTCTTGTTAAAACATAAAACTTAGCAGGTTCCCTTTCACTTAACTAATCTTTACAAAAATCAGTAGGCCTCGAGTCCTCTACAGCTCAGACACATATGCAAAAAATTATTTAATTAAGAAAGTTGCGTTAGTGGTTATAGTCAGAAACAGAATTATAACTGTTGCACACCACGATAGAAAAATTATTCCGATCAGCGCTTTCAAGCTTCACAGCTCATCGTCAGATCGGAAATAACTAATCGCAATAATTTTTCTATAGTGGTGTTCAATAATGATAATTCTGTTTGAAAAAATTAGTTCATTCTATTTGAATCTGCGGCAGTTATCGTTCGCCATAGAAAACGTCTACACACAAACACTTTTCGAAAAGTGACTTTTCTTCATATTTTGAAAGTAGTACAATCAGAATCAGGCCTTATCTCGATCACGAGTTTTTCACCATCACCACACTTCCATTTCCTTATAGAACATGGAAGTAAATAAAAGCAAAGCGGCAACATTCAGACTGCTGAAATACAGTTTTTTCGAAGTACTTCAAATTATACTTTGCAAGACAAAAAACGAATGGGGATATGAGAGCAGAACCCGAAGTAAAGGACATAAATGAAATTATTTCAACTTACAATAGTTAATTTATTATTTTAAGTTCTATAACTTATTACAGTAATAGTAAACAAATTAAATAAAAAATTAAGCCTATAGTCCTACATTACTACTTAAATACTATAATACAAAAATATAATTATATCCATACGTAATCCCGGGATTCTGCAGACTATAGGTGTTCGTTTAGACACAGCATTGAAATAAGTTCTGAAATCGATTTGCGAAGCTTGTGAAACCAACTTGCATTCATAACGCCGCAAAACATATTGACGTTACGTAACACTGTAGCATTATCTCTGGAATACGCTTAATGAAAGTTTAAAGTATTATTTTTTTTATAAAGCCTTACTTTATACAACTTTTTTGTTGTTGCAAACTGTCAATACTTACAGTTTGTAGTGTAACTAAATATCATGGAATCCGGAACTTACCTGTAAAGAAAGATAATAAACACTATTAGTGCTAAGGAAAGCATAATATAAACTAGTATGTAAATATATTAACACATTTTTGCTAGTTTAAAATATCATGTGCACATACGCGCCCAGAACATTAACAATATTAACATTTAACTAGAACATATTAAATATTAACAGCTTAAGCGATGGTACGTTGTTGTTGATTGTATTGACTGGGATAAACCGTTCAATATGTAAAATTGATTTACTTAACTACTTAATTGATTACTTAAAACATAATTAAGAAGATTTTATTATTAAAATAGATCAACCAATCAACGCAAATAAAATACATATTTTTGAAAGGACTTAACCCAAGCAGTAATTAGTCTTATTTATCAATTTTGTCAAGCAGTAAAACCAGCAACGTAAGAGTAAAAAACAAGTACGTTACAATATCGTCAATTTAGTAATAAATTCTCTTAGAAATACATTTTGGTTTGAGCATGTAAATGAGCACAATTAACACTGAAGTTATCTTGGCTGGTGGTAAACCGAAACGACCATATTAAAGACAGACGTGAGAGACAAGTTGTGTATTAAAAGTTTCCGCGGTCCGCTTCTTCTCCAGCGAGAGTGAGAAAGAATGAAAAAGTACGTGTTAAAAAGTCAAGAAAAACTTGGAGACCAGACCACGTGTTGGGAATGGGACATTAGCGCCGCCAAGCGGCACGTCACTTTGTAATTGTTTTGTTGTTTGTTTTCCCACTGACTGGGTTGAAAACTTTTCCACGTTTTATTAGTGTTCTTTGTTCCCCGTAAGGAGTGTAACATTACTGTTATTACTTGGAGGAAAAGTGAGGGACGTGTTCAATTGTAGAATATTGTGTTAGTTCAATCGCTTCCGTATATTGTAAATTATATATAATTTTGATATTTAATACATTTATTTGTTTTTAAGTTTCTTTTAACACTAATTCCATTATAATGAATAGCTAACATATTTATAGTTCTCTTTAAATTCTCGCTAAGAGTGTATAGTTTAGATGTTACGTCACATGTTACTGCTAACTGACATGTTACATAAAATCTATAGTACGAAAACTCAAAATATTCCTAGAAAGAACAAAATCAAAAAAAAATTATAAATTAAAGACAGGATTGCATACTTTTATTACACACACGCGCGCGAGCGCGTATTGATAATTCCTAACATTTCTTGTTATTACAATTATTAATAATAAATAATAAATATTAATTTTATAAGAATATATTTTTATTGATCTGTTGTTACACTTAACAATCTTCATGTAGGAACGTAAATACAAATATTAACAAAAATATGTGTTTGTAGGAAAAAGAAAAAGAAAAAATATTGTTTATTATTAAAACAAACAAACACAGACACGCACATACACGTATATTCCAATGATATACTATATAAAGACACATTTCGGTGACAAGTCACAGGCTGAACATAGGTTCAACAAAGGTATTATATACGTTGACCATCATAGCTTATCATCATTATGTCAAACATTTTATGGCACAACTATGAACTCATCTCAATAAAATTAATTGGCAATATATAATGATATAAAATAAGCAAATATAAAAATTAATCTAATCAATTTAATGCGGAGGCTTCCAGACTTTTGAGAAGAGAGAATTTATAACGAATATGGAGACAGTGCTTAGAAAGTAAATGTGTAACAGGAAAAAATCAAGTGGACAGAAAAATTTAAATATGTAAGCAACTGGATAGAATTCGGGATCTTTCAGAAAGAAAAAAGGGGCTGGAAATAGCATATCAGTTAACGCATGTACAACAAACGATGTGTGTCCCTCTCGATGCTCAGACAACATTGCAGAGTCATTAGACTGTGGGCTCTGTAGCAGTGGATGCCTGGCGATGAATAGAAGAAGGCTGACCAAGAAATTGAAATTTGAAGTCAAAGAAAGCGAAACTCAAAGTGCAGAGATTTGGCTTCTTAGTACCCAGGTTGTATAGGAAAACGAATGAGGACATTCGTCATGAGTTATCTGTCCTACCAATGAATAACATGGTGAGGGAATATAGAAGAAATGGTTTGATCACGTAGAACGTGTGGGTTCATCAAGAATAACACACCTAAGTGCAAAATGTATGCTAAAGGTGGGACAGCTGATTAAAAGATGGAGAGATCAGTTGTAACGACGGACGACGTAATAGCCTTTGGGGCTTATATTTGCAAGAAGAAGAAGAAGAAGAAGAAGAAGAAGAAGAAGAAGAAGAAGAAGAAGAAGAAGAAGAAGAAGAAGAAGAAGAAGAAGAAGAAGAAGAAGAAGAAGAAAGAAACGTTCTGAGGAAAAGGTCCTTAGGCTCGGTAAAAAAAACGACGAGTAAACAACACAACCACGAACTACAGGCACATGTGGAAAAGGTAACAGACATTATCCCCAAAAATAAGGTTGTGTCCTATGGTCGCATGATACAAGTGAGCCCAGAAAGACTGACAAGAAGATCTTTGCCTACTTTCTTAGTAAGAAAACCAAGGCCTGTTCACCAAGGTGGAAAGCGATCTGGAAGAAGTTGGAATCACGCGGGAGGATATCCAGGTACATGAACTTCTTTAGAAGAAACTTGCAGCACCAGTGTTTCCAGGAAAAGCTAATCCATATTCTTAGTGTTGCAGCTAAGAACATGCAAGACGTGGACTGAAGAAAGAAAGGAATTCCACCAAAAATGAACGCAGGAATACTGGCTAAATGTTAAAATTCAAGGAAGAAAACAGTTTAAATAACGTGGTCCTTGACAAAACGTGAAAAAAAATCAAATTTATTGCTCTTAATTTTTTCTATCCAATCAGCAGAAACAGCACTTTTTTCTTATGGAAATATTTTTGTAAATTAAAGAACAAAATGCACAGAAATGTTTAAATTAAAGCTTTACAAGACAAAATGATGATGATGGCATTTATTGTTAACGTCTCCACCATGACTTCTCAATTTGTTACCTTGGTTGCAAAATAGGATTTCCAATGTATTAGAGACACTGGAAGGCTTTGTCCAAAACAAATTGCAGTTTGGAAAAACAAATTGATTATTGGCGCATATATTTTTTATACAGTGTGGTGACCAAAGTCCGTTGTTTGCTGTAGGTATTGGTATTAAATTTGTTTTTTTTTTCATTTCAGGGCGTTTGAATGAAATTAATTACTTTGCGCTATCCTTGTTTTAATTTCTTTTAATTGAAATTTGATAAGGTTTTGTTTCTGTTTTAAGGGTTTGTTTTACGAATACAATTTTGAGAATTTTACGTGTAATAATTTACAAGTAAAATTGAGGAACGTTTTAGATTACAGATAGCCAGTAATCACTTGGTCGTGACGTATGATTTGTGTTAAGGTTTTGTGTTTAATTGTCTGGTCTAGTGTGTCATGTGATACGACTTTTCCCTTTATTTAGCAAAATTTGTTGAACTAAAGAAATTTTAATTAAAAACGTTTTCTCTTAATAATGGACATACGTATATAGTGATCCCTTTCAGACGCTGTTTTGGCCAAAGTAATAAGCCTCCTTAGTTAGGATCGTTACAGAGGAGATTATAATTTTAAACATCGCTGTTTCGTCTGAAGCTAAATCAGCGTTAATAATTAGATTGCTATATCATGCTAGCCCGCCTTTTACGTCAAACTGTTATACATTTTTTAGTCACAAGAAAATCTTGAAACTAATTAAATTACGATGTTTAAAAGCGAGTTTTATCTTGCATTAACAGGTTAAAAGCTTTTCGCAAATTACGTTAAATGAAGCAAAGGAAAAAACTTATTTTCTTTAAAGGGGTTTAATTATATATTTTTAGTTTGTTTAGAGGTATATTGAGATTAGCAGCTCGCCTCGTAAGAAATTTGTTAGTTGTGACTATGGAGTCATTATAATTATAACCAAGTATAATCACCGTCATAACTGTTTATTCAGATGTTGGTTGTAGTTACACTTCGTTATTGAGAATTCTTCATTAGAACTATCATTGTACAGCATTGTGATCCAGACAGAACGCTGTTGCTTCCGTCGGAAGCGGTACTTCTTCTCTGAAACTCTTTTGACTTTCTTAGATTCGTCCATTGTAGTCACAGTTTGTCATCACTGTACAACTGTCTAAGACAAATTTCATTAACTAAGGTCTGTCTGAATGCCCATTGCGTATACGTTTTTAACTTATGTAATAATTATAACTTTCTGGTAGCAATTTTCTTCCTTCAAGTCAACGGACATTCTATACATTCTATACCGTACTTTGTATTTATCTCTTTTGCACTTCATTTTCGTTTATAGCATCTCATCAGAATATGTCCAGTCAGCATTCGTTTCCGTTATATTCTTCAGATGACTCCTTTGCCACGATTCCGAATTTTTCTTTGTTAAATTTTTGTATTTTCTTTACTGTGAGTTTTAAAAATTTTCAAAGTCACAGTAATAAGTAGAATATTAAAATAATTTTTAAGAACAGATTAAAGTTCTTAAATTAATTTTATTCGACTCCCTCATTAGTTAATCTACGGCAATCCCTGCTATCCTTTTTATTAATGAAGTAATCATATTATGTACGAGACAAACGTACTATAATTTTTATTATTATTCTTGTTTACTCAATTTTCTATTATATTCCGTAATAATATGTTGCTAAACCGTAATTTATAATTTTGGTAAAAGAGAATAATAATGTTAAAAATTATTTTTTTGGACGTGTTAAATGATACATTCAGTCAAACATTCACAAGAAGATTATTTGTTCTCCGTTATTTCGTTTACGTTTTGCTACTTCCATAATAATAAATAAAGATAACTATTTATAATACTTGAGTAACTAAATAATTTATTACTGTATTATACAAAATAGTGAAGTAATTGTAATTATTAGGTATATAACATAAACGTGTAACGTCGGAAAAATAATTTCTGTGTCTGAACCATCAGTTTTTCAAGGATGAAATAAACATGATGTGGAAGCAAATATGTGTCAGGAGTTGCCATTCTGTGAGTGAAAATACTTTACATTTATACTCTTCAGAAAAATAAAACAGTTCACTAAGAAGTGTCGTAACAACAAATTCCTGTGTGGGGACACGAACATCGGGTTCACAAAGAGGTAAAAACCTTCAACGCTTATACATTCTCGAATGTAGCTCTTATACCGGATTGGGTCTTCCGTCAAGCGTTACTATCGGGGTCATTTAGATTTAAACGGATGCAATTATAGCACGTTTCCATAAACGGAGAAAGATGATCATACAAATTTATATGCATATGTAACACAAATAATAGTATAAAACAATTAACACAAAAATTTATTTGGCTATGGAAATGCAGACAAGTGGCAATACATTTTTGTGTAATGATACGTAATCCTAAAACTTACCGTTGTATTTCCACACAACTTACACATTTACCCCTAATCCTCTTCTACCTGAGACACTAAGGTGACGGCTCTTATCCATCCATTCTTATCACTAGCTTTCATCATACCTTTTATTCATTTAAATCCTCTCCGCTTTAATATATTTCGATTATTAAATCGTTTACTATTATTTTTTTCCTACTCTAATTTCCTAAATAACTCTTATTGTTTGTCTTCCTCCATTCTCAGCACACCACATGTTTGAACCATCTCCTGTTGTTATGATTTTCTCTACTCGCTTGGCACCTTTAAACTATCATGTAATCGTTTCAGGCCCTTTGTGTTAATTTTGTTTATTGCCTTCTCCAGTCATTCACAAAATTATTATTTTACATTTTTCTATTTTATTCTTTTCATTAGCTTTAAGTACTACTATTTATACACAGATGAACGTAAAAAAATTGATCATATATGCTTTCCTTCGTTTTCTTCGTTGCTTCTTTTCTAAAAACCGACTCTATTTACTCTCCGAGGAAACTAACCTAGAAATCTTTGTCACATTACTTCGGGCTAGGCCTACTGTTCTTTAGCCCTAGGGATCACATATGGCTTGTTATTCTTTTATATTGTAGTGTCCAACTCTATCTTCTTCACGAGAAAAATCTCTTCCGCGAAGCGTGCTACACAGTTCCAGTTGTCCTCCCCTTGAACCATTGCTTCAACAATGTTATCCAGGGAGATTTCTTGCCTAATATCTTCTTGCAACGATTTTCTACGTTGCTTCCGTCTGTTTCATACGAAGAATGTATGGATGGCATCAGGTACTCTGGTGACTCAGCCTATTCCACTTCCTTCGGGTAAGATCGAAAATACCCGTGTCCAGTACAAATTAGTATTATCGCCGATACTAATAATAATAATAATCATCATCATCATCATCATCATCATCGTCATCGTCGCCGTCGTCGTCACCACCATTTTTTTACCATGGCAGATGGAAAAATTTGCTGTACAAATTTCCGGAAAGATGCACGCTTCCGGGGTCTGTGAGTTTTGGTATTATACCTGACTCACTAAAAACCACCTCTCCTCCCCTTCTAGGACACTAACCTGGAACTGTTTGACACACAACTTTGGGCTAGGCTTGTTGTTCTTCATCCTAGGGCTTACATCTGACTTGTTGTTCTACTATATTGTATTGTCCAAATCTATCTTCTTAACCCGATAAATCTCTTCTGCAAAACGTGTCACAACGATAATGATATTGACAATAATAATAGTAACAGCAAATAATTACTGCAGAAACGTTCTCCACTTATGTTTTCTGCTTACAAACTTATAAAGTTACATTTGCGTTTACGTACAGTAAAAGAATGTTCAATTATTTTATTAGAAAATATTTTAAATCATAATTTATACGGACACTAAATCGATAATCGTTTAAGACATAACTAAACGGTAGAGAATAAAATTAAAAGACACTGAAGAAATGACATAAAACTTATATAAATGGAAATAATTTTAAAAGTAAATATCGTCAATTTAGTAATAAAATCTCTTAGAAATACATTTTGGTTTGAGCATGTAAATGAGCACAATTAACACTGAAGTTATCTTGGCTGGTGGTAAACCGAAACGACCATATTAAAGACAGACGTGAGAGACAAGTTGTGTATTAAAAGTTTCCGCTGTCCGCTTTTTCTCCAGCGAGAGTGAGAAAGAATGAAAAAGTACGTGTTAAAAAGTCAAGAAAAACTTGGAGACCAGACCACGTGTTGGGAATGGGACATTAGCGCCGCCAAGCGGCACGACACTTTGTAATTGTTTTGTTGTTTGTTTTCCCACTGACTGGGTTGAAAACTTTTGCACGTTTTATTAGTGTTCTTTCTTTCCCGTAAGGAATATAACATTACTGTTATTACTTGGAGGAAAAGTGAGGGACGTGTTCAATTGTAGAATATTGTGTTATTTCAATCGCTACCGTATATTGTAAATTTTATATAATTTTAATATTTAATACATTTATTTGTTTTTTAAGTTTCATTTAACACCAATTCCATTATAATGAATAGCTAACATATTTATAGTTCTCTTTAAATTCTCGCTAAGATTGTACAGTTTAGATGTTACGTTACATGTTATTGCTAACTGAATACTTGTAAACTAGAACCATAAAAAAAATAGAAAACACAAAGAAGTGTTCGCAAAAGGTGGTGCCAAACATTGATGAATGATCATTAAACTGAAGGAAAAACGTGCGAAAAGTGTGAAATGTACTTCGTTTACCATCTGTGTATCCACATGTGATAAAAAAAGTTAATCACTCCCTGAAAGAAAAGAAATGTGGTTTACCATTTATTTGGTTTATCATTTATCGTAAGTACACAATAAAATACATTAAAGTATTGTATTAACATTTTTTAATGGCGGTTGAACAAATTTAAAAATTTAAATTTTACATAAATCAGTACTTACAACAAATCACTGCAGTACTGCAGTGTTAAGTACTTACAACAGTACTTAGATACTGCATTTATTTTATAATAAAACGTTTGTTCTACTTTCCTCAGAAGAGCCGCGTATTCCCATTATTTTACCAGGATTAGTTGCATAACTATTTACCATACTCAATGAAGTTGCTTTAGTTTGTTACCATGAATTATGAATATTTAATTGTACTGAAGAATACTGTACGTAGCCCACATGGGCTCATGTCTCAAACGCTACATATTTTTAGTATTAGATCTAAAATATGTACATCATGATTAGTATTTTAGTAAAAAAATGCACTAAAATGTAACTCAGGCTAATATACGTAAACCATACACTCATTAAAACACACTGTCAACTGAATAATCTTCATAATACTACTCACACTTTTAAAAAACAATCTACTCTCCATTGTGGTCATTGACAGTTAACAACTTTTTGTATTGCACCAGCATAGTTTGTTACTACTTTAACCACATAACAGGTGATCGAAATGTCACGGAAGCCAAAGAATACATTATATTACAAATAAAAAATAAGTAGTGCATTCAAGTTATCAAACGCATTTAGTTGTAAAACAAATTTTATAATTGTTGAAAATATCTACTACCTACATTTCTACATACTAGCGTTCTCTCTTCTAATCATATTTTTTTAGAATTTACTAATGTATGTCAGTAACTTTCACGATTTAAAAGTTTTTTTATGCTGGTCATCACATGGTTTTATGCATGCGGTTATTACGATACACTTACTTCTAACTTTCTCGAAAGAACAAAAATCCTATTGATACGCGATCAGGATGTCTGAGGGTCCATATTTCTTTTCCAGTTAGACGTCGTCAAAGACACATCTCAAAAAATCAATGGTATCATTTGCGGTCTCCGTATCGGCGGATGTTGCCTGAGCTATTTTAGCTTCTTGTTTTACTTTAATAGCACCTAGTTTCGGGCTCTGATAATAGACTAGAGTGAGTTAAGATGTCTTAATAAAAAAATGAAGCGTTAAAATAATTCGGTGCAGTAATTTTACTCGCAAAAGGCAACTAAATACCATATTGTTAATGTTTAAATCTGATTCTTAAAACTACTGTGGATTTTCGTTGCTTCAAATTTGCTTATTCTGTGCATTAACGAGCCGCTTATATAGAACGACGTTTCATCGCTGAACATAGAATAACATTTTTTGTATAAACATAACTCCTTAAATTCGTAGTGAACGTCAATCAATTAATTTTGCCGGTCTGTGAGGATCGGTCAAAATGTATAACACAAATTTTAAATTATTTGTGTCGATGTTTAGACATTATTCATTGTCATCTTCAGGACAATTGTTGCTGAGTTGTTACGACGCCAAATACACAACATAGGCCTAACATATATTAACAATAATATTGTCCGATATCGAATTTTTAAAAAATTATTGAAACCATTTACAGTAATTAATAAGTCCAACTTATCAGGTTTCTTCAAATTCTAATTTTGTAACGTTGTAAATAAGAAGCGTGCTGCTCTTAAAGTTGTTGTTTCTAGGAGACTGCAGCAATCACTGCTTCAAGTCATCGACAAATTCAACGGCCGAACCGAAGGACGGTCAGAGCGTGCATTATATCCTATCCTACTACTTTCAAGAAATGAATGGAGCAAACGTTTTGAACTTGATTCATTCTGCAGAAGGGGGTTAAGGAACATATACGGAAGTAACGTTTACAAGTAAGCATTCGTTAGCTCATGTTTTAAAGTAATCGCGCGTTGCCTTGCGAAAACCCTTTTACGGGAATCCTATATCTCTAATCAACATAAATTACAAAACAATTGTCCTGACTGTAAAACATTGTGAAAAGCGCATAATAGGTTAAGAAAAAGATTCTCTGTTAATAATATAATAATTCTAATTTCCCTACATTTCCTTATTTGTCGAGATTTCAATTCACTCACAACTTTTTTAGACCCTCCATAGATTCGTTAAACTTGAATTCTTATGTTTTCCAAGTCTAATCGTCTGAACACATCCTTCAACAATGCTGAAAACAGTTTAGTTGAAGGTTATAACCAAAACTAAACAAACTAAACTAAACTAAACAAACAATAGTTATATACTTTGGAATATATATAGGGTACATAAAAACATATTTTTATGTTGCTTGTGCATCTAAAGTTGTAAATGAATTTCAATAATAAATGATAACTCAAAGGACACCGCGCCGCACCATTCGGATCATTGATTATCTTACGAAATTAAAGGTGTCCAACCTTTTTCTTAATCGAATACTGCTCTACTTCAATATTTTGAGAAAAACTGTAAATATCACTTGGATACTATGGATTTTGCCACTGAAAGCAATTTAATCCGCCCAACTGACACCTAGGATACCAGAAAATTAGGAGGTAGTTGTCACAACACACTATACTCAGTCAACCGATGCAGAAGAACCGTTCTTAGCACGACCGACAAACGTTACAGGTTAACTAGGCAAAACAAAAAAAAAAGGTTCACAGTCCTTGGGTGCACGCCGGAAAAATTGGGGTGGTCTCTATCTAGGGTTCAGACCACAGGGAACGATGGTCGAGGTATGTTTTATTATACCAAAGCTTTGGAACAAGATTGATCTTCCCATCGGGCCATTACTAATTCAGGGAAATCAAACAGTAGTAATTTTGACTTAATAAACATACATTCAGTTTGTACTATATAAAGGCTTGTGCACCTATAGGGTAGACGTGTAGCTTAAGTTCGACGTACAAAGAAAGCAGTATGACCAACACACTACTCCTCCCGCCTACAATAAATCAGGTGTTATTATCGGAATGTCACATACCGAGTAAACTTTGGATTGAAACTCCATCTTGATTTGATGGTGCTAGGAAACGAACCGGCCCTCGTCACTGGTAGCCAGACGCCATATAGTCTACTTTATTAGATCCTTTCAGCATATATGTGGAAACATTATGTACCAGGCTGTTAAGCCGTGGTCTAATGTCTGTGTGGACATACGTTTCGGCTCCACCACCGGAGGGCATCGTCAGTGGCGGAAACGATTGGCATGGTCTCTACCTCATGACAGGGGTGCCAATTGTTTCCGCCACTGACGATGACCTCCGATGGTAGGGCCAAAACGTCTGTCCACACAAACACTAGAGCACGGACTAACAGCCCGGTAAATAATGTTTCCAAATATATGTTGAAAGGATCTAATAAAGTAGACTATATGGCGTCTGGCTACCAGTGACGAGGGCCGGTTCGACGTACCAGTGGTGGAGCCGAAACGTAAGTCCACACGAACATTAGACCACGGCGTAACAGCCCGGTAAATAATGTTTCAAAATATATGTTGAAAGGATCTAATAAAGTAGACTATATGGCGTCTGGCTACCAGTGACGAGGGCCGGTTCGACGTACCAGTGGTGGAGCCGAAACGTATGTCCACACAAACATTAGACCACGGCCTAACAGCCCGGTACATAATGTTTCCAAATATATGTTGAAAGGATCTAATAAAGTAGACTATATGGCGTCTGGCTACCAGTGACGAGGGCCGGTTGACGTACCAGTGGTGCAGCCGAAACGTATGACCACACAGACATTAGACCACGGCCTAACAGCCCGGTACATAATGTTTCCAAATATGTTAACCCCGCCCGTGGAAGCCTTAGAAACCCCCTTTCAGCAAAGATTTATATTTATTATATTTTTAAATATTATTTTCTGTAGAATACGATTCTCTAATTAGGTACTAATTTTCTTCTAATTTGATCCGTAGCAATCATAACTTATTGCCAATAATGCCAATAGTCACTCACACACGTAGTATGGATTTGTGTAACGTCGTGTGTAAGTGAGTATACAGGAATACCTGAGTGACTCTACATATACAAATGTATGCTCAATCCACTTGTTTAAAGTATTTAAATAAAACTACCCTCACAAGTGGCACCCAGTTTCTGCAGTTCTTAAGGAAGTAGGTAAATACAAAATGTGTATAAGGATTTCGAAAGAAAAGTGATTACAAAGTAGCTCTACTTTTAAACGTTTCTAACTCATTCCAGACGCGACCAGCTCCAAGAACGTCGTTGCCTTGAAAAAGTAATAAATTATTAACTTTGATTTTATACATTTTTATTAAACGGTTTCTGAAAGCGGAATTTTCTTTTAGAAAATACAAAATTTTGCGTATCAAAGAAAACGGAAAGAAAACTGTGTACTACGTAAGAGCCGAGGGAGTTGTCAGTCAACAAAACGTAATCAAGTCTGTTAAAAAGAAAGCTTATTTGATGTATACACAAGTCAGTAGCAGGGGTGAAGCGGAGTAAATGGGGTCTGCGAGAGGTTTTTATAAGCTGTTTGGACTTGAGATGTAATTTCTGCGCAAACAGTTTTTTTTTTCTAACTAGCGTTGAGCCCTTGTAGCATCCATATTATTGCATCATTTAGCTGAGACCTATCTAGCAAATGTCTGTTCTAGCTGTCTTCTAAGGAAACACAAACATCCGCTGTCACATAACTTCTTAATAATAATAATTCTGAACGCATCATCTGGAAATAATAAAACTCTACTTTTCTGAATAATACTTGCTACTGTTATTAAAAGAATTCAATTAGTTCTTTACTTACGCTTGATATGTAGTGTAACGTGAAGTTCCTAACATTTTTAACCTCTACTTTTTACAATAAAGTTACTCTTCCTTTCTGATGCACTATTGAGAGCATGAGTATAAAATACTCTAAGGAATTCAGCAAAATTTGGGTTTTCTGCTAGGAATTTAGAGAAGTGAATACTACCGCTAGCCGAAACGAAATGAGTCTGGAAATTTAGCAGAAATGTCAATAGAGTTCTCAAATTTCCAATTTAAAACTCTAGGTGTCATTGCAAACTGTTGTAAAAATGCAAAGTTTTACAGGTCGATGCATTTTTTATGAGATTCTCTAAGACAAACAATTCAATCAGAGCTAAACCGCCACAACCATATGTGAGAAATATAATATACACTGCACACCGTCGGCGATAGACTTCCTGTGTCTAGGGGGGGCTAAATTCAAGTTAGAATATATTGGAGAGGAATTTTTTATAAATTAACACTGACTGGGTATGTAAGTTGTTGTAAATATTTGTTTAGTTATCGTTGTCACAAAGTGTCGGATCAGCATTTTTTATTTTTCAGAAAGTCCTCAATAGTGACAGTAGCGACAATGACGTAATTCAAGAGATAAAAGCAATTAACCCTATTTAACTCTAGAGCAGCAGTGGGCAACCCTGCGCCCGTCGATAAGGTTTGGCGCCCGCAAATCAATTTGTAATTTATTTTTTCTTTTGAAAGAAGGAACGCACCCACATTGTACATGCTTCGAAGTATTGTATTCTAAAATAGTATCAGCCATTTACTGAACCGCGCTACGTCTACCCCCAATACCATTGTCGTGCTTGTCGGCCAGAGCCTATAAACACCTTCCTCCCCAAAGGATAAACTTGATTGTTTCAACTTTTACATTTCAGAGCTCTATAAATAGATAATAAATAAATAAATAGTGTTATTGTGGTGATTTCTTTAATTTATTTTTATTACAATATTTTCCGGCATAACCATTTATTTCGTTTAAAGTTTTGTTAGTTTTAACGTGCGTGTGCATGATGACAAATTGTTGATGACCTACTCCTTGGACAGTAATGTGGTAATTTTTGTATTTCAAGGTTGGCTAATCTGTACTTTCTAAATTGCGTTTATCAAGTTTATGCATCGTCACAGTTCACCGAGCGTTGGCGGGCGGCAGACGTCAGAACGTTTGCTGGCCTTGTTCTGTCTTTTCAATTTTTTCTTGTTGTCGCGACAATTATCTAGGCCTTAACATTTTTATGTAGTTGAGTGTTGCACATTTGCGCCTCATTTGCCATGCAGCCTTCTTAACCGACTTGGTTTATTTAAATTTTAAATGTCTTTCAGACATAGCCAACCTTAGCATGCCGATTTAATTGTAACTCGAAACATAATAAATGTATTAACTACAGTCCACTATCGTCATTATTCTGTATCCTGGCAACAGCTTCATGAAGCATCATTATTCCTAACATTTAAGGGTCCTACGGGACGAAACCTCTAACATTTTTTGGTCCACACGGGCCGGATCTTACACATTTTTTGGTCGCTCCGTGCCTGGATTCGTCATTTTACCTTTTTGCAACTTATATCAGAGCTGTTTTTTCTACCAATTTCTGGCCATCACGGGCGATTCAGCATATTCGCTGATCCGACCATGTCGGGACTTAGTCAGCATTTCTTTCGTCGCCATTGAGCCTCGTGACGACACCACTGCAAGAACATCCATGTGCTAGCGTCTACACACCGGATTGAGCAGTCATCTATCCAGTCCGTGCGTGTCTGCCATCTCTTCCACGGCTTCGACGCTCCAGGACATCGCATACCAGGTACGACGTCATCGATATCATTGACAGGTGCGTACAATGGCTGAAGAAGGTCTCAAAGTGTTGGTCAGAAAGAGAGGCGGCTTAAAGTCCGCCATAGTGCGAATTAATTCGGCTATAACTAACTTTGATAAAAGCAATAATACTAAACACTTTTTAACGGTTAGACTCGAAAGTCTAAAAAGTTTAGCAACAAAATACGATGAGGTACAGTCTGAAATTGAACTCATTTCTAAAGACATAAACGCTGCTCAAGAAGACCGAATTGAGGTTGAAGAGCTGTTATAATCAACAGAAGCCAATATCTTGCAATTAATAGAAACTTTCAACGTTCAGACTGAATCTCTAGTATTAACGAATAATATGCAATTAAAACCTATAAGTTTTCCCTGCTTCCCAGGCAATATTTTAGAATGGCAGCACTTTTATTCAATATTTTATTCCATGTTCCTTAAGGAAATGGAAGTATGGTGATGGCAAAAAAAATCGTGTTCGAGATTATTGCAGAATATGATTGTACTACACTCAAAACATGAAAAAAAGTCATTTTTCGAAAAGTGTCTCTGTGTGTGTCTGTAGATTTTTTTTTCTATGGCAAACGATAACAGCCGCAAATTCAAACAGAATCAAATAATTTTTTGTATATAGCCCTGATTTGTAGAGTACTCGCGGCCTGTTGTTTTTGGTGAAGATCGGTTGAGGGAAAGGGGTAGTTTACCAGCAACGGTTTTTTTTATCAAGGGTAATTTTGTTTGTTTGGCAAACGATAACAGCCGCAAATTCAAACAGAATCAAATAATGTTTCGCATACAGCCCTGAATTTTAGAGTTCTCAAGATCTGCTGATTTTGGTAAAGGTCGGTTAAGGGAAAGGGGTAGTTTACCAGCAACGTTTTATGTTTTAACAAGGGTATTTTTTATGGCAAACGATAACAGCCGCAAATTCAAACAGAATCAAATGATGTTTTGCATACAGCCCTGTATTGTAGAGTTCTCAATACCTATTGGTGTTGGTGAAGATCGGTTAAGGGAAAGGGGTAGTTTACCTGCAACGTTTTATGTTTTAACAAGGGTATTTTTTCTATGAGGAACGATAACTGCCGTAAATTCAAAGAGAATCAACCAATGTTTTGCATACAGCCCTGAATTGTAGAGTTCTCAAGACCTGTTGTTTTTGGTGAAGATCGGTTAATGGAATAGGGTGGTTTACCAGCAACGTTTTATGTTTTATCAAGGGTGTTTTCTATGGCAAACGATAAGAGCCGCAAATTCAAACAGAATCAAGTAATTGTTTGCATACAGGCCTGAATTGTAGAGTACCCAAGACCTGTCGTTTTTGGTGAAGATCGGTTAAGGGAAATGGGTAGTTTACCAGCAACGGTTTTTTATCAAGGGTAATTTTTTTCTATAGTAAAGGATAACAGCCGCAAATTCAAACAGAATCAAATGATGTTTTGCATACTGCCCTGATTTGTAGAGTACTTACGACCTATTGTTTTTGGTGAAGATCGGTTAAGGGAAAGGGGTAGTGTATCACCTAAATTTTGTTTTAAAAAGGGTAATTTTTTTTGACGAACGATAACTGCCGAAAATTCAAAGAGAATCAAATAAGTTTTTGCACACTTGCCTGATTTCTAGAGAACTCAAGGTTTTGTTGATTTTGGTAAAGATCGGTTAAGGGAAAGGGGTAGTTTACCTGCAACATTTTAAGTTGGAACAAGAGAAATGTATCCATGACGAACGATAACTGCCGCACATTCAAACAGAATCAAATATTTTTTTGCATGCATCCCTGAATTGTAGAGGACTGAAGGTCTATTGACTTTGGAAAAGATCGGTTAAGAGAAAGGGGTAGTTTACCTGAAACATTTTATGATTTAACTAAAGTACTTAATTTTTATAAATAAAGTATCCTGATAAGAAGCTCATAATAATCCACTGTAGAAACGTAGATGAAATATCTATAAATGAAGAGGTTAGGTGAACGGGGTGGGGGTAATTTTCTATTACTAAAAATTATAGTTGAACGGGGAGGGGGGAATTTTTTATACGTGTACTACATTATCGGCAACAAAGAAGTAGTTTTTTGTTAAAATTGCTTCCCGGGCTGTTTAGCCGTAGTCCAATGTTTTCTGTAAAACCAGACTTTTCGGCAGTGCCATCGACTGCCACATCAGTGAAAATCGAGTGCGAAAACATGTGGTGGTATACGTTAGTGACCACAGTACTGTGATTAATGCTGAAGCAATAAGTAGAAAGACGTAGTTTCTATGGAAATATTTCATTTCGAATATGATTTTAAATATAAATCTTAGAACATGGATGTCATGTATGGTTCTCCATACCGATTTTTTGGACTTGGTACACGCCAGATCTGATTTAACGTCAGTGCAGAAATTACATTATTTGTATACATCTCTTAATAATGAGCCACTAGATCTAATTAAGGCATTAACTATTTGTAATGAGAACTATACCATAGCCTTGAGTTTGCTGTCTGCTAGGTATGATAATAAATTCATATTAGCGAAGTATTATATCCAAAATTTGCTGGAAGTAAAGTCATCAATCAAGGACTGTGTCCAAAGTTTGGCAGAATTCATAAATACAATAACGTTTTCAGTTAATTCGCTGGCAGCCATGCAACTGTCAGTGGATTCATTTGAGCTTATTACTGTACAATTATTGTCAGCAAAACTGGACCATTCCACGTTTAAATTATGGAAGGAGTCCATAGATCCCGATAATCTTCCTAACTTTCAAAGTTTCACCCAGTTTTTAAACGCACGTAGACAGTTATTAGAGAATACATTACCTATCGATGCCGGACAACAACTCAACAAGCTAACTTTAAGGTTCAACAATAAATCTGACAAACATAAATTGCGAAACTCTGCTGGCAGCACGGCATTTAAAAGTTATCACTCAGCTTCAAATAATTATTTATGCCCATGCTGCAAATCTAGTAATCCAATTTACATGTGTGAAAAATTTCGTGCACTAAGCACATCAGAACGAAGGCAATTTATATTAAAGCATAAATGCTGTACCAATTGTTTAAGACCAGATCATTTTTCATCTAATTGTAAGGTCAAACAATCATGTAACATCTGTTCGAAACGATACCATACATTGCTGCACATAATTAATGTGTCAAAACCATGTTCTGCCAGCAGCAGCAACTATTGTTCACTCAAGTTACAGTCTACAAACAATGTTCTCTTACCGACAGCACTTGTGTTTGTCATAACAGACAACTTGCAAGAGTTCTATTGGATGCTGGGTCACAAGTGAATTTTTGTACGGAATCATTTGCTAAGAATTTACGGCTTAACTTGACTAAATCTAACATACCGATTACAGGTATTAATAATGCGGCGTGTTGTGCCACTAACATGGCGTCTATTCGCATTACTTCTCGCTATCAAAGATTCAGTTTTCAAGCAACATGTGCGGTCTTATCTGCATTAACCCACAAACTGCCAGCACAATCTTTCGACATAAATCATTTTAACGTCCCAGATAACTTCTTTCTCGCCGATCCACATTTCAACATATCAGCTGATATCGATATACTTTTAGGAGCGCAATTTTATTTAGATTTAATTTTATCTAACAAATATGTACGCGGTTCTCACTTCCCTATTATACAAGAAACAAAGTTAGGCTACATTCTAGCAGGCAATCTGCCCAAACACTGCCGTCATAAGGGTCCTGCTGTTTCGTTCCTGGCTAGGAACAACGACAGTCAAATTTTGGCGTCTCTTGAGAAATTTTGGGAGAACGAAACTATCCCCGATAATGTACCCATTAGTAACGATTCAGCTTGTGAGGAGCATTTTGTTAACTCCACTCATCGCAATGATGAGTGTAGGTTCGTTGTTTCGCTACCATTTAAGTCTGACAATCCCCAGTTGGGTGAGTCCTATGGTAATGCTGAATCGAGATTCTTGAGTTTATAACGCCGGTTCATGCGTGATTCTGAGCTTGCGCGCGAATACGCAAACTTTATTCAGGAGTATAAGGATCTTGGCCACATGACGCTTGTCGATGATTGTTCTATCACTTCCGGGGTTTCAAATACCTACTATCTGCCTCACCATGCCGTCTTTAAGCATTCTAGTTCTACGACAAAACTTCGCGTCGTTTTTTATGGCTCGGCCAAAACTACCAATGGCTTTTCTCTCAATGATATTTTGTTGGTAGGCCCAAACATCCAACAAGATCTTTTTTCTATTCTTTTGCGATTTCGTATGCACAACTATGTTCTCATCGCCGACATCGGGAAGATGTATCGACAAACTTTGGTATCTGATAAGGATTGTCATTATCAACGTATTCTGTGGCGTGACTCTCCTCTCGAACAGTTTAAACATTTTGTATTGCGAACTGTAACATACGGTACTGCTAGTGCTTCGTTTTTGGCTACTCGCTGTGTTATTCAAATTGGTAAGGATCATGAAGCTTCTTTTCCTGACGCTGCGACAGCTATACTTAATGATTTCTATGTCGTTGATTTGTTAACCGGTGCAGACACCATTTCTAATCTGACCAAGTTGAAATCTGACTTAGGTACGTTGTTGAGTCAATACGGCCTCACTCTGCATAAATGGTCATCAAATGAACCCAATGTGGTCGCAGATCATAATAATTTATCACTCCCGTTAAATAAACAAGGTAATGTGCGTACGTTGGGCATTCTTTGGAATAACTCCACAGATTCATTTTTGTTTGACATCAAGTCATTCCCAGTTGAATCAAGCATCTCTAAGAGGAAAATCCTATCGATTATCGCAGGTATTTACGACCACTCGGACTCGTCGGTCTCATTGTTTTCCTTTACAAAGAGTTTATGCAGCAACTATGGCTGTGCAATCTTGGTTGGGATGAGCCAATCACCGGGAAATTACACTTACATTGGCGTTCATTATGCGATAAATTATGTCTAATCGGTAAAATTATTGTCCCACGTTCTATTCGCTGTAAGTGTAAGGCAAAAATAGTTGAATTACATGGGTTTGCACATGCTTCTGAAAGGGGTTATGGGTGTTGTGTTTACGTCGGAGTCATTTATCAAGATTCATCGGCCTCTTGTCATCTTCTGTGTTCCAAATCACGCGTGGCCCCCCTACGCCACGTGTCATTACCCCGCATTGAACTCTGCGCTTGCTTGTTCTTATCTCGACTCTTATTCAAGGTCACCCCTGCTCTTCATTCCTTTATCAATAGTGTTCTCCTGTATTCTGACTCCATGGTGTCCCTTTACTGGATTCATGCCCAGTCTTCTAGGTGGAAGACCTACGTCGCTAATCGTGTTGCCGAGATTCAGCGTCTTACTGAAGCCTACACGTGGCATCACATCAATTCACAACATAATCCTGCTGATATTATTTCTAGGGGATGTCACCCAGACGTTTTGCGCGATTGTTCGCTTTGGTGGCATGGTCCCGCTTGTTTGTCTCAATCTTCCGTGTCCAATCTTTTTCCACCCTTTTTACCTTCTAATCTGTCGTCTCCTGAATTCACTGCGGAGGAGAAACAAACCCCCAAACTTTCTCTAATATCTACCCTATCTGTTGATCTTTCAAAGGACTTTTCTTCGTTGCACCGTCTGACTCGCGTATACGCTTACTGCTTTCGATTCATCAAAAATATTAGGCTCTCCAGGGCTGAGAAAATTTCGGGCGCTCTTACCCCCGTTGAAATTCATTCCACTCTTAATTTCTTCATAAAACAATCCCAGTCAATCCACTTCGCTGCTGAACTTAGTTGCCTTGGTAATGGGTCTTCTGTCTCTATCAGGAGTAAGTTTTCTTCTCTGGACCCGTTTCTTGATGAGTTTGGCGTCATACGCGTCGGCGGACGCTTACAGCAGTCGCAACTACCTTATGACAATAAGCATCCTATTGTCTTGCATCAATCGGCTCATATCACTCGCCTTATTATCGAACGCGAACACATCCGTCTAATCCACGCTGGTGCTCAACTCGTGCATCATTCACTTCGTCAACGTTGGTGGATCATTAACGCCAAGATAGTCATTCGCTCCATCAATCGTTGGTGCGTCAAGTGTCTCAGGATTAGTGCCAAACATCAGGTTCAAAGGCTTGGTATTTTGCCATCTGCTAGAGTCACTCCTTCTCGGCCGTTTCTATTCTGCGCAGTTCATTATGGTGGTCTCTTCATGATTCGTCATGGCTGGCAGAAATCTAGGACTCTGTCAAAATCCTATGTGTCTTTGTTCATTTGCTTAGCGACCAGGGCCATTCATTTGTAATTTGTTTCCGACCTTACGGCCAACGCGTTTATAGCTGCCTTACGTCGTTTCATGGCCCGCAGGGGCATACCCAGCCAGTTATATTCTGATAATGGCACGAACTTCAGGAAGGCCCGCAACGTTTTGCATGACCTTTACGATCTTTGGCATAATAAGGATGCCACCTCATCAATCCAATCCTTTACGACCTCTCATGGTATTACATGGTCATTTATTCCGCCCTCGTCACCTCATTTTGGTGGTCTCTGGGAGAGCGGTATAAAGAGTTTAAAGTGTCATTTGCGCCTCGTGGTCGGCAAGTCTATACTCACTTTCGAGGAGTTCACGACGGTTTTATCTCAGATAGAGGCATGTCTAAACTCTCGTCCATTATTTGCCGTTTCATCCCGATGTAAATGATCCAGTGCCACTTACGCCTGGCCATTTTTTTAATCTGCGCACCATTAACGGCGATACCTGATCCTGACTTATCTCACGTTCCCATCTCTCGTCTTGGACGTTGGCAACTTCTCCAGAAGTTTGTCCAAGTCATTTGGAAAGCTTGGTCTCGCGACTACTTACATCAATTACAACAACGTCACAAATGGAAATTCGCTAAGGAAAACGTTTCCATTGGTGACCTGGTTTTGCTGATCGAGGATAAATTACCTCCATTAGCGTGGAAATTTGGTGTAATTACCGCCACATTTCACGGCCCAGACAACTTAATTAGAGTAGTAGACATTCGCACGCCTACTGGAATTTTTCGGAGACCAGTTCACAAGCTATGTTTGTTGCCAGCGTGGGACGAGGCTTAGACACAAGGTCAATATAATTACTTAGCACAATGCTATAGTTCACCTGGCCACTGGCTTTCATTACTTTATTGTCTGACAATTTGGTCGACTTTAATTGGTTATATGTATTATCACAACATTTTACGTTAGTTTGCATTATTGAGTATTTTACATACTAAATTCGCATGTGACTTGTAATTTTACACCCATGCACTATGTTATTATATCTATGCTTATCATATTGTTATGGTGGTATACTTTACTATTTGTATTTATATATTAATAATTTGTGAGACATACTATGTCCTTTACATAATTATATTTTGATATAGGTAATGGGTAATGTGTCATGTCATAGGTGGTATTCTTATATAAAAATTTTGTTACATAATATTCGCATGGTCTGCAGCTATACAAACCATGTAAGCATTTTCTTGCACATTTTTTGTCAATATGTGTGATATTTTATTACTCTATGAATTTATTACTCGCAATTGTTCAACACATGTATTACATTTTGTATATTTGTTGTACTTCTCACTTATGCTATTGTGCCTTGTATTCATGTATTTGTAATTATCTAAACCGATTTCTATTGTATTTATTATGTATAACTTGTATCTATGTAAAACATATTGTTTTACCCGCATCTACTGTCTATAACCATACGCCACGCATATTTTTATATTTTTGTATTGCGTATTTTGTATTTTGTGATCACGTATTGCACAATTATTATTCATGCTTTAATTATGACATACATGTCATTACACTTGTGCTTGCAATCATTCAACAAAGTATAATCTGTTTTTACATGACAATTTATTATACATTCCTGAAAACTCAGGTATAGCATGCATCATTCAATTATTATATTAAAGTGTTATGCTAAATCTATGTCTTTACATGTATAATTTTGCAATAATTTTTGTCTGCTCATTTTACACTCAATACTATTGTATAGGTCAACTGGCCTTGACTGGTTCAAGATAACCATCATGACTTGCATAAATATTTGCAATTTGTATCGGGCCCATCATGTGATGAGTCACCGATTATTCATCATCAAACATTGTCAAACTATGTATTTTCATGTCTTATATTGTTTTATATTGTATACATACAATATATATTGGCAATACATTGCTAATTTTTGCATTTATACTCATGTATAAATCAGTTTGCATGCCAACTCTGGCCTGCTCAACTCTTATTATCATCACTCAAGTTTATCTCTAAACAGTTAATGTCATAACTGTTATCTAACATTTCAATCTCAAGGTTCAATACAATTTATTGAGGTTGACATCTATTATTAAGAACACATTGTGTTTTCGTATAATAAGTTATTAAAATGTGTTAAAAAATCTTTGATTTTTGCGGGCAGTTATGGACAGTAATGTGGTAATTTTTGTATTTCAAGGTTGGCTAACCTGTACTTTCTAAATTGCGTTTATCAAGTTTATGCATCGTCACAGTTCACCGAGCGTTGGCGGGCGGCAGACGTCAGAACGTTTGCTGGCCTTGTTCTGTCTTTTCAATTTTTTCTTGTTGTCGCGACAATTATCTAGGCCTTAACCCTTAAAATTTTTACGTAGTTGAGTGTTGCACATTTGCGCCTCATTTGCCATGCAGCCTTCTTAACCGACTTGGTTTATTTAAATTTTAAATGTCTTTCAGACATAGCCAAACTTAGCATGCCGATTTAATTGTAACTCGAAACATAATAAATGTATTAATTACAGTCCACTATCGTCATTATTCTGCATCCTAGCAACAACTTCATGAAGCATCATTATTCCTGATATTTAAGGGTCCTACGGGACGAAACCTCTAACACTCCTAATGTGAACAATTTTCACAACTTTGTATGAAAAATACTGCAAAACTTTTTCTCATTCGGTATTCCACGTTGCTAAATATAAGCGCAAGGGTAGGCCTATTATAAAGCAACAGTTAATGTTTGTAACATCCGGCTATTGAACTCCGCACCTTTCTATTTTCCATTGATGGTGTGGGGAGGAGTGCACCCATCGAACTGGTCCTCAGTTATATATGCGCCCCTAAAAATTCAAAGGGTGCCTGTGACTGCTCTAGAGAATAGCGTATGTGAGATACTATGAATGTGTTTATGACAAAATGTGACTATATTTTTCCAGTGTTCAGTGACGGAAAGTTAAGTGTGTGTCGACGTTTCGACAATATTTATTTTCATCATCAGGACCTGTGTTTTGACAGTAGATAAATAATGAAACACATAAACAGATCTATTAATTGAGTGAATGTGTGTGAGCGCGCGCACGTGTGTGTGTAGGTGACGGGTGGTTGGGTGGTTGGTTGAGTGAGTGGGTTTCAGACAATATGTTTTTCAGAAAAATAATTACTATACTTACATACTGTCTTTTTTTAATATGTAGACATAATTATAATATTTCAAAAATATTAATATAATATTACAATTTAATGTTCTAATAATATAATAGTCTCTTAATTAACATTATAAATAATTGCAGATGTAGTTGTAATCGAATGTGTATTGGAATTATTTCTTATTATATACACAGCCTCGCGCGCTCGCGTGCGCACACACACGCACGCGCACTCACACTCAGTTAACTAAGTATGTGTTTGACTACTTCTCTATTGTCCGTACACAGGTCCTGATGATAAAAATGAGTATTGTCGAAACGTCAACACAAATATGAAGCCTGTGTCTATGTTTATCGACAGATCCTCTCTAATCCATTTATCGCTAAATATTGTTGGTTGACGGTTATTATTAATTAAAAAATTATACTTTTTAATGTAATTTATCTTCAATATTTTTTCAAATCTAACCACTGTTATTATTATGTTCGTCATACCGCCGGTTACAGTAGTGTTTTTTCTACAAAACGTAACTATTTACAATGTTCTGTGAGGAAGGAAAGATAGTCGGCTATCTACTATATTCGTAGAACATAAAGGGTGACAGGGAATCAATTTCAACAATATTATTAAAATATTTTTCAGTAACAAATCAAAAACGTGCTATTTTAAAGATATAATATAGTATTATATATCATTTTGCCACTAAAATTATGTAATTTTAAGTGATACAAAGGTATAGTGTTATCAAAACTCTAAAACTAACGCGTAAAAATGACCGCTTAAATAAACTATTACATTTGTAAAAAAAGGAATCAACATTTGTACGAGTATATTTTAATTTTAAATTACATTAAACTCTATTTAAGAAGCAGATTTTTTTTAATTTTATCAAAATTGGTTTTTATGTCAATATAAAAAAATAATTATTAAAATAAAATTATCAAATATGGAAAATGTAGGTTTATGAAAATTACATTCAAAGCGGTGGCAAAACGTAGAACTCAACATCGGCAGCTCTAAACTAAACTCTACCGTACATTGCTGACAAGAACCGTTTTCTGGAAGTCATTTACCACAGTATAAAAAACGGTTTAGGACACATAATTCGACGAAACGGCACTGACGAATTAATCATCCAAGAGAGGAGACACGTGAAAAAAAGCGACCAGCATACACGGTCTTTTACCAAGTGTCAAATGTACAAAGTTTCGCCAACTGAAGTCGTGAAGAATACTGACAATCGCTGAAAATATATGTATATTCCCCGAAACTCTTTACACAGGACGTCCGAACGAACGCAGGCAGGTTAAATATCCAATCGTTTCAAATGACGAATGACGAAGAGTTCAAAACGTGTCGGCTAATGTTCTTGTCTTGAACATGACGCATGCTTTTATGTTATTGAAAGATTATAAGGAAGACTAAGATGAATGATACACGATTCTGAGATTTCTGAGAAATGCGTGTGTGCATCGTTTTGTACAAATAGAAAAGTACAGATTTTACATAGAGGTCATCTCGTATTCTCTAAATAGACGTATCAGCATCTTCTTAATACACGGAACGCTTTTCAGTAAGAACTACTATTTGGTCTGTTAGCTTGAAGTTGTCATATTATTCATTGATGGATAATGATTACAGTTTACTTAACTTCCTATGTCTTTGTAACCGTCTAACAGTAAACTGAGAAGCTAGTAGCAATCCATGTAGTAGTGAGAACACAGAACAATAACAAACTAAAAGTTATTTCAACTTTTCTTGTGAAAACAAAATCAATTTTATAAGTTTTGCGACGACACTAATGCTCCATTTGTATCACGTGTTTCCCCGTTGTTATTCTACATTCTATCTAAGTAGTTGTTGTATCCCTATGTGGACAGCAAAATGTTTTACACGTACGATAAGGTAACGTATAACTTTTCTAGTAAAAAATAGTATATATAGTTTTTGGTGTACTTCAAGGGAATTATTCCTAGTTTGATTGAATTTATTTCCACAGTTGGACCGATGTGGGGGTATGGTGTAATGATCGAGTGCATGACCTGATTAATTTGGTGGATTATAATGGTTATTTTTATTTTGATGTAGATACGTTAATATATTGCAACTCTACTTATATGCGTTGTTGTTGTGTTGTGTTGTGTATGAGTACCTACCTGCTGTCCGATCTTGCGGTTTCTTCCGACTAGGGCGTGTGGATTTTGGATTTGAATTTCGCAAGCTAGTAATCTCAAATTTATGGCAACAACACACAAAATAAGTTACTTTAAAGGGGGAGAGTTTTGTGAGACTGGTAGGCTTTGTCGTACAACAATAAAACAATGCAATATGGGGTAATAAAACGTTGTTTATTACTCCAATAACACACAAGAATAAAATGGTTATTATATTATCAATTATCTTACAGTCTAAACAATGAATCTATGTTGACTAATGTTTTTCAATTGGTTGATAATTGAAAAGAAACTAAACTCGTTATTTGACAAGTTAATTGCAATTGAAAATTTAATTAATTAATTTATTTAATTTAATTAAATTGCTTTAACTAAATTGAATTTAAATGTTGATAAAAATAAAATATAAAAACTGTGAAGTTAATTTGAATATTTTCAAAAATAAATTATGCGTGACAGACTAGTTCACGTCATTTCATTTCTAGTGATTTGAGTTCTGTTATACTGCAGTATGAGCTAATAATTAGATTGTTAGTTAAGATTTGTATAGCGCTTTTGTATTATTTCTATTGACTCTTAACTACAGCTTACTAATGACTTAGGCTGCTATACAGATTATCACAATGAATTTATTCTTAATTACTAGAGTCTTTGATTTTTATATGGCACCTGAATTGTTCAAATTACAATGCTTTTAATTGAAAAATGAAGAAAATTTGATGTTGAAAAATAAATAAGTTGATTTTGCTTTCCTGTTATTGAAGTGGATAGTAGAGTTGCTCCAAATATCCCTCGCTGGTCCCGATCCGATCTGCTAGAGAAAGTAATCTGCTTAGAGCTCCTGGATTCGGTCGTTGAGTTAAGAATTCGGCAACCCTCTGCTCTCCTGCTGTTTGTTGAATATTTTAACGTCTACGGCTTTCTGCTGGACTGGTTTATGTCCCTCGTCGATTGCACGTCGCACGTCAGCGTGTGTGTGTGTGTTTCGTTCGAGTGGTAGCTCTGCTCGTTAGCTGTTCACCAATGATTTAGACGGCCTCTCTGTCGTATTCTTGAAGTCTGGTGGATCTCTTGCGTGCTTATGACCACAGCTTGCAGTACACAATAAGCTTGGTTGTTGTAATGAAGAGTATCTCGCCTTTACGAAATAATTACGAGTTGTACAGTTGATCTGTATTTACTGTGTTCGTAATTATGTGTGTTGACCACGTAGAGTCTTCTGATGAATCTTCACAACTATGGTTACGAGACGATCGAAGAATTACGTCTTTGCTTCGCAAGTACTGGCAGAAGAGTGATGGTTCAGCCCGAAAACACCGCGCTGGTCGGGATTTCGTCAAATGATTTGATTGGCTGACACGCTCTCCCTACTACACAAAATTTGAATTCCCTTGGTCCGTGAGAATGAAGTTAGATTCCCACAGACGGAGAATTAATATTATTACTAATATTATTATTCCGGCGGAACCAAATTGTCGGTCCGGATTTCCTGTGATAGTTTATTTTTGCAATATCTTGGTTGCAAACCAAGTTGTGCTAAATCTAAAATATACAATCTGTTGGGAATTATTATCTTTATAACATATTAAAATCTCATTAATGTAGCTCTATTTTTGCAGAAGTTATTCAATTAAATTAACTAACTCTTTTATTTGTTAATTATATTGCGTAAAATTTGCATACGTTATTATTAATATTACGGCAAATATTTTGGCTATCTTGGATTTCGCCTTAATTTATTAGTTTCCGAGATATTAATAATTAACAGTTTGGGTGTGGCTCTTCCTTCTACAGCGACCTGATTACATAACGGCCACGTGTGCGTCGCTTTATAAAGCATTATTTTCATCGCTCTACATACAAGTGGAGTTTTGACTATTACAATTTATTTAAACATGATTTTAGTATACAGTTGACATATAACCCCAAATAATATATATTAAGTTTTATTCCGGTTCGTCGTTGAGGAACGTACTAATGTAAATACTACTTTTCCTATTTGTTTTCTCCACTTTCTGCTTTCTTTATAGTGAAGAAAACGTTAATGGGCATTCAAATGTGCGATGTTTTTGTTAATTATTAATAAAACAGTGTATTAATTAACACCGTAAGTTACGTCAGAAACAGTCCACTCGTGTTACTGATTAGTAGTCCATAGTGGCTATCTGTGTGTGTGTGTGTGTGTGTGTGTGTGTGTGTGTGTGTGTGTGTGTGTGTGTGTGTGTGTGTGTTCTGTTGAATGTGATAGGCTTTCCGTACTGTGACGGTACAGAAAATTTACTGTGAAGAATAATATACAATACGCAGGAAAAGTAATCAATGAAACAGATAAAACCACCGTTTATCAGCAAAATGTGAACTGGGGAAAAGTTTCCTGTAAAGCCTGTTGATAAACCTTAAGCAGTGATAATATTTTTGAAGAACACCGCGTAAGTCACTCTCAGAAGTAAAGTGTTGAGGTGAAACATGACCATAATACGTATAACGCTGAGTGACAGAAAAAAATGATCTAAAAATAAACACAAAAATTAAAAAAAGCAAATTAATTTCTTTATAGGTGTTCCATTTTTCTACAGTACAAAAAACAAGTGAAGCAAGAAATGTTACGCAAAAAATAAATAATCAGTCCTCGTATTGAGATCTGCATGGTTTCGTGTACTCTGTTCCTCTGTGTCTTTTAAGGCGTTAAACCTTTCCCGTGCTATATCGTATTCCAATCCGCGACTTTCGTGATTCGTCCTCTTCGTAGTCGTTGAACGTGACCGCATTATAATAATCTCTTTATGGTTAACTAATTAAAGCAATTAATTCCTATCGTTCTTATGATTTCTTCCTTCGCTGTTATATCTCTTTTAGTTGGCCTACTTGCCAATGGCTCGATTTCTGCTGTAAGAATATTCTATTTGTTCATTTCATTTATTATCCAAACCTTTCCAACATTCGGCTAAATCAGCCCTTTTTTCTGCTTTTATAGACTTGCGCTCTCATCATCCATCCGCTCAAGGTGACCTAGCCTTTACGAATCGTACAATGCCTTCATGTTTCAGTAGCTCATCTATCTCCTGGTTATTTCATAATCTCTATTCATCATCTCTTTTCACTTTCTTTTTTTTGTGTCCTCACAGCCAGAGACGAGTGATGTTCAAAGTCACACTGAGTGAGAGGGAGTTCTTGTCACACAACTCAAAATTCTACAAAATTAATAAAAACAAAAACTTTTAATGTTAATGTAAAAGTTTAGCTAAAACTTAAAAGAAACTATTAATTAATTAATATTAAAGAGCCCTTTTAGATATTATTAACTGTAAATGACGTCAATAAATGTTACACGTTTTAATAATTAAATTGGATTTTGTTTATATCTGATCTTTATAAAAGCCAAAGTTCAAAGGTGTAATTGCTATGACGTTGTTCTTTCCAAAGAAAAGGAAACACAATAACCAACGCTCTGCCAATATCATGATTGATTACTACTTAGTAATTCCAGTAATAACATTTTTAAAACTTCACCTTAATGAAATAACATCTCGAATGTGTAGGAAAAATTAAAAAATTAAAAGTCGGAATTTTTCCCTAATGAAACAATTTTCAATGACGCGTAATTCAAGCGATATATTTCACAGATTTAAAATGATTGCCATTTTTCTGTAGACCAATAACTACCGTACAGAAAGCAATCACAGAATTGGTTGGTTTGGCTTTACCAATAATTACTAAGAAAGCAATTTTTGGAAGCGAGTCAAGTTACAGTCAACGGCTACTGGCTGAAAAATTGTGTTATTAAATTTTGTTTAATATAAGACTATCGTTCATTGTAAAATAACAATGACCTTGCTCACTACTGTTTAAATAAAATCTACAGTAGCCGACTATGCTCTTTTAAAAATTTATTTATTATATTTAGATATTTTTGTACTTTAAGCATGTTTATTTTCGTTATCTTTAATTGTCGTTTTACAAATAATTATGACTATAAGGCGTTTTTTGTCAGTATCGCAATAGTTCTGTTCACATTTATGTACTTTAGCAGTACTTACACGTTCTATTCATTAATAACCAGTAAAATATTAACATACACACAGAAGTAGTTAACTTAACATACCTAAATGCTTAAAATAATATCTGATAAATTATTACTCGGAACAAGAACTCTTTCTCGTTACTCTTCCTTATTATAAAATAATAAGGAAGAAGTTGAAACACAATTTCTCTGACATTTTCAATCAACAAAAAGATTCATTTGAAGGAAAGATTACTTCATTTTTTCAATCCATGACGAATGTATGTGTGCGCGTACGCATACCTGAGCGCGCCTATTTATGAGCTCAGTACAGTTTTTGTCGTAGTTTAAAACCACCTGAGATGTAAGGAACTGTAATTTTAGTGCAAACATGTTTCTCTGTTGCTAGCTTTGAACCCCTGCAGCAAGAAAGCACAGTATTGCACTGCCTGCATCATTTATCCGCAATCTACTTGGCTGCAGGAGAGAGAACTTATGGTGTAGGCAGCCCCGTGCACGTGCAATTGACATTTTAAAATATAATAATATCCTTAAGTCACAACTACGATATTTCTGTTCTTATACTATCATAGACTGTAAAATCGTATTAGTTATTTTTTATCTTAAGCCAATTTTCAAGTTCACAAGAATACAGGAATGAAGAAAATGTTAACGGTTATTGTTCTATACGTTCAATGTGATACTCTATTTTTACACGGTATATTACAGAATTAAAAGAAAAATTACATGATAATTCAGCAATTAATAAATACGTCTTCTAACATTACAGACACAATTAAATTTATTCTCTAGAAATTGTATTTATACAACAGTATTCTTAATTATGGATTTTTTTACTTTTAACAAATAGAGTACTATTTACAAAATTATTCACAGTAAGTCAGTTGCATGCTGTATTAGTCAGTTGCAGTTATCTGTACCTAATTTTGAATTAACAACTCTACTTACTTTAAAACATAAATTTTTTATTTTGTAACTGAAGCACGTTCAATGTTCAGTACTAAATGTTTAGTGTAGAATAATAAATTAACGAAATATGTCAGAAGTAAATCCTTGTTTTTTTCATTGGTTATAAGTCCGATGTGAGGATTTGCCATTATTATTATTCACTTTTTTTGGTTACTTAGCTTTTTTATGTAAGAATTATTTATTATTTCTGTAATTATTTATTCATTTATTGGGTTTTGTGCTCACACCAAGAGATTATTTTATTTTTAAGAAGCAACTTAACCAATGTTATTAGCCGATTCTCGCATTGTTGACGTTTAAAAACACAACGTGACACGTACAGACCCCGTAGTCGTAATCGAAAGGAGCTGATGATAAGAGTAAGGTCAGAAGATGGTCAAAAATAGAATACACGGCAGAGAACTGAAAGAAGGCAGGTACTTTTCAAGTGACAAAACTGTAACAGCAACTGCCACTGTAACAGTATTCCTGTGCGATAAGGTTCATAGTGCTCGAGATAACTCAGTGCCCGACAATACATTATCTCTACACGCCAAGAGTGTTTTACAAGATACATTT
The DNA here is from genome assembly GCA_034769895.1 of Magicicada septendecula. Lineage (NCBI taxonomy): Eukaryota > Metazoa > Arthropoda > Insecta > Hemiptera > Cicadidae > Magicicada > Magicicada septendecula. Next base: position 284,635,078 of record CM068370.1, on the reverse strand, counting down.
TACGTAATGTAGTTTCATAATATATGTTCAATATATTTAAAAGCAAATTATGTATCTGGTAATAAAATGAATAAACCAAGGCTACGTGATAGTTTGCGTGATACAGATTTCATTTTGTATTCATAAATCGAAGTTACTGCACATTAAACTTGGTATTCCAAACCATAAAAATACATTTGCAACCTCAGTATAAGTGACAGAACATAAATTGTCTACACAATAATAATAGCGGACAGTAATTTACGTGAAGAGAACAGACGATTCCTTTTGAGTATGTAGTACGTTTTCTTAGAACAAAATTAATACTAACAATAGTCGACCTTTGTGCTTAAGATACAAACGCAATGAAGCGTGTAATACAGAAACATACTACAATGTATGTAATTGTTACAAAAGTATGGTTAATTCTGAAATGCAATAGGCCTACTCTTATTCATAATCACGATGCTCTCGTGGAGCTAGACTGCACTAGAAGGAAGAATAAACCTAATTTATGCTATGAAGTGGCACTAGCGACTCTATGTTTTCAGTAGAATTGTAAAATCTGTGCTAGTAGCTTGTACATTATCGGAGAGTAAATATTTAATACAGAACGGTCTGTTCTAAAATATTAGTTAATATACAGTGTATGAGGATGACAAGTATCTATTTGTTGATGACCTTCACACAGACAAATAGAAGCTATGAACGTGTATATATACGGATATTCACCAGAAAATTAACATTAGTTTTTAAAATAAAGTATTCTAAAATTCCTTGATTTCAGTATACAATTAATTTTAAACTTACAGGAAACCAATTACCGCAGATGTTAGCATCTAGGCATTCACCTATCATCCGATTACCCGTATACACCAAAATTGGGTTACCTTTTTGCCAATAGATAATTTTAAATTCTTCGACAGGCAGAAGGATTAATAAACTTAACACTGTGAAACAAATTTCAGTAGCCAGTGGTTAGAGAACTACATCTGTACTGCCTACTGATGAAACATATAGAGGCAGAAAAACCCACAGTTAATACGAAAAGGATATTAACAACCAGAAATACGTGTCCACAGAACTTACAAATTTAACGTCATTAAAATATTTTTGACTTTACAATTTTTTAAAAAATTAACAGAATTTTTGAAACCAATTATGTTAATTACCAGTATACAGCATAACCCATAACTGACCAGGATGTTGATATTTTACAGTATCTATAAATTACACTGTGAAACTACGTTAAAATAAGCTTAGTAATGGAGTAATATTGTTAAAAAAAATTGTATTTTTATAAAATGGTGGTTTTTGGTGGCTGGTACTTGTAAGTACCGTCAGCCTGTGAACACGTGCATGACCCAGTAGAACTTAGAAATTCCTTGCCACTTTACTATTTTTTCTTCTGCCAATTTACAAATAAATTTACATATTATTATTGTTGTTACTGTTATTACAATGATTAATATTATTGTTTGCAATTTAATTATTGGTTAAGTATAGTAAAATTGAAAAAGTGACCTGAACATTGTTACTGATGTTTACTTATCCAGTTCATACATTTAATTTTTGTACACAACACATAAAGACTTAAACGCTTTGTTTAGTAAAATTAAATGAAAGGTCAGTTTTGTCTTTGGTAAAATAACATTTTGGACAAATAAAATCATTGCTTTTAACTTTTCTGAAATTAAAAAAAAATGTATTCATTTGTACATCACGATGTAACTAAAACAGTTCTTCTTTTCATTTTTCATTCCTCTCTTGTCCTTAAAAATAGGCCAGTGCACTGCACGCCTCTGTTTTCTAGTCTCTTTCTTTGGAACTGAGACAATTTTTCTTCTCTTGTTGTTCATTAATGCAGGCAAACCCAAGATTCTAAACTACGACTTCTTTTAGAAGTACTTTGTTTTGGATTCCCAAGAGTCACAAGTCCTCGAGCAATGTCTCCTCTATAATTTATTAGTGGAGTCTTCTCCATTAATTAACTATAAATTACATAGGAATTAATAAATGTAATTTTCAACAAACCCCAAAACAGCCTTTGTCACCACATTTTACATTTCGGTCAATACCGTAAACAGTTCTTATCTGATCAGCAATATCAACTCCTCCCATAAATGTCTTGTAGTCTACCACTGAAAGTCGACATTGCACTTCTAATTTATTACCACTTTTTTCTTTTCTCAAGGTTTTCCAACTTCTGATTCGTGGTGGTTTGGTGCCAGATTGACAATTTTACTATCTATCCACTTGAAGAATCCTAACCCTGTATTGGAAATTCTGTCGTTGCTGCATTTTTTTTCATATTTGTCATATTTTTTGGAAAGTTAAGTTGTGTGGTTCTACAAGCAAAAGTATGTGCATTTTTAAGGTTTTCTAACAACCAAATTGATGAAAAAAATTTGCCAAAAAATTATTCTTTCTTTACCCTTTGGTCCTTTGTTAAGTGAAGGTCATGTTCACTGAGAGTGAAGTTCACATTTTCTAGCTGTAAATCTTCATCTGTGTCTTGGTAGAGCCTTTTTTTTATATAACCTTTCAAATCTGCTATAGTCCATACTTTAAATTCCCTGTTAATAGTTTTTTATGGATTATACTGGTTCATACCGTTCAATACAATCATTGTTTCATCAATGCGAAGTTCTCTTATAACTTCATATGCAGCTAAAACTTTATAGTTAAGGCTGTCAATCATGGGTCTCATTTTGCAATTATTCTCATCTTTATAATTATTTGCAGGTATTTCGACATTATCTTTTACATTTTGACAAATTAAAATGCTGTATACCATGGACTTGTGCAAATCTAGTGAGCTACTCTAGAAATCTTTCCACACATTGAACACCATAATCATAATAATACCTATAAATTTATATAACACATTCAAAGTAAGACACAAATTTTTTATTTTTTTGAGTCCCATACAAGTTGGTTTCGTAAACCATATTTTCTAAAGTACCACGAAGCATTTGGACAAAAATGTCTGTTACACGATTCACTCTATTAAAAGGGATTAATATTACTAATATTTTTAGTAGTAATCTCATTTCCTTGATCTGTATTAAAATCAGCATTGTTAGCATTTACAACATGTGGAATTCTACCCACTTTGCCTTTGAAAAGTAAATCAAACATATTATGCCTTTGAATATTATTAGGACTCACTACTAACTGTTTTATTATTTTCTATGTCTTCTTCAGTGTCCGTATCAGACTTATTATCTAATTCAAAATCCTCATTGATTATGTCTAGAAATTGATGTTTAGTTAAGTTATGCATATTTTAAAAGTTCTGAACAGAAGGAATAACAAATAAGTAAATATAACAGTAACTGACTCACAGAAACATTGGACTTATAGGTTAGGTTGCCACTTTACCACGTTACACTCCCAGGGACTAACGGTACTTCTAAGTCCACATCTGTTAGAGAGTAATTTGTTAAATATATAAAGTTTATATTCAACCAAAGTGTTTTCAAACACAAACTAAAACTACAAAGTTTACAAATTAATACACTTTACATGTTAACAATACCAAATAATGAACCAAAATGTAATAAAAACGATACCTCTGCAAAGTACAAAACACCATGTGCACATTGCCTTATAAACACAATAACAAACATTAGATGCAGCCAAATGTAGTGAAATAAAGTTTCATAGTAGAATAATGGCACTGGAAAGTACCACTGAGCTCTCAGAGCTCTACAAGAAATACTAGAGCTGCAGTTGAGTGAAAAACTATGTGGTAATTTTAAGTACCGTTGGTCAGCTAAAACATATTGTGGTGTATATAAAAGAGAATTTTATGGTAGCCAAAGTAATAGTACTATTATAGTAATAGTAATAGTACCATAGTTGTTATAGGCCTGCATGGCAAAGTATATTGCAACACAGAAACAGGAAATATTATTTACTTAGAGACGTCAGGAATATTAAGTCAAATTTCACTTTGTCAACTTTAACCATAAATTGATGGTCACGTTGTTACACCTTTGTCTGTGAGCTGAATGCTACCGCTATAGGCATAAGAACGCAACAATAGATAAGTGATCTGCACAACGAAGGTCAGTCACACGGTAAGTACATATATCGATGCGCAACAATATGGGAAAGAACACAATAGAGTTTCAGTGATTCGGTGTTAAATGGTTGTCTTTAATAATATTAACAAACTAAGCATAATTGTTTCCTCTATAACCAATACAGTAGAGCCCCATCATCCGAGTTTCGTCAATACTCAAAGCAAAGTGACAGTGACATGCATTACTTCTTTACAAAATTACAGAAGCTTAGCCAAGGACTGTACGGGAGAACATTATTTAAGAAATCGTATTCACTTAAATACTGACTATTTACAAATATAAGTCTTAATTTTTTATAGTCACAAAAATGTGACATCGATCATGACGACGATGGGAACTGCACAGAAATCTACTAAGGTTTCTCGTGCTATGTCCACTGACACAGCATTCTTGTTTATTGAACAGGAGGAGACTACGCTTCCAAAATTTTGACAACTTAGTGACTTCTTAACATGGTGGTTAACCGTTGTTAAACGAAAACCAAACTGTAAGAAACTTAAAACAAACTGCTACCTTAGAATTACTTGTTATTACCTTTTACCGTTCCATTTTTAAATTCAGAACCAGTCTAATCATTCATAATAAAACGTAACTACAACTTCCTAAACTTATTCTTAACAACAATTTTCTTAAACTTCTTTACTGCAATTTTTTTTAAATTATTGTACATGTTAGCTTTAAAATAAATTACGTTTAACAAAAAAAGTAGCGTAAGAAAAAACTTCATAAAGGTTTGACAAGAGGCTTAAGAAAACATATTGTGCTATACATATTTACGAATTGTAATAGTATGTGAATAATTTTTAATAACTGTAATGTTTAATACGGAAGGATCACAACCATCCGTTTTAACTAAGTTTTCGTGTATCCTATGTAACAGCGATCCATATTACTTAGGATAATCGAGAGTATCCTCACATCTTATTATTGCAAGTGTGACTCCACTGCGAAATTATGAATGTAGTTATAATAAAAATAAAACAATAAGAAGAATTATAACTATTCTTATTACAACACAAAATTGTTACGACTATCCATAGCGATTCATATAACGATATCGATACGACGATGCATACGACGAATAAAAATTAATGTGCAATATAGTAAATATCATTTAATCTGACGAATATGTCAATTTTAAATACAGACTTACAATTTAATTTGTATGTGGAACAAGCACTGTATTGAAATCAAGTGCACCAAAAGAAGCCTTTATCCATGCATCCATCCTTATATTGGAAGGACCTCTAAACATTTTAACTTTGTATAAACTTGTTTTTTCCTTAAAACAGTAAAACTATTTGGACGTTCGTAGTGTAACATTTAATATACCTTCTAAATTAAATGTACAAACCTTTCTCAAAATTAATTGATACTTATTTATCAAAGAAAGATAAAATTGCTGAACATGGTTTAACACACTAATTCAAAAGTCACAAAATTACAAACAATGCTAATCACAAGACAGAAGCCCCACCGCTGTGGTAAAATTTGCATGATATATTTGTTTCTTCAAATACGTCAGATTTACATAAGCGAGCAAACGCCTGTCAGAATCGTTTCGCCATTTTGTTCGTATTGAAACATACGGCAGCAATCAAAGCCTTTGTGTACTCTAGTCGTACTGTCACGCAACCTACAAACAGGTGTTCAATGCCGTCTAGTGTTCCCAGGAGAATCCCCGCCAAGTGAAATCGTTTCCAGTTCTTCCGGTATAAAACATTCAATCATATATCGAGAAATATGTTTAAACCTCATGCGACTAATGTGTTTCTCTTCGTGACGGTAATGGCTTCTCCTTATTACCAGGACTTATTACTAATGATATTGCAGACGTATTTTCAAGGATATGGCTGTAGTTTCCTAAAGTGTAGTGTGATTCATGTACGTTGAGTTTTATAAAAGCATAGCTATATAATGTTTAACTTAGTTCCATTTAAAAAAAATTTGTTTTAAAATAAACAACCTTACTCCGGATAACTGACTATATTGTTCAATTATTACTATGCCTAATATATGTTTTGTCGCAGTATATATTATATATATACACGTATAACAATAGATAGAGATTACCAACATAACAATGACAGTGATTAGATAGCTTTGATAGTGCGAATAATTCTTGTTGCAATTACGATGAAACTGAAAATTACGGGAAATAAAATACAAGGAAATAAGAAAATATACAAGGTAGTTTCTAAGGTTAAGAGTGATGTGTTTAAGTCTTGAATCTCCAAAGAAGTAGGCAGCGGTACGCGCTAGCAAATCGTATTGAAATATTAACGAACGCCTCGGTTGAGCGTGTCATTAAATATTACCCCGTCCTCGGGTTTCCCTTTCCTAATACTTACACCACCGCCAATTCCATCCCTCAGTCTCAAGGTAATTAACTGAGAACAATCATTATTAATTAAGCTAATGGTAGATTAATAAAGGGTTTAATTTAATTTCTTTGTTCATTTGAACGAATCGTTTTTCTCTAAATTTAATTAAATACCATTTCTTTAAGAAAGTTAAGTTGTGTTTATCGAGAGAAAAGTATGCATATGCCTAATTGCATTTTGAGACTTCACTAGACAGTGTACTATATGTCGGATACATATACATGTGTAATATTTTATATATATATATAATTTTTATAAAAATAGCAATTTTTTCATCATCATCATCATCTTTACATCACGGCATAGGCAAGGTGCTACCTGTTCCGCCTTCAAAGATCCTCCAGCCACATCTTCCGGCGTCTACCCACACATCTGTATCCTATAGGTTTATATTTCAAAACAGGTTTTTCCTGTTTTTTCCGTTTTACAAAAACACGCTAATAAAAAGTAGACTAAGATTTAATATTAGAATTAGTTTTGAAATAACGATTTTTTAATAAATAGAGTTTCAGTTTTTCCAATTGCTGGTTTTACATTTATATATTTTCTATGCAAATATAGCTCTGTGTGTGTTTCTATAAATGACCTCTGTGATAGTAACAGAGTTAACTGTCTTTGCAACTGCTTTCTAAAACTTGTTGCATCGAAATTACAGAGAACTCAATTTAATAAATTTCTGAAACCATTAAAGATTCAAATTCAATTTTTTTGAACTTCAGAATAAGACTCTAAGAATTAAAATCTATAAAATGTCGTAAATTACTTACATGCCACATTTTCGATGAAATTATTCTTCATAAATTTAAAAGTAAATTTAATTTGATAATTGAAATAAAATAATAAACACAGTGCTTATTCATTTTCATGAGTCTTATTAGTAGAGTGTAACGAAAACAAGATTTTCTGGGTTACACTCCGCATTAATTTATAAATTTCTGTAATTACAGTTCTTACAAATGATTAAGTAACATTTTTACTTATCAATCATTAAAACACCAAAATAGTTCAAATATGATCGGTATGTAAATCAACAATTTTCGAATATGCCGCAAACTGAACGTGCGTGTGTGTGTGGTGGGCGGGTAAATCAGCTAGTAATCTTCAGAGTATGTGGCTTCTAACGTTAAGTGTAACTATTCAAAAATTACCAGTCATCACGTGATAAAAATAACGTGTAATTAATAAAACTTTACGTAGCTTACGGAAACATATTCAAATTCTTTAGTCCCCTTTTGTAATAAACTCTTAAGTTTTATGAATCGTGTGGTTGAGTACTAATTAATATTAGAAGGAACACATTTGCATGCATTTTTCTGGAGTCCCTGAGAACGTTTACTTTAATTATTTAAAAGTTCTTTTATTTTACACTTGGTAAAATTATACCTCCAGACATTCATCTTGTCCCTACAACTCGTGGGGAGAAAAATTAATCTATTTTGCTTAGAGGTCAGAAAATGCCTTTAAAATCTGATAACCACCCGTAACCGGTCAACTGTAATGGAAGGAAACTAAAGGCAAAGAAAACCCACTGAATTATAGAGTTTCATGTTGTCCATGTTTTTGTACGTAGGTAATGATGTCTGAAGACTTTAAATATTATTCCCATACAGTCTCCGGTATGGGAAAGTATATTTGAAGAGTAATAAGCAAACGTATGCAAAAATGGGTAAAAAATAAGTTACTGCAAAAAGTGATTAAAAGATTACATATATTTTAAATATGTAGAACTATAAAATCTTTAGGTAGGACTTGACGACTCAATAATTAAAAAAATGGTCGCTCACTAATCCCGATTAGGGTTTCAAGAAATGAAGCCTTTCTACATACTATCACATATAATTAGCTCCCATCTACAAAACACACGCACACACACAATGCAAGTATGCAGTTTGTAATATCTTTAGTAATTACGCGGCTGATTAACTTTTGTTAACAGTTATATCTGTCACTTATCTTCTTCATTTTATTGCACACGTTTAGCAAACTCGCACGGCTACGTATCTAAACACGTTATTCCAAACGTTGTGCCATTTGGATGTATTAAAATAAACTGCAACAATAAAAGCTGTAGAATGCTCCAACCGTACTGTCACGTTACGTAGAAACAGGTGTTCAATGACGTCTAGTGTCCCAGGAGTCCCCAGGATGCAAAATCATTTCATACAAGACTGATAGCGGTATGAAACGTTCAGTCAATAACGAACGAGAAAGTAAGTTTCAAGTAAACGTTTACATTGTGAAACATGTTTTTGCAACGAAGAGGTTTCTTTCAGTGCTTTTACATTTCCCATTGATTTAACCAAAACTGCACTTTCATTAATACACTTGAAATACACGACAACCAGTATATTCGACTACGTAGTTTGACGTCTGTAATTTGCGTATGTAGTTTAACATAAAGACTATTCGACGTTATTCACAATTTATATCATCTGCAGTGATCTCAATAACACCAGTTTAAGAGGTATACTTATGATTAATAAATTGTATTCCTTCTCTCTTGTTACAGCTTTGGAAGTAAATTTTGTGAATATGCTGTATGTGTGTGCGCGCACGTGCGTGTGTTACCTTTATGAGGTAGGCTACTTGGGTGGCGTATGGGTCGTCGATTTGGTAACAATGTTTAGAACGACGGCTAACTTCACAGTGTGGAATACCGTATTCTGCGAATATTGTGGTTTCTTTCGACTACGTAACACATCGTCGAGAAAACTAATTATCTCGCTAGGTTGGCGGAGCATAAAAAATTGAGAAGCCGCCCGGCCGGCTGAAGGTATTGAGAATCGAAGCGATAAGACATGTTATTGGAGATGTCGATTTTGTGAGTCAGTGTGCGTTATTGGACAGCGGTATTTTCTCGTTGTCATCGTCGTCATTTCACGGTGTAGACTTATAGCCTGTTTTGTCTTTACTGCAGCCATATCTTCCAGGGCCTATCCACAGGTCTTCTGCCAACAGGTTTCTAGTCTACAGCACGCTTTACCAGCATCGGGTGGTCCATTCTGTAGAAATGCTCCATCCGCTGCTGCTTTCGTTATTTTATCTTATCATGTTGGAGAATATACCCAGCTCGGCCCTTATATGTTCATTACGCATTCGATCCCTTAGTCGATAACCACTCACGTTTCTTAAAAAATTCATTTCAGCGGCTTGTATATGCTGCTTTTCTTTCCCATTTATCGTCCATGATTCACTAGCATATGTAAGAACAGGTATAGCCATTACTTTACAGACCTTCTTTTTAGTATCAATTAGTGTTTCGTTTCTTAGTGTTCGTTGTATTGTACTACACATCATCTGATACTTATTTACTTTTATATTCTTATCATCAAGCATGTGTAAAGCTTTAATTTGGAATTATTGTGCGCGGATAGCTGTAACTGACAATTTTGTTTATTTACTATAGCCGTGTTAATTAGGTGATATTTATTGTTTCGTACGTTAATGTATGTTGGATAATCGTGAACTTCATACTTTGTTGTGTACGAGTGACTGCATTCATTTAAAGAGTCATTGTGATTAACGAATCCCTGGTGTTCATTTATTTTATTCTGTTCTACAGTACACATTAGAGCGTTACAAACTGCATCAATAAGGCAGTTTATAACAACAATAAAATAGGAAAAGCACCCTTGACCCTTCACCCATGATGTCTCATTATGTGACATCATGGAGAGTGAAGTTTATGTGCATACTGTAAACATTGGTTTTCATGAGATCAGTACAGACTTGATAAATATACGCACGTAAAACGATGTGTTTTGCGGATTCCCAAAACTTGTGAATGACATACCAGAACAAAGTGTATCAACGAGTTCTGCACAATGTTACGCTCACGTGGACTCGCGGTTGTGCGAATTCGTATAAGTTAACAGAGTATTGTTTCTTTCGTACTCCATTGAACAAATAACTTCGGAGTCACATACTGTCATGAAGTTCAAAATTTTGGAAATCGAGAACAGATATGGGATTTGACGTGAGGATTCTATACGCAATTAAAGTCAAATATTACTGTTACGGAATGCAAATATTTTTCAAACCGTTGAACGTCATACCAGACCTGTAATGCCAATCCGGCACAGGTTTAATCAACCTGTGAGAGGAATGGGGCTCCAGGCTATTTATACCGAAGTCTGGTTAACCGTCCTTGGGATCTATCTAAGTTGCGTCTCTATGGTTTATGTAAAACATGTTTACCTGAGCAGTTTCTTTTGTACAGTACCAGTTTCAGCCCATTATATATCACCACATAAAAAAGATTTAATAACAATTTCAACAACGGTTACTGACATCATTGTTGGCGGCCAAAAGGGGAAGAACAATTTTCTTAAAAATTGTAACAAGAATTAGTGTTTTATACTCTGAAATTGTAGTAGCCAAAGTTGTAGTAAACAGCAAAATTGACTTAACCTGTTGGTACGTAATACTGAATTTTAACAACATTTTTTCAAAACTTTCCTGTACAATTAAATACATCTGTTGACATATTGGACTGCTAATTATTGGGTAATTATATTTTATTTTTGGGTTGCCTACGTTTTGACTATTTCGTATAAAGTCTGGTCTCCATCTATAAATTACAGTTTCCTTTAGGCCTACATATACTGTTTTTGTTGTAGTAGTTACTTCTAACGCATATGGAAATAGGATTTTTTTTACACCGTTATATTATTGACAATTGGCAACACCCATCATTAGGTCAGTGACCAACAACACTATGAGAAGAACTAACATTCATTATGCGGAGTTGTTTATTAGAGTTGATAATGATCCAAAAATGTTAACAATGGAAAGAAACAATATTATAATATAGTAAATGACTTTTTCGAAAACATTTTGCTAACATATTTAAAAAAATATCGTTCTTGTTTTTGATTTATATGTAAACTTATATTTTACCGCAGTTTTCCTTATAATGTTTTGCATAGATTTAATTAATTCCTGATTTTTATATTGAGTAAACGCAAGTGATGACTCACAACCTATACTGAACACTTAATTCTACAAAACTACAATTGCTTTATGTAAATTATTCACACGGTATTTAATATTTTATTTGCATTAAGTATTGAAAGCCAATAAAGATTAATACATTTTTAATATACATTTAATCATTTCACAGAATTATATGATCACTTAGCTTTTAGTTACCACATGCAGATTGATTCTATATGGACTACAGCGAAGTAAACTATGAACCTCCTTCGTATAAGCAAATAAAAGTATCATGACAGAAAATATCCAGTTTCCTCACTCGCTTTTGGAATACAGACGACCGATGCAATAGAATGCAAACATTTGTAGCATAGCCTCAAGGCAAGTAACAATTGCATAGCACTGCGATTACGTTTTCCAGGTCTACGAAATAAATTGCTTCTCAAAACATCCCCCAAATCGTGCAATATTCACTCCCACAAGTCTCTATAAATACATATCTTTGATACATTTCTCTTTAAGAAAATTCATTATGTATTTAGTGCTTGTCAGTTCCAGTCTGTTTTCTGTTTACATTTTATTCTTTTTTCCTAACCGTCTTGTTGGTTTTCATCTTTCAAAGAGCACAAATATTTTCCGTCAATTTTTAAAACAATAAGTCGTAGTATTGGAAGTTTTTAACTTAAATTCACTGACAAATATTATAGAAAAGAATTATATGAATTATAGAAAAATTATTGGCTCCAGGAAAAAGTTTCTCAGTTATTCTGCGGTCACAAATAGTATGGCTTTGATAAGCTCAAGCACAACTCTATTGAAACACTAACAAACAATTTGACTGGCATCAAAAAGTTTCACTCCGCTACAGTTTTTCCTTGTTTATCATTTATGCCAACAGCAATTGCTTTACTTTTTTCCATAGGTTCTTGACTACGAGCAATAAAATTTGTAGACTGTTAATAATTTTTACATTTTAATAATAGCGTGTAGGCTACTTCAGGTAGCCCTATTATTATTTACAATTATGGCACTCTGAGTACTTCATATGGTGATCATGGTTTTATCTCTAATGATTTTAGAACAAACGGCTCTTTTCAATATTTATGTATGTGTTTATGGTTATATGTACCTCTGAGTTTGTGACATGCGTTGTTAACGTATATCATGCACTGCTGATAAGCTTATTATGCTGTCTCGTAATTGCCTGTGATTTCTTGTAATTCATAAGATAATAATACAACATGGTATAATAATGTTATATTCTCACCGAAATAAAAAGTGATGGCGAGTGATAATAATTTTCTTGCCAATAATTTTGAATGTCTCTTACAAGCAAAATTTCTGTTTATTTATTACTTCGGTTGCCTTAATACTAAAACGTGTAACAGTGAAAGCCTGGACATAACACGCTTGGTTATAATTCCAACACTTTTGTCGTAACCCTACAATGTTAAAAAAGGTTTTGTCCAAAGTTTTGTTTCCCAGGTTTTGCTTTCACACAAGGAAACAGAAATATTCATAGCAGAATCGATTGGTTGAACTATATTTACTATCAACGTCGGTGGAACATTACTATTTAATAGATATCCTTGTTATTTCTGTTGCTTCTAAATAGTAGTTATGTGGTTATGAGGTAAAAGAGTTCTTTCTATGAATTTCAACACGACTTTACAAACACGAACCCTATTAATGTGTGTGTGTTCTTTTTTTCTGTGTTGACAAGTGAGTAAAGTGCACAATATCCATACAGAACTTTTATATATTTTATATTATTATTCAAAATTTAATGTTGACTCTTAACAATTTGAATCTATAACCAATTCAGTCGGTTGCCAGATTTGTCTTTATTCACCACCATTATAAGCTATGTGGATTATAATCCATAGCCTGTTCCATAGTACAGGCTTTGGTTCCGTATTCCTTTCTCTCTTTCTTAACTCCTGATAATCCTGGGAATCCTACTAAAACTCATTCCATCCATGTGTTCCCTGCATATTTCTCTGTATCTTTCTGTTGCATAACTTATACCCTCAAATTTTGCCTGATCGCAGCGCTCTTTATATGAACGTTCAACGATCCTTCAAACATTCTGCGTAAATACATCTCTGCTGCCTCAAATATTGAAGGTTTAAGTTTAAAAACAGCATAATACGATCGGTACGACTATGGTTTTGTAAAATTGATATCAGTGTACTTTTTTTTTTACTTTGTTTATAAAAGATCGTTGAATAGTTCTCATAAGTCTGCGAAGTCTGTCTCACTTCTCGTCTACATCATCCTGTTTATTAAGAGATAAAAGTCTATACGTAAACTCGTTTACTTGATCTAATGCTTTGTGGTTTGCCACAGAAAATGGTTCTCCTACCATTTATTATTATATGGAATGAGAAAGCGGAATTATTGAAAACTAAATTCTCGAATCAAGTCAGTGGACCTGGCGTCAAGTGAACCTTAGAATATTAGGGAACTCAAAGCCAGAAAATACCTCACTATTAGACAATTAACAACAGTCTGATACTACGAAGACTATCTGATAAAGCTAACGCAAACATTTCCTAAAATAAACTTTGTTGACTCTGTTTTGTTTTTAATTTTAAAGTGTACATAAGACTCATTAAGTGCTACTCCGCATACGGCAGATTATTTAAAAATGGCTGTCAAATTCTTGCTAGTTTATTTGATAACCTTGTCTGATTTGCGTTTATATATTGCACTGAATCGGTCAAACAAAAGAAACAAGAGCCCTGGCACATAAATTACGATTCAGGTAACGCCTTTCGTCTGTATCGGAATTTTTCTTTCTACAAGCTATAAATTGCGTCATTTACGTGCACGATTCTTATTATAAGCTCTTATGTACATATGTAGAGTAGACTTCTCTGCTTGTGTCTTTTTTATAACTTATGTCTTATGTCTTACGTTTTACGAGACATAAGACATAATACATAAGACTCGTATGCCTTACATCTTATGTCTTACGTCTTATGTCTTATGTCATTAAGCACCAATGTTGATATTAGTTTTTAACATTACACAGCGTTAAATCGTTCGGTGTAACATTTGTTCTGCATTTGTTTCCATTTGACTGGCATAAATATAATTTGCTTGTATTTGCTTCCTTTATTAATTAGTTAATATACGTAATTTGTCAACCATATTCTACGAACTGCGTATATTTTAACCAGAAGCCGTTTCGAACTGGCAGCGTCTGAACGTACAAAGCGTGTCTTATTAATAATTGCAATTCCACGACATGAATAAAATATTAATATTATATTAATTTAATTTATGTTTATTTTTCGTTTTATTTTGTTTACTACGATTGTTTTACTATGGTACGCAAACCATCGACAGTGTAAAATGAAATAAATTAGTTGTGGATATTTGTCTGAATCACCTGCTACAACGCTGTGACTAGAGTTCCCTACCTAAATACCGCCATAAGAAAAATTAATCGTTTCTAAATGAAGCGGTAAACTTTGTTCTTGATTAACTAACTCGCGCTTAATTAAATCTACAAATCACAACAACTTGTCGTTAGTCTCTGGTATATTAATTTTCATTCCGAAGACTTACAGTTTACTTTTATTCTTCCCTTTTTATTATTTATGCAAGCTATTTCCTCGGCTCTAACACATTCAATGTATTAAAAAACATGTAATTTAATTACAATGCCTAAAATTCTATATTTTAATGATATAATGTAGATATAATAAAAAAATAACTATTTTTTAAACATGCTAAACGTGCTAAAAATTCAAAATTAACAAATACTATTATTATAGAAAAATATATTAACCTGCTCGGCGGTGTTAATGAGTTCTACTGGTGAATAATTCTATTGGTGAATAGGAGTAAACAGATTTTTAAACAAGACTGGACATGTGTTATCCAAACTGTGGATGTAAAGTATACTATTAATGAAAAGCAAAGAAGAAAAAGACCATGGCTCAAAAAATAAATAATAAAAAAATACTGAAAAAGTCAATGCTCAAAAAAGCTTTAGATATACTGCACATATCTGCTCCAGGTAAATATGAAAAAGTAAATACTCCTGTACTCCGTAGCGTGCAATATGACCAAGTAAATTATATTAGGAATTATTGAGGTGTTACACCTCTCTTTCCAAAATACACTCTTCTTGTTGTTCTTCTTCTTTTTATCCATTCAATCATTACGTCTGCGACCTGTTGTGGCCTTGACCATTTATATCTCACGTTCCAACACTGCTAGAGAAAAATCAGCCACGTGCGTTGGACAGCCGCACAGTGAGAGGATTTTGTGTGTGTGTGTGTGTGTGTGTGTGTGTGTGTGTGTGTGTGTGTGTGTGTGTGTGTGTGTGTGTGTTCATTTGCTACACATATAACCCAGGCATGTCAGACGAGAGTGCTGAATTATTTTTTCCCAGCGATAGAGGTGCGCTCGCAGGCCTAGTCGTGGCCTTAACACGATCGTAGCACATCCGTTGCTATTATGAGTTTCAAACGAAAACAGTGCTCCACACTTCCCAAAATATACAAAATTTTATATTTTTACAAAGGTTTTTAAACAAAAGAATACAAACATTGGTAAGTTTTACAGTTTACTCTTTACCAAGTGTCTGTATATTTTTAAAAACCTGTGTAGTAATATGTTTCACCAAGTGCCCAATGAGTCATAAGTCAATATCGTTTTATATTTATGTTCAAATAGCTGATTGACACTATGTTGACAACTTTAACCACAGTGTATTTTACACACATTTGTGTGCTTATTTCATGGTTTACACTGAAGGGAAGTCACAACTCAACGTTTCCTTTCATCCCTGATGAGCTGTAATACTGCGATCTTGCTCACGAGTAAGTCCTTGAGTAACTAACAAGACTATGGCTGTATTGAACACTAATATACCAGGCTAGTTTCCTGTCAGCGTTTTAAACGGAGGCAATATCAGTCAAGAGAATAACGAAGATGGTAAAAGTAAGTAGCGATAATAAGAAATCGTAATATTGAGACGTAGAGACCTGGGTGATTTGCAGTGATAAACATCTAAATCGTAAAGTTCGAAATCGGCAACTATATTCTGAGATTAGTGACAAACAAATAGAATGAAATTGCTTTGCGATTGACACTGTTCTATGAGCGGCACGAGTCAGTCTTGCATAACTAATATGTGTCTGCATAGGTACATAAACACGTTTTATAGGCCTACATAGAATTATATAGACAACATAATCTCATACATGTGAAAATATTATAGAAGAAAATCTCACCATCTTGTGCCTGTTAACAGAATTGAATGTCAACAACATGCACGTGTTTACAAATTTATAATTTTATATTCACTTCTCCCCTTTTGCTCACTTCCTCTCTATTCACACACACACACACACACAGACACACACACTTCTCTAATAAATATTTAATGCATTTATTTCACATCCGTTTGTAACAATTTGCTTTTTTACATATGCTTTTGTTGATTTATTTCTGACGTTTTTCGTCCCTCTTGTTTAAACAGGCCTTTCAGTTTAATATACGCCGCCATTACAAATTTGCACACGGATCTGTAAAGTGTTTTTATGTACTTTTGGTAAATTGAAATATATTCCTTGTTGGTTCTGTATCGACTGCCTTTTACATTCCCAACAATAACATTTCTACAGCAATTTAATAGTTTTTAAAATCTTTATAAATATAAAGCTTATACATAGCTCTTCTAAAAAGAAGATTGTGAAAATTTGTTAAATTGGTTATTAAATGAAATATTACGCCGGATCCCAAGCCTCCAACAGAAATTACGTTTACTTCGGACACGATACTGAAATTAAATCACATTTTTACTCGAATCTTTTTTCGTTTTCCATTTTATCGTAACTCACGCTTTTCTAAACGAATACTTTTGATAGTTCTATGACAATTAAACAGCGTTCCAGTAAATTCGTCAGCAAACGATATATATTTCTTACTGGCAACGCATATCCACTCGGTTTGCAGACAAAGTATACTTCTTCTACACGTTGCTACCTTTATCAGAGCTCATCAGCAAGCCACAGACGACATGGAACGACTTGTAAAATATAAAAATAGTGTGCAATATATTGTGAGCGGGTATGAAATAAGCAAGGTAGGTGCCGACCAGTTTTATTGTGGTGTTGTAGCCAGTCATCCACTGTAACGGATACTGACAGATGTTTCAGTGATGTACTTGGCGTAGACTTTTGCTATCAACAGATGGCAGTATCTCTCGCTTCTTTCACTGTATTTACTTTACTTCTTTCATGTATTTCCGTCACTTACAGCTGATTTTGTTTTATCAAATTTCAAGTTAGTCGATCCACATGCCAAATAATAGATAAAAATAATTTACTTTTAACGCCAATGTAAACAAATTATTACATATACATTGCAACACTACAGGTCGGGATATATAAATAAAATTCATAGGTCCTTGTAAAGAGTGAATAATACATTTGCAGGCACAAAATTATTTTAACTAATAACCTTTATTTGAATATACATTTTTTATGCTTGAAAAAATCGTGTTTCCTATGCTTTAAACACGAATTAAAAAGCACATTTATTTAAACAACTCCAATTTTAAAGATTCTTGTATAATTAATTAAATAGTCGCTTAACTAATAGCATTTAAAACAACAAAAATGTTGTCAAGTTTCAAATTTTTTGTTTTCATTAAGAAAATGAAAAAATTAACCTTCACTATATGAACACGTGCTATCAAATATTCAGTTGGTAAAGTATTTTAATAATGTTCAAGAATATAAGTGCTTACGATAAATAGAAAAATGGCCTAAAAAGTTATAAAAGATGCATAATGATGTCTATGCCATCTCCTGTTCTCCTTCCTTCCTTTAGCTCCCAATATGTAATTGAGATGCTATCCTTTGCTCCAGCCTCTCTTCTAAGTTAAATTACGCTCCAAAAAATGTTTATTATCTTGCACATTTGTGGTAGATCCTGAAACACAAGTAGATTACCCGGACGAACTTGATTGAGGTTAGACACAGCCGTTTTGAATGACGACTAAATCGAAACTGAAACTGACTTCTAATTAAGCAGTATGATTGGCTTTTCGTCCCGTCTACTGACATTATGTCCACTGCAAAAAAATAAATCTTGCAGTCTGATTGGGTTTGATAAGACTCTGCGGTCTCAAACCAAAATATTCAAAACATTTTCTAACATGCAGACCACGTGCAAAATGTCTGACTTCCAGCAAATGAAAACATTCGATACCACGTGGGTGAATTAGAAATTATATCCATTTGAATCATCAATTAGGATTTAAAATATTTTATTTTATTAAAGTTTACATTATTTGCCTATATTGTCTTATTATTCTGCACACTAAAATAACTTAGCCGCCTGTCCAATGCGTGTAGATTATTATTATTCTGACACACGTGTTTTTACCGATACACGCACGAACATTCACTACTTCACTAATACCCATATTTTCACTAACAAAATTCTGTTGCTTGTCTTATTAGCGTTTTAATATTATGTTAAACACAAGTTTTTATTTATTCCCACTGAACACAAAGAAAAGACACACATGTTTAACGATATACACATGTTTAATAGAAATGTTCGAGGAAAAGGATACAATATTGTGGTGGTAAACGTAGAAAAAAAATTGTCGATGACTTTTGATCATGAAAAAGTTTAATATTCAAAATATTTTTTTAATATTAGTATAAAAATACACCTTCATATTGTATTTATTCTTTTTTACCTTTGACTTGTCTGCCCAGATGATAAAGTTTATATATGAGAAAGCAGCCTTGCTACTAACAATAGCCGTCTCAAAATTTTCTCGAAACTGTCAATGCTTTATTTTATTCCTAATTTGTTAGTTAACACATTGCTCGCCGTATAATGTAATCAACCCTGCGTAATATGTGTTGCCTGGCGTCCGTGGATGGCAAACGGATGTACAACAGAGCTGAATAATTGAGACTGTCCAGTGCAGGAGTAGCGTTAGGGCTGTATACGAGCAATCGTACAGCTGTAACAATAGACACCTAAACAGACTGGAATAAAATTGATAAAACTGGTATGAGTAATTCATTTAACATATTAAACGCACGACTAGTGTTAAAACAATATCGTAAGTTCCTTGTTTATATGGTTTCTTGTTAAAATAGCGTGCAATATATAAGTAACATGAATATCTAGATTAACATTCAACTAACATGGTACTGATTTTTGTGAATTTATAATGTGTATCAAAATGTAAATCCTCGAATATTTTTTCTGTATAGAATATCATATTCTGTCTGCCTAATATGAATATCAAGACTAACCTAATTTTTATAAACTCAGAAACTACAGAAAACTGGATTAGAAGGTAATTCAATAAGTAACGAGACAAATTGCTCTAGCTCAAAAACTACTTGATAAATCAATACGATACTTTCAGGAGTACAAGTTGGCATCCTTGTAATGACTTCTGATCAGCTGTTTAATAAAATTTTCGTAAACATAACTTCTAATTTATTCAGTCAACAATGGCGAGTCCGCTTGATAATTGCACCTCGGAAGAACAACGTTCAGTGATTAGATTTTTAGTCGCAGAAGGTGTCAAACCTTCTGAAATTCATGAAAGGATGTTAAAAGTGTATGGAAATCATTGTTTGCACCGTCCGAACATGTATAAATGGGTAGAACAGTTTAAAAGTGGTTCCAATGAATGGATGTTTAAGAGTGGTCAAAATTCATGTGCAAAACTGGCTCCGTCAGCAACCCACAGAATTGTATGCCAGGGGCATTCGGAAATTAGAAAAACGATGCGATAAGTGTATTACATTTGAGGGGGATTATGTTGAAAAGTAACCATCACTTTGTATTGATTCAATAAACGAGTTTTAGGCTAGAGCAATTTGTCTCGTTACTTATTGAATGACCCTACTAAAACAACTAAGCCAGTTTTACTCGTATGTTTGTAAACTCATTAGCCTTAGTGTCAATAAAACTTGTAACGTCTGGTAATATAATAAAGTTATTATTCAGAAACTATTCTATGTTTTATACTATTAAATCTTTCCGCGCTGATAGACAATGGTCCAAACACCTATAACTAGTGACAGAGTGACGGACATCTTACCGTAGCAAAGACTGTGTTATCCATTGAAGCGCTTCTATTTATACATTTTTCAGGAATCAAAATTCAAATCAAAATTTTTCAGCACATAAGAACTGAATTGCAAACATATAGTTGGAGGATAAAATAACAGAACTGATAAGAAGGTGGATAGACCAACACGGACCTAGCCAGATTTCCAGTTCAAGTCTGGCATTATATACCATCAGGAAGAAGAAGTCTTGGAGGGCCTCGGAAGAAGTTGGTATCGTAATAGCCAATTTACGGCAAATAATTAAAGTGCAAAAAGAAAGAAGAAGAAGAAGCAGAAGAAGGTGTCCAACTAACTAGGTAATAATTTCAGGCCAATCGCATTTCTCTCCTTCCTGATTGGCCGGGCTGTATTACTAAGTCACAATACCGATAAGCTGCATAACCAGACGACAGGAATCCGCTTTCCTTATGCAAAGTGTACAGACTGCCGTGCTCTTGGGGAAAGCTATATATCGGTACCAAGAAACGCAGCCTCAATACTCGAAACAGTGAACACAGGCGATACTGCCGTCTGTGATAAACGCAGAAGTCTGCCGAAGCGAAACAAACGCTATCTAATGAAGGCCGTACTGTCTTGATTAGAGAGACCCAGGTACTGTTCTTGAGTCGCCAATACTTTGCTTGGAGGTTTCTGATCTGTGCTCCCGGGCAACTGAAAATGTCCGTCATTGGTACGGTCAAACTTCTGACACTAATTATAAACGTTTTGAAGCACGGCCCAACAATCCGTAAGTTCTAACAGTCTTTCCATAAATTTTATGTTTTTACAAATGAAACCAACTGACAAGAAGGAGAAGAAGGTAACAAACTAACTAGGTATCAATTTCGGGCCAACCGCATCTCTCTCCTTCCTGATTTTAGTAAAGGAATTCTTCAAAGAAAAGAAGAGTAAATTATTTCATGTCACGGCTAGAAAATAATATGTTTACTTTGCTGATCACTATTACTCTGGCTGGAATGTAATGCACGTTATTTTCCGTAACACTTACAATATTGTGTAGCTATGTACTTTTCAAAATAATTTCTACTGGTATTAGAATTTCTCTGCGAAATGTGGTCTCTTTGTCTATGTTTACTATTAATAAATTGAAACGATTTGTCAATAATGCTATTTAATAAAAAAGTTTACTAATAGCTATAAGATTCATTAATAGAAGATAACACTATTGCCCATGAATGAATGTTATTTTGTTTTTCCAGTATAAAGATGAGTCGAAGGACTCAAAAGCGCCTGTCGGGAGTTGTACAGGCCTATACGGTCTTATGCAAGTTTTATTTTTTGTTAGTTAACAAAGTACGGCACACAAAGGTATGTCTCTCATAGACAATTTACATTGGTTATTATTTTGAGAGAATCTTGAGGTATCTACATTTATTAAATTATTATAATTCTCGGTTACTCTTTTAACATTCATAACCGGGCTAAATGAAAAATGAAGATGGTGGCTAATAGCTTCTTCTTGTTTCAGACTTTTTACTGAGAAAATGTAACACGTACCCGTGTTACTAGAATGATAATTACGGAAGAAGTAGTGAAAGATTCAGCTAATATTGCAATAACGAAAAACCAGTGGTGACAGACTTATTCCAACACATTTTGTATAATAAAAAAGATTAGGTAGAGAAAATGACATCATTTTATTGAGGAATATAAGAAGTGGTTAGTGACCAGAAATATCTGACAGAGTTAAACAGTCAACAAATGTTTATAACGTAAACACAGGTAAAATGTAACCGTAATAACTGTGTTGAAAATTAAATTTGTCTTTATACAAATGAATTGTACTTCTCCTTTATGTGTGTTATCGGATGTCGATTGTTTTGTGCCTTTTATGTATGTCTGAACAAATATTTACAGATGAAGCCGAGAGTACTAATGATCAATTCCAGTAGCAGTAGAGTATACAAAGGGAGCTTTGATGGCTCGTTTATATATGGTTGGAGATAATGAAAACATCAGAATGACCGCACAACACGTGTGTTAGTAGAGCCCACAAACACGCACGCACGCTCTCTGCTTCAATGTTTCCGATCTCTCTGTTTCATGCAGTTAAGATCAGAAGCATATCTCATAGCTGTCATTATTATGTTTCTTATAAAGATGACGATCACTGTTGAAAGATCTGATTAATTTCATCACTTAGTCAGTTGTTATTGATCGTTCTCAAATTTTCCTTTACCTTTTTTGTTTTCGTTGAATAAAAATCTCTTTATACATTACAAAATATACGAGTAGTTTGCCTCTATTAATTTTAGTCTGCTTGTTGCGTAATGAATTGAACAGAATCATCTATTTCTATTAAATACTTAATTTTATACGTAAAATATGTTTATTTGCACGGTAAGTCTTCGGAATATAAAGAAATTTCTTCAGAACTTGTTAAAACAATTTTACATAAAATGAATAGACTTTTCTTATTTTATTAATTAAGATTTTAGTCATAGCAACGATAAATAAGTGTTTCGGGGAGATTTGTTAATATGGTTTGGAACTCTAACTGCTCCTCTGAGCGCACTTCACATACAAGAGTAAAGGACACGAGGACACTATAACATAGAAGAGTCAGTTAAGACTTTCGTATTGTGTTTAAAGATCGTTTCTTCAGATATAGGAGAGCCAGCATAACTATGTTTACTAGAATCATGGATTCTCTTTTGATACCGAAAGTCAGAACATTAAGGAAATTTTTGTTTATCATAGGTGTTTAACAGAACTCTTTTACTGAAATAAAAGTATATGGATGACTTTAGGTCGGTATCATTTATGTTAATTGTTCCTATATTCCAACTGAAGTTACTTACAAAACATCAAATGCAGGACAAACTTCAATGTACTCATAGTTTTAAATGCTTCCGTGTAACGTTGGCTGATACGGTTAATCACACGTTCACAGCATTCAGGCACCAAGCAGAATATTGTGTTTAAACATAGTTTTCTGTTTACTTAGTCTAACAGTAGTCACCGTACTATCCCATCATTTCATTATACGTGATAATTGATGTTGTTTTGGGAACTCACGAAGGTGACACACTATTCCGTAAACGTTTGGCCATTAGTGTGCAACACTCTAATCAAAAGTCAACAATCAAAGTTGTTGTGAACTGAAGTGTAAATATCACGCGGTGTACAAAAAGATATTCATTGAAGTCACTAGTCCCAAGAGCTCAAGTGAGGTAGAATCATTTCATTCAGACCTTAATAATTATTATCAGGAAATAATTGATTCAAAATTCTTGTGTAATGAAAATTACATTCACCAGTTATCGCAGTGTAGATTGTTTCTATGAAAATATTTTAATCTGCAGATGCCTTGAAGTTTATAGTACACTATACGTTTCAAAATGTCTAATGTTGGTTTTGGACGTCACAAAAACAATTGAAAGCTTAAATTCGGTTTTACTGAAATGCTCCTTGATGACATGAAACCACTTATCCATCTACAAACTAATGCTTTTAAGCATAAAGGTGTGAGGCTGTTAACTAAAATAATATTAACATTTTTGTTCTTCAGAAAAGTCTTATGCTGTAAGGTGGTGACGAATTAATGAGTTGCGATAGACGTTTAGGGGAGCAACTTTATAATTCTCCACACAAAAGCAACTTCATAATTCTCTTACAGTTTCAAAAGAAATAGTAATTAAACATGTTATTTGAATCGCATATAGTGTTTTCTTTTAAACACTCATATCAGAAAAGTGTCTGACACTATGAAGATACATGTAGTATGACATTATGCCTACAATGTTAATAGTCAGACTAACCGCAAATATAAACAATTCATGCAAAGAAAATATTTAAACCGGTTGATGGAACTTGCAAATCTCTATGATAATTTGACAAATTACTTATAACACTGAAGAGAAATGTATGCAGTTATAAGGTCTAAGAAAATAATGTGATATGGAGTAATCTGTAATATTCTGAGCCCATTGACATTTGGTTACTACATTACGTCCACTGACGACATGTCCTCTTTCATGATGTTCAGCAGTATATACTCTGCAAATCTGGACTATCAGCTTACATGTTACACTAGAAAAAAATAATTAAATGGCATTTTAAATATTAATAGGTTATTTATGGTTATGCCTACTGGATATTTGTATAACTTAATATTATGCGATTGCATTTTTTGCCATATTGCCTATTTAGACCTAGTAAACCGATACCCACTTCAGGCATTGTATTTTTTCTAGAGAGTGTATCACTTTCGAAATAAAAAATTGTCTCTTTAAGTTGTTACACATTATTTAATGGCTCTATTATATCTTGTACAGTCCACCAGTTTTATTGCTTTTCGTATTTAAAGTTTTCCTATTTAGACTGTCTTAAGAATTTCAAAAAAAAAAAAAACTAAAAATTTGCCTTTCGAATTCTGTTATTACATCTGAACAAATATTGCTGTAGAAAATTATTTTAATTCAAGAAATATTTATTGGCTTCAAGAAAGGCCTGTGCACGTTTGTCTGGTGTTGCAAACAGGTTGGTGGCGGTAAGCTCAAGCGAAACCCTATTGAAATATTAACGAATACGTGGGCTGAGCCAAGCATGTCATTGAATATTTCACCGCCGCGAAGTTGGTCGGGTTTCCCTTTCTTATTACTTGCTCCGCCAACACATCCAAACAGCCATTCGACAGAAATTAATTAAAAACGATAATAGATAGTGATCGTTACGATTATAGTTTTATTTCTACTTTTGAATCTGTTATTTGTTACTTACTGCGTTTCATAAATTATATTTCTTTTAATGTTGTAGGAAATTTGTATATTGCTGATGATAATAATTATCATGATGACAATTAGAAACTCTAAACATTATAGCCACTTTTAATATACGCATATATGTTGCACATATGCATTTAGAAATCAAGCATGGATCTGGAGAAATTTTTAGAGATTGCAGAGAAACAAAAGAGGAAGCGAAATCACGGCTATTTATACAACTAAAACATATGCACACATTCTTTACATTCTTATAGAAAAGTAAGAACAGTTTTTGATGACTACCTCGACGTAAGCTCTAAGGCAGTTCCAGTGATCTTCTGACAGAGTGTCGTCGGTTATATTCTCCGGAGCGATGTCGCCTTCAGTCTTTCATCAGAAATATGAGGAAATGCACACGGTTTAATGTTGTGAATTTTTATTTTGGAAGCATGCGTTTTCAAACCAAATGATAAATGATTAATTGTGGTTTACAGTAACATAAACTATTTGCAAATGATTAATTTGTTGACATATACATTTTTTTTTAATTTAACTAGTCGTGGACGTGCGTTGGTTTACATTCAAAACCATTTGATTACAGCAAGAATAATTGTGTCGAATAGGAATGGATGTGAAACTGTACAATGGAATAGGCCTACTTCATATGTAAATAATATAGGCATATGTCCGAAAACTATGGGACCATCAGACTGAGCACAGAATATATGTTGTAGTAGAACTTCAAAAAGCAAACAAAGCATCCATAGATTTCCTCTCTCTCTTCCTGTCTCACTATATATATATCTCTCTCTCTCTCTCTCTCTCTATCTCTCTATCTCTTTTTTCTCTCTCGTTTCTCTCAAACATGCTCAAAATTAATGGTTTGTTAACTCCATCAAGCGTTTATTCACCTGGGACTATTCGGTAAATTTCACACACCTTGATTAAATTTTGCATGTATGGAACGTTATACTGTAGGGACTGCAATATTAAGAGTCTATGAATCATATTTCTGTATTCAAAATGTACTGAATTTAATGAGAAAAGTTCTGATTTTGATTTACTATAAATGCACTCTGTTAATCAATAGCGTGTAATCAAACAATGGCAGGAAGTCCACCTGTAACACGGTTGGAGTCCGTATGTAACAACTACTAAAGCTGTGTTTTAGGCAGAACCGCTATCTTCAGAGTCTCGTATTGTTTCGTATACCAGACTTATATCATTTGGACAAGACTTTCAAATGCTGTGTGGGTACCTCATCCGAACTAAATTTTGAAACACTACTTCAGACCCTCATATTTACTATCACTGTCGACAGATTCACTAACACATGCAACGGGTGCATTTGTTCCCATTAAGGAGGAAAATACCTACGAATGTGAATCCATACCGTAGTTTCTGTTCGAACGAAAATTGTGTACTTCAAGCAACTCGATGATGTTAGAAATTTAAACAAATCATAATCTACGGGTATGTTGTTTATGCAAGATAAGGACGCCATGTCGTTATCAATAGAAGCAGTTTTCCAACTAAATTCAACTATAATAGAGGGTTGTAATTGCAATGAGCGATTTAACAGACGATATCTTAAATGTCAACGAAATAGTCTTCCTTATTTATGAGCTGTACAACGCGATAAGTGAAACAAGTTTAAGTACTCTTAATCTACAAGGATTAGGTATAAGTAAAATGAGTCATCCAAACTCGGAAATACTAAGTCATATAAACAAAAATTAGACCTGCGTATGTTTACTTTGCTTTTGTAGAATAGCTAAAGTGAATCTCTAACATTTAATGAAATTTGTATTAATCACCATAAGAAGGAATAAACCAAAAGCAGGACAACTTTGTCAAGACAATGAGACTCTTCGGAGGAGGGACAGGAGAAATCTGGGAAAAATTGCGGAAGATCAAGATTGTTCGAGGAGAAGCTTGAAGGAGGTAAGGACCCAGTGTAAGCTGTAGCACCACGGGAAGAAGAGAAAGAATAAGGAAGAGAAGAAGAATACAATTTATTTATTTACATTTGGTTACATTTTTAAATATTTGTATAATTTTAATTAAATATTTTAATTTACTTTAAGTGAAACTAAGATGCTGATAATTACTTTTCACAAAATAAACTTTTTAATTTGTTTGCGTGCGACTTTAAACTTTAGCCGAAAAATTACAAAATAGAAAATGGGTAGTATGTTCTACAATGTTTTTTAAATGTAGGGAAAATTGAAATTTACTCGTAGAAATGTTTTGTTCCTAACTACAGTATGTCCTAACGTTCGAAGTCCAAAAACATACAATACAATACAAATGATAGGTTTAATCAATAGAAACGACTTTTTTAGTTTTCAGTATTCCTATATATATAAATCGGTTCATAACGTTAACCTACGTCTTCCGAACCCTAGTCTCCATTGGTCTCGATCTAACCAAGATTCTTCTTCCAATTCCCGGTCTCTCATTGCCCAGTTGATGCCTTCACTCCAACACAACCTACGTCTTCCTCTTCGCCTACGACCGTATGGTGTCCATCTCAAAATTTGCTTGGGGAGTCGATTATCCGGCATTCTTTGCACATGCCCAAACCATCTTAGCTGTTTTGTTTTTATGTCGTCGACAAGAGAGTACTGTAACCCATTATCTCCCGGATTCTGACGTTTCTTACTTTTTCCAGTTTTGACCTCCCTGCCGCTCTTCACCAATAATCCATTTCAGTAGCTTGCAACAACTTTTCTGTTTTTTGTATTATTGGCCATATTTCACACCCGTATGACGTAATTGATTTCACGATTGTATTGAAAAATAATACAATTAAAATTGTATATATACAATACGATGTTTATTTTGTTTTGATATTTGTTGGTCCCACAATATATTGTTCAGCAATGCTATTGATTTTCTTCCCAGGTTATTTCTTCCCTTATCGCTTTATCTAGATCACTGTCTTGTGTAACTGTTGTTTCTAGATATTTATAGCTACTGAAATTTATTAATTCTTGTTCGTCCTCTAAAATTAAATTCTTCTGTTCCCAACCAGTGCACATATACGCCGTTTTCTTCGTGTTTACTTCAAGGCCCCATATCTTATATTCCTCTTTACGTTTTCGTGTCATGTATTCCATGTCATGATAGTCCTGCGCTACCACGACTTGGTCGTCAGCGAAACACAGTGTGTACGCTGTCAATTAGAGGTATCCCCGTTTTGTGGCATTTCTTTTATTCAGTATTCCTTCCTATTTCAAACTACAATGCTAGTTCATTAGACAAAATGTGTACATAATCTGTCTTCACTCTTTGCCTTGGAACTAGGAGGCAGTCACAAACGCCCATGCGGTTGCGCGAGCGCGCACACACACACACACACACACATTTACACTCGTACGTTCAGAAAAGATTTGTCAGTTCGTAATTGCTACTTTGTCTATTTTTATCCAAGATAGTTAACAGATAAAAACTGATTTAGATTTTTTTGGCTTTCAACATGAGAGCTCCAACGTTTTGCAACTGTGCATCGTTTAGGAAACATCTGAGGATAGGTTAAAACTTCGCTCTTAAGCGTCAGAGCGTCTCGGTCTTGTGAGTCGCGAGAATGACAGCGTTTCTGTAAAAATCTGGCTCACTGTCTGTTGTTTAGAAAATTTGTTTATTCACAGAGCACACTTGACCGTATGTGGCGAAATTGTACATAGAAACTTCATTTGATAATACTGATTAAAGTGACTTCTATCTAACTCACTGTAAAGACCTAAAAGTATAAAGTGCTCTTTGTGTGAAACGCATGATGATAAAGATCTACTTATACCGTACATATATTCTTCAGGAAGTTTTCCCAGTTGTGTGCATTGAAATATAGGCCTACTACTAAAACAAAACTCAGTTTTGTACTCAGTTCTGAATGGCACGCGACGTACAAACAAGTGTTCAATAACATCAAGGGTCTCAGCAAAATCACTTCATACAAGTCTTAGCGTAATAAAACTTGCAATCATGTATCTAGAAATATATCCTGTCAACTTTGTGTCATTAAACACATTTCATCTCATCCAGGTTTCTTGTTAATAAACGTACGCCTTACATTGTAACAACATGAATTACGGTTTTTATACAAAACTTACAATTACCAGATTTCTTAATTACACTAGCCAACAACAAAAATCATAATTTTGTTTCCTGACTGAAATTAGCTGATTTTGATTGCTTAGTGGGTAAGAAAAAAGAATATAACTGACAAAATACTTTTTTTGCTCCTGTTTTATTGATATACTGTCCTTTGTATTTATGAAAGTAGCCCACTATCTCCAGAACAAATAATAATATTTAAACATTTTAGTTTATACAATATAAAACAAATTAATTTACATAAAAATATTTACATTGTTAAAGAAAAGAAATTTTTTTTTTTTTTTAATTGATATTGTTATTAAAATTGTTCATTATTACTGTTTTCTTGATTGTTTTTATGTTTCCGAACGCTTCCTTTTAACTTGCCGCTTGTGCTCTTGGTCTGGAAAATCCCTTGCTAATGTCCAGCGGTAATCTGCAAGCATGGAGATGTTCCATTTGCCCTGATACCTCTTCTCTATCGCGGTGATCTATTGGTGAAATCTTTCACCATGTTCGTCACTTATGTCTCCACAATTGTCAGGGAAGAAATTTAAATGCGGTCGAAGGAAATTAACTTTTAAAGATATATTGCATCCTAACTTGTGGTATTTTTTCAAAAGCTCATTTATATTTTGAACATAGTTTTGAGCTCTTTTATTGCCTGAAAACCCCTTAACTACTTTTTCAAATGCTTCCTAAGCTGCTTTCTCATTTATGTTAAGTGCATTTTTCAAGTTTTCATCTTTCATCAGCTTCCTGATTTGAGGGCCAACAAAGATGCTTTGACTTTGGCATCATTTAATTGAGGAAATTTTCCTCTAAGATATTTAAATCCCTCACCATCTTTATCCATTGCCTTTACAAAATTCGTTAACTTAAGTTGATATGTAAAGGAGGCAGTAGGCTATAATTTTGCTTCTTTCAACAAAAGGATTGTTTATAACATTTTGTCTCCAGCGCATTGTCTTCTGTTTGACCATACTTTAATTTTGTAGTGAGACTTCCTAGCGTGGCTGTCCAAATCACATAAAAAAACAGCAATATTTTGTGTACCTCGACTACATGCCCAGAAATAAAGCTACAACTTTAAAATCCCCATAGATCTGCCATTTACGTTCTTGATACTTGATAGCATACAAAAGTAATTTCATATTGTCATATGTTTCCTTCATATCCACAACATGGCCCAAAGTAATATAGGGTAGAGTGTTGCCATTATAAAGCAAAACAGCTTTTAAGCTCAATTTTTATGAATCTATGAATAGTCTCCATTCTTCAGGGAGACTCTACATTCAAACCATTTTCAGTTTCTAGGCACAATATAAGGAAAGAAAAAAAATATCACTAACACTCACTAATGTTTCAATGTAGTCAAACGAAAACTACTCTCAAATGACAATAACAGTGATCTTTAGACAGATTTGCCAACCGAAAAAAATAAAATTTCCCAATTTAAAACAAAAGTTCCCATAACTATACTTGAACTATTGGATCTTAAAAATAAGGGTTAACTAACTATTTTAAAGGTTAAATTAGTTTTTTATAACCTAAATGGAAAATAAAATTGATACTTTTAAGCAGGAAACTTTTTTGTTGTTGAACAGTGTTATTAACATTAACTTTCTAGTATTTCTTATTTTTAAAATAATGAAAAGGAGCTTTACACACAAAGTACCAAATGGGAGGACCATTTTTTTCTGTGCCTAATCTACATTTTCTGTGTGTAAAATGTTCAAGCATTGTTATTTATCCTTCTATGGAAATATATTTTAAAATAATAATAACGAATGGTTTACAAACTTGAAAATTACAAAATCTAGATACGGGTAATAAAACTTGGTAGTATGACAAAGCATAAGGTGATAAAACTTCTTACCGATACGAGTTTATTCGTAAAATTCCGATATTCCGTGTGAAGTCTATTTTTACTAACCATATATTTTTGAAAGGTTAATACAAACGAATACACGGAAAACAAATACGGAACACGGAATATTTTTGACGTTGCTTCAAACAAAGATACATTGAACACACAAAGGCACTACACTCCACTACCGAATTCACCTTTGCAAACCACCTCATTGAAGCAAACCACACATACACAAACATCGACCGTAACATGGATATTCTACACGTGTACACAAAAGGCCGAAAACTAAACACTCTTGAACAACTGGAAATAGGCTATACAAACACACAAAAACACATAAAAACATAAACGAACAGACACAATTCAAATCACACATATTATTCGAACATATCACACCCCACACACACAACATCGATCCTTCAAAAGTCGACGCCGTCGCCAAGAACAAGACGGATAGCGCTGCCAGTGGCAGCCTCTGACAAAGCTTATAATAAGCGAAAACTGGTTAAGGCTATAAGGTAAAACATTTTACGTTTTTACCAATAAAAAATTTCTATTCCGGGTCGGTAGTGACATAATTATATTTAGAATACACGGAGTTTTACATAAGTATTCTTTTTATCGCTGAATTTGAAGGATCTGGTTTGTTACTTCTTAGATTTTTATTTATTTTTAGTATATACTCTGACCAGCGTACACATTTCAGTTGTAAATATCAAAAACTGTCTCATAATAATCATCATCATTATCTCCAACAAGTAAAGAAAAATGGTTTGTTCCAGTCCCAAGGAGATAGCCTAGAACTGGTCATTCGAACCCTTCTTCGGTCGTCCCACACCTCTCCGTCCATTCGGCTTATAATTCAATAGTTGTTTGGAGATGCAGCAGTCATCCATTCGATTAAGATATCCCAACCAATTTACCTAATATTGGGCCGCACGTGAAGCCCAAAGGTGGCAGCCCCACCGTCGTCTTACCCCACGATATGCTAGTAACGTATACGGGGAACAAATTAATTACTCAACTCCCTCAAGCAACATATAACCGGTCAAACTGGTCTTAAATATAAAATACAACTTAACAAAGCTTACATAGCTCAGCTGTTAAATTTGTTTACTTTAAACAACACACTTTAATCTCGAAATCTGCGTAGTGATAATTACGAATTTCACCAGATTAATATTCTATTACTTTTAAGAAACCACTGAGTAAGCTTTACTCTTTACCGACTATGAAAAACAAATATTATTTCTTTGATGCTATTATATTACAGACCTGAAATCAGATTCAGACAACAAGTTGATATAACCCTAGGAAACAATTTCGCATTACTGTTGTACCATTAAAAATTTTACCTCTATTTGCTTATTCCATTTGTTATATTACATTCATTAATGAATAGTGTAACGTACCGCTTAATAGAGGCATTCACCACTTACGAGTATATTGCAATTACAAGCTTTGTTAATTCCGCCCCACAGTTGTACGCCAATTCTGTAACGTGCGGTTTCTGCGAGAGGCGGGTGTTAGCGAAACGTACACCTTTAGTCAAGCCCCAAATGTTGGGTTCGCCAAATCTGTAACGTAAAATGAGCAGTCGCTATTTTTCAAGCCCCGCGATGGAAGCCAATTCTGTAACGTACCTCTTAATGTGAGGTGTGCACTTGCGAAAGTGCTATTATATGCCTCACGCAGTATGCGTCACTTTTGAATTATACTAACTGACGTTTTAAAAGGTATAAATAAAGGATTTTGTTTATCTTGTTTTACTCAATCTAAAAGAAATCGAGAGTGTGTGATTTGGGGTCAAGGAGGTAATCTGTTCAGCCTTATGCAGAAGAGAGAGTAAGTATCATTATTGCCCCTCAGTTGTGACGATTTCTTCTGTATTTTGTGCTGAAATTTTCATTAACTACCCACTACAATAAATTATAACACGTTATAATTCAATATTAATTTTCAATAATATTGCTTTATTGATTATTGACTTTTGTCTCCTGCCACCAAAATATAGGTATCACAATTAATCTTATTTGAAAAAAAAAACATCATCTCGACTTTACCGAGTAAACATAGATCTGTCTAAGGAACAAAACATATATGTTGTTATTTACCCAATATTACGCTATAATAAAAAACATCAGTTATTACATAATTCTTAATAATTCCCCAGGGTTCAGGGTGAATTCTTTGTGTTATGAGAGTGTCAGAAATGGATAATTGCTACGCTTTACAAATATCAAAAAATTAATAAATAATTTTGTTTATTTTTCAAATATTACGTAGTTTCCGGAATTGCCGTAAGAGAGCAGCATGTATTTGTTTACTTTGAAAGAAACATATGATAAAATGGATATTTTTTGTTCTATTTCACTGTTAAAAAACGAGTTTTCTTCTGGACTTATTACGAAAAAATGTTTATATTACCTCGCTCCGTGTTGTCCTTACTGGATTGAAGTTTTATTCTGTGATGAGGTACGTCTTGCGTTATTATTTCCTTTTCGTTTGGAGTATTTTCTAATTGACTACTGGAAGTAGGCCGAACTATATTGGATCCTCAGAATGTTTTCATCCACTGGTTTTTAATGTATATCACCATTTAATTTGGATTCCTCAGGTATAATTAGTTAGTATTCACTTTGTTTATTACTCTTGCGTGAATTTCGCCTCCTCCAACGTCCAAAAAAGGTTATTTTTTATAATTTTTGTCGCATCGTTTCTTCAACTCTCCGGTTTAGTTCAAAATTTTTTATATCTTATTAACAATACTTGTTATTTTTCATCACTCTTAGTAACACATAGTATTTTTATTATGTAGGCAGTTTGTGATTATTATAAATTTATATTTTATTTATGGAAAAATAATTCCCTTCCATTCCGGTTTCTTTACTAATTTAATTTACATAATATGTTTTGGTTAATTTTTTTTTTATGACATTGCATATAAATATTTTATCATTTTATTATCATTAAATAAATTTATATATTATTTATTTAGTCTCGAATAGTGTTCATACCCGGTACTACTTCCGGTTGCCATTTCCTTCATAGGATTATTTTAATTTTATATTATCTTTGGTAGTTAAAATTTTTATGTCTTTTAAAATTAGCCCTGGGTTTTCTTACAATCTAACACAATTATTTGAAACAATATAATATTAACTTGGGTATAACAAATTGTGATTCATACAATATAAATTACAATAAATAAATAAAATAACAAAAATCAATTAGTATTATTACATACTACTTCCATAGTTTTATCCTATCCAAAACATACAGCACAGTTTAGTAATACATTAATTTCACTTTGGTTTTTCACCTCAATGGGTACACTAGAACTCACTTCGCACTATATACCACTCGAATTGTTTATTATGTTGAGTGATATAATTAAATTTTGAGCGAGCTTTAGTTTTACCCATTTCTGACTTTTATTCTCATGATTTACTTTATTGGGACCGGATTATGTACCGTTACAATAGTTACTAACAGTTTCTAATTTGTAAATTTTGTGTTGAAGTTACCAGCTTATCAGTATGGTAACTTTTCTTATTGTCATTAAGCTACGAATAATATAGCAAACAGTGAAGCTGGAAACATGTTCTCGCCGGTGAAGGAAAAGAAGAAATCAAACTGCCATACTAAAACTACCTTTTTGCGTGCTGGGTAGTTTTCCAATGCCTTAATAATATAGAATTCCAATCAATTACTTGTTTCTGATTTTAATAGACGTTTATAACTTCTAATAATTAACTCCTAGTGGTGACGCCGCTCCTAACCTGGCAGGATATTGGAATTCGAAACAAAACGTATTGACACGTTTGGTATAAGGAGAGCCTTACGTAGGGCAACGACATTAGACTAAGTCTCTAATCTACCAGGATAGAAGTTGTACTGTGTGAAAAGCTCTCACATTTTGTGAAATATTCTTTTAAAAAATCCAATTATTTAACAAGTAGGCCAACATCAGCTAGAGACACCTGTTGAGATGTTGAAAATAATGGTAGTAACATGTAATTAAATGTAACACATAACTGGAATAAGCAAAAACAAAAGCTTCTAACCAGGACATTTTGATATATGAAATTAAAGTTAAAGTAGAAATTGTTAATCTCATTATTAACTTAATTTGTTCTCTGGTGTTGGTTTGTAATCTACAATACAGAGGTGTAGATTATTATTGTGCGGAAGACATTTGGATTAATTTGAGTATTTACATTTGGGTAGACCTATTAAAACTCTCATACAATTAACAGGTTTTAATAGACATTAGAAAAAAACATGCGTTTTTTGGAAATACTTTAAAAATTATTAACTTCTCAATCTCTAACCGTTTATAGACAGTAATGTCTTACTAAAATTACAGTTAAATATATTATAACAACACACATTTAATGTAAATTTACGACTTTAATGCAATAATATTTATGCATATGTGAATTATATAATATAACAATGTTGTTAGGTGTACGTAATAACAAGAATGGGTAATACGTTTTTCAAATATTTACATTATTTATTTAACAACCTCTTTACTTATTTCGGAAATAACAAAAACGTTTATTATTCATCGCTTGTGCGATCTTATGGATTGTCTTCTGATGAACAATTTACATTTAAACAGGTTATACACAAATCTTATTTTCTACTCTTAACTATCAATTATTTTTGCTCTCGGCTTACTCATTCAGTGTGGTCATTTTTGCAATTGCTTATTAATTTATTTCAACAATGATTTTACTTTTATTTAAATTCCTTTAATCTTACTTGGCTGTAATACATTTCTACTGCATATGCATTGTACTTTTATCAAATAAAGACTTTATTAATTACTTTAATTTACTTCGATTTCAATCAGATATTGCTCTTATAGCATTTACGTTATCTTCAAATCCTAATTGCTATACATGTGATATTATTCTAATTTAACAATCTGCCTTTACACTACTATGTACAATTTAATAATTTTTATCAACAGTTCAAATGCCTTTCATTCTAGTTTTAATTATTGTCTTTCAATTGTCAGTAATTATTATGGTTTTTTTATCACCTTGTTTGATGTGGTAAATTATCGATGTGTCCTCCTCCGGTCCTCGTCCGTGTCCTCTGTGTCCTCGCGTCCTCTTCCAGGATTCCACTGCATGTACTGCTACTTGTCACTCCTCACATCATGGGCTGTAGGTGTTTCCATAGAACCTCTGCATATGAGCTCTGCTATTCTGCTTTGACTTCCAGTTCGTCCGGTGACTCTTACAGTAGATTCAAGACAGCGTTGTTGACTGACATAGCCTCCAGCGGCAACGGTTGAATTAAGAAGAAGAACCTTTATTAGCGCGACCTGGTATTTATAGCCACATCGTGCAAAACTCCTGTCTGAATAATATCGGTCTTGTCAGAGTTTGCAGAGTTTGTCGAAAGCGTCCTTCTCCCACTCTCGTTCGATTCACTAATTTCGCTTACCTTCGCGAATTGCGAAGTCTGTTTTACACTACACTCTGCTCAATCGATCGCTAATTTTCATATGTCTATTATATGTAACTTACACTTCTTTATTATAATTATTCAGGGAGTTATTCGCTTTTTTATTCATTGTAATTTCACTTTACGTCACTTTTAAACGGTTTTTTAACCCTTTGCACATCTTTATAAAATACATACTTTGATGCATTTAGTTTTACATAATTGTACATAGTTTTCTTATAATTAAAATAATACTTAAATTCTAACATCAATTGAATAGGGGTGGTTACTGTCCAGGAACAAACAGGTTTCACACACACAAACAAAATACACATGTACACACAGCTAGCGCCAGATATGCGTGTACATGCCTGAACGGTGCGTTCCCTATTTTTTAAACAATCCAGCTTGCAATCTGAATCATGTTTATCAACTATAGATTTATTTATTTTTATTAATTCTTTTAATTATGTTAGCAATGCGCAGTACCATATATGTTGGTACTGTCGCAATATTTGTTATTAATCAACAGGATCAGGCTAATTAATTATTAAATTTAGAACTTAATTACCTGTGGGGTGGGGGAACGAAACCTGTTTGGTCGTTTAATTAGGAAGCAAAGAAACCCAACCATCTTTTGCGCGGTGATATATACAATATCACCCTTGGAGCGCCATAAATATTCGTTAATATTAAAAAGCAGGTTTCCTTAGTCATATGTAGGCTATTTGTCCCACAAACCAAGTTAAAAGAAATAGCACTGTTTTGTTGTATTAGCAAATCTAATAATAATTGTTTTCTAATGACTGTTTTAATAGTTTCTGCTTTGAATAGAATAAGTAAATCCCAACTGTTATATCTTTTATTCTTATAATTATTGACAAACCAAAAAAGATTGTGTTTGAAATAAGTTATCTAATTGAACGTATACGTTTGTTTATATCTTGAAAGAGAAGATATAAAATATCTGAAATACAGAAAGCGAGGGAATGTCCGTGCATTGAAACCATAAACAGTCCACAATTAAAGGAAGTGTTTTTCAGAATTAGTATACAGAAGATAATTCAAGGAGAGGTAGAAGAGTATTAAAGCAGTTTTTAAGTTATTCTTAAAATTAATTGCTTTACAAAAGTAGCGTTGTCTTCTCTCTGTAGTGAAGGTATCACTGATGTATAGTAGTATGTCTAAAATTCTGGCCAGTAAAATCTTTTCTCGCTCTTGGCTATTATTAGTTTGCTA
Organism: Magicicada septendecula; assembly: GCA_034769895.1. Taxonomy (NCBI): domain Eukaryota; kingdom Metazoa; phylum Arthropoda; class Insecta; order Hemiptera; family Cicadidae; genus Magicicada; species Magicicada septendecula. Next base: position 284,597,170 of record CM068370.1, on the reverse strand, counting down.
TAATCTTGTGTTTTTGATCGTATATATATATATATATATATATTTCAATCACTTTCTGCTACAGTCCGTTTCTTGATGTATATAATACTATAATACTTATAACTATTTTACCTCAAGATGTATTTTTTCATTTAGGGACATGTTTCGGGAGATCCTGTTCTCCCATCTTCAACCTTCGCCATCTTGCTTCTGGTGCAGTATTTGTGTGTTGGCTTCTGGATGTTATTATGGTGGTTTGTTGGTCTTTGGTCCTTCAATGTTGCATTATTGTGTGTGGTTGTAGTATCTGTTTTTGTATTTTGTGTATTTTCGATGTTGAGTGCTTTGAATATTGTGTCATGTTTTGTATTGATTTGTATTTGTTCTGGTATTAATTTGTTTTGTGTTTTATGTTTGTAAATCTGTAAATTTTCCCAAATGTTCATTATGGTGCCTTTGTGTGGTATATGTTTTATTAGTGTTACATTGGTTATGTCTGGGAATTCATGTCCTGTGTTTATTGCATGTGTGGCTAAATTGGAATTATAAATGTTTGGTTTTTTTGTATGCATTTATTAGTTTGCTATAATCTTGTGTTTTTGATCGTTTATATATATATATATATATATATATATATATATATATATATTTCAATCACTTTCTGCTACAGTCCGTAGTACTCCAACAAACCACCATAATAACATCCAGAAGCCAACACACAAATACTGCACCAGAAGCAAGATGGCGAAGGTTGAAGATGGGAGAACAGGATCTCCCGAAACATGTCCCTAAAGGAAAAAATACATCTTGAGGTAAAATAGTTATAAGTATTATAGTAATATATATATATATATATATATATATAGCCAACTGTTTGTCGCAGATTAATATTTCCACTTTATTACTGCCTGTCTGTATTACTTGGAAAACAATAACTACACTTTAAAACTAACGCACAATTTGACATGGTTTAGAAGTAATTATAGAAAGCTGCTGATGTAAAATAAATGAATAAAGTATAAAATGAAATTCCAATGAAAGACCTTTGGCCTTAACTAGAAACGTCATGTTCGATTTTGTGTAATAAGTTGAAAATAAAACAACATTCCACAACATTTTACCAACGTCGCTAGTAACATTTTATTTTTGTACATTACTACGTTAGCGCTCAAACACTAGCGATCTTCTAGTGCTTGATACATACGTATTAGCTGCGAAATTGCGCATGTTGCGCGACGTGAATATTTAGCGTCAGCTACTTTATTTGCAATTTAATAAATGTAATTACTTATTATTTTTGACTGTGTAAAAGATTATGTTATACGTGAGCGGAATTTTGCGTTATGTATAAGTGCGAAAAAATGAGTTATACGTAATACTGTGATTGTTTTACTGGCTGTAATTTTGTTCGTATTGTATACCAAAGTAAGGCCGCAATAAAATGTTAGTACTTCATATTGTACATATTTGTGCCAAGCAATGATTAACCGGTCATTGTAATTTTACTTTAATTAAGATTTTTGAAACTTTGTGGCGAATATTCAATAACCTGTGTTAAACGGTCACATTGTTATAACGAACATGAGAACACCTGAGTAAAGCGTACTGTTCGTCTTGCTAAATGTCAGTTCTATTTACAATGTTAATAAAATAGAGCGGATTTTCCAACGGACTACAATACATAGTTTATCTATTACGCTTTCGAATTGGGATGAATGTTGCAAACTGTGCTGCAAAATTCAAATTGTGCATAAGCCTCAAGGCATATAGAAGATGAAAACGCATGGCACTACGATTACAGTTCTTAAATCTGCAGAACATAAATTGCTTTTCCAGTCCCTCCCTCTTCACTTGTGTTTTACATTGCCAGTTCACCAACAGCTCTACTTACACCCCTGCGTACACATGTATTTAATGACATTTTACTTTCGCAGAATTATTATGTTATTTGATGTCTGTCAATTCCATTGCTTTCTGCATTTTATAATATTTTCCTCTTTTATTTATCTCCTAGGATGTAGGTACATGACATTATTTTTCCTGCTTAAAAAATAATAGGGTAATTAAGGGATAATAATAGGATTGTTGGAACGGTGACGATTGACGGATAAACCTATTAGGGGAAGGCTATCGAACCTCTGAACAGATGATACTACTAGGAAGCATCACCAACTACCACAAAATAATCGTAAACAGTCACTTCAGGGTTTATTACCCTGAATGTTCAGGGTTCAATGGCTGAATGTTGATTATCGTAATGACTAAAAGGTGATATGAACATTTTTATCCCCATATATTGTTCTACTACTTATTATTTTCTCTCAGAAATAAACAACAAGAAAATATACTCAATACAAATAGGTTTTATTTTTTATAGCATGATCATGACACACTCTTATCTCAGGACCAGCACATGTAAATTGTATTTACAAACACGTTAGCTCTTTTTGACTTCTTTAGATTAATACAAAAATTCTTTATTAATAATTTAATTTAAGATAATTTTCTTAATTGTATATGTTTTTGTATTATAGCTAGTTCAATCTCACGCTACTACACCAAGAGCTCTGTTTATCAACATGGCCGACTGTGTAAATATGAGGCCAAATTAGTGTTTTGGTTAAAAATTAAATCTAAATGTTAATGATTTTTAAACATTTAAACTTTATAGTGCGTTATTTTGAAATATTATACTGTTTTTGTATTACACAGTTATATGTAATGTTTGAATATTTTCACTCTATTATTATTTTCACTAACGAAGTGTATTGTGTTCCGTTTCTTGGTTATAATTTACTTAGTATATTTCTAAATCAGTGTATGTTTAGATATTTTATTAAGTTTTTGTTACCTGAGGTTTATCATCAATGCTATATTGGGATTATTCTGGCTTACTACTTGCTTCTTAAACTGCTTAGTAAATTTTTACTAATAATTCTGTTATGCTAAAACGTTTATAATTTTTTTACGGATAATACTTTAATACTTTCTTTGGTATACTGAGTTACTCTTGTTATAAACTTCATAATTCACTAATTTTTTCTTAATTTTTTTTTCCATTATTTTACTGATATTTAGTTGTAAAATTATTTCTCTCTATGAGATACTTTCTGTTTGACAGTTCAGGAAGGAGTGAGAAATTAACTTTTGCATTGTTGAAGATAGAATTTCTTCTTCTGTCTGGATTGGTTTTACATTATAAAAGTTTTATAATTTTTTAATTTATTGTATTATATAGTTATTTTATATTTACAACTAATTTAAATCCATTTTTTTCTTAGTAATTTACAATATCTTGTGGTTTTACAATTATTAGTGGCTTATACAAGTTCTTATAATACCTAGTTTTACACAAAGCCTGTGACAACTTTGTTATTCTGTGTTGTTATCAATTCTATGTTTTAACAAATACTTTCGCATTTAATAATTCATAATTTACAGAATTTTGAGTTTACAATTTGTTCATATATTTTAAAAGGATTATTCTACAGTTTTTTAAACACATTTGTTACTCTTAAACATTTCCAGTTCTTTTACTTGAAATAATTTTACAAATTTCTAGTTAGAATTTAATTTACGTCTTTCAAAATCCAATATGGTTGCCACTCTTGTTACATTTGGAAAAATAAACAGTCATAATTTTTAAAAATTTGCTTAATATGGCAGGATCTATTATTCTATGTACAGCATATTATTGAATTTACAGCAGGAGAATGTGTGCGTGTGTGTGTGTGCGCGCGCGCGCATGTGTGCTTAATTTACAATAATTATCTGATCATTCCATGTGCATGCGGTTGCTTTTATTTTCCTGGAAATTTGTCTGAATCCTATTTTTGGTGTTATAATCCTTTTTTCTATGACGTTTTCATAAAATGCAGAAATGGTAGGATGTAACAATAAATAATTTTAAATTGTAATTGACAGAAAAATTTCCATTTAGTTGTTGTGTATCTTATAATTTAACGAGAATAATTGTAACAATAAGAAGTAAAACACAGCGCGTAGTTCCAAGTTTTCTGACATTATCGTGGGAACACTAGAAAGCTGAAAAAAGTTTCTGTCCAAGTTTCATTCTCCAGGGAATGTAACGTAAATTGTCGAGTCAAAACCAATCAATGTGAATACGTTATTTACAATCAACGGCGTTGTTATTGTTACTACTATATTGAGGCACTGACTGTCATGTAGCATAAGTGCTGTTTCTTTGAAGTATAACATTCCACTCCAAATAATATATATTTTTATTTGACACCCCAAAGATATATTTTAATTTTTTATGTGCGCGGGCGCGTGTTTTTGTGTTTGCACATGTCTATCTGCCAGACTAAGAGTGCTGTACACTGTACAATTTTGTGAAAAGCACCTTCTATCAAACTACAATACTGTAGTACTCTCGTTATAGAATTATTTTTCTCATTAGGTTGGGTCCTCAAGTTGTTATATAACGTAGAGTATCTTACTAGTCCTTATCTTATTATCATAAGGCCTAAATAAAACAGCATCTTCCTTTCGATAATCGTAATGGCCTTCTCACCTTTATTGAGCCCACTAAACACAACAAAATTTGTGCTGTTTTCTAGACGATAACACACAGCGTCTTTTGATAACACCACAGTGTCTTCAAATAACCCCATGGCTGAATAGAAGGGGCTTCAACATATTTATTACTATTCTTGAGAAATAGTATTAAAGTTATTAAGTGTCATGACACTTTTTTAATTTTCGTAAATTTTTTAAAGCTGCTGTATACGTATAGATTAAATTTTTGAATTTCTGTGCGTTGATTTAAAAAGATATACACGACTTCAATGTTGAAAATATTAATGAACGCTGGTGATTATACAGTGATTAGATAAGTTACAGGTAACTTGATTTTCAAATGATAAAATTGGTAAACTTATCGTCGTACAGAAATAAATTGAACAACTTAATACTTTTAATTGAGTCAAATTTTCACTAACTTATTTACAAAGTGTTCACATTTACTAACATTTTGATACTTATCGTCAAGCTGTGGTAAGAATGATAGGATCACTATTCGTAAATCGAGTTAATACGTTAATACGTTAATTCAGTCACACATTACATTAAAAACGACAATCAATTAAATATTGTCTTTTATATAAAATTTATTATTGAATCTAATATAAATTGTACGTGGCGTAAATGACTGTATGTAGTAAACTGTAATTGGGCGAAACAGCCCAGCAATGAAAGTGTAGATTAACGGATCATAAGAGAAGGGTAGGGAATAGGACATCATATTTACTTTACACTAGGCGTTTAATTGAAGAAAACCACAAATTTGATAATCCGTTAGACGAATATGAAATTATAAAAGCGGAACGTATTTCGATAGAAAGAAAGCTGAGAGAAGAACTTCAAACTTGAAGGGATGAAAAAAAGGTTTGAATAATTTACTTAATACAAAGATGAATTTTAACAATGAAAATATTTTATCACAAAGTAAAAAAAAAGAAAATACACACACACACAAAGAAACATAGGAAACAAAGAGTTGATACACAGCGGATGAAAAAGTGCTAGGTCGTAATGGAAAGGTTCTAGGCAGTAATGGAAAAATAAGTAGGTCAGGGGTCACTGACTAGGTCTGGTGTGTAGCAGTTAAGGCGCAATAAAGGTTGGTTACCTGTTTTCTTTGTTTACATTCCGGGGTTTGGCTAAGATATATAAAGGGGGGGGTTTACTAGATAGATTGTTGTAGTAATTTCGATTTGAAGATGAGCAGAGAGACTCATTTAAGTAAGCTGATTTGTAAACCTTGTCTGTTGTCGGATAAAATATATTATAGCGATTCAGACAAAGAAATTGGAAACTAACCGCCATTCAGTTAAAGCGGTGTTGGAAACTAGTAGCGAATCACACACACCCACACAATTTCGCTACCGTGAGTCTGAAATTCCGTTACCAATGTATGTATTGTTTACTTTGTAGACAGAAGATTTTCAAAGCGTAGGACTTTATGTGTGTAAATTGAATCAACGTTTATATTCGACATTTCTTCTGTCTTACCCAATACGATAAAAGCGTGTGGTATGGAAATCATCCTTCTTCATGTTGGAGGTGTTCAGAATTTACATGTAGCATATTTTGCTTTCATGAATACAAAATTTATTTTATATTATGCAATAAAATGTATTTTAATTATAAGTAATGAATACGATTGGAATATTCTCATTGTCATTTTATGATAGGGATTGGCCATATCTCATTCATTAATAATTTATTACTAATAGAGAAAATGTGCTAGTCGGGAAGTCGGAATAGGTGATTTCTGTAGTAGTCTTTCTACACTAGCATCAAAAACGAGAGAATTCGTCTCGTCACCATATAATAATATAATAAAAGGTTTTATAAAAGTCGAGCTGTAATCGTGCCATATTTTCTGGAGTAACGGAGTTATTGCTGTTTAATTACAACAAACGTACCAAATATAATTTATAGTAAGCACGTATGATATAAAACGTACGTACTGAGCGTATGTAGATAGCAAAATGGTGGGTAAAAAGGATTTCAATCACTATAGAACTGAATCACTACTGAAATGGGGCAAAACATGTTTGAAGGATTTAGAGATAGTTTTTTGCAAATACTTGTTTTTATAAAGAACGAAAGTCTAACCATGTCTCAGTACGTTGTGACGAAGTATGTTGCAGTATATCCCTCGTGTCTACGTGTTTGGCAAAACCTTTTTTATAATTTAAGAATTAACTTTATGTGTGCGATTTATGGACTCTCCCTCTCTCACACACACACGCGCGCGCGCGCACGGAAATGTGTGTACGCGCGAAAGAGAGTCTACTGGATGTAGGTGTAATGTACATGTATCCACTGTTTTATGAACAATGTCAAATAGTTACTATTATTTTGCAGTCCCCATAGTGTAGTTCCTAAACAAAAAAGTATGACTATAATAATGAAGGTTTATTTATTAAATGGGGAGACTAATGTTCCAACATCGTTTGAGATAGTTACTTGCAATATCACTAGAAAATGTTTGAACTACTATGAGGTGACACAAATAACCAAATAATACAACAAGGAAACAACGACGAACGGGTTGTATCATTACCTTTTGTCTTAGCAACCTTTACCCTTTCAAGAAACACTGGCAACCGAGACGCCATCGTCCGTCCAAGTTCTGTATTTTTGTATTCACGCGTTACACGCATGATTTTACACGTGTGACGCTTCAACACGACTGCACCACTGGGAAAAATGTTTTTGAATACCATGCAATATTTGAATTGCATGTATAGATGGAATTATTGAAGATTGACAGGAGTCGCTTAGGTCGCAAAGTCAAAGTGAATTAGGATCAACTGGCGTTTAATATGTTGCCCCTTGTAAAACAATGAATAAAGAAAACAGATTTTTTTATTTTGTGATGTAAATGTTTAAATAAATATAACAGTTCTCTTAACAGAAAGTGCCTTTAGAATTCCTAGTCAAACTTTTAAACCGCATTCCGTGCGTGAAGATTTGGCAGCCATACATAGTTGTGCTATTAGCAATAGTACTTAAATAATCACATTAGTTTTATTACCACAAGGAATAAATAATTATATTATATGTAAAAGAGACTTCTCAATCGTTATAAAGTAAAGGGTTGAAAGGGTTATTATAATTGGTGAAAATGTTTATTCAGAAAAGCAGTTTTTTTAACAAGCATGTTTCTTTATAAGAAGCGGAACTGGATGACATTTTACAGTTATGTTTATTAGAAATGTGGTTAACATTCAGTAATAAAAAATAAGTAAGAAATTATCTTTTAAGAAGGCAATATATTGCCATTTATGAAACGTCATACGACCAGAATACAATAAGTGGCAGAGAAAAAAAAATGAATTTAAAACTATTAAAATGGGTTAAATTTGATGAGATATTGTACATTGTAGGGCAAACGCATGAACAGTGTACAAATAGATTTCTCTTCAAATTATCATCATCAAATCGTTGCACGATTCTACAGACAAAACGAAGCACATGAACGACGTGTAGGAATAATAACAGGAGACACGAGTAAGAAGTAGGTAGACGTGTGGAGAACAAAATTTCGAGGAAGGACAGATAACATTAAAAAGAAGGAAACGAGACTGACTTTAGCCGTTCGTGATTTCTAAGTAACCAACTTTTTAGACACCTCTTAATCAAACTTACCACTGATAATACAACGTTCGAATCCTTTAATACAACGATATACAATCCTTTAATAGTAAATGAACTAATAACCTAGTGACACAGCACGGCAAAATACGTAATAAACTTGGAATAATTTCGTGTGTGTTGTCTACATAGTGGACGAGATGACTCATAGAAGTGTGTTGCGTGAACAACTGTATACACCACTACAGTATCAAAGATATCTCAAGAAAATTATCGCTATTTATACTTGAAAAAGTAGTACCACCACATTTGGTGAATTAAAGGCCATCTTTTATGTGACGTTAAGAAGAAAGACGGAGCTCAGTGACGTCCATTATATTTGTGATATTAGCGACGGCGATTGTTTCATTGTGATACACTTGTTTAAAACTTAGTTTTATATTTACTGTTTTGATTTTTGATTTAGAGAACTAAGTAACGTTAGTGGCTTTTTGGCTTATTACGAATAATGCTTAATGGATTACAGTATTTTGTAGAAAGATTGGTTAGTTATGTGTAGATAAAATGTTAGACGCTAGGAAAATGTATATAATAACAATTTTTTGTGTTTTTTTGCAATCTATGAAACATTAGTTTTTGTCGTACCTTGGAAAGCTACTAGTTTCGTTTACAACCTTCAGCGTTCGTACACACTAATGATTTATTTATGACCATTCGCTTCATTAATATTGTTTGTCAATAATGTTCCAGGAATCGCATGTAATTTAATATACGAGGGACAGTCAATAATTAAAGAGACAAATTGATCTAGAGAAAAAACGGTTGGCAGGAAAAATTAAGTACTTTTAGGACTTCATGTTGGCATCCCTGGGATGATCCCTGAGCAGCTGTTTCATGAAAATTGTTTTGCTTATAACCTCAAAATCTCATTTAACAATGGCAAGTCCGCTAGAAGTTTCCACATTAGTTGAACAACGTTCAGTGATTCGATTTTTACTTTCTGAAGGTGAAAAACCTCTAATATCTATTCTAGAATGACTAAACAGTATGGTGAAAGTTGCATGAATCGCGGAAATTTTTATAAGTGGGTGGATCAGTTCAAAAACGGTCGAACCTCAGTGACAGACGAACAGCAATCTGGACGTCCAACGGAAGTTTCAACTCCTGCGCTTGAATCTCGAATAGACAATATGATTCGTGAAGACCGTCGTGTTACAGTTGAACAAATGGCTGAAAATTTGCAAGTAAGTGTTGGTAGAGTTTATAGCATTATCAGTGACAAGCTTAGGTACCGCAAAACAAGTGCAAGATGGGTTTCAAAAGAGTTAACGCAACAACACAAGGACAACAGACTCAGAGTGTGCACAGAGCTGAAGCAACGCTATTGGCTGGGAGACACTACCACACCCCCCGTATAGCCCAGACTTGGCACCATCAGATTTCCACCTGTTTGGCCCACTCAAGGAATCGCTACGTGGTAAGAAATTCAACAACAACGAAGAAGTCAAAAAATTTGTGTGAGACTGGTTCAAACGTCAAGATAAAGAATTCTTTGCTGCAGGCATAAAAAGCTGATTCATCGTTAGGACAAGTGTATTAGTGTTGGTGGGATTATGTTGAAAAATAGGAAAATTGTCATTTTGTAAAAATACACCATTTTTTTCTCTAGATCAGTTTGTCTCTTTAATTATTGAATGTCCCTCGTAATATAATAACTGCTACAAACACTTATGTCGTGATTAATTATTAACTATCTCAAATTAATAATATGTGATGCATTTAAATATATATATATATATATATATATATATATATATATATTTCAATCACTTTCTGCTACAGTCCGTTTCTTGATGTATATAATACTATAATATTTATGACTAAATTTACCTCAAGATATACTTTTTTCCTTTAGGAACATGTTTCGGGAGATCTTGTTCTCCCATCTTCAGCCTTCGCCATCTTGTTTCTGGTGAAGTATTTGTGTGTTTTGGCTTCTGGATGTTTTTGAGGTAGTTTGTTGGTCTTTGGTCATTTAAAGTTGCATTATTGTGTGTGGTTGTGGTATCTGTTTTTGTATTTTGTGTATTTTCGATGTTGAGTGCTTTGAATATTGTGTCATGTTTTGTATTGATTTGTATTTGTTCTGGTATTAATTTGTTTTGTGTTTTATATTTGTAAATCTGTAAATTTTCCCAAATGTTCATTATGGTGCCTTTGTGTGGTATATGTTTTATTAGTGTTACATTGGTTATGTCTGGGAATTCATGTCCTGTGTTTATTGCATGTGTGGCTAAATTGGATTTATATATATTTGGTTTTTTGTATGCTTTTAGGTGTTCAAAATAACGTTTTTTCAGCTGTTTTTTTGTTTGTCCTATATAACATTTATTGCAATCTTGGCATTCAATTTTGTATATACCGTTGGTTGTTGGATTATCTTTGTTGTGTGAGCTATTTAGATTTTGTAATTTATTTTTATTAGTTTTGTATGCTATTTTTATATCTGTGTTTTTAAATAGTTTTGTTAGTTTTGTCATTTTATTATTTATATATGTGAATGTGGCCCTTTTTTGTTGTTGTTATTATTTATGTGTTGTTCAGTTTGATTAATTAATATAATAACCATCATAACATAAAAAATACATACGAATTAATAGACAAACTAAAAATAATAAATATAAATGAAAATACATTTTTCACATCATATGACATAACAAACATGTACACTAATATCCCAGTAGAAGAAACAATTGACATAATAATAAACAAACTTATAGAACAAAATGAAAACAAACAATATATAACCGAAATAAAAAATAGTCTCCAACTAAAACTAAAACAAAATTACTTTGAATTTAATAGCACAATTTATCAACAGAAAGAAGGTTTAGCAATGGGATCACCATTATCAAGCATAATAGCAGAAATATTCCTACAACACATAGACACCAAAATACAAAATATCATAAAAACACATGACCCAGATGGCATATGGATAAGATATGTAGATGATGGACTATATGTATCAAATAACAAAAACACAAATGCAGAGAACATACTGAAACAAATCAATAACATACATCCCAAAATACAATTCACAGAAGAAAAAGAGAAATATAAAAAAATCAACTATTTAGACATAACCATCACAAGATACAACAAACACATACAATGTGCAATATATAGAAAACCAACTTCCACTAACATCATTATACCTAACCATTCTGACCACCCACCACAACATAAAATGGCAGCATTTTATTCGTTATTTAACAGAATGTACAAAATACCCCTGAACAAACAAGAAACTGACAAAGAAAGAAATATAATATACCAAATTGGTTATGCAAATGGATACAATAAAAATACTATGATCAAAATAGAAAATAAAATCAAATACAAAATAAAAACTGAACAATTAAGAATTAATCAAACTGAACAACACATAAATAATAACAACAACAAAAAATGGGCAACATTCACATATATAAATAATAAAATGACAAAACTAACAAAACTATTTAAAAACACAGATATAAAAATAGCATACAAAACTAATAAAAATAAATTACAAAATCTAAATAGCTCACACAACAAAGATAATCCAACAACCAACGGTATATACAAAATTGAATGCCAAGATTGCAATAAATGTTATATAGGACAAACAAAAAAACAGCTGAAAAAACGTTATTTTGAAAACCTAAATGCATACAAAAAACCAAATATATATAAATCCAATTTAGCCACACATGCAATAAACACAGGACATGAATTCACAGACATAACCAATGTAACACTAATAAAACATATACCACACAAAGGCACCAGAATGAACATTTGGGAAAATTTACAGATTTACAAACATAAAACACAAAACAAATTAATACCAGAACAAATACAAATCAATACAAAACATGACAGAATATTCAAAGCACTCAACATCGAAAATACACAAAATACAAAAACAGATACCACAACCACACACAATAATGCAACTTTAAAGGACCAAAGACCAACAAACTACCTCAATAACATCCAGAAGCCAACACACAAATACTTCACCAGAAACAAGATGGCGAAGGCTGAAGATGGGAGAACAAGATCTCCCGAAACATGTTCCTAAAGGAAAAAAGTATATCTTGAGGTAAATTTAGTCATAAATATTATAGTAATATATATATATAATATAATCCAAAAAATGTATGGATGGATCAGCAGTTTGATTACTTTATAGTTCAAGATGTTTCATGTTCATTTCTAAATCTTGTTTTCTTCCAAACGTAATTTTCATATAAGTAATTAGGCGCATAAATTTACCGTTTATTGCTATCAGTTTCTCTTTCAATTCATCATTTCGCATGACGTTCCGCATGTTCAATAATCTTATCGTATAACAAATTAAAATTTACTTGTAGTTCTACTTGTAGCTTTCTGTTTACAAATTTTTCAGTTAAAATTTATGAAAAGCAATGCTTCCTGGGGCACGGAAGTGGTATATAGGCCTAATATTTATGTAAAGTTATAAATGCTGCATCGTTTTCACCGACTTATTCTCCTGTCATTCAGAATCTCATTGCTAAATTTGATGTACGACAACGGTCAGCCATCGTTCTGCCAATTTTCCCGGAAACTGCCAACTTGTTTTATTCATACTTGGCTAGTGTCCACCGTAAAGCAATCGACCCGCACGTGACTTGCCGCACACTGTCCACTAAACTGTGGGATGACGGATGGTGCTGAATTATTGAGTTAGTTCAGTTTAGTGTGTGAAAAAAATTGTACCATTTGTTGTAAGGGAAAAATAATAAGTGCTACCTGCCAAAATAAAATTGATTTCGAAAAATTTTAGAAAAATTAAAAATCCACTTTTAACTTGGCGAAAATTAATCAAGAATAGAAGACAGGCAGACAGGCACACAGCCCCACACACGTACACGCTATATAGGTAGTGTAGGCCTATATCTGTAAATTGTAACCAATAGCAATTTAAGTACTTTTAGAGTCTTATCTTACAAATGAAATTTTACGTCAATAAATTAATTTACTACATCCATTTGTTTAAACAAAATGTTGTGATGGGTCTAAATTTTGAGATTATACAAACTTTTAACTTTTGACAGAGATGAAATTCATACCACCTGCTATTACAAATAATAATGTAATTAATGTTATGTAATTCCAATAACATTAATAATAATATTAAATAATATTATTATTATTAGGGTCTATATAATAAATATAATATGTTATCCACGTGTTCTAACACCCCCCCACACACACGCACACACACACACACACACACACACACACACACACACTGCAATTAGGCATAGAGATTTCGTAGATAAATGATAATCTGTTATCATGGAGGTTGATATTTATTGAAAAATAACTAAATTAAATACTTTATGGTGTCAGTGGTAATCATACATAAATAAAATTAAGTTATATCTTTGGCACAAAGAAAATATAATTACAGTATTTTAAATGTCTTATAAAATGTTTTATGAGTGTTTATAATTGTCGGATGTTACTCGATCGATGAATTCCACCCTTAGTTCCTTATGCTTGATTGCGTTGATCCGGGATGCGGCGTTGATGCAATACAGTGTGGTTGACTTTAACTTCGCACATCTATTCGTTAGATCCAATTAATATTTAGTTAATTATATTATCTTAGGGTTCTTTCAACGAGTATATTAACTTGCACTTATCGCAATCTTGATGTGTTCTCGCGTATACTCAAGTTATATATATATTGTAACACAAATTTTTGGTTACGTCTTATTTCTTTAAGCCTCACGTTGGATTCGTCAATTTATAACGAATTTATTTTATAGCGTTGATCAATAAAATTTATTGTAGGTTTCGTAGTTTGGCCAAGCTTCACGTTGTTATGCGCCAATTTGTAACACGTTCTTTGATGTTACCTGTGTTATGTTACTTAAATGTTATGTTGTGTGCACTTAAATTACATACGCCGCCCGTTGGAAGCGTCAATTTGTAACAAATAAATAATGTGTCTCTTTTACTTTCTGCCCCACTGAAGGGTTTGTCGATCTGTAACAAATATATAAATGTAGCGACTTATTTCGCCTCGCACTGGAGTCGTCAATTTGTAATTATTAATACGTTATGTTGAACGGCGAATGGTTTTGTAATCTGCCGCTCGCTCCCACTATAAGTACCGTTTCCGTGACGTCACTCACCGTTGCCAACCGTCGTGGTGTCCGCTGTACTCTGTGAACTTATTTTCTAAATGGAACAGCAATAATAACGACGCAAATATAACATCAAACATATATCCTTATAGAAATCATTTATTCAGGAAAGCATTGGTTAATTGTTTCTTAAATCTGATTATGATAATCACAACTGTGGCGCAAATTATACGTCTTCTTTTTACCAGTTGGTACAGTAGTAGCACATACTATTCAGTATTTAGATAGACCAAAAGAATGCGTTGGTTATTGTTCTAATAAAAATAAAATATCTCAGGGCGTATCTGGTTCGGGGATTACATTTAAACAAAATATTATTCTATAAATCAAAATACAAGTTTTACAGTTCAAGGATATTACAAAGTTTAGAGTGTAATGTGCACACAGGCAGTTGGATCGTGATTACTAGTTATTATAGGTTATGTCCAGTTTAGGTGTTTAATAATTATTATCAAAATCAAAGGTTCTTGTGGTGTTTGAAAAGGTGTCAATCACTAATCGTGTTATTAGTGAGTGTTCTTAGTGTTGGTGTGATATGGTGTCTGTAGTTTTAGTTGATTAATTCTTAAAAAGTCGTGTATACAAAAGTTGGTGCTGATACATAATATAATAAAATGTCAAAGTCACCAAATCCTCTTCTTTGTATGGTTCTTGGTCGAAGATAGGGCCCACGTCTGCTTCAGTCCTTCTCCCTGGTTCTTAATTCTTCTATTTCAAATATTGGATGTTCCTCACTTAGTTGGAATAGTTCGTGTTATGTATACCTATCTGTATTAATATGTCCGGAACGTGTTTTCACAGTTTATTTTTAATTATGTTAGACGTTTTACAAACGCGTCTGTACGCTATGATCGTTGTTAAAGAAGTCTCATTTTATTTATCCGAAATTTCTGGTTGCTAAGGGTAAACTTGGAATCTGGTTGGTTGATTCGGATATACATTGTCATATACTTTCATTATTTCAAAATCTAAATTTGTTTAAAACCTTTAAATTAGTATAACTTTTCTGTACTGATTGGGAATTTAAAACTATTAGCAGCATTATTTTGATCTTTACATTTGTGACATATAGACACTAAACATGCCTACTTTTACTTAAGAACTACAGGTGTTACAATTTTGTTATTTGAATTTTTCTTAAATAACTTAAGATGGATTATTTCGTTTCTAGATTCGTTGTGTACACTATTAACTATAAATCTATTTATCCTTCCACATTTGTTTTACAAAATCCCTAACATTATTATCTAAAATTACAAAAGTTGGTTTTACCTGGCCTATGTACTGGTGTTATCTTCATCACCATGTTTATAAACATTTTACCTTATTGTCATTTTCCATGACTGATATCTTAGTAGACCTTTAACAGTTAAATTAACTTTTAACAACCATAAAAACTGTTTAACATATAACACTATCTTAACAAAACAAAAAGATATACTATCCTATTAGTTTAATCTCATGCCCACATGGCTATGATTCTACTGAACATTTGAACAAATAAACTGCCTTTTACTTAATCTATACAATTGTTTAACACTTAGCAATAACATCTTTTTTTAGTCTACTTTGCTTTGCCAATCAATTGATCACTGTTTAACACCATAATTACTGGTATCCCTTTCCCCTTTAACATAGTCATATTCCTATAGGTTTAAGGAATTGGGAATATAAACAAATATTCTCCCAATTGTTATCTTGGTATATACTTAATATTAGCACTTGACTGGTGATACTTGTTCAAAAAACACTTGGTTTATTATTTTATCACTGGTTAGTATTGCACTGTTTGGATTTTATTTGCCACACTCCTGTAAGTATTATTTCCACTTTTATCATGTAATCTTACATATAGTATTTTCTTAAAATTACTGTACATTAGTTTATTTATTAACTGTATTGTACTTCAGTATCATTTTAGAATGGTTTTGTTTTTATATTTATTCTTATTGGTTTTTTTGGGTTTTTACATTTTATTGTCATTAAAAGAACTTCACTCTTGTTATAAAATGTTACTGTGAACACGTTATTATTTGTTGTTTTCTGGACAATCTTATGATCACTATTTGTTACAATTAGTTGTATGGTTCATGTATCTATAATAAGGTTTGTTATATTTTCATTACATCATTTAAATTAATCATTTACTAATATTTCCTTTTACATAGTATTACATGTTTGGGCCTATTATCCCTCAATTTGTATTTTGATTATCTTGATATTATGATACATTGAATGAAACCATTTGTTTCTTTATAGTACTGGTTCATAAGCCGTCTGTCTTTATAATTATTTATTTTGTCATTATTGAAAGTACATGTCATAATCGGGGTTGAATGTATTTTGCATCACTTTGCCTAAATCATTAATTTGGGTACGGTCAGTTGTATTACTAGTCAGTCTGAAATGGTTGGTCGTTCCTCTTCACGATCATCTTGGAAGATATTGTTCTTCTTGTTTATCTTCTTATCCAAAGTCTTCATTAAATCAAGTACGATATTAATTTGTTCCTAATGTAATGTTACATACTACCCTGTCACCAAATTTGATCATTTTAATAAAATATTTTTTTGTTGAAATTATCAATTATCTTATCTTTTACATTATCATTTGTTATTCTTTTTATGATCTGGTATACTTGTCTTTAATTATAAGTGTTCTATCCCTGGAACATGTTACTTCCCTAACAAATTAATCACCATATATTTTGGAATCAGTCGGGGGGCTCTCTTGACCTAATACCCCGCTGTCCTTATAATACATAATACATCAATAATATCGATTGCTGGAGCTATCTCGTCAGTCAATCACATTTAATAACCACTAGTCTATTCACGACTAAATCAAATAAAAATAATATAATAATATATTCTTGGGATGGTTTACTCAGCTTACCTTCTCAGATCTAAGTATTTCTTTCCATTGATTCTTTCAGATGTTTATTTTCTTGTGGCGATATTAATAACATTTCTTATTTTCAATTGTTATTATCTTCTTTCCTTTTTTATCAGTACTCCTTAATCTTCATTTTTCATTCACTTAAAACATAACAAGTATTTGCATCTTTAGTTGTTGTTAAATCTCTCACAATCATGATAGGTTATTTTTAGTAAATTCGTTTCTAGTCTCGTCTTATTTTCATCGTCGATTGTCTACATTTGTCCTTTCTTATTCGTTTTATAGCACTATGGTTTCTTCTGATTTATGGATGTTGCATCTTTCTTTTATATTCCAATAATAAGTTCATAATTATATTTAATAAGAGGTGCTTATTTTGTTTAGAATTTGGAAATTTATTCCCAGTTGTTTATCCGCTTGATTCATAATAACATTATCAAACTATACTGTAAGTTGTCCTTACTATTTATTTGAATTCTGAGATATTCAAATTTGTTTATTTGGCTTCATTTAAAATTATATTCTGGATTATCAAAGTTGGTAAGATGAGCTTACTATATTCTTTGAATTTTGAGGTATTATAATAATAAATTCTTCAGTTTCATATTAATTCTCATAAATATTTAGTTGTAAGTTGATCTTACTATTTTTTTAGAATTTTGTGGTTTATTCAACTTTGTTTATTAGGTTCATAATACATTTTTAAGGAAACTTGGTTGTATGTCCCCTTAATCTTTTTTGTTTCCACATCAATAATGACATAAGTATTATTGTTATTGTTTTTTATAACAACATATGGTCCATTATACAGTAATAATAGCTTTTTTGCTATTCCTTCCTTAGAACTTGGCAATTCGCGGTTTTTTAACAATACTTTGTCTCCAATCTTGTACTGGATCATTTTCTGCTGAATTATTTTGTATTTTTTCCTTCTTTTCTCCACTTATTCATTCAGTTTGCTGTGGAACCTCACGTTGTCGAACTGGTAATCTGGGTTGTTTGGGAAGTTGATTATTTCACTAATTTCTCGGGGTGGTAGTCTTTCATGCATTATGGTATATGGAGTATCTTGTATTGCTTCATGGTAAGCTAAGTTGATAAAGCTTTCTGTTTGTGTAATGTAGTCACTCCACTTCTGGTGTTTATCAAAACAATATGTCCTGAGTATACGGCCGACCTCCCTCAGTACTCTTTCCGCCGGGTTGCTATTTGGGTGATAGACAGATGTTTTATATGTCTTGACACCTAGATCTAACAAAGTCTCCTTCCAAACCCTTCCTCGAAACTGAGTCCGTGATCGGTAATAATTGATCTTGGAGCTCCTAACTCTGGTATGTATTGTTGGATCACTATTTGCAGAATCTTTTTTGTAGTTGCCCGATTAATGGGGTATAGTTTTGTAAATTTGGAGTAATGGTCGAACATGATTATAATAAATTTATACTGTTTTCTCCCTCCACTACGAGGTAACGGTCCACACACATCTAAAAATACTCTCTCTAATTTACCAGTTGATGTAATAGGTTGCATAATTCCTTCTGTTTTTTCGTTATTGCATTTTGCCAATTGACAGATGTGACACTGCCGAATACATTCTCTAACTCTCCTGTTAATATTCTTAATGTAAGTGTGTTCCTCAAGTGCCTTCATTACTTTTAATGCACCCATATGCCCATATCGACTATGGTAGTCCAGTATTAATTCCGTTTCTAACGCTTTAGGTATCACCACCTTCCATGATCCTTGGTTGTTATTTGGTTTGTAAAATAATATGTCTTCATGTAGACAATAATATGCAGTGATTTTTTCATCCTGTTGGATCAGTCTTTGTCTAAAATTGTTGATTTTTGTATCCTCTGTTTGTTGTTGTGAAATTGTTTTCATGATGTTTTCCAAATCTGATTTGTTTTTTATTATAGTATATTCCTTGATGATTGTTTCTTTTTCCCCTTCAAAAGTTTGTTGTTCTATGTTAATCCGGGACAATATATCTGCAGCAATATTCTGTTTTCCTGGAACATACTCCCAATTTATATGGTACTCCTGTAGTGCGAGTATCCACCTTGCTAATCTCCCATGGTTAATCTCGCAATTTTTTAGGAAAGATATTGACTTATGATCGCTCCTCACAGTTATCGGGTATCCAAGAATTAGGTTCTGAATTTCCCACAAGCGAATACAACGCTTAATAACTCCTTTTCCGTTACACTATAATTGCGTTCACATCCATTAAGTATTCTGCTTGCAAAACTCACCACCTGATGTTCTCCCTCGCTATCTTCTTGATATAATACAGATCCTAAACTTATATCACTGGCATCACAGTCCATAAAGAAATGTTGGTTGAAATTAGGATGTTTTAATACAACTGAACTTAGGAAATTATGCTTGATCATTTGGAGTAAGTTGTCTTGTTCCTGTCCCCAGGACCATTTGTTCTTAGAGGATAATTGTGGAGAAAACTTTGCTGTCATTTCAGAATAATTTCTCTGAAACTTCCTATAATAATTCCAAAGTCCCAGAAATAATTGAAGTTGCTTTTAATTTTTAGGACTTGGGAATTTCTGGATAGCTTCTATCTTTTCACTGGATGGTGTTATTCCTTGCCTTGTTAAGTTGAAACCCAGGAATTGGACGTCACTGGCGATAAGTTTGGATTTTTGAAGCTTTAGGGTAACGTTATTGTCTGATAGTTTTTGTAATACTTGTCCTACTCTGTCACAATGGTCTTCCCAATTCACTGACGTAATCAACAAGTCATCAACATAGACTGTGGTATATGGAATAGTATCTGGACCCAACACCTGGTCCATACATCTTACGAATACAGCTACTGAATTTACCAGTCCAAACGGTAGTCTCTTGAACTGGTAGTTCCTCCCTTCGAAAATAAAGGCGACGTACTTTCGACTGTCTGGGTGTAACTCCACCTGCCAATACCCACAAACAGTATCCCAGGTGCTGATAAATTGTATTCCATTAAATTTTTTCAATATCTCCTCAATCTCTCCGGGAGATGTTCTGTCATTAACTATGATCTTATTGATCTCTCTAGCATCCAAACAGAGTCGTACTTTGCCATCTTTCTTGGGAACGGCTATTAACGGACTTGTATATGGGGAACAGCTATACTCAATAATATCTTCTGCTATCATTTTGTCTAGTTCAGTCCTCACTGCTTCTTTTAATGCATAAGCAACGGGATATGATTTCTTCTTAAAATTTACAGGCTCCTTGAATTGTAGTGTAAATTGATAATCTTTTACTTTGCCAGGTATATCAGAGAAAACATAGCGGTATTTAATATATATTGATATTAACTTTTCTATTTGTTGTGTAGTTAAATTACATTCATTTTGTTCTGACCGAAATTGTCGGAACTCTTCTAATTTTTCCAACCATAAACTGTCTTCACTCCCAAAGTATTGCCTTCTTACATTCCATGACTCATCTTGATTATTATTGAATTTTCTTATATTATTGCATGAAGGTACATTTTTATTTTCTACTAATTTTGCTGTCCATTCTATATTATCCACTTTTAGCGACACTATGGCCTGTCTCATGTCAATTATTGCTGAGTATTTTCTCAAAATATCACAGCCTATTAGTAGATTAAATGGTAGATTACTAGCTATTAGAAAAATCATAGGTATAGCTACATTTCTGCTGGTCACTGTTAATGATACCTGTTTCCTTATTGACTTGTTTTGCCTTCCGGTGGCTCCGATTAAAATTATATTTTGAATTGGTAAAGTTGGTAAGATGGCCTTACTATATTTTTGAATTTTGATGTATTCATTGTTGTCGATTAACGACACGTTTGCGCCCGTATCTATCATGAATCTTGTCTCTAGTCCATTCACTTGGGCGATGATATATGCGATCTCATTATTCGAACTATTGTGCGTTATCGTGTCTTCGTTCAGTAGTTATTCTCTCACATTTTTTAAGAAGTGATTGTGCACTATCGTCATTGTATCGTCAGTCATTTTGTCTCGTCCTAGTAAGTACCCAAATTGTCGGTTCAGTGATGGGACCTGATGGATTTTCACTGCCGCGGTCCGTTTAAATCAGGGCTGATCTCCTCAGTCCTGTTGTCTGTTTGATTGGGTCTGTCTCTACACTGTGACTCTTGTACCTCAATGGCGTTATTATCGAACGTCACTGAGTTTCGGTTATTCCTGTTGTCGTCGCAGCTCCTACTTCGCCGATGTTCATCACGGTAGTGCTGGTTACTCTCCTCCTGAAAACTTCTTCCACGGTTCCCATTATAATTTGTTCGTCCCTGGTACGAACGTCTTCCCACATCTCTATCGTCAATGCTTACATAATTCACTTGTCTTCGATATGTTTGGTTTTGATTGTTATTATTGCCGTTATTATTATGCCTGTATCGGTTATCGTAGTTGTTGTTATAACCTCGGTTGTTCTGGTAATGGTGGTCTCTGTCATTGGCACGCTGGTATCCATTATTGTTATTATTTGTAAGAGAGTTACGGTAATAGTGGTTGTTGTTATTGTTGTTATTATTTGCCGCATTATTTCGTGGATAGTTGTTAGTGTTATTGTGGTTTTGGTAACCGCGTAGATAGTGGTTACCGTTGTTGTTGTAACTATTGTTCGGTCTTTGCCCGTTGTTTTCATATTGGGCGTCGCGGCGACCATTATTTCTATTTATTTCATCGTTCCTTCGTCTGTACTGGAGGAAGTTCTTCTCCTGCTCCATCTCCGCTAATAATGTCGACATCTCCTCGATGGTTTGTATGCGTGCGTTTATTCGGCCTCTTGTAATTTCTCCACCATAGTGGTAAGCTAATAGCCTCACTAAACATTCGGTAGGAATTGCAGGCTATGTTTATTTTCCCAAGAAAATATGCGGTTGGAGTTTGCTTGCCGTGCAGGTCATATCGGCCCAATCCTATGTCACTTCTTGTCATGTGTTGCGTGGCATCAGACCAATACTTAGATTTGAATTGTTTTTTAAATTCTTGGAAGTTTTGTATACTCGGCCGCATCGCCGTCCACCAATTGTCATAGACTTTTCGGAACATTTCGTCCAGCATACTCCTAATCACAAACCATCTGTCTTCTCCGGTTTTGGCTATTTTCTCTTCTACTCGTTCTAAGAATAGCATGGGGTTTCTTCTATAATTTTGGAAGTCGATAACTTCTCGATTTTCCTCGCATGTTGTATGGGCATCGGTACATTGTCTGTTTTTTAGGGAATTAATTTCATCTCTATGGGCAGTTGTTTGGTCTTGTACTCGATTGAGACTAGTACTCATACCTCCTAATCTTTCCCCTATCACTGCTTGGTTGGTTCTTATATTTTCAACTCGTCCATTCGTTTCTTCCCGGACGCTCAGTATATCTTGGTTCATCCGCTCACACGTTTCCTTGGTCTCGGATTCTACCCTTTTAATTTCAGTCACCGGTTCTTCCAGCTTCTTGACCTATTCTTCCTGCAATTGCCGGTTATTAATTTCCATTTTGTTATTCCACTCATCTTTTAATGACTCTTTGTGTTCATCCAAATTTTTCATGGTCTCTTGGTAATTTCCCTTCAATTCTTCCCTCAATGCTTTATTATTTGCGTGTATTTTCTCCTCCATTTTCTTGCTATTCTCCTTCAAATCTCCCATTTTTTCTTCAATTTTCTTATTAGTCTCTTCCAATTTTCAGCTCAATTCCTCCTTCGTCTGTTTATTATCTTCCTTCAATTTTTCTAAGTTCTTATTACTGTTCTCACTTAATTCTTCCTTCAATTCTTCCTTCAATTCTTCCATAGCCTGTTTATTGTCCGTTTTTAATTCCTCTATGGACTGTTTATTGTCCGTTTTTAATTCCTCCATTTTCTTACTGAAATCTTCATGACTCTGTTTTAAATATTCCATAATGCTCTTCATGTCAACGCTCTCTGTAACTTTGTCCGGTTCTTGTCTATCTCCTTGGTCCTCTCTAATTATTACTTCTACTTCCTCGACCGGTGTTGCTTCTTTGTCTTCCATGTTTAATTCGTCTACCTTCTTGGTTTCGACCGCTCGTTTTCGCGATGTTTCTCGCTTCCTCATTTTGTTTATTTTTGTTTGTTTGTCTACAAATTATAATTTAATTTATATTAAATTAAACGCCTCACACGTTGGTTCGCCAATTTGTAACACAAATTTTTGGTTACGTCTTATTTCTTTAAGCCTCACGTTGGATTCGTCAATTTATAACGAATTTATTTTATAGCGTTGATCAATAAAATTTATTGTAGGTTTCGTGGTTTGACCAAGCTCCACGTTGTTATGCGCCAATTTGTAACACGTTCTTTGATGTTACCTGTGTTATGTTACTTAAATGTTATGTTGTGTGCACTTAAATTACATACGCCGCCCGTTGGAAGCGTCAATTTGTAACAAATAAATAATGTGTCTCTTTTACTTTCTGCCCCACTGAAGGGTTTGTCGATCTGTAACAAATATATAAATGTAGCGACTTATTTCGCCTCGCACTGGAGTCGTCAATTTGTAATTATTAATACGTTATGTTGAACGGCGAATGGTTTTGTAATCTGCCGCTCGCTCCCACTATAAGTACCGTTTCCGTGACGTCACTCACCGTTGCCAACCGTCGTGGTGTCCGCTGTACTCTGTGAACTTATTTTCTAAATGGAACAGCAATAATAACGACGCAAATATAACATCAAACATATATCCTTATAGAAATCATTTATTCAGGAAAGCATTGGTTAATTGTTTCTTAAATCTGATTATGATAATCACAACTGTGGCGCAAATTATACGTCTTCTTTTTACCAGTTGGTACAGTAGTAGCACATACTATTCAGTATTTAGATAGACCAAAAGAATGCGTTGGTTATTGTTCTAATAAAAATAAAATATCTCAGGGCGTATCTGGTTCTTGGATTACATTTAAACAAAATATTATTCTATAAATCAAAATACAAGTTTTACAGTTCAAGGATATTACAAAGTTTAGAGTGTAATGTGCACACAGGCAGTTGGATCGTGATTACTAGTTATTATAGGTTATGTCCAGTTTAGGTGTTTAATAATTATTATCAAAATCAAAGGTTCTTGTGGTGTTTGAAAACGTGTCAATCACTAATCGTGTTATTAATGAGTGTTCTTAGTGTTGGTGTGATATGGTGTCTGTAGTTTTAGTTGATTAATTCTTAAAAAGTCGTGTATACAAAAGTTGGTGCTGATACATAATATAATAAAATGTCAAAGTCACCAAATCCTCTTCTTTGTATGGTTCTTGGTCGAAGATAGGGCCCACGTCTGCTTCAGTCCTTCTCCCTGGTTCTTGATTCTTCTATTTCAAATATTGGATGTTCCTCACTTAGTTGGAATAGTTCGTGTTATGTATACCTATCTGTATTAATATGTCCGGAACGTGTTTTCACAGTTTATTTTTAATTATGTTAGACGTTTTACAAACGCGTCTGTACGCTATTACCGTTGTTAAAGAAGTCTCATTTTATTTATCCGAAATTTCTGGTTGCTAAGGGTAAACTTGGAATCTGGTTGGTTGATTCGGATATACATTGTCATATACTTTCATTATTTCAAAATCTAAATTTGTTTAAAACCTTTAAATTAGTATAACTTTTCTGTACTGATTGGGAATTTAAAACTATTAGCAGCATTATTTTGATCTTTACATTTGTGACATATAGACACTAAACATGCCTACTTTTACTTAAGAACTACAGGTGTTACAATTTTGTTATTTGAATTTTTCTTAAATAACTTAAGATGGATTATTTCGTTTCTAGATTCGTTGTGTACACTATTAACTATAAATCTATTTATCCTTCCACATTTGTTTTACAAAATCCCTAACATTATTATCTAAAATTACAAAAGTTGGTTTTACCTGGCCTATGTACTGGTGTTATCTTCATCACCATGTTTATAAACATTTTACCTTATTGTCATTTTCCATGACTGATATCTTAGTAGACCTTTAACAGTTAAATTAACTTTTAACAACCATAAAAACTGTTTAACATATAACACTATCTTAACAAAACAAAAAGATATACTATCCTATTAGTTTAATCTCATGCCCACATGGCTATGATTCTACTGAACATTTGAACAAATAAACTGCCTTTTACTTAATCTATACAATTGTTTCACACTTAGCAATGACATCTTTTTTTAGTCTACTTTGCTTTGCCAATCAATTGATCACTGTTTAACACCATAATTACTGGTATCCCTTTCCCCTTTAACATAGTCATATTCCTATAGGTTTAAGGAATTGGGAATATAAACAAATATTCTCCCAATTGTTATCTTGGTATATACTTAATATTAGCACTTGACTGGTGATACTTGTTCAAAAAACACTTGGTTTATTATTTTATCACTGGTTAGTATTGCACTGTTTGGATTTTATTTGTCACACTCCTGTAAGTATTTTTTCCACTTTTATCATGTAATCTTACATATAGTATTTTCTTAAAATTACTGTACATTAGTTTATTTATTAACTGTATTGTACTTCAGTATCATTTTAGAATGGTTTTGTTTTTATATTTATTCTTATTGGTTTTTTTGGGTTTTTACATTTTATTGTCATTAAAAGAACTTCACTCTTGTTATAAAATGTTACTGTGAACACGTTATTATTTGTTGTTTTCTGGACAATCTTATGATCACTATTTGTTACAATTAGTTGTATGGTTCATGTATCTATAATAAGGTTTGTTATATTTTCATTACATCATTTAAATTAATCATTTACTAATATTTCCTTTTACATAGTATTACATGTTTGGGCCTATTATCCCTCAATTTGTATTTTGATTATCTTGATATTATGATACATTGAATGAAACCATTTGTTTCTTTATAGTACTGGTTCATAAGCCGTCTGTCTTTATAATTATTTATTTTGTCATTATTGAAAGTACATGTCATAATCGGGGTTGAATGTATTTTGCATCACTTTGCCTAAATCATTAATTTGGGTACGGTCAGTTGTATTACTAGTCAGTCTGAAATGGTTAGTCATTCCTCTTCACGATCATCTTGGAAGATATTGTTCTTCTTGTTTAGCTTCTTATCCAAAGTCTTCATTAAATCAAGTACGATATTAATTTGTTCCTAATGTAATGTTACAATATATATATATTTATTTATATATATATTATAACAATATAATTTAATTTAATTTTTTGGAGCCCCACGTTCATTGGGACGCCAAAATTATACAACGGTACACGTTGATGTATTTAATGTATTTTGAATTAGAGCTGTGTTTATACTCATATAACATTTATATATAACATTACTAACAACGTGTATGTATAATTGGGGTTCAGGTGTAATTATAATAAGAGTAACTCTTTTAAGAATCATAATAAGTTTCCATTTATTAATTTAAACAAGCATAAAAGAAATAATAATATAAAAATAATGATTAATTCGCCATACGATATCCATTATCTATGGTTTCAAAGTGCCTTTACTTGCCGTGTTATCATCACAAACATATATCTTATATTCTAGATATTATATTATAAATTTTAATTCCAACTTTTCTTCATTATACTATGATTTCTTGACTACTCAGTCTAAATGTGTGCTTTTTATAATTAATTGTTAATACACTCTTATTCTAGATTCACTTTATACCTTTTCAGGGCTTTATAATCATTTTAGCACAATTAATTATTTTCATTGACTCTACGTTATGTGTTTTTACTAAGAAAAAGTTAAATAAATCAATTACTTGTTCATTTTCCAAGCAAGGATTTAACTTATCGTTACATTGACTGCTCATTCATTAAAGGAAAATATATAAAGAGTATTCTGATTACACATAAATTACATTGGTTTTATCTCTGTCTACATCTTATTAATTAATCTTACAAAAATGTTTTGTTTTAGTTTTTCTTTTTATTAAAGTCTTTCAATGTCTTTCTCTTTGATAATTATGTATTGGTTTTTCGTCACCTTAAATTCTGCAGAGTTGTCCCATGTCCTCCAGTGATTCCGTCGGTTCGTTCCTCCTGCTGGATGTCCTCTTGTCCTCACTGCTCGTCCTCTCGTCTCTCGTCCTTCATGGTACATTGGCTGCTGTAGATTATGATGACCTGTTGCTCTGGATCTGTAGCTGTTATGGTAGAACCGTCTCTAGTCCTCTGCGTCTCGTTCCTCTGCTAGTCGTTCTCTCGTCCTCTGTCAGGGGTTGATGTTCTTAGTTGTAGACAGCTTGTAAAGTCCGACGATTTCTTTGTTAAGGTACTTTTTTAATTATTGTTTTCATTTATACTTTAAATCAAAACCTTTGCCGTAATACTTTATAAGTTACGCTTAAAAAATCATACTGATGTTAGACCTAGCGTCTAACTCCGTCCAAAGTAGTTAAAAAATTGGCGTGTCGGACGGACATAGCGTACCGCCGCGACTGATGACTGCTAGAAGAGAGAGTTCCTCTCTCCTGGGCTCATATTTATATCCACCAAGAAAACTGCACCTGTCGGTTCAGGAATATGCATGTCGAAAACTGTCCATGGCGTGGGTAGCCCCCACTCTCGTCTCATTCCACATTTTTTCACTTTTTCGCCAATCACACGTTTAATGCGGATTTCAAGGTGATCTAATATTGTCTAAATTAATTATACATACGATATGTAATTCTCATGATGATCACACCATTAGGGTATTTATAATGCTTTAAAAATCGCACAGAATTCGCACTGATTGTCCGAATTACGTAAAATTCGCACTCTACTTGTGTCTGATTTTTACACATTTTTAAAAGTTTTACATTCTTTCTAACATTTATGGTTTGCTTAATATTAAATATATTCTTAATTTAGCATTGACTTGGGGTGAGGTTGCAAACTTTCAGGCTCAAACAGGCTTCACGCACACACACTATTTACTTGTGTAGACGCATGCAGCGATAATCGCGTGATCCTGCGTGTTGACTCCTGTTTGCAAGCCAGCTTCCAATTTCACACCTGTTCGTCTATTATATATTATTAAAATAAAATTAAATATTTACATTATTTCATATATGCGCATTACAGCCTATGCTTGTATTGTCACATATAATGCAACGATACAGATTTAATTATCGCAAAGGATATAGTGTGTGTGTGCAGATATTAAAAACGAGTCTATAATGGAGGTGATGAAAAGTTAGTTATTAAACACAAGACATAATTGGTTTTATGATGTATGTTATATTACAAATTGTCATGCATTTTATATTTTAAAATAATAGTTTATATAGTTCGATTTTATATCGATTTTAATTGTTTGATGATCTCCGTTTACTTGCTGATACGTCGCCCGTATGTGCGTTCCTCCTCTTCAGATCGTCGCTCCCGTCCTGGCGTCCTCTTGTTCGGCGTCGCTCTCCTTCCAGGCGTCCTCTTAGTCCTGGCGTCCTCTTCATCGGCGGGTTGCTCCAGCGGCGATACTTTGATACGGCTCGTTGATGATTCCGTCTAACTGCTAACACCAATTAGACTTTTCACAAAGATGTTACGCTCACAATAGTTACCGTTCTTTAGTTCTTACTCGAAAACAGTTTTTGTTTATTTACACGTTCAATTTTTATTAATCTCAGGGTGATTACGGGTACTTAATAGAGAAGCGGTGTATTTGGCGTACACCTTCCGAGAAAGCTTGAAGTGTTTTTAATAATTCCCTATGCGGACTATCTTACACTAACGCGAAAAGCACATTAATATAATATAATTTTTACTTAGGTTGTTAACCCGCTTGGCTCTTTACGCAAAGCTTCGCAAAGGGTTCGAAGTTTTATTGTAAGTAAAGATTTTTCTATGTTCGTACGAGCAAAATTCTCGACGACAGACACAACTTCACTCTGCAACTGCAATCGAAGGACTGTAGCGATCCTTACTTTACAGAGTACGAATATTACTGAAATTAGTGTCTTCTGATTAATTAAACCCACGTCACATGGTTGATGATTGCAAAAGATATAAGGTTTTCCTGCAAAAGTTTGTATCAATCCGCAAGAGCTTGCATAGATTTTTTCTACGAATTTTAATACCCTATTAATGATAAGCGTTAAAAATTGAGTTTCTCCCTATACAAAAAATTATATTTATAAAATAGTTGTAAACCTCAGAATAAATACGAATTGTAGTTATTTACAAAAACAATCCACTGTCAAAGTTTTACGTCGATGGGTTGATTACCGCGGAAGATATCGCAAACACAAGTTATCACACGCGCACAAATTCACACAAAAGTACATGACAATAAAGAACACATTTTTATGAAGAATTTGATATAACCTACATTCTTATCAATTGCTAAATACAAAACTTACGGCTAAAAGACAAAAAATTGCATAAAACCATTTGAAACCTGAAAATGTTCGTCATCCATGCTTAGATACGGTTAACATAGCTTATCATCCTGTGTTCTGCTGCAATATATATATATATATATATATATATATATATATCCGGACGAGATATAATTTACCTAAGTGGACATCAGCTACTCATATGGAATGCACTATATGACAATCGTCCGTATTATTAATTATTTCAATAATTATATTATAACACATTAAGTTGTATGACGATCTCAGACCGGTATTTATGAGGTCGATAGAGTTCACAACGTGACACTTAAAGTAGCTGTACCTCGAGCGGGACTCGCACAGGACGGCATCTGCCTGGTCGATGTTTTCTGTAAAACCCTCTGTCCTTACAGCACAAACTCGAGATTCGAGTGGCATATCAAAAGTTCTGATTTATTGAAGTTGTTTTTATGTCATAGGTAAAGATATGATAATTAAAATCTCTGGTTAGCATTTGCACTAAAACGTTAGATCATGTCCGATCGTCATTTGCAAATGTTACGATCTCATTAAAACATTCAACACATAAAACTGTATAAAAAACATTTTAAAATATGCCGAATCGTTCATACGAATTAAAAAGTTGAAGAGTCAAATGTGTGTTTTATCACCTGTCAAAGGTTCATTTTGATGCGTTATTCAAATGACTGAGTTATTCTCTTTAATTTAATTAATTTCCACACACGGCCATATGAACAGGGTCAAATTATGAACAATTAGATGTGTCTCACTTTACCACCCTAAATCTGTTACGAAACTTATGCATAATTAACAAAGTTGAACAAAACGTATTGTATATACATGATTATAGGCCTACGTATGACAAAGGAATCCTACAATATTCTTTTCCCATCGTTTTACAATGTTTCGTCGCAGCATATATATTTTATTTATAACACTAGCAAAGATTGTCTTTCTATTCAGCTCCTTTTAGATTACGAAATATTAAACGTTTCCATACATACAGCATTAAAAATGTATCCTAAATATGTTTACCACCATTAACGAGTTACATTTAATAATCGTCTATTTATTTTTAAAATAGTGGCGAGTACCTTACATTACACATTCACCTACGACACACGCGTGCGCGTGCGCGATTACTGTACGAAAGGTATATTGAACACACAGAAAATAGAATTATTTCAACATGAGTGACACACTATAATATTTACAAATAGACAAAGGTAAGCAGGCCAAAAATAAGTGTTTTACGTATGCACGTATTGCCAACTTCCACACAAGAAAACAGGTTTTGTTGAACGAAGTTATGAACATGAACATGAACTTTTCTTTGTGTGAAGTATTGTTTTCCATATTGTCTTGCCAATTGTATGTGCATGTTTTGTATGTGGTTGAATATGTAGTTATTTAATAAAGCCAAGAGTAGGCCTTGAATATGTAGTTATTTAATAAAGCCAAGATTACGAAATATTGCCTAGAAGCGAACAATTTTCACAACACAAGAGTGTGCTCGTAAGAACAGTTGGGTATTACCTATACACCAGACAAAGCACTGTAAACTTACTAAGAAACGTTATACATAACGTGCATATACACACATACTCTATAAGCCTACGTTTGTCTACAAATTTGTTTTCTTCTATCTTTCTGTCTGTCTGTCTATATCTCTCTTTTTCTCCCCATTTTTTAAAATTAGTATCTATTTTTTTATTTCTCTCTAACTCTCTGTCAGCGTATCTATTAATAGATACTTCTGTTTCCTTACCTTGCTGTCAGGGGCTGGTACCATCTTACTTGACGTCCTTATTTTGCATATTTTAAAAGAGATGAGAAGTGGTAAAATATCCGAGTAAGTTTATACTTCAGTCAGCTGTAAATAGTTTCAATTATTTTATTATCTCTTCTGCTTTATTCAGCTCTGCCATTAAATTTTATTGATTCAAATCATATTGCCAACATACTAGTATACACATTGGATATTACAGCTACTAGTACCTTTTGTAGTATATTATAATATACTCTAATATATCTCCTTTTTTTGAAACATTACTAAGAAGAGTCAATTCTATGGTATATTGTTTAGCTTTTCAAAACGTAACTTACAATTTACAAATTTTAAAGTATTAAGTATTTGTTATAGTTAAATTTTAGCTGCATGTTACACGTTTTTAAACCTCTAAGTCCCTTCTAAACCATTAATTGGTCACTGACGATGACACATTCTACACCGTTAGTCATTACCAAGGTATGTTTGTCACCATCTACCAAAACATTAGATTCAGAGCAACAGAATCACAATTTTTGCTCCTTTGTTTACAAGTTTTCATCAGAACATTCAATTACTGCAAAAAGTGTATGTCTCTCAAACATTCTATTCTGAACGCAAAACATTGTAACCATTTTTCCGATTCGCAAAATAGCAAGCTGTATTGTCAACGTAATATCAAAATAAGAAATAAACATATCATTTAGTTTACGTTTAGTAAATAAAGGCCAAAAGACTTTGAATGTAAGCATTTTCCTGTTTAGGAACGTGTTTCCATCTTTCCACATCTTCGTGTGAAGGAAAGTACACATTAATAAGAAATTTCTTATCATCGTGAGCTGTTAAAAAATTCACAACCTTAGACTCCGACTGTTCACAAATATGTCAATTTCCTCTTCGCCTCTCTCTCTCTCTCGCTTTCTCTCTCTTGTCAACTTTCATAATAAATATTTAATGGTTACATTTCACATATATTTACAATAATTTCTTTTTCAAAGTATATTTACGTCGAATTTATTTCTCATATACACATTTTTCTCCGCTTCAACAGAGAGGAGATGTACATCTTCAGCATTACAGATTTGTCTCAGTCAATAAACACGCTTCCACACCATTCTAAAAAGGTTATTCTTGCTACGTACTACAATATTCTCACCTTTGTACTAATACAGTAATAATGACACATTCCGGGCATGGAATGTTACTTCAGACACTTGGACCGATTTAACTTTCTTGTATATGCGTTGAGCGACAGACTGAATTATAAGATGTATAATGTTTCTTGTAAAAAAAAGTATAATAATATCAGATGATAAGTCTAGTTGAATAACATTTGTTTTTGTTTATAAGCCTAAATTTTTGTTTTCGATTAGGGGAAATTACAAATGTCAGTTTCTAATAAACTCTTACCTTTTAGGTTACGATAACCTGCAGTGATTCTTACGTTTATATCTTGCTTGGAGACAACCGACTGCGTATTTTTTGGAGTTTATAATCACCACATTCACTTTACATAAACTTATTAACATATTTGTTTTTACCTCTTGATTCTATTCCCAATTCATTCATTTTATATTTGAGTTCAGAATACGTCTCATAAAAAGTTTTTGGAAATCGTGTCAAATTTTTTCTAATTGCTTCTGTTTTTACTTTTCTCATTTTTTACTCAACAGAACTCGTACTTCAAACTAAAATTTATTGATTACAATTACCTTATATTTTTTACGTAAATGTGCCTGTGACAGAGTAGTGAACGGGATCAAAAAGATGTGATTCCCGTAAAATCAATAAAACTTAAAATTCATTTTGATCAAACATATATTTGAAATTTCAATAAAATACTAATTACTAAATGCAGATTTTATAAATTAGCTTTATCTTTAGCGTGTTTTTACACCCTGGTCTGTCACATAATAGGCTATATATGCTCAAGTTTTCTCCTGAATTCGCTAGAGAACCCATTGTATCATACAAGTTTCCTCGATACCCTCTTCCTCCTTTTAATTTCAAAGAGTTTTAAATATTTGTTATTACCAACAACGTTATTATTTCAACTTAAATAAGCAAATATGATGTAATCATTCTCTCTAAATAATCACTAAACGTAATCATTGAAAGAAGAGACAAAATTCAGTATTCCTTTACAGCCAAATGTCAGATAAACACAAAGAGCAGGCGCACAAATACTCAACGCAAATTCACACAAGTGCACGCTCACCACGATTATTAACAAAAGTTACGAAAACAAACTCTTTATTTCTGCGTGTGTTGGTTATTGGCTCTCGAGAGGGACCAATATTTGTTTGAGTAGGACCGACAAGTTTACTCGATAACAGGAGTACCGTGGGCAAAGCAAAGCCTCAAGTGTATGTGTATGTATGCGTGCAGTCGGAGATTGTGAAAACATTCCTGTGACCGCAAAACACATATACTGAGAAAACCAGTCTCTCTCTGAAACGTCTCTCGCTCTCTTGGTGGTAAGTTAAGTGGCGTGCTTCACTTCTCTTCTAGCCTTGTGAAACGTTAACGCTTTTAATAGTTTTTTCACAAGCTACTATGGAACAAAACAAAAATAATTTATCTTATTGAGGTCTCATCACTTTTTCTGTCATCCATGCAAATGTGTGTGAGCTTATCATTTGCATAAACGAATGTAACGTTTTACTTGATAGGAAGTTGTTTATATCGTGTGTATGTACGTGTGAAAGTGTGCGTATGCGCGCGAGCGTCTTTGGGTTCATCATAATAGAGTTATGATTTTAAACAGACTATTTCATCTATAGTCTATTACGTGAGGTGTGACAAAAGGCCTGTCTGCCGATTTTGAGTCAGTGTCCATGTAATTTTTTGATTCCTTTTGCTATAGCTTCCTAAAAGTTTCTAGAACAAAGTTAAGGAAAATGTTTGGCTCACTCTCACCCCTAAAGGGTTGAAAACTACCCCTAAAAGGTTGGAAATATGAAACGACGCGAGGATGCATTTTGAAGCCCTGAATTTAGGTACTTATAGGTTTTTGAAGGTGCTGATTACGAGTCTGACGTCCAAAATTATATCTGACCAAAAGTGTAGTTTCTAAATGGTTGAAGCAGACTATAATCAGGGGGTGTAAGTAGGTATTAAACTTCACGAGAATGCCGGTCAAAGCCTCGAAAGTGAGTACCTATAGGTTTTTGAGGGTGCTGATTACGATTTTGACGTCAAGGGATACAGCGGACGCAAGGTTGAAAACCACCCTTAAAGGGTTGAAAATATTAAACAACGCGAGGATGTATTTTGAACTCCTGAAATTGGGTACCTACAGGTTTTCGGGGGATGTGTAACCTACATTTACTTAAACATCACAACATTAATAATATTTTAACAAAATATTACAACCCTTGCACAATAACAAACAACCGGACGCTCCGCTGATTTTTAAAAAAACACGTGCCAGCTGTAAGCAGTGAGCATCAGGTCTCTTCTGGTCTCCGTTAGAGGGTCCGTGCTTTAGCGGTCATAATTCAAAATTCAGTAAAAAAGATATATATTTCATCCATGCTTATAAAATTTAATCAAAGACAAGTCGAACAATAAACATTATATTATTTTATTAAATTAAATATTCGATTGATATAAAAAGAACCAGCAATACAGACAGTGACAGATTGCAACAGATATTCTTTTGTTTACAATAGACGTTAAAAAAATATTAACGATACTTAATTTTATTGTCAATTGGAAAAAATTTAGTTTAGTATAAATTAATGGGCTCTCAGGACCGCACCCGAACATATAATGTACGATAATAAAATCTAACTGTTGAAGCGCGTTTATATTTTTGGTCATAACTCGGTCAATTTGTAAGAAAAAATTGTTAAACAAAATGCATTTTGTAGGTAATTTAAAGAGCTACAACTGTTTATCTATTCATTATAGTCAAAATACCTTCTGTGCACTACATATTTTACCTAGAATTCAAAAAGATTTTACACGATGTCTGCAGAATACACCTTTAAACTAATGTAACTCATCAAATTTAAGTCATAAAAGAATGCAACAAAATTAAAAAATGTTGGCGTTTTATACGCTTTATTTTTTTTAAATATTAATTTCTCGATAAAACTCATTGTTACTGAGATATTTAAAAAACAAACGAAATTTGCCGAAAACCCAAGAACTTGAATTTTCTTAAAACGTTACGCGTTACTGTACAATAGGCCTACATATTTGCTTCCAAAATTTTAAGGACATTGCTAATATAATAGACAACCGAAAAGTACAGTATCTCGGCTAAATATACATATTTGACAAAATGGCGGACGTTCGTTTTTAAATTTCTTGGAAAAATTTGCAAAAACTCTGATATTTTCCTACAGAACATCGTTATTTTTCAAGTTAGACAAGTGATTCACCAACCATTGTTTAGGGAATTAATAAAGGTTTCATTTGATATTAATTTAATTACGATATAAATATTTTTCACTGAGTTATATAAGTTTTAATCATGTGATTTGATCAAAAAACGCTGAATAGGCATTTTGGTTTGACTGTATCTCAAGAATCATTTGACATAATGAAACCAAAAAAGTGGAAAATGTTCGTCTTTCAATAAGCTATAATTATGATTTGTTAGCTATATACAAATTGTTTGCAAAATGGCGATGGTTTTGAGTTATTTGCAGATTAATGTTAAAAAACGCGTTTTTTGGCAAAACTTTGAACCCTTGTAATTCGCAAACAACGCATTTTTTCGGAAAAGTGTATACCTCCTTTTTGCTTAGAATTTGATTCTTTATCGGTTACCGGGGTTAATTAAATTTTGTTTTAACCCCCGAAAATTTAAAAGGGGGCCAAAAAATGTCCTTAATTTTCTTCTATATTCTTTTATGAAGACACTGTGCAAACAAAATTCAGAAGGATCCATAAACACTGACTCAAAATCCGCAGAAAATTCCTCATGTAATAGACTACTAGTGTAAATTATGGAAGAGTCAAACTACTCTTTGACTCTTCTCATTGAATCATGGCGCCCGTCTGGTAGTCACTTCCTATATTTTGAGTATAGCCGTTTTCTAGTGAAAACAAGAAATACTTGTGGCTTCTACTTGGTATTACCTGTTACGTGACCCATACATACATTGGTGAAGATAGAAACATGAAGTTTCATCGTGACTAATGTGGCACAGGTTGGGGGGATGAGTGTATTCATACAAACGTTCGACACGTTGTTACAACGATCGCATGGATCGTCGTGGTCAAAACAGTGGCAGTGAAATATTTTAACACAAGAAAAATTGTTAGTTACGACTTTAACTACAGTTCCGATAAACAAAACTCGTATGCTACAATTCCTCAATGTTACGACTGTGAACATACTCTAACGTCACAAACAATAAATATTACGTACAAAATACATGAAGCAATAAAATATTGTTATACAACGTGTTACGTTGCCGAAAATAAAGTGTCGATTTGTATTTGTTTATTACTTTTCTTTATTTCTTTATTTGTTCTTTTCTTTTTTCATTATTATCACCTTATTATCGTTATTAACCGTCTTTCTCTTCTTAACGGATTCAAAATAATTTCTCTGAAGTATCCTGTAAGATGTTCTTACTTATTTTAGAATTTGGTGGGTTATTTTTTCATGTTTTCTGAAATCTTCATTGGTGATTACATTTAACATTATTTT
This sequence comes from Magicicada septendecula, assembly GCA_034769895.1. Lineage (NCBI taxonomy): Eukaryota > Metazoa > Arthropoda > Insecta > Hemiptera > Cicadidae > Magicicada > Magicicada septendecula. The sequence goes on along the minus strand of CM068370.1, from coordinate 284,560,161 downwards.
TCCTTATCATTTCTCCAATAGTTTGCCTTGTCGGTAATCATACAATCAGTCCCTTGTCTCTATAGTTTGTTTGGAATCCGTTTAACCATGGTCCATTATTCCCTCTGTACTGATTGTTCGGATCACTCTGGTGTGCAGAACTATTTCTCTCCTCGTGATATAGATCTTGGCTACCTTATACAGCAATCCTACTAATAATACATGTTCAGTAGTATCTAGGCCTACATCAATCATTTTATCATTTCGCTTATTAAATAAATATGTCAATTGTATATCAATCCTTGTAGCTATCCATGACATTTTATTATGCATTTTTAACTCTGGTATATTTGATGTAACTATGGATTTACTTAAGGTTTTACCCACTGTTTGGTTGTGAGTCACTTTGAAAAGTTCTATTAAGCTCCTTCTGTTCTTTTTAAAATTATCTATTTCTCTATGTTCAGTACTTAGAATGTTAACTACATTAATTAGTCCATTCTTAATCATTTCCAATTCTTCTCGTGATTTTATTTGTTCTTTTCGACATAGTTTCCTTATTTTCTTTGTCTTCATTTCAATGTGCTTAATATTCTCTTTGTTTCTGTGTTGTTTATTTTCAGATAACATTACACCTTTGTATTCTTTAATTTCCTTACTACCTTCTATTTTATGATTTACTGGTTCAATGTTCTTATTTGATGCTTCTTTAATACTTTCGGAAGTGCTGTCTAGTGTTTCATTGACATTTGCAATCTTTTCATTTGTTTTGAATTTTCCACATTCATTTTCCTCAAATCCTCCTTAGTACTTACGTTTGTACTGTTAATTTTCTCATTTATTTCCTCGATTTTACTTTCCAAGTTCTCATTCATTTCCTCAAATCCTCTTTAGTACTTTCGTTCGTACTATTAATTTTCTCATTTATTTCCTCGATTTTTTTCAAGCTTTCATGAGTACTGTTTATTTTTTCCTCCTGTTTCCTAAAGTTGTCATTAGTTTCTTCTTTATTCTTATCCAATTTTTCATTTATGCTGTTCACCATTTCCGTGAATTTAGTCCAATCCGGTCCTCCTCTGGCTTCCTCCTTGTCACCCGCCTGTTGTTCCATTTCGGTGTCCAGTACTGTTTCTGTCTCTTCTTCCCGTCTACCTTCTTCCGTTTCTTGGTCTTCTGCCAACCTTTTCGACACTCCTCTTGTATGCATTTCTGTTTTTCTAACAGTCGCCAGATAAAATTAGGTTTCCCGTACCGTTAGTAATTACGCTAGGATCGGTAATGTCCCCTAACTTCAGCCTCACTGGTTGGACGCCATCTGTTATACAACGTGTTACGTTGCTGAAAATAAAGTGTCGATTTGTATTTGTTTAGTGAAAAAGAATTGAGAAAAAAAATGTATCCTGCAAGGGTAAAAACCGCTTTTTTGCGGAAATCGATTTCAGCTTCGACCGGCTAGACGTCTTGTTCGCAGGTTACGCAGTCTGGCTCGTTCGTTTGTTCACACTCCTTGCCGCTGCCTGTAATTTTTCTGAAACTGAGCTAATATTTCTACAAATAACAACTCTTTTTGATCAGATTGCCGACATTTATTCTTATTTTATTTATTCAAGACTAAAATAGTCGACCTTTTGGACGAACAAGGTCATAGTCGGGACGACTCGGGTGCTCAATTCGATTGTACACGTATACAAGCTTTATTAACATACATACATACATCCTCGGGGCTACAGCCCAGTCCGGGCCCTGGCCTCCAAAAGAAATCTTCCCCACTGGTCTCTACTCCCGGCCAATGTCCACCAGTTTGCTGCACCCAGCCTCACTGCCTCCTTACCAACCTGGTCCAGCCATCTTGTACGCGGCCTTCCCTTCCTTCTCCTTCCCATCGGCAAATAATTGATCACTCTTTTTGGGATTCTATCCTCCGCCATTCTCTGCACATGACCAGCCCAACGCAATCTGTTAATTTGTATGAGTTGCACGATCGGAAGATCTTTAAACCTTTCGTACAACTCTCGATTATGCAGTCGCCTCCAAATGTTGTTTTCCCTCACAGGGCCATAGATTCTCCTCAGTACCCTCCTCTCAAAAACGGATAGTCTCTGCTCATCTAGTTTTTTTAACACCCAGCATTCCGAGCCATACATCAGGACTGGTCTAATCAAGGTCTTGTATAGGGAAGCTTTATTAAACATTAACTTAAAAAAAATAATAAAAATCTCAGGGTTCTGGGTTCTTTAAGACTGCTATTGAAGTCAGAAATGCAAATAACAAGTACAATACATCAGAAATGTAGGCAAAATTAAAATCTTATTAACTAGTATTACAATAAAATAAAGTTTGGTTGCTAGGTAACGGCGAATTTTTTGTCCGCTAGGGTTAGCAGTGAGACGGACAAAATGGCCGCTGATGTAGTCAACTGACAACGCTATCCGGAAATGTCCTCGCACTGTCCTTTTGGGAATAAATGATTTTTAATGTGTTCACAGTTTTAATGTAAGTTTATTTCTTTTGTCGTCACTTGTGTTCGGTTTGTTGGTGTTTGTTGAGTTAACCTGAGTGTTGTGTTTCGTAGTTGTAGGTTATTTATAAACTCAAGTAATCTCAACCACACAGACGTGTTCGAATTTTGCCTTCACTTTTAGTGATCGAAGTTTTTCTATTTCTTGGTGTTTTCATCCGTTAATGGCAGTTAGTTTATTCCTTTCTTTTACATAGCAATTAATACTTTGATTTGCAGTTGTTTATACTGCTCTACTCGTTCAAAAACTGATTCCTTGTTTTACATTAAATTTTTTATTATACAGAGCTCATCTGCCCTCTCTTGAAGTTAGCAATGGAATAATTATTTTTCGTTTCTTCGTCAACGGTCTTGCCCAAGAAACTCTGGCCTGCTATTGGTTAATACCTGTGAACTCTGGTGATCACATGACTAGTTTACAAAAATCAAATATCTTTACACCTATGCTAAAAAATACTTCCTTCCTAGCTTTAAATCATATTAATTTTGAGTTACTTAGTGGTTTTCCTTGTAAAATTATAAGTATTTTGATACCTCATTTTACATGAGTTGGTCATTATAAAGGATGATTTCTCACCTTACAAAATTCTAATTTTGAGCCTATACTTTAATTATACGTTTGTTATATCACTTTACAATTTTTTAACTTAATCTAATATGTAATATTACTATTAAAACAATTACGTTCATCACATAAATTTTGTCCCTTTCCTGTTTTATCACATCGGTTTACTAATCTACTCATTTCTGACATTATTTCCTTTGTGGCCTAGGCCATCAATAGCATTTCATTAATATATTCTAAATTATATTTATCATTACCTAGGTTTTTGGTTTTGAACCCTTTTTCCTGAGTTACATCTAATTACATGAGTCTTGACCCTTAACATTTTTTCACAATAGTTACAATGAAATCTTTTGACATATTACTTAAAGTAGTGTTTACATGGCCAAGTTTACAATCATAAATTAACAAATAATATAATTAGAACCAAATCTTTTAACATGTTACCTTTAAGGTATTGCCTTCATTTACAAATTCTACATTTATAAATTGACAAACAATCATAAACTACTTGGTGTACCATACTTCCATCCCATCAATCTTATCAAGCATTACTGGCTAATGAATAGATTATTGTTCATAGGTCCTGGTTTCTAGTACACAATTTTCTTACTTTGCCAGTAGGCTCAAACTAACTTACAATGTAGTTTATAAAAATGTTAATAACTATAGGTTTTGGTATAGAACACAAATACAACTACTGTACTTACACCGAAGCCTTCACTAACATCTCAATCTGAGATGAAACCCTTCACCACAATTCACTTTTGGTGTTATTTATGGGTTTTCCTTTTTTAAAAGTAATTAACCCGCACTTATGCTGTCACCACTCCACTGACACTTATTGTATTTATAACATATTTGAATAATAATAGGGATCATTAATTTTTACAGTTCTTTTCTGTTTAATTAGTGACTACCCTTGTTCCCCACTCTCTTACATCAACATTCTTTTAACAGGTTTGTATTTTATGATTTATTATACATTTATCTTGTTGTTGCATCCTCTTCGTTCATATTATATTATACATTTTATTTGCTTACAGCACTCTTGTATTGTACTTTGTTATTTTTATTACATTTTATGTTCCAGTTTTTTTAAAAGTTTATTATTCATTTAAATTGGTAGAATGATTGATCCTACCCATTCTGACTTCTACTGAATTGAGCAATTCTTTATTTAAAACAGGACTATCATTATGTCGCGTTACAATATGCACGTCACTAATTACGATCATCTGCACACAATAATCCACTATAATCACTTTATACTGTCATTTCTTCTAGCGGAAAAAGCAAATTAGGCCAGATAAGTGCTGCAAAGTTAGAGGTATATCAAATTATATCATTTAATTTCTGCTCTGATAAATATTATACAAGAGACTTTTCTGATATCGTTCAACATATCAACAGTCTGGTGTCTCTCAACGCACGTACACACAAATTATATTAGTTCAGAGTTTTCAGTAAGATTTTGCCTCACGAATGTCCCATTACTATCCCAGTATAAGTCACATCCTACTACGCAACAGGAATAACGTTGCAAGTTGTGGTAAACTCTTACTCTACTTTACACGATCGCCGTCGTTATACTATAGCACAACATATACAAACCCAAATGTGTATGTAAACTCGTGTGATTCATTCTTCGCTTTACATCGTCTATGACATTATAAAGAAACTTGACGGAGCGAAGCGCTGGAGATGATGACGTTTGGCTTTATTCAAGTGGCAGAGCGTAAAGCAAACAGACGTGGCAGGGAAATCTCGTCCGCTTCTTGTGAACGTCGTCTGGCGCGTGTTAATGGTCCGTAACGAGTTGGATAAACAAAGAAATCGCTATGGCGATGGCAATGGAAAACGTGAGTAAACGAAATCACGTCGTACGCTTTACCTTTGAAGCAGGAAATTTTGCTGTTTTGAGTTTCAAATTGCATTACGTCTGTTGGACGGTTTTATACGATTGTAGACGTTTGTTAGTTGAAGCATGTTGAGATAAAATTTCCAGTTCGATATTTGTCATGTACGTCGTTCACACTGTGGTGTAAATTGTTCAACATGACTCAATGTGTTTGTGCTACATCTTTTCTTTCTGTGAACTCATGAAAAATGTATTTTGAATCTAATGCTAGTATTCAGTGATATTTTATTTGGATGTTGAGAACATTGAGGGTAATTTAGATTTTCTTCTCCTTTGAACTTTAGCCAAGAGACTGAAGGCTGGTCATCTTAAAACTCAGATTATTCTCTCATTATTTACAAATTCTTACAGTTTAAACCAATTTTTGAAGCTACTTGGTCCAAGATCACTGTTGCTGCTTTTTTGCATAAACGTTTCCCACAGAGTATTCCCTCTGTGACATATTCCCATGCTAGTGACGTAATTATTGTGGTAACTATTAAGGACAGCTTAGTGTCTCTGTAGCCGAGACGTCCTTCTAGTAAGTTTATTTCTACACGATTTCTTCTTTAAGTATCCTTCAAAAGCACAACATATTCTCAATGCATAATTATAAAAATTCTGTACATTATTCTGCAGTAGCAGGTGTTTAAAGCGTCTATCATTTCAAATCTATCTTCCTGCTAAAACCCATACAAGACTACGTTTTGTACAAAGTTCTAATTCAGATTTTTACTTAATTTGAACCTTATATTTCTAGCAGCTTATACCTTTTCTTCTCTTTTCAGAACAGGCAGGATGTGTGAGTAGTAAGTGTACAAATTTGGTACAGTTACACCTATTAAGCACAGTTTCTGATATACATTTCAATTTATCTTGTTGAATTTATCTCTTACTAGACACAAACCTGACTTTTCATATGTTCCTTTCCTTACGATTGTTTTTTTAAAGTGCTTAAACTTAGAGCACTAACATACAGATTTACAGTAGGATCTTTGTTTACATTTTTTTATTCAATTGCAAAGTTGACTAGGGACCCAGGCTAAACTGTTTTTACATAAAGTAGTTGAATCTGAGACCTGTTGACAATTTTGAATTTTCTGTCTCATGGGATATTTTAAGTTAGCATCACAAAGGTTTGTAATTATTACATGAATATTATAGATCACTTTTTAGTAGAGAAACAAAAATGTATTACTTCTTTACTTAATTTTTCTTCATTATATTTGGTCTCCAGTCGCAGTGAAATTGAAATAAATAAATACCTTTTTCTTTATCCGTGCTGCGACTACGTCTTTGATGTCTTACGACATGTTTCGGGAACACGTTCCCATCATCAGGTAAAATTGTTTTTTCTTCTAGTTCATAACGAACGTGTCAAGAATATAATAATTAAAACACATCAACACATAAACACATAACACAATGACTATGATAGAACTCAGTCCACGTAACAGTGCGCACTGCCGTACTATAACTGACCACGTAATCAAACTATATATTCGGCTGGTGTACACAAGCGTTATCACTCTTCAATACAGTATCATATAAACAGTGAGATTTAAATGTTAATTGATCATTAAGCAGTATGTTTGGTTGAAATAAAAGCGCTTTATATATTTCATATTCTTCCATGGCATCCATGTATCGGCTCTTACTGCATATATGTATGGGCGTAAAGTTATCCGTGAAACCACTATAACTGTGATTGCTGTTTACCAGATGTAAAGCAAAGTTGGATTTGATTGACTTGATGTTCCTTTTTGGCAAATGTTCTTTATATCTGTCTTTAAATTTCCTGCCCGTTTGTCCTATGTAGAATTTATCATAGCAGGCACCCGCATTCACAGGTTTGCCAAAAATACATAAGGACAACATGCCAATACGTCCCTTAGTTAACTACACGTCGGCACCTGGGTACAAAATCGCAAAAAAACTTCAACATATAATAAAAAACAGTATAAAGCTAGAGAATAATCATAGTATCAAGAACAATAAAGATTTCATAAACAAAATTAATTCCATCGACTTATTACCGAGTTATAAGCTGGTTTCTTTTGATATTGTCAATTTATACACAAATATACCTATACAAGAAACGATAGAGATTCTCCAAAACAATTTACTTAATACGGCAATATTAAATCAACAGGAAATTAACGAATTAATCTTGATATTACGAATAGTGTTGAAACAAAATTATTTTACATTTGACGGCAAGTTTTTTAAACAAGGAGAAGGGTTAGCCATGGGGTCTCCTTTAAGTGGATTACTGGCAGATATATACCTTAACTTTTATGAAAATAATTATCTGCTATCTAACTGTAACAGTTACCACGATAAAATTATCTCATACACGCGATATGTTGACGATACGTTCATGGTTTTTAATGGCACTTGTAGACAAATGGACATGTTACTCAAATACATGAACAACATAAATAACAACATAAAATTCACCATGGAAGTAGAAAATGAAAATTGCCTAAACTTTTTAGACCTTTCTGTTCGAAGAAACGCTGATTGTATCACATATAAAATATACAGGAAACCTGCTACCACGGATATAACTGTCCATGCTGATTCATTCCACCCATATACACAGAAAATGGCCTCTTTTAATGCTTTCGTAAATAGACTTTTAACTATACCTATGAACCAGGAAAATTTTAAAGATGAAGTAAATATTATTAAACATATAGCTGTCAATAATGGATATAAAAGTGATATAATAGATAACTTAATTCGCAAACGAAGGAATAAAATGGAAAGAAAATTAAAATTAGATGGTAAAAAGAACCATTATATTTCAGTTGAATATACTAATGTGATTCCTAATATAATAAAAAATGAATTAAGAAAATTAGACATCATCGTGTCCTTCAAAACTACCAATAACATATTGAACATATTAAAACCTCGAACACAAAAAACAACCGAAAACAGTTCTGGCATATATAGAATCCAGTGTAGTGAATGTGATAAATTCTACATAGGACAAACGGGCAGGAAATTTAAAGACAGACATAAAGAACATTTGCCAAAAAGGAACATCAAGTCAATCAAATCCAACTTTGCTTTACATCTGGTAAACAGCAATCACAGTTATAGTGGTTTCACGGATAACTTTACGCCCATACATATATGCAGTAAGAGCCGATACATGGATGCCATGGAAGAATATGAAATATATAAAGCGCTTTTATTTCAACCAAACATACTGCTTAATGATCAATTAACATTTAAATCTCACTGTTTATATGATACTGTATTGAAGAGTGATAACGCTTGTGTACACCAGCCGAATATATAGTTTGATTACGTGGTCAGTTATAGTACGGCAGTGCGCACTGTTACGTGGACTGAGTTCTATCATAGTCATTGTGTTATGTGTTTATGTGTTGATGTGTTTTAATTATTATATTCTTGACACGTTCGTTATGAACTAGAAGAAAAAACAATTTTACCTGATGATGGGAACGTGTTCCCGAAACATGTCGTAAGACATCAAAGACGTAGTCGCAGCACGGATAAAGAAAAAGATATTTATTTATTTTAATTTTTCTGCATACTTTATCTTTTGTTACTTTACTTACTTATCTTTTTTATCTTAATTGTTCCTTACTTTAAGCTTACTATTATTTATTATAAAAACGCAAACTTTTTTATTATTACGTATTCCTATTGTTACACACTGTATTTCGAAGAATATGACGAGTTAAATCTAATATATTCTGCTACATGTGTTTATATACATTTTCCCAATCTGCTTATTTGAACCAGACATAGACATAGTGTAGTCTAAATTTTATAGGCTTAATTTTTTAATTTTCTTACAACAATATGACTCTAAGGTATCCTACGATATCCCTCATATATCTAAATATAAACTACTGATCCTCTTCCCAGTAACTACGGTTTCGACAGGACTATAAGGAAGTGCTTATATAGTCTTTCTGATTCAAAGTGATGACGTATATTTGACTTTACCGACTACAATATTTTATATTCGTTAATGTAAATATCCTCCATACAGCAGATAACAATGTAATTCTCTTATCCTTACTCCTTATTGCAAACTTGTCACTCAGATTTGTTTGTCACTCTGATACCACTAATATTTCTTTTAGAATTACTTTTGAATATTTAACTACCAATTCACATTTGTTGATTTATTCGGGTCTCAAATGATACCGAGTACAAATTTTTACCAAAGGAAAGTAATAGGCTAAGCAAAAAAGAAGTCGGCAACGAATTTTCTTATAATTCAGTACTATAAATATTATTATTAGTAATTAGGCTATATTAACTTTGCTAAGCAAAGAAAATGCTTGTCTTCCTGCTTAGAATTATTATCCTGCAGCGATTCTTATATTCTCAGGGTACGCCATCAGACTTGGAGTTGTGAGTCAGAATCGGGTTGAGAGACTAAATGAATTTAACTTGCAACGGAGTCATAATGCTCATTACTACACCATTCGAATACCAATTAAAAATTTGACGCCACTTAAAATGTATAATATGCGGGATATATAATAATAATTTAATAATACATAAAATAACAATAATATGATATAATGTATAAAACATATATATATATATATATGTGTGTGTGTGTATATATGTAACTCGCTTTATAATATTTATAACTGGATTAATAATGATTTGCATTAATTACATACATACATTAATGTATCACTTTCTACATACGTAACTCAAAGTTTCTTGCAGCAATTATATAATATTGTGATATTATTCGACATAATTTATTTCTTCTGCAAGTTGTGTATTTCGTTTTTGTCGCTTCAATACCTGACGCACGTTTTACTGAAAAATATCAGCATCATCAGAGTTTTGTAAGTAAATCAATAACAATCGAAACAATTCTATGTTAATATAGAAACTACCGAATAATCGAATTTGTTTCGATTTTAATGTAAAATAACCTCTGATGAGGCTGATATTTTTCAGTGAAACATGCGTCATGTATTGAAATGACCAAAACGCAATACACTACTTGCAGAAGAAACTATGTCGAATAATATCACAATATACATTAATCTATCTATATACATTAATTACATTATAATTATTTGTAATTATTTAAATTAATTAATATGTAATAATTGTTTTTGTTTTTTAAACTTCTAGGGTTTTGCAACCATATGACACTTTTCCTGGGGTTTATTACTTTAAACTTATATATTTTCGAGTATTCAGACCATTCCAATTTGATTATCGCATTATGTACACTGGACTGCTCTTTTCAGGTGTGATGGGCTCTTTTATTATTTGAATTTTTTTTTTATTTTAAAGGATGAAATGATGACTCTTGTACCTCAGGGCTGCAGCACATAAAAAACAACACTATAGACATCGTAATTCCATGATATCTAATGAGTAAGTCCGGGGAGAGTTGCATTTATCACAAGTCGTCGTAAACAGTACGTCAACACCCTCTATGGATTTTGCATATGCCGTTCTTGTGTTCTTTTTAATGTATTTTCATGATAAAATATGTATAATATTTACCGTATTTCTTCCGTCGCGTGACTTCGTGTTGCGTTCGATTGATTTACGCGTTTCGAAAAATATGTTTCGTCTTCAGAAATAAAAATTCAATCTTAGCGAGGTCGTTAAATATTAAAATTGCAAATATTGGAAAACAATTCCAAACATATTCGCGTTACGTGAGTGCGCACTCGAGTCGGACCGATGTCTTTTAAGTATTTTCATGATATTTGTTACACAGGCTACTCCAGCTATGCATGCTATTGAAAATGTTTTTGTTACTTTTCTTACAACTTTTTGAAAAGCATTGTTTATTAATGTTAATTTTCGCGTTTGTTTTACAGTCTAACAACTTTCATAGCCATTCTACTTGTGACAGCTTTTATTTTATTTCTTCTTCTTCTGTTTTATAATTGTGGTCATTATTTGTTGACATGTATTCAATAATGTTTAGTTTCTATTCGGTCACTAGTAACGTGCTAAATTGAACTAAGAGATACCTACACAGTTATATGCCAGTTATCTCAAACATTGTTCCCGGAATCTGTCACATACTTTGTTTTATTCATTACTACAGGACACAATGTTCTAAGTAAATCATCGACCCGAGTGTGATGTGTCCACTAAACTGTGGGACAACAGACGGATATGGAACGCCGCTGAATAATTGACAGCGTCCTGTTTAACAGCCGCCCGGACAGACGTGCGTGGAAATTTTAAATCGACAGTGAAAAAACTAAATCCAATTTAGTAGTTAGTACTTTATAATATTAATGCGTCCTCACAAAAATACGAGTCCTAGCACAATGCTCACGGTGACTTTGTTTTTCTGGAACTAATTATCATAACATTAGCAAATAACTTAAATAAACTGTTCAATTCGAAACGTAAAATTCTATTTTAGACATATCGCCGTAGATATCAGCGAACAGATAACTATGTACTTAGAGTTATCCTTTTCACTCTCCTCTGACCACTGCGAAGCCCATTACTTACTACTGTAATGGTTTTTTATAACGTAATAATGATTATTAAAAATAATTAGTATTTCTAATTTTACACATTACTGAATTACGTAAGGTACTAGACCATAATTAAAAGTTTGACTTCAGTAGTTTCCTTTTTTGGGCAGGGGGGGATTTCCACATGTTGGTACGTTGATTATTTATATTCAGCTAATTACTACGAAACAGGATATGTACAGTTGTAATTAGATAACTTCCAATGTGTAAACAAACATACATTCACTCTGTTTCTCACTAGGAAATAGACATTCATAACTCAGATTATTCAATAAAACACCAGTCGTTGACTTGAAAGAGAGTACTGTTTTCCAAACTGTTTACGGCTGGAAAAGTAGGCCTGCTGTTACGCTGTGTAGGCCCGTGACGCTTTGTACTCATTTTGTGCGCAATAGGATGAAGCAATGCTCTCCGATGTTTCGACCGTTCTGCGCCTTCCGGAACGTGGTTCATTATTCTACAAGAAACTCCCATAATTTCGTAGCGTTACTACGACTCAGAGGCAAAGTAGAAATTGCAGTTGTGGAAACAACCGGACAATTGTAGCGGTGAGCTGTGTATTGCAAATCGAAGAGATAAATCGTATTATTTAGGATTCAGCGTGCCTTATTTGACAGCGCTAATTTATTACTTTGGGCGAACATTTTTAACTGGTGACCTGTATTATGTATTGTGACATTGTATCTTGAACGTGTAACTTGGAAAATAGTTGTATTGTATTGTTTATTAGAACTGCTATTACCGCTGCGATTGACGAATTCTCTGGTGTCCCATTATTTCATTTCACTGTTTAAACGCGATGATATCGTTGCAACAATAGTCAAATATGCGTTATATAATTATGTTCTCATGTAGGATTTACAAAGACAGAAGACGAATAAATCATGGCAAAATAAAAAATGGAACACAAATACATAACACACGAACACACACACACACACACAAATTATATCATAAACGAAACTAGGTTTTTTTTCTCAAGTGTACTTCACCAAGAGTATTCGACATCGCATACTGGAGTATAGAGTATACGCATTATTTGTGCTGAACCAATATTTATTTGACAGAACAGAACCGAGAGTACAAGTGAACAAGTGTAACTTGAACAGAGTATGCAATGCGGAGCCGCAGGCATGTGTACGATCGGAGATTATGAAAACATCGCAGTGACCACAGAACACGTAGCGAGAGACTACACTAACTCCACTCTCCCTTCTCGCTCTAGCTCTCTCGCTCCCTCGCTCTCTCTCACTCACTCTCTCGCTCACACACACACTCTCTCTCTCTCTCTCTCTCTCTCTCTCTCTCTCTTCGCTTACCCTGTCTGTCATGTTGGCAAGACGTTAAGCCGAGCGTTATCCCCTTTACTGTAATCATTCTATACCTTTTTATAGCGGTAAACATCGTTTTTGAAGTTTTAGGTTTCATTACTCTCGTGTCTGTTACTACAATACAATTTAAAGATTAACACAATTTATACAATTGATAATTATACTTCATTTCGTTTACCTATTGTAATTTTCTAGCAAAAACATATTACTGTACTGTCGTCCAGACCATTTTATTCGACAATCAGCAATATATTTTTTCTCCAACTTTTCTCTTAGATTTTGGTGCATTCTTAATTTTATTTACACCTGCTTATAGTGTTTCAAAACCAAACGTTTCTAGCAAAAAGATAAAAATGTACATAAAATCAAGATAATGATTTTTGACCATACAGTTCAGAAATGTAGTTGCGTATGTAAGCGTGTATCTATGTAAGTAGGCCTATATATGTTATGTATATACACATGTACGAATGAACGAGTATACTTATTTGTGCTCATATCTACGTACTTATAGTACATAAGTATGTTTATATATAATTTTGTGAACATATTCTTATATTTCCACATGCAATTATGTTACATGGTGAATTCATTATACTTGTCGCATGCAAGTTCTTATTTAGTTCAAAGAAAAAACTAGATCACTTGTTTGGCACACGTAATCACTAAGTCAATGATTTTGATAGCATCCCTTTGAAGATTAACCGTAGATCTCAGTTCCAGTTTCAAGAATTCTCGGAGTGAAGGAAGTAGTAGTATTTCATAGCGTTTAGAAAGACCATAGGACCACCTGAAACAAAGTTACGTTCTTGGTTGTTGTTCTTAAATGCCTTTCGGGGGAATGATTTCTCAACGGGAACAGAAGACATTTTAATATTTTGTGGAATTGTTCGTATCCGCAAAAGACTGATGGGAACCACTTGGTGAGCCCACATGTTAGGGAGAGTAATATTTTCTCACACAAAACAGGTCAAAGCACTTCCGCTGGACGCGGAAAGGCTGTAAGTTGAGTACAGCAATTAACCGCCAATCGACAGTGCCAGGCTAATGGGGAGAATACAGAGATAAATCCAATTGCTTCGTTGGAGCTGGGTAGGCTCGGCCTCAGTGAGGCAAGTGCAGTCTGCCATCTGTAAGCAGTGAACTTGTCCAGCAGTGACCCCTAAAGTTATTTAAGTATGACGGATATATTTATGCAATTTTAATCAATATGTGTTTTCTTTAACCGACAAACAAAGTTACCTGACACAAAAATGAGACCAGTAGAGCTAATCATGTGGAATGGATTATTGGCTGAGAAAATACAAAAGAGAAAGAAAATGCGGAGGGGAGAGAGAGAGAGAGAGAGAGAGAGAGAGAGAGAGAGAGAGAGAGAGAGAGAGAGAGAATAAACCGACACTGCAATGCATGCAGTAACGCGACAATGTCAATGAAAGAAGCAGATACATACACACGTTCATGGTGTACGAGCGTAACGGCAAAATTCATTAATACGACGTTGTATGAAGTAAGAGTTGCTTCAAGACGAAGAAGAGGAATGAAAAGACTTGTGAGAGTCTTTTGACGAAAAGTTATGTTCGCTGACGGCGGCTTATTGTGTTCACAATACCGTGATAAACGTTTCATATACTTTCAGCGCGTTATTAAAAACAAATATTTTACTTCCATACTCGTGCGCCGAGCGTCTCGTCGTATACCTACTGTTGACACACACACCTTGCTCTATCAACTCTGAAAACAAAAGGCAACCGTACTGGGCTTGTGTGTGTGTGTGTAATAACATAAATACAATAGAGTTTCAAATATATTCTACAATCTAGCAACACGTACTACTCACAAGGTTGTCTGAGAAAGCTTACACGCCTTTGACATATCAAGTGTTATCCGATACTTATTTCGTACATGCAAAGAGAAATAGTATAGGCCTATCTGTACATAGGTAAAATGAATATATTCACGGCCCCGTTGTAAGAAAATTAGTAAGTGTGCCCATAATAATAATAATATTTTTATAAGGGGAAAATGCTTTATTCACCGTCAGATAAAACCGTGTTTCCCCTGGTGTGTGGGACTCTCACCAACTAAAAAACTCACCTCAGGTTTTCAGGTATTCATATCCATCCTGGAATCACTTAGCGTATTAATAATAATAATTTTTGAAAAAGCAGGCAAATAGAATATTGGATAGCGAAGTGGTAAGAGAGAGAGAGAGAGAGAAGAATAACGCGAAGACTGAAGCAAGTGGTGTAGTTGGAAGGATAGAAGTCACAGACTTGCGTTGTCGGAACGTTTAATAACAATATTTGTCTATTTGTTACGAATCACATTTCATTCATATTATTGTTAATTCCGAAATACCCATTTAATGGCGTGACATACTCAGTGGTAAACTCAGCTTAGATCTTCATTCACTATTGGAAGTACGTAACTGTAGAAGCCAGCAGGATTATGGGTCTTCAGGTAATACCACGGAGGTAGAAATCCTTCCATATAGTGGGAATTCGATTAGGGACACTATAATATCAGACTCTTTCCCGTATGTAACGTAGATAACTCTCAAACATCCACACAGACTGTATCAAAAAAAAAAAAACAAAAGGCGTAGTACAATGAACTGATTCAACCAGTTTGTAATACACGATGTTGACACATGTGCAATTAACAATATTTAAATGATCAGACCCTTGAAGCGTTGGCATGCCGATATACCGATAGAGTAAACAAAGATTTAGAAATAGCAATGAGACTAAATACCACGTACGCAGGAAAAACTCTTGCTTACGGCATTTATTTATTTTTATTTTTATTTTAGTCTGATCAATATAAGTAATAAGGAATATGAATATGACATAGAGTACAGACAGTATAGATCGGTATGCACATGCACACGCTGTCTTGTAGATGACATGCATCCTATGAAGCACATGCTTGAGGAACCTAATGAGTAACGAGAATATGTGCTGCAGGGTCACTGATACAGCTCAAAACTGATGGACAAAATCAAACAGTCAGAATTAGAAGAGGAAAAGATCCTGCTGATTGAGGAACATCAGCGAATAGCCAAGCGAATCCTGAGGAAGTTTGGTAAAGGAATTTCAAGAGCAGTTCAGGACTCGTGCAGAATCTCCCTGTCTCTCTTTCCCTCTCTCTCTCTCTCTCTCTTCGCCCTCTCACGTCCCCTACCCAACATACACTCACACTCTTACAAGTATGCACTACTGTAAGTATATACGCTATATGCCGTACAGGCATGTGCCATAAAAATTGTGCAAACACCGTCAGATCAAATATTTGTATATAACACACTCTTGGATATAGTACGGTTGCCCTTTTGTCTTTACGTGTCTTTTTCTACCCTTTCTCACTACGTGACACAACTTTAAAAGGGAAATCCAACATTACGAACTCTGCACGATAATATAAGGAGTTATATATATTTCTTAATGTATTACGTTTACACAGCATATCGTTTTTAATATATATAGTCATACCAGTGCATATTTCGATATCCGTAATCTCAGTTTTTCAGATATGCTCTTACTATATTATCAGAAAATCAATTAGGACAATATAATATCAGACCTTGCAAAGTAAAAGTGAGTAGCGGTATATTTCATTTTTAAAAAGTCAGAAGAACAATTATATAGTAGAAAGAACGGATGTAACAGTCATCTGTAAAACACCGACATCTGCACGATTATGAATATTTATAAAACCAATCCTTGAAGCGTTGACATGCCGAATAATATTTTGAGGAAGTCGTGACAGATTTTTGGAACAAGAGAATTAGCACGTTTACTCTGATCTCTTCTGTAATTTGGTTTTCCAGTACCATAGAAACTGTTACAGTAACAGGTGATTCTTTTCACAGAACTCTTGTGTTGAGCGTTTTGCCGTACTTCAAACTTCAAATAAAAAACGCTAAACAAGACTTCTTTCTTGAGGCTATCGAGTTACACGTGACACACGACGTCATCCAACACCAACAGAAGGCTAATTTTCCGATTACCAACACCAACATCAACGTCCAGCATCAACAGGCGGCTACCAACTTGTCGACAAGACAAAGATCAGAAATAAGATTAAAATGATTGAAATTAACTGTTTACCAAGAAAACTGCAATGCCGGTACTCACGCCTCAATTTTTAATCTTCTAACAAAATTTTCAAACTCGCTCAACTAATATTTTGGACAATGTGGCTTCTGATAGACGTGTTAAAGGAAATGCAAGCATTTTAAAGCACTGGTATCAGTTGTTAGCCCTAATACTTAGACGCGTTCGAAATCCATAAATACCAATTTCACTTTTCGCGGATCCCGCTACGTAATTGAAAACTTAGAAATAATTACTATATGCCGAGTAACTTCTGGAATTTGATACGTGTAATTTACATTTAGTAATAATGGAATTAGGTTTAGCATTGATCGTCTATAACATAGACCACCCTTATAGAGGTCAATCAATATGTCCATTCATATAATATACAATGAGATAGGTTTCCAATTAGCTGTGTTGTCAAATAGGTTTTTTTGCATTGTATAAAGTGGCATTGTAATAAAGCTTTTTTTGCATTTATAGTATTTCGGCTGGAGTTCTTATGAACATATTTAACATTGGTATGAAATCCAAATCACTTGTCGCTATGACCAGTTATTGCCCGAAGTATTTGATTTTGAACATTATTATAAGCCCCTGTTAACATTAAAAATGTAATGTCAGTTGACGCGGCAGCCAGTCAACCTTCTGGATAATACTGCCCGTCGTTGGTTGCCCTCGATCTACGTTGGGTGCACTAATGCAGATCAGTAGAAACACAGTCCGACAGAATGTTCTCATTTTGCATCCCCGACTGCCTGCATTTTGTTTGTTTTCCAATTTAAATTAAACAAAAATGGAAAAGCATTAAATTTAAAACGTCTACATTCGAGAACGTTGACTCAATAATTCCTTTGTGTGCACTGTTCGTTCAGAAGCGCTCACAGGGTTTGCTAATTTCCGTGTGTTGTTTAAACCAATACAGTTGATCTCGCCTTATCAATAATTCGTGCCGTGATTGTACGAACAGTTTTAGTTTATTCTGCCTCTCCCTCTTTCTGTCTCTCCTTCTCCCTTACTCGTTTTTTTTTGCCTCTCTTTCGGTCGATGATTTGATTGTGGTAGCCGGCAGCGCCAGCGTTCCCGTGGAAAATCGTTAAAACACTAAATAAATGATTACCGTCGTGTATACGTGCGTGAATCAATGCCACATTGTGAGTCTAACCGGACGTGTTCATGTCCAGACTTGTTTCCAGTTTAGGGTTTTTAAATCACCCTTAGCCTTATATACATACTACGTGAAACGTTTGTGCCTCTGCAGACAAATGCTTTACCTATACTAATGATCTAATTCATAAAATGTTAATGAACTTTGTATTTTAAGTTATATTTTAAATTATAGTCTTACAAATATAGTATGTGTTAAAAAGTTTGGGAAGTTCAGAGACATCAGAAATAAACAAAGAATTAAATTGGGGAATTATATGCGTTACAGACGAAATAATAATTCTTTAAAATAATATTTATTTGAATAATGAGATGAGTTTTGATATCTAAGGTTCCTTTTTACAAACAAAAAAATGAACAAGCACATTAAATTAAAACCGTTATTTTAAGCACAAACTGTTGTTATTGATGACAAAAAGAAGGTGATTTTAAATATTTAGAACACACAAGCAAAATTTTACATATGTAGAAGTCTGCTTAGATTCGATCATTATATGGGTAATGACAAAAAGTTTCAAGGAATTACTCAAGGTTTTTGAGATAAAATAAAAAAACTTTACGGCTCACTTGCAAACGATGGTTATTGCATTTATTTCATAAGAACGAGCTATGAATTCGACCAGGTATCGACGAGAGAAAATATTTTAAAACATTTAAATTCACTATGGCTACTCTTGTGTAGGCGCATAGCGCGACATGAGGACTGTAAAACAATTCTGGAATATCGATGCGTGGAAGGCTAAAGGAAATGACCAAAAAACGTGAAAGGTATATAATAAATGATACTAAAGCCAAGAGAGTGAGAAATTAGAAAAGGGAAATAGATTGTTAAGTGGAATAGAAAATTATTTAGAAGGCTAAAATCCACAGTGTTGTAGGGCCGAGAAAGAATAAGAAGTAAAAAATCTCTCTTAGATTTTCAGTTCACGTTCCAATGTTACTGCAGTTCGTGTGTACATTTGAGTAAAAGGACTCTAGATTGTTTTAAAACCATTATTTGACGTATTTAAAAAAGAAACGTTTATTACAAGACACGTGTTTCTATAAAAACAGAAAGACAAAACGAACACGAAGAGGAAAAGCTATTAGATGAATTAAAAATGAAGGACAATTTTTTTATATTAGATAAATAATACTCCACATTAAACATAATTCGTGGTGTGTCTTAATATTATAATATATAATCTTTTTCTGAAACACTTGAACTAGAATTCAGAAGAACAATGTTAGCTGGGTGTACGCCGTAGGATTAAAATTTTGTGTGGATGTAGATTGGGTAAAGCCGTAAAAGCCAACAAGCTCCAGACATGTTAATTGGAAATACCGGAAAGTATATTCAAAGCGGACAGAATATATTGTTACGCCGGTTTACTCGATCGTCGTATGTACAGTGGAAACAAAATCAAGACACCAATTAAGTCACTAATTACCAGCTTTAATTTTTACAGTTAAACAGTTCGTAATTAACAACACAGTCTACTACAACAAATCAAATAAAAATTGTTCACACGTAATAAAATGTCACTAATATTAAACACAATTGTATTACAATATACCGCCCGATTATAAAATACAACACTTTACTAATAACCACTTGAACGTACACAGTAATCTCGCCCGATAATAACTCGAACCGCACTGAAAATATATCGCCACTATACATTAGAGCGAGATTCTTCTCGCACATTCGACAAACACGTAGACTGTTCTGTAATGTCGTAACAATATCAAACGAATTTGAAATTTTTTCTATTTCTGTAGATCGCATTAACGTTTTTCAGTTTTTAATCTCCATGTTTCACAGACGTTCCATAAATCATCCTCATGGTATCTCTATCTCAAGTCCAACCCTTTGGCCTTTGCCTTTAATCCAGATTTCCCTAGTGTGCCTGTCATCCTTCTGACGCCATTCTCTGCATGCAAAACGACGTGATATTTATGTATACGAGTTTTTGTCTAAGTTTGTCTAAGCACCGACATCAGTGAAGAGTAAAAATTAAAGAGTCGTGAAATGCAAAGTATATCTTAACATAAAAAATGGGTTAAAATAACGTAAAAGTGATAATAAGGTACAGCAATACCAAGCAACATCATCGTGACTAGATATATTTTAACGCACTAAGAAAAGTGAAAAGCTAGTATACTCTTTTCTAAAAATGTATGCAATATTTAAAAATAAAATAAATGTATTTATCTTTACACATTAAGGAAGTAATTAATATTAAAGTTTAACGTATTTACTATGTAGAATGGAATCTGATGCGCTTACCACGGTCCAGTTACTCCCGATTAACGCTTTTTCAGAGCGATTTCGCTCAAAAACAGGTAGAATTAAAGGACACAAGGTACAATGTGGTCTCGCATGACTTTCTTTTCTGTTTGACGATGAGAATCTACATTATCTGATTTCCATATTACTTTATAAACTACTAATGAAGTTTGTTAAATGAAATTTCCTGTAGGGTTATATAAGTAACAACAGAGCCTGGCTTTTGTCAACCTACTGATGAGGAAAAGTTATGGGTTTGCATGGCGCTGAAACCAAAAATGTTTAAGTGAGAAATATTAGAACTAGTAGGCCTATAATTAATCAAGTTACGACATATTTGAAGGCGATGACCAGACTATTTTATCATCAAACCTTCCGCCTCCCTTTAAGAATGTTTTATAGAAGGTTAACAAATACTGAAGTAGGCGAAATAAAATAATAATGAGAA
Source organism: Magicicada septendecula (assembly GCA_034769895.1). NCBI lineage: Eukaryota > Metazoa > Arthropoda > Insecta > Hemiptera > Cicadidae > Magicicada > Magicicada septendecula. Next base: position 284,539,354 of record CM068370.1, on the reverse strand, counting down.
AATATTGATGTAGCATGGGGATACAAAAAAAAAAAAGAGTAAGTGTTGAAAAGTTTAACTTTCACGTGCTTATGAGTAATGTATTGGATAATAAGTGATTCTGTAGATCAACAAAAAATGAGAGAAAATTAGGAGGTCAGAAGAATTTAATTGGTCCGTTTTTGTACTCAGTCATACACACACAAACACACACTTGGTTATCTGAAACAGTATCTTCGCGTACACCTTCTGAACATTGATATTTGAAATTCACTTAGATTTGAATAAACCCCATACTACATTATTTCTTTCAAATTTCCGTAGTCAGTCTAAAGATTTCATGTAGATTGTATCAGGAAGAGAAAGATACAACGATATCTTATTCATTCAATAATATATACTAGGTGGCTTCTATTACATAGCCCTTAGGAGTTCTGTGATGACGTATATAGTTTAATTCAAAAATATTTTCGTTTCAAAAGTTTGCCGTGCGAGAATTTGCTTATTCTCAAAGCAACATTTAAATCCGAAAAAAAGAATAATTAATATTTTTAACAAATTCTACTTATTGAAAAATAACTAAATGTTGGTAAAAGTACCAAGACTACTACTATTTTAAGAATCTAATTATAAACAGAATTAACTCTGTTACACACCACTATAGAAAAAGTATTCCGAATAGCGCTTTCAAACTTCACAGCTCATCGTAAAATCAGAAATATGATTTTCGGGCTTCACAGGTCATCATCAGACCGAAAATCAGATTTCTGATTTGACGATGAGCTGTGAAGCTTGAAAGCGCTAATCGGAATACTTTTTCTATAGCGGTCTGCAAAACAGTGTTAATTCTGTTTGTGGCTATAACCACTAACACAACATTATTAATTAAATAATGGAATTATAATTTCGACAGTATGTATCCATCCAGAATAAGCAAGTGACTGGCGAGCGTGAATTCGTGTTCGGATTTTGTAAAAGAGCTGCTGGTGTAATGTCAAACGGGCCTGGCAGATGCTGTCCATTTCCTGCTTCTCGTTTACACTTTTTCTCAGTGTCACATTCATCTTGCGGTTTTCCCTCTTCTGTGGCTATTCATTTCCTTTTCACCCCCAACACACAAAGGATTTCTCAAACATACACTCGCTGTTGCTTACGTGTCTATTGAGACAGTCTGTATCAGAGAAATATTCTCTCTCTCTCTCTCTCTTTCTCTCTCTATTAATCTGTCCACGATAAATACATGTATATCGTGTTAAATATTTACAATATTTAGGATATTTAAATTACCTTTTATAACAAAGTTGAAGATTTTTTCTGCGCTGGGGGATGTGAAATAATAGACCTTACGTTCAGGCACTATGTTAAATTATTTATTACAAACAGTGGCATTATTTCTTCATAAATACAAAATTAAAAGTAGACATTTTTTATCTTACGTAATAACTGTATGCAACTATGGGCAATAACAGTAATTGTAAAATGAAATTTTTAATTTATTAAATCTAAGCGTCCTGTGATAACGCCTTTCGAGGCACATATCAGGTGTAATCACCTCGTAGATTACATTAAAATATTAAGAAAGGCAACATACAGCACAGTTCAATGTTACATACACAAGACACTTGCACAAAATAAACACGCACAGATATCACGTATTTATCCGTACGCGTGGCTTGAATACTAATCAACTTGAAACTAGTAATTAAAGTAGCGTTGAAGAGGAGTGTTTATTTTAATAAACTAATGTAGGGGTTGTTTTTCCCCTGAGAGAAATAATTTTCACTTTAGTACATGGAATCCAACTAGTAATAATAATTATTTCCCACGTACGATAATTATATTATCGAAACAAAACAGCAAATAAAGTTATTATCGTCGTAAGTACTGTTATTAAGACATTGATAAAATAATAAACCTTTTTTATTATTGTAATTGATACCGCTTCTTATAAATAAATCACGATAAAACCGCCTAGCAAATTATAGGTAATTTATGCAATTTACTGAGGTCACGAAAGAAATTGTGCTACAAAATATAGGTTTACGAGAACAGTGAAATAATTTTACTTTCTAATATGGAAATGGAAATTCCTCAGCGTTCTCTGTAAAGTGATTAATGCAGAATTACTGCTGTCCTTTCTGCGCCAGTTTACAATCGAGATATGTTAATAGACGTGAGTGTACTATAAATCACCACATAACCGTTTTCAGAAATTGCTTCTTTATCGCCGTCATCACGACCGTGGTGGCATCTACCGGAACGGTTAGAAACAACTAGTGAGAAGGAAATTACTGATGAAATCTGTATAATAATGAATGTAATTCACAGAATGCTGTAAATGTCTGCGGTAAACTGTAAAATTTACGGTAAAGAATTAAGCGGTTTTATGTGATGTCACCTCTTCATCGTCCTCTTGGGGATGTCAATCAACAAAATGTTTTACACCGGAACACTTTTCAGTGTATTTTTATTTTACATACGGTATTCCACTTTATAAATGATGGACACTTCCTAGCGCTATCAAGGCATGCAAGGAAGATGGTGTGGCCAAATACAATGCTACAGCCGCCTGTTATTACTTCTATGTGATGATAATTTTTCTTTCTTTCTTTGCACCTAATTCGTTGAAATATTTCTTTAGGTTTGTGCTAGTTGTCCTGATTGACTGCCATACGTTTTTATTTCTAGCACAAGATCACGAATAGAAATGTAGTCATGGTATGAGTTGTGGCCTTTTCCAAAGAGCTTACTCGTCTGATAGCGGTTTTCCCTGTTTCTTCAAGAGTGTATATATTTGATGTTACATAAACATCCAGTATCTCGGTTACAATATTTGTTCTCAAAATATGGAGTTACAGAACTAGTGAATGACACAACAAAATTGTATTCTAGCCCAGTCAGGTCTGTCCGTAGATTTAAGCCCTTTTAATTTGTCCGGAACCGACGAATAACTACAGTCTTGTATCACGTTTACTCCCCTACTTTCTTTGTTCGTCGACTTACTCAATCATTATAAATTCTGAAAATAATAAGTAAATAACAAGTAAAGAATAAGTAATCAGCACTTAACAATTTGATTTGAAGAAATATATCCACTTAATACGTAACGTACAAAATAGCTCGATTATTGTAGACACTAAATTGTTATTTTTATACTGTAGTATACTGTAGTTTATGGCTGTCGAGAGTCTGAACTCCACGTCCTACCAAAATTGTATGTAATAAATATTAAGATAAGTAATGTAGGGGTAAGTTATGTTTGAATTGAGAAACAAGTTTCCAATTAATTGAACACATTACCCCCCGTCTACCATTTCCACGTGCAATTTATTACGATCCGCCTCAACGATATCTCAACACTTATACAACGTACTGAAATCAAATTCGAGTTAAGTTCAATAAAGGTGGCTTTCAGCGTAATTAGTTTAAATATTGATTCGGAGAAACGGCGCGTGTGTGTAGCTGCGTCGCAGTACGCGGCCTACAAGCTCGCGCTCATACACAGATGTTTCCATAGACCAAGTTCACTATCGCTGGTCGCCAAAACGGACTGTGTCACTTTACGAAAACGGATTTGTTCCAAATTGGATAGTGTTCTCCTAATTCCTATTACGTGTGCACATGATGTGTTTCTGTATACATACTAACCAGGAAAGCAGACGGGTAGGGAGACAGACAGATAGAGAGAGGGGTGATAGTGATTATTCTGATCTGTCTAATACTACCACGGTAGCTGACAGACGGAGAAGAAGACAGGTAGCATATGGCGTACAAATAGACGGACAGTCGTAGACGCTGATAAAAGTCCAGACAGATTGATCTGTCCACAATACAGTTGTAGATAGACAAATAGACAGTAAGCAAGATAGACAGACAGGTAGTCACGTAGACATTTAGCCAAATAAACAGACCGACAGATAGATAGTCAGACAAAATCAGAATGATAACAGAGAGGCAGTTAAACAGACAAGAGTGAGAAACTCAGTTCGGTTCATCGTAAATAGACGTAAGCATGATACCAATTAACACACACTTTTCAGCCCCATAGTACAGAGCAAGAATTTTTGTGTTGGTTGATAACTAATCTGCCTGGTATTGTTGGCATTATTAGTATTATTGGCAGTGATGTAGCATTAGTAACTTTACTGACACAAAAATTACGTTTCAGTGAGTCGCAGCTCACTGCTCAGTGAGGCGCAGCACCATGGAAAACTACTCAAAAATAATAAATAAGTTAACAATTTATAAAAAAGCCGAATAATAAGGTATTGTAACGGGTTTTCGTTTTCAACCACGTCCTCCATTCCACCGCAGTTCATCGAACTACTTAGTGGGCATTCCCATCTACTGTACAGAATTGAAACATATGTAGAGAGAGAGAGAGAGAGAGAGAGTAGTTATTGAGAGTAGTGGTTCAATACTACTATGGAAGCTGACGGACGGAGAAGTACACAGACAGAATACTGTTAAATGAACAGTCACAGGCTTAGAATTCTGGGTAGAACTTTGCTATTCTTGATAACGTTGAAGAATTTTTCGTAGTATTTAACTTCATAACAACGGAACGAAAGGCTCTGTATCGTTGTACGAGTAAGCAAACTTACGCATTAATATTATTATGTAATTTATATGCACTGTGGTAAAAAACATATGTTCAGGAAACATGCATTTAAACAGTAGGGAGTGGCGAGTTATTTATAGGAGACGAGCTTATGGATATCGAACAAACATATGAGAAGATTTATATGTAAAGCACTCATGGTAATCAATTCTAAAATCATGATTTTGTTGGTTCATGCACGTTAGTATTTACATATTCACAGACATTTATATCAAATCTGTGTTCACAGACATATTTCCTAGGCTACTTTAAAATAATATTTTTCGTTTTCAAGAATGTATGAGACACTGTGTTTCAGTTTAGTAGAGGTTTATATAATTTAAGGTTAATACTAACAATTTCATTTATTAATTGAAACTTAAAAATCATAGCTTTGGAATCTGCTTACATTACTGCTTGGCTTCCATACTTTAGTGGTCAGTACTAACCAAACAACCACTTTACTAGATACTTGGCACTAGGTTCTAGTATACTTGCCTATAGTATGAAAGCTGAATGTGAGTCTGTATGGTGTTCATCAAGGATTCGGAAACTAATGTAGTAAATTATATACGCAGCCATTTCTGACATATAAGGTCAGAATTACAGCTGGGAACAATGGTGGGGGCCAAGCACACCGCAATGAGTGGTCCTTCTAGAAGTCTACATAGAGCTGTTATGCGATTAATGTTTGGTACACACCCGTTCGTAGTAAATACGTTCATATACGAGCGTACGTATATGACTCATAGTGATAATAAAACTAAAGAGATAATAAAAATAAAAACTCAGAAAGATAATATAATGAAATATAAATATTTGCTGGTTATAATATATACCCTATTGAGGAATACAACTGAATTGGCGAAATTATAATCTATTATGAAATAACGTAAATAAATACCACTTTCACTATGTGATTTTTAAAAGCTGTACGTTTTGTTAAATATATGAGACAAATATTTAAGTAATAGACGTAGTGAAAATAAAGTTGTAGTGGTATAATCAAAAGTTGAAAATGAAGAAGAAGATTTACGAATTCGGAAGAAAGGAAGGTGCCAACTATCTATGTGAAAATTGCAAGAAACGAAGAAATACCTGCACACAGAAAAGATACATGAGTTTAACGACATAATACTTGACCGTTTTCCAAAGATTTGTTGTAGAATTAAACCACTTTATTCTTAGTAAACTGGATGGTTTAGTAAATAAAGCATGGCAATATACAAACAAAGGCAATTATCTCTTCTCTCCTGTTAGATGTATATCATATCTGGTGGCGTGGTGTTTGTTCTATTGTGTCAAGCGACAGCTAACACAAATAATGAGCAGGGTCACAAGGTCGACTGTCCACCTACCTGTTGCATGGTCCAACAACAATATAATCGGCTGGTGTTTAATTTCAGCTAACCGACACGCCATATCCATTCCAGTCACTTATTCACGGTAAAAAAATGTATAACCTTTTTGGTAGTCACAGCAACTCGTATTAAGATTTTTTGCGTTAAGACTGAATATGAAACTGAATTAGTAAGTCAAACTTTACGTGATCCCCAAGGGCATTTTATATAGTTTACAAAATCTTAACCACGCATGATACAGATACACGCAGTCCTGCCTAAGAAACTCGACAGACGACATTCGTCCCCTTCTTCCTTTTCTTCTTTAATTTTCCTTCTTAGAGGTCTCGGTCTCTCTAGATCACCTTCTATTAAACACCTCTCGTCCGTTGTTTTGGCACTGTGACTTGGTTAGTTCTCCTTGGGTTCCGGTATAATATTATTTACCATGTACTTTATGGTCTCATGGCGATATCGTGCTACACTTCTGATTATCTAATCTGCTGATTACTGATAACCTCAGTGCTGTCTTCTATAGCTGTACTTCTGCTGTACCGGTACTTATTTTAACTTGAAAGTAATTTGTAAGCTTCTTATCATAAATTCCAGTCTCTAAACTTAAATATCAGTTTTTTTTTAAATTTTAGAGGCTACATTTCTGACAGCAGAGTAGTCTGGCAATGTTTCAATTATATTGAACAATAATATTACAGGTATTTGTTGACTTTTCTTGTCTCAACGCGTTCGATTGGTTTCTGGTTTATTAAGGAACCAGAGTGGAAGAATATTGAAGAGGCCTCTGGTTATCTTAATGAAAAATGTTAACGTTGATGACGCTTTGATCTACCGAAAGTTTTATTACAATTTTAAAATGAAATGGAGTAGAATGGAAAAATGATTGACTAATAGTTGGGATATTTCTTTTTAAATTGTGATGGTAAAACCAATATTCTGAACTTAAAAAATGTTTTATTATTTGCGATATCGTCACAACGCCGATACAGAAAAAATAATCTGGAGTAATAAAATCTGATGCTCAGACAACAAAACCAGGAAAGGTGTTAACAAACTGACTGCGATTCTTCAAGTCACGCCATTATCAACTGGAATTACTAGAATTTTATAAGCATGATTCTGAAAATAAATAAATTTTGAAAAACAATGGTACATGTAAAAGTACTGACGGTTGAAACTTTCAACTAGAGAAGCATCAAAATATGATTGACATTGCGTGTGTAATAACAATATTAATCATAATAACAAATACAAATAGTGTGGATGTCACTGTTGCTGTAGATTAACTAACAACTTTCTTAGTTCAAGGTAGCTGATTTTCTTCACTGTTTTCATTTCTTGGATGTCTGTCTCTTGTTTATACACAGAACAATTGCGTGATCAGGAAGAGTGTTTACCACCGAGTTTAATGTATTTCTTCGGTTCTGCACAAGAATCATTGCAGGGACCGAAGTCGATCATCGTGGTCGACTTCTCACAGAAGCATGTTTGACTCGGACACATCTGGATGCGTGTGTTCAAAACGCAAACATGAAAACACTGTGTGGTCGGAGTGATAAACTCCGATGGATACCTGCTCGAACTTCCCTGGCAGAAATGTCTTGTTAAGGGTCAAAACGTGGAAGGCAGAAGACAGTGTCTGTCCCTGCCTGCACACCGTCAGCCTCCGTCATTCTACGACCCTTTGTATCGCTAATTTTGTTGTAATCTCGTATTAGGTGCAGTTTAGTGATTCACACCACACACCACCCTCTTTGTGGTGTTCAGAGTGGCTATAGTACTCACTTCAACTACTGTTTCTCAGATGTCTTTCCCATCCTGGGCTTATGGTCCCGATCAACAGACTGTTTTCCCGATCCTGACAGGGATCCAGCACAAGCGGTTTCTGATTTCTCTATTAAAAAGGTAATGAAAATCCCATTATTTTCATTTAACTATCAAATACTTAGGCACCGCAGGCGTACTGTCTGACGGCGCCAATAACCCGTCTGCACCTACAGTAGTGTAGTTCCTCCTTATCTTCACCCTTTGAAGAACTTTTTTTTCAAAACTAGGATTTTTCAGGGAGCCATCAATCCCTGAATTTGAATACGACTCTAACATAACCGTTCGACGTGTACCGGGGAAACAAACAAAACACCGCGACAAAGCCCTCGATTGCCGCAACTAGAACGAAGAACCGGACAACAGGGATGGCCTTGTGTTCTGAGGCCATCGTTCGGGAGTCACTTCACTGCCGCTGCGACTCATCAAACACTATAAATACATAAATATACAACATATTATGACCGAAATAATATAAGCTAATCTTATTTGTAACGTTTATTTTGAAAATATTTATAAAATTGTACAAGTAGTAAATAATAGCTAAAAATAATGTGTACTAGCAGTTATATTTGACAAAGAAGTATGTGAGGGTGTGTGAAGGGAAAGTTTGTAAGACTGTCCTTTTGGCATTGTAACCTACAGACAGCTTGATGTGTTACGGCTGTAAAGTTAATTGTTTGCAAAAGAGTGACACTTACTAGATGTATGTGAGACGTTGTATTTCGCATCAGGCAGCTGCTCTGAGTGAAGAAAGGCATAACCCCCAATAAACCAATCTACCCTTTTTAAAAACCTTGACACAGACTGAAAGAAAAGAGTTTGTCAATTCGATACGGTACAACATTAGATGCCAGAACAATTGCAACGTAGAAATTTGACGAAAGTCGTGATTACAAAGGAAGATTCGTTCCAGACTCAAAACAAAGCCAGAGTGCAACTTGAAGACAAACAATGGTGCAGCAGATCGAACAATACCAGTGTATTGTATCTATGTCAAAGCGTAATAGAAATTGGACAATTGGACAAAAATTGAAATATTTTGGCAGTAAGTGATTTTTTAATTATTAATTTATTACTTGTTTAACCACCCCAAGTAAGAATTCTTTATATTTGTCGCCCAACTCGCGTGGCAAAATCTAAATTTAGATTTGTCAAAAAGGCGGATGAATGAATTGAGTTATATAAGTTAACTAAACTGAGAATTAGAAATAAAATAAAAGTATTAATAAATAGAGTAGACATTAAGAACATAGGGCTAGTAATTGTAACTACAGCTGCTTAGTCACGGTTCGAATATATACGGTATATGTTGACGGGAAGTAAGGCACGAAAAATGGAAAAAGAAACACCTTATACGACAATGGCCAGTGAAGAAGAAACACAAGCACCAAGGAGAGCTGAAGAGAGCAAAGAGATGGAGATATATAACCAAATGGGAGATCCTCAAGTCATAGCAATGATGGAGGAAGAAATCAGAACGGATATTGAAAATATAAGGGCAGAAGGACCACGCGCAGAAGTTGAACAAGTAAGTGCGACAGTACCACAGACGGAGAAGGAACAAATAAGGGCAGAAGGACCACAGCCAAAAAGTGAGCTGCAAATGCTATACGAATTGATGAAAGAAGATAACAAGAAATTACAGAATAAATTAGAAATAAGTCTGAATAAATTACAAGAAGACAATAAGAAGATACGAGAAGACATTCAAGATGTTAAAGTAAATCAGAAGAAATTAGAAGAAAAAGTTGAAGTAAATCAGAATAAATTAGAAGTAGCTATTAAGGATATTACAGTAAAGCACACTAAGTTAAGAGAGGAGATAAAAAACGATATGAACACGTTGCGTGACAAATTAGTTGGTGATATTCAAATAGTGAATAAAACATGGCGTGAAGAATTGAATAAGACTGAGCATAATTTTGCGAGGTGGTACAGCAACAAAGTGAAAAATTTAAGTGTGAATTACAAAAAACTACTAAAAACTTAAGTGAAAATTTAAATCGAATCAATCAGGAAGTGAGAAGAGAAATAAAAACAACGAAAGAGGTCGTCCGAGAAGAAGTCAGAAATATTTCTACCGTAAACAAATGGAAGAACAATTAAGAAAATTAGCTGAAAAAAAGGGTCGACACATCGACGAGATGAAAGAAGATCAAGAGCAATTAAAACGAAAATTAACAGAGTTGGAGTCAAGACCAATGGTAAACAACCAAAATACTATTGTGGCTAACCAAGAACAGTTAAAGGAGGTACGGTACAACGGACGAGACGCCTACCCCATGGAATTTCTAAAATAATTAAAAGAGGTTAAGAAATATATTACCCCAGCGGAGGTATTAAGTGGATTAGCAGGCATCTAGAAGGTGAAGCAACAGTATGGTGGAGAATCGTACAATCCCAAATACATACGTTTGAACAATTCGAGAAGGCGTTTACCAAGAAATTCTGGAGTCAACAAATTCAAGAAAATATCCGGGACAGCTTGGAGTACGGATATTATTATCCGAATGGTAAACTCACTATGGTGCAATACTTCGAGAATAAAATTCTACAGTGCAGACAACTGATCCCACCAATCTCGGACCAGCATCTAATTCGCAAACTTGCACGCCACTATGGTAAGGAAATAGAAGTTGCCATCATAACTAGAGGCGTCCAACAAGTAGATCAATTTGAAAGCTTATTAAATGAGTTTGCTAGCATTCAACAACGAGAAATGAGAGGATCGTATTGGCAGCCACAACAGACAAAGGTTGACAACGGTGGAAGACATATTAACAATGGCTATCATAAAACGAAGGGTATGAAAGTGGAGACTGAACACGAGGGTCACAGACCTGGGTGGCGCAATAAACAAACGTTTGGTACAGAGGATAGGGGAAAAAACAGCCCATTGTCAACACAGTAACAATTGAGCGTCAACAACCTGGCCCTTCACAAGAATCACGTACAAAAAACGACCAGCCAACCCACTGTCGCTGCAACAATACTTAGCTAGTAGAAAAATAAATAACCAGTTAGACGTAGCATTAGATTATATTGATATTCGTGAAGAATTGGATAAAATGGATGAAGAAGAAGAAACCACTAATTTCTCGTACAATAAATGTCCGGAAGTAAAAATAAAATTAAATAATATAGAAGTAACTGCACTAACTGATTCGGGGAGTCAATTAAACGGCATTGCCGAAACGTGGTTCAACCATAATAAAGATAAATTAGGTAGAATCGAGCTATTAAACTTATCGAATACCAATATAAAAGGTGCATTCGGACATAAATCAAAATTAATACGAAAACAATTACTTTTAGAACCTGAGATTGATAATTATAAATTTGACTTAGTATTTTTTATCATCCCTGGACTGAATAAAGACTGTATACTAGGAATAAAGATGTTGAAGGAAGGTGAGTGTACTATAGATTTCCAGCAAAATGTAATGCATATTAAAAATAGAAATTATAAGAAAAATGTAGAGGATCCTAATGAAATTGTACATATACATCAGATCGCTTTGGATAAAGAAACGGCCGATGAGGAATCTATTAACTTTCAAGAAGCTGTCGAAGAGTTAACTAATATAAATACAGAAACGAAGAAAAAATTAACTAAAATATTAATGAAAAATAGAAATCTATTCCGAGAAGAACCAGGCCGAATTCATGGATATGAACATGAACTACGTATCATGGACAACACCCCCTTCTTCCAAAAGGGATGGCCTATACCAATTGCCTATCAAGACAAAGTCGAAGAGGAGATCCAGAAAATGTTAAGATACGGAGTGATCGAGCGAGCGAGCAGCCAATATATCAATCCCATGGTGACAGTTATAAAAAAGGACCAGAGCGTAAGATTGTGTTTGGACGCCAGGAAGTTAAACAAGGTGATGATACCTGACTTCGAAGGGGCACAACCAATCAACGAGCTCATTGCTAATTGCGGAGGAGTAAAATATATGTCATCGATCGATCTACGCTCCAGCTTCTGGCAGGTACCACTTAAGCGAGTATGCAGGGACTTCACCGGGTTTCTATATAAAGGAAAGACCTACCGCTTCACAGTCACACCGTTTGGATTAAAGACAAGTCTGGCCAGCCTGACGAGAGGATTGGATACTGTGTTGTCAGATGCAGTCAAGAAATTTACGATAATATATGTAGACGACTGCCTATGTCTATCTAACAGTCTGGAGGAACACCTCACATATTTAGATCTATTATTGACCAATTTATACGAAGCAAACATCACAGTGAACTTCAAAAAATCACAGTTTTTCCGTAGAGAAATTAACTATCTTGGTTACTGTTTATCAGTAGAAGGCCTTAGTCCTATGCCAGATAAGGTAAAGGCAATCCAAAATTTTCCACGTCCAAGAAATCAAAAGCAACTAAAAGGGTTTTTAGGACTTACAAATTTTTATAACAGATTTACCAGTCGATATGCTGAAACAACACCTTTATTAATACAATTGTTAAAGAAGGAGCGCAACTTTAAGTGGACGGAGCAGCACGACCGACAATTTAAATTAGTCAAAGAATTATTTATAGATACTGTAATTTTAAAACACCCAGATCTCAAGAAGCAATATTATTTACAAACGGATGCCAGCAACTACGCACTAGGAGGGCAATTGTTTCAATATGATGACGAAGGACGCATCGCCGTCGTAGCTTTTACTAGCAGAACTTTCAAAGGTGCTGAATTAAACTATCACACAACCGAGAAGGAACTGCTTAGTATCATACATTGTTTGAAGAAATTTCGGATATACTTATTAGGACATAGATTCACAATCGTAACAGATAAAAAAGCTCTCACATTCCTACACAAATGTCACCTATCAAATGCTAGAATTACCCGCTGGATACTGAGCATCCAAGAATACGATTTCGACATTGTGCATTGTAAAGGCAAAGAAAATATTGTAACCGACATACTAAGCCGAAACCCAGAGGACGCTATGGACAGCAGTGATGTCAGTTTTAGTGAAGAGATGGAAATTAATCGTATTACCTTGAAATTGGATAAGAAAATAATGAAGGATATAAAAAATATTGAGAAATTGCAGCGCCAAGATCCTAAATTGAACAAAATTATTTGTGAATTATAAAGTAAGGAAGACTCTAAATTAAGTAATAAATATCAATATGTTAAAAAAATCTTATACCGACAAGAGAAGAAGTCATGGAAAATATATGTACCGAATAACATGAAAGAAAATTTAATTCAAGAATTACACGTTGTATACGGACACTGCGGCATACAAAAAACCGAAAGACTTTTTCGAGAGTACTTTACTGGAGACAGAATAAACAAAACGATACATCAAATCATTACTAAGTGCGATACATCTCAGCGATGGAAGGATCATCATAAGAATAATGTAGGAGAAACCATACCGATGCTGCCAAAGAAGAAAAGGGAGTTAATCAGTATGGACTACTATGGACCCCTAATTACATCAACTGGAGGTGTTAAATACATTCTTGTTATCATCGATAATTTCACAAAGTACGTCAAACTTTATGCGTTGAAAAGAGCTACAACTCGTGCTACCATAAATAGACTCAAACAATATATAGCGTCATGGGGAAAACCGTTATCAATTGTCACTGATAATGGGACCCAATTCACTACTAATATATGGACGAGGAGTTTACGAGAACTAGGAATTAAACCGAAGTTTACCGCTATTCGGAACCCTTGTACAAATATAGCCGAGAGAACTAACAGACAACTAGGCAACTTATTTCGAGTATTTGCCAAAGAGAAACACTCAAATTGGGCCAAGTATATCCAAGCCATTGAAATTTGTTTAAATGAGACATACCATAGTACCATTGAGATGAGTCCAATCGAGGCACACTTTGGAAAGAAACCAACCAGAAAGTGGACCAAATTTATTGACAGAAGTGTGATTTCCGAACCAGGTACTTATAAGCCGGAAGACATTTATTTAAGGATTAAAGAAAAGAGAGAGCGACATGCAAATAAGATGAACCAAGGAGAACTAACAACATTCGCCATCGGTGACCTGGTATTAGTTAAAACATGTCCAATATCCGATGCAATGAATAAGATAATAGCGAAATTTTGCGACCTGTACGAAGGACCATATAGGGTTGCGAAGGAAATAAGTAAAGCTACTTATACGTTAGAATATTTGGACGAGAAGAAAGGAACAAGAGGAAATTTCAATGTCCGACAGCTAAAGCAATATATTACCTGACAAGAAGAGCAGTAAAAGGAAATAATGCGTTAGTAACGATCGGTTACGTGAGTAAGCAAATTGTAGCACTCATATAATAAAGTTATGTATAATAATTGTAAAATTTTAAAGTAATAATCGAAGTAAGGTTATCAACTGACGATATATATCAGAGTAAAGATTTATATTTTGTATATTATGTATAAGAATAAAAGTATATCTAAGGAAAACAAAACAAAGACATTGAACAATGACTAACAATGAAAGTAATGATAAGAACTAAGTGATAATTAATATGATATTATGAATTTTGTTGTTGTTGTATGCATTTGCAAGTAGAAAATTATTGACAAATGAAAAATATATATAAGTGGATATTTAACTAATAGAAAGTAAGAAAGAACAGTAATAGTATCTAGGTGAATAATTATATGTAAACAGATGTACATAATGAATTAGATAGTTGTTAATTCTATATTATGATATGTTATGAAGATAAGTGGTCTGAATGGATGGTAGTGCGTAGGATTGTAAACAATTGTATAGGTTAGAATAGCAAACAGAAAAAGTGAAACCGCTAGTAGGACCCTTTGCCAAGTAACAAGGTGTGAATGAAAGAGTGACAGGAGATGAATGGGAGAGGTCATAAATCTCAGCCCAGACACAAGTGTACACTGTAGACAGTTTCGAACGTAAACAAACCAAGTTGAACGTACTCGAACCCGTTAAAGGGATTACATCACTAGCAATAAATGTAACTCATTAGACATTTATACTTAATTAATTAAAATTTACATAATTAATTAAAATTTACATAATTAAAAAAAGGGCACAAATTTTATTATTTGATTTTGTTCCACGCCATCAAGTAATAAAAATTTAAGGACAATGTAACGTTTATTTTGAAAATATTTATAAAATTGTACAAGTAGTAAATAATAGCTAAAAATAATGTGTACTAGCAGTTATATTTGACAAAGAAGTATGTAAGGGTGTGTGAAGGGAAACTTTGTAAGACTGTCCTTTTGGCATTGTAACCTACAGACAGCTTGATGTGTTACGGCTGTAAAGTTAATTGTTTGACAAAAGAGTGACACTTACTAGATGTATGTGAGACGTTGTATTTCGCATCAGGCAACTGCTCTGAGTGAAGAAAGGCATAACCCCCAATAAACCAATCTACCCTTTTTAAAAACTTTGACACAGACTGAAAGCAAAGAGTTTGTCAATTCGATACGGTACAACATTAGATGCCAGAACAATTGCAACGTAGAAATTTGACGAAAGTCGTGATTACAAAGGAAGATTCGTTCCAGACTCAAAACAAAGCCAGAGTGCAACTTGAAGATAAACAATGGTGCAGCAGATCGAACTATACCAGTATTGTATCTATGTCAAAGCGTAACAGAAATTGGACACTAGGAGACGGCCACGAGAGACAAAGAAATGTCGCCTGATTTACAAGGGGAAAGTGAAACTCACGAATTCTGGAGTGCTTGAATGAGATTCCTAGTAAATAGAGAAAACGGCTGTAGGAACAATCAGGACGAATGGTAGTTCGACAAGAGAATCACGTGTAAAGCAGAGATACTCGAAAACCAATGACGAATATACAATTTGTCACACTGGCTAAAGAACCAATAAGAGTATCCAAGCAGATGGAAGATTCAGCAGAGGTAGGAGGGAGGAGAGTTTACTTGGTAGATCTCAGAACAGAAAAACGGCAGTCTAGTACTCATCTACAAAGTGATCACCACGAGTCATCTTAACTCGGTAACAATGTTTAGTCATCAATTCATTACATAAGCGTGAACAACTACAAGCGTTCGACACAATTTCAAAAGTGCGCATATCTAGAGTCTTGAGAACGGTTACTTCAGTGCGAACATTCAATTTCTCAAAGTGAACAATGAAGTGAATACGACAAATCGTACGAAACTCGTTGTTATAATTCTCACTAAATTCTAAACTCATAGCAAGAGAGTTGAACAGTTAATCGCGTTCGACAGACTATTAGTATAAAGTAATATCACGCGAAGTCAACATGTAAAACAGACTTTACAAATAATTAACTTCACCGTAATTTAAACAAAGTGTCGGAGAATACGGATACACAATACAATACTAAGTGAAGACAAATTCAATTAACAGACATTCTACAATTACAAATAATTCACAAGAAACTATAAACATTACAGCAGCTTTTATATAATACAGAACACATCAACAGAGAGACTCAGTGCATATTCTACAACAGAGACATTAGACATAAAATCAGCAATCTAAACAACTACTTTAAAAAACATTATACATGAACTTTACCAACATCAATTAAGGACACTCATATTCAACACAATACGAGTGCCGTGAAAAGTGAACAGTTCGAGTGAACTGTTTTATTCTTCAATAATTAAACAGTGATCGTGAGGTGCAGTGACCGCGAAGGGATACGTAATCTACAACGACTACGGAGACCAGCAACTACTAAACACAGAGGACCACATATGTCACCGAGAGTATGAACTACAATAATAAACGCTCTCAAACTAATGGTACTTTAGAGTTAAGTCAATAAACTCAATTCATTCAAGTCAAAGAACTCACACTAATAATTAATTAACCTTGAGAACTGCCTCTCAGTGTTCTGCATTCGACTGAAGCGAAATAAAACGTCAATTAGTAAATTCTTAAAAAAATCATATCTAAACAGTAATCTAAATTTGCCAAATACAATTGTAGATTATAATTTACAATTATAAGTGTTAGAAAATTATTAAATGTTAATTAATCGCGATTTCAGAGATACTCATTGTTAAGATAAGAGAAGTGATTATACTTAAGGAAATATCCATACAGAGTGTTATATTTGTAATTTGCTACAACTTAATTAATTAAATAAGCATTAGACATAATATTGTTGTTGTGTGTTTGGCAAATGAATCCTTTATATCCACATCCTTGTAGATATGAGGTGGCGCCCGGGAAATTGAAACATTTTGGCAGTAAGTGATTTTTTAATTATTAATTTATTACTTGTTTAACCACCCCAAGTAAGAATTCTTTATATATTATTAGGAGGTTTGATTTTAACCGATCACTACTATGTAACTAATCAACATAAATTATCCTTTTTCATACAGTGTAATCATGAGACGCCATTAATTTCACAGATATCACAACAACCATCGACGTTGTCAATAAACGAATACAGTTTCTATGTAACCTTCTAGCACAACGTTAACAATTAATTATAAAAATCATCATTAATTTTTCAATGCCCTGATTTCAGTATGGATTGTCGTAAACAATGGCTACGACAATGGTGGTTGTGTGTGTGTGTGTGTGTGTGTGTGTGTGTGTGTGTGTGTGTGTGTGTGTGTGTGTGTGTGTGTGTGCAGTAAGGTTACAATAATATCGATTTGTTATCAAAGCTAACGCGGCTGATACAATACATCTAAACTGTTGTGTCATTAGACAAAATGAAGCGGTATTGATAACAATGCGATACCAATGAAGCGTGGGTTTTCTGTTATCATGCGAACAGCGTCCGTTTCCTCTTTGTTTAGTGTTCATTTTTGATGCAACAATCGCTGAGCAAACAACAAACATTTAATGCCACTATAACATATGACTGGAAGGTTTTAATTTTAACAACATATAATCGGATATACAGACAGTCACTGTGTTTGTTTATTCAGATTGATGATATTCAGATTTGTTTAACTAATAAATTACAATATTGCCCATTTCAATAATTATCACATTAGTCCAGAGTGCAGCTTTGCCATTAACATATTGTAATTTCTCTCATGCGTCCCACCATTATTGCGGTGTGTAAAATACATAATTATTGTTAATGAGAATTTCATCTCTTGGCCGTAATTTAATAAATTGATCGTATTATTGGATAGATCGGTGAACAATAAGGAACACGATGAGCACTGACGCTGTTACAAAACAACTGTAAAATGAAAAATTGTTTTTCAATTCCAAGTCACTTATACTCTATTTCAAATGGAATGTTTCGTTCATGTGCTTCAAATAAAAACTGTTGAGAAGGTGTTTATTTTACCTAAAATACCAACTGCGGAAATAAGTAAGTTCTATGTAACGTATCATAAGATAGACAAATTTGGCGATTTACCTTAACAATAGCTAGAAATGAAAATTGGGTTCATAAACCATACCCACCTGAAATGATTACTGTCAGTCATTTACCGTTAAACCCTCAAGAAAATTTGCCGATTTATCGAGTGACACAAGTTTAAAGCTTGAGTATTCCAAAAAATCGTTACATGAATTTTGGCTCGGGATTAGGACAGAATTTCCAACACTTTCTGAAATGGTCCTAAACATACTTCAACATACTTCTACCATTTAGTACTACGTATTTATGGGAAGCGGCATTTTCACCATTAACGTTTATAAAATCAAAAAATCGGTCAA
Source organism: Magicicada septendecula (assembly GCA_034769895.1). NCBI lineage: Eukaryota > Metazoa > Arthropoda > Insecta > Hemiptera > Cicadidae > Magicicada > Magicicada septendecula. The sequence goes on along the minus strand of CM068370.1, from coordinate 284,520,932 downwards.
CTCTGCAAAACGTTGAAGAATCTTTACGTCCTGCAGTATCAAATATTCATCCAAGATTTAAGCCTTGATATATTATAAAAGTAAACAAGCACAGCAAGCTCATTAGTATGAATATTTGGCTTTGTCTTTAATGCTGATAAAATTATATTCGTATGTATACCAAACAATTGTTTTCAAATAAATTTTCTTTATGATTTATTATCAGCAAATGTTTTAATTCGTATTGCTAGTTTGTATACCTCTATATAATATATAGTATGTATAATATATAGTATATATATATATATATATAATTATATATATAATATACTGTTGCGAAAATATTTGTTCGGGTAAAGGAGGTCGACAAGTGGAAACGTTTGAGAAGCCATCATCTATAATATCGTGGCATCAGTCACACTATAATTAAGTAAATTATAATAATGCTAATCATAAACTAAATTATAGCAATTATCATAAATAAAACATTTCATAAACTAAATCTAAATTTAGGCCTACTTGACTTCTTTGTGTACTTAAAATTCTGAAGATGACAGTAACGGAAAGTGTCGAAACAGTGAAAATAAAAATAAATAAAAATATATACTTAATAAAAAATATAAAGAACTCTTTATTATTAATAAGTGAATAAATGTTAACTTACTCGGTCTATATACTGGAGACATATTGCTTGTAGCTGTTGACTGAGGACTGATGCGTCTAATTGATACATCCCATAGAAGTACACCCGTAGTCTGCACATCCACTTAGACTGCGCGTCGCTCCGAGTGTTTGTGAACTCATATTTCATATCATAAAAGTAAATTATTTTATTATCCGCTGTGAACGTGAGCATTAAGTCCGGACGGACGCCTGTATGGACAGCATTAAGCGTAATATGGCTGAGATAGGAAGTTAATTGGGTGGTTATTTACATAGTTTATCACGGCAAAAGTAAAGTAATCGCTTGCACAAAGTTCAGACGTCATTGCTCTAATCGTTACATAAATCAACTCTTAAAGTACACGATCTAGCAGTGGCGGCTGGTGGTTCCAAATTTTGGTGGTTGCAGTAACATGTGTTTGGAGTTGTGTAAGAGGGGTTGGGATAAAACATAAAATTTTAGAGTGAAAGTATATTGAGTGTTTTTGTAATTCCTAGTACCAGTGAAATGAAAAATAATAATTATTCTAAATAGGAGAAAATATATTTAAAATTATCGGAATATAAAAATAAAATAAATAAAAGACCTAGCAAACCAATCGTTTGTCTCAGACGACACGCGTCTCTCATTTCCAAAGACTTGATACAGAGTGGTCTCTCTTCAGCTCTAGATCTAATTTTCAGTCCTCGGAGTAATCACAAGTACACAGCTTCTATTCACTTTACTTTTATAAGACATGAACGGTTGTGTTTAAACTTTTTAATGTGAAGAGTGTGCGGGAAAAACGATGAGGTCAATTTTTTGACTATTTTCAACTGACAGTGTCACTTGATGCATTAAATCCAATATTATTTTGTAGTATATTTGTTTTAGGGAATAACGGTAAGACTCCTGAGAAAATGAATAAAACAGATATAGGCTTTGCGCAAAGAATGATGAAGGTGATCGACTTTAGCAGGAGTAACGCTGAATCTGTAGTAACCAATTCCCCCCATGGCTGCTACAGCCATTTCCTACTATGTTTTCATGTCCATACTTGCTCTACTCTTGCCTTTGTTCTTCAATAATATTGTTTAGTTCTAAATCTATACGCGATCTAGACTGTTCCTACGTTTTAGCGCTGCCTTGTAATTTTATTATAATGAGTTGGTGCATTGTTTAGTTTTTCATGGGAGTGAACTCTTACTGTTTTAGTGTTTTTGTGATTATGTTTAACAATTAATTGAAATGGAGAGTGATGTGAGTGTAGTTTCTGAGCAAGGAAAGAGTTCAAAGAAAAGAAAGTGTTACGGACGCATAAGTGATGCATCAAAGAAAATGAGGGCCCTAGCCCATGAAACAGGAGATAACTGTAAGTGTTCCAAACTCAAATGTTTTAGTAATATTACCCAATGTGAGAGATGGCAAATAATTTCACACTTTAACAATCTTCCTGATAGAGACACTCAAAATTTACATCTGAGTGGTTTGATTGAGAGCAGTCTAGTTAAGCAAAGATACAAAAGAAACGAAAATGAGGACTCAAGGCTGCATTCGTATTGTTATAAATATAAAGTAAGAGTAACTCGCAATGATCATTTGCACGAACAACAAGTTTGCTACAAAGCGTTTTTAGCCTTACATGGCATAACGGGTAGGCGACTTCAAACAATTCAAGAGCAACTCGCTCATCATGGTAAGGTGTTACCTGACCTACGAGGAAAACATTCAAATAGGCCACATGCATTGACTGATAATACAAAAAGTAAAATACACGAATATCTGCAATCTCTCAGGGGGAGGAAATCACATTATTCATTAGGAAAATCAGACAAAATTTACTTGCCAGAGGAGCTCAATGTAAAAAAACTACATGAACTTTACACGGAAAAAAATCCTGAAAATCCTGTATCTTACCATAGTTTTCTAAAAATATTTGAAAGCGAATATAACTTTGGATTTGGTTACCCACGTTCGGACACGTGCAGTAAGTGTGATGAATTTAAGGCAAAGAAACAAATTTTGAGTCTTGAGTTGTCAAAAACTTCAACTCCTGAGAAGTTACAAGAGTTAGGTAAACAACTCAAAACCTTGGAAACTGAACTCGAGTTTCATCAAAGAAAAGCTGCAACATTTTATGAGCGTAAGCGTTCTTGTCGCCAGTTATGTTCAACTCCTGAGAAGTTACAAGAGTTAGGTAAACAACTCAAAACCTTGGAAACTGAACTCGAGTTTCATCAAAGAAAAGCTGCAACATTTTATGAGCGTAAGCGTTCTTGTCGCCAGTTATGCTCCAAAAAGGTAGATCATGAAGCCGTTACAATGGACTATCAGAAAAATTTACCAGTACCGAATATTTCAACAAATGTAGTATATTACAAGCGCCAGCTCACTGTTCAATTGTTTAATATTCATGTTTTTAAGTACTGGTGATTCATATTTCTTTAGTTATGACCAAACAGTTGCCAAAAAGGGTGCAAATGATGTTACTTCCATGCTTCATGAATATATATTAAACTTTTTGTCTCCTGAAGTAAAGTTCTTGTATGTATTCTGTGACTCTTGTGGAGGACAGAACAAGAACAACACGCTTATAAGATACCTGCACTATGTTGTGCATAAAATCAAACGTCTGTATTCCATCACTGTCACATTCCCCGAACGTGGACATTCCTACATGGAATGTGACAGAAATATGGCTCTTATTCCCAAGAGAAAGGCTGCTGAGTTGCCACAAGATTGGTATGAAGCCATAAGAGGTGCAAGAGCTAAACCGAGTCCATTCATGGTGATCGAGTGTGAACAATCAATGTTTAAAGACTGGACCAAATTTTTTAACACAGTTGGGTATTACAAGAAAAAACTACCTGTACCAATAAGGCCAATAAAGGAGCTGAAGATTGAAGAGATACATCCTAGAACAATATCTCTTCGCACTACTTACAATGGACATTGGCAATCAAGTGTTATTACTGAAAAAGAATCTTCACAAGGACTGCAGCCAGGAGAATTTTTCTACCCAGATGAAGCTTACCAAGGACGTATTCCAGTTCCACGTGCTAAATGGAAAGATTTACAGGTAACTTTAATATTGTTTTTAAAATATATTTGTAAAATGTTCTAGTAAGTCTTTGGGTGTTTGTTCACGCGCGTGTGTGTATGTGGTAAACTAGATACCCTGTCTTAAAAAAAGGAAGGTTTTGATAGGCGAGTTTTTTTCATTTTTATAAAAAATAAAAAACCAGCTTCTCTGGTTTCAGGATTTGACACCTTTTTTACAATCCGAAGAGGCAAAGGAGTTCTACCGGCAACTGCCACACACTGATGCTCCAGACGAAGACTAAGTAATTGGTCAAAGAAGATAGTTAATACATTCATACCTTTTTATGTAAAACATTGTATATCATGATTTATATAATATTGTTTTGTAAAATAAATGTTCTAAGTTCAAAACAATGGGTAGTTCGTGTTTGTTTAAGAAAATTTTGCAAACGCACAAAAATCTAAACTGTGCCAAATTTTGTTTAAATCATATTTAAACCAATAACACATTAATTAAATTGCTGCTTATTAGATAGAGCTGTCTAAAATCTTTCGCTATTTATGATAACAACACCTTATAGGCATTTTAAGGAAACACGATGACATAACGATCATCGTTGTTTCCTCAAATCACATACATTCACCGTTTTCCCCAGAATAATGGTACATATATACACATTTTTTTTTATAACTACCTAATATAATAACAAATTGATTATTAAAACTTATAAAATGCATACACTAGAACCTACAACCTTGAAATAAAAAAAAATTTTTATAGTTATTGTGAAGGTTTTGAAACTATTTTGTTTTAAAGTTTAAATTTGCGTTTTCTCAGTTTCACGTTTTGAGCACCTTCATCGTTCTTCCCGCACACTCCTCATGTCCAAAGAACCGAAGTAATTTTACGCCCGGTTTTATGGAACTAAATCTTTTGTATAAAAACCTCAGACTAACGTGTACTGTATACAAGCACAGTTAGTGTCGTATCGAGTGTACAAATACATGTAGGCCTACTTTGGTTAAAAGTCCTATTTAAGTATGCTCTATATTTTTAGAATTATTCCCACTAACGTTATTTTGTAAATATCTCTAAAAAAAAAAACAATGCCCTACAGTATTATGATATTGCCCACTAGAATTATTTTATAAGCCTACTCATTCACCTACTACGAACCCCTTTGAAAATTACGAAAGGTAACAATTTTACTTGGTTAAGACATATTATTTCTAAACCTTTTACATGTCTTGCATGGTCGTAGGCAGTATTTCATTTTGGATGGGTTCAACAAAACGTAGAGAAAATAAACTTTATGCTTATTCATATCCTAACAACAGCGCTCATGTACATTTACTACGCCGACAGAAGTATCGTGATGCACCGAGAGAAGAGTATCACTATAAGTCTTATAAGAGAGATAGTATCACTATCTGTCTTATAAGAGTACCACTGTACTCTGATTTTTTGTATTCTCCATGGAATTTTTTAACAGAGTAGAAAATGACTTCTTGTATCAGCGCGCAGAATGCATTAAGATGGTGATGGTGCGAGTCTTACCATTTGCCCAGAAGTGCTCACTGCGTCCCTCAACCCACGAAGACATTTTGTTATGTATTCCTTAGTTACTGCCTAATTTATAGAAGCGTACTCACGCCTTAATGGTCACATAGCCTTGTTATTGCTTCTAGGAGGTTTATATCACTTTCTTGACAGTCTTGAAGGCTGTCAATACCGCACTTTAATTTGGGCATCACCTTTGGAAACTTCCCCAAAGACCCTGTTAATCATGAGAATTGTTTCCGTGGGTAAATTTCCAAATTAATTAACAAAGACATGATGTGTATTCGCTCAGTATTTGTAAACACGATGGTCAGACAAATCACGAGATTACTTAATGGCGTCTCACTGTCGAATAAAGAGTCCGATGGAAGCCTGACTGTTCGTCCGTTCGCGTTAAGCTCTTGCGATTGGCTACGCTGTTTCGTGAAAGTCACGTGGCACGTTATCAATATATTCAAAATGATGGAATACTTTCCGGACAAACCTTGTACCTACTAGTGTTGATTCAAGGCGCAATGACGTTAGCTCGACTTGATCTGCTTTGATAAATTGAGCATCCTATGAACGGCCTGCTATTCTATGTTGGCGACGCCATGACGCATTGTCTGTTTTGTAACTTACTGTTCCTGGCGTCCAGATATAGTTACACTTTGGCGTAGTACTGAGTACGACTGGTGATATCTTTTGGAAAATATACACAGGAAGACGGGAAGACTAAACGTCGAGGCGGACGTGGAACCACCGAACTTTGTCATGACATGAAGAATTGTAACGTGTGTTGAAGGCAAGAGGGCGCAGGTCTATACGTTCGTTTGTCTAACGTGAGTACGAGTATATCAGAAACACACGTCAACATACAACGAGACAGAACTGAACACACTAGAAAATAAATACGAAAATTACCGTTTACAAAAATTATTAAATTGTTTCTGGTAACCATAATACAATGTGCCGCAAATCCACTTTGCCGTAAGTAAATCAGTGCTTTAACAGAGCGGGATAACAGAACTACTAAAGCTTTTAATGGAGCATGTAACGACAGTAACAGAAATAATTGTGTTCCTCTACACAAACGTCAACAAAATTAAACTAGTTTAATAATAACTGCACCGACTAATGAATGACGACAGTAATAACGCTGTTACTTGTAATAATTTAATAGGCTCTGTTGTCTAAAAACGAATTGGTATTTTTGCTGCAAACATAAATTTGTAAATTTTACCGTTCTCATCTGATTTCATCAAAACATTACCTTTTGTCGGAGTGAATGTTTGTGTCTGTGTTGGTTTAAATATGTTATGTTTTTAAAGCGATGGGCGGATGCAAACAATGAATCCGGTAATTAGACAAGACAGAATAATTTTCCCATAAAGCCGTGTTTTCAATTAATTGATGCGTTATCAACCCATGTTATCGTGCAGGTGGATCGCGTTGTTTGACTAAATGTAACACAATGGCTTGTACGTATTAAATATTTACAACGGGTAACAAACAGCGATAAGAGAGTCACTTAATTTTGAGTTATTTTTGCAGTGAAATACATAGCTTCAACCTTTCTGTATCGCAATTAATAGATTAATTAATTTACGTAATTAATAGAACTCCAATAAATGGCGGATACGCTTTATAACCAATGGCTTTGTGTGTACGTGCTTATATGCTAGACACTCTTTGTTTACTTTGAGAATAAGAGTATATTCGTACAGGATTACGATTTTAACAAGTACACTGACAATTGGAAGCTCGTACACTTGTTTTGCAGTATGTCTACATGTATTTATAGAATCCATACACAGTTATTCTAACATCCCCGACTTTTTCTAACACTAGGAATAGGAAAGGTCTATGCAGTAACGAAGACCCTCTGCCAATTAGAATCATCAGTTTATTTTCTCCTATCTTACATGTAGGGGCTATAAGAAGCATAGTGACTCTATAGTGTTGATTTAGTTGCATAAATGTTTAATATTTTTAGACTATATAATAAAATAGGTATTTATACTATATTATTACAACCCAAAGTGTTGTAGGCCTAATACTTTAAGTATTTACTGGCTGAAATGATTTGCCTAGGTTTGCCAGATTAATACATTTTTTACTTTAAACCACATAGTAAAATTCGCTTTCCCGACTGATAAAGAAAGAAGTAACAGCATTTACACAATGTTTTGCGTTATATTACCATAAATCTGCATTTAATAACTTACTGTATGCGTAGATGTAAGTCTTAAATAATTGTGGGAATGCGAAACGAACTGATACCGTATAGTAACCTAAAAATCATCCCATAATAAATAGAACTGTTTGTGTTATGAACTTTAATTATCATCTCTGTCACTTAATAGCTGTTACGACTTTATCCATCAACGATACTTTTACGACTGTCTAACTGACCGTCGTATGGTACAGTGGAAAACAAAATACAAGACACCAATTACGTCACAAATCACCAGTTTCAATTATCACAAACACTTTGTAATCAACAAGATAGTCTCTTACAACAAATAAAATAAAAATTCTTCACACGCAATAAAATGACAACTAATATGAAACACAATTTCATTACAACATATACGTTGGCCCGCACTGTTATAAAACACATAACACTTCGCCACTAATAACCACTTGAACGCAGAGACTAATCACCCTAACAATATCTGAACTAAGGCCGCTGACGAATTTTAATTATACCCCGCTCACACACCAGAACATTCCACCTACTACGCATTAGCGCTACACTAAGACGTAATTTATTGCGGCCTTGACACAGTGTGCGTGGCTGGCGGCGTCTAGAAAAGTAGGGCGCATGTTGAAACCACGTACCTACACAACATTACAGCCGGATTCCTCTGGAACATTCGAGAAACAAGTAGATTGTTCTGTAATGCCGTAACAATATTTTCTTCAAACATATTATCAGGATTTTCCGATAAGCGTAAATAACGTATACTCGTAATGGAAATGTTTACACTGTTTAACTCTAGCTTAATAATTAGATAACAAATAGTATTGAATTTTTATCGTTTTTATTTATTAAATGTAGACGCATTATTGCGGAGTCTCTAAACTTGGAGGCGTTTCCATCGTTCCTCTTTAAATCCCTGCTCTTACACTCTCAATACCTACTGTGCATATGTCTTCCTTGGTCTTTATTTGTTCTACTAAGTGCATGTTAAGTTGTATACTAATTACTCATTCAATCAGTTTGAATAATCAGGTGTTTTATCTTCTTATCTCAGGTTTTAAAAATTCAGTATTTTGAATGAGCGTTAAATAATATATCCTTAGCGCCTGTTCCAATAAATATTTCAAAGGTTTCTAAATTTTAATTTTAAAGTGCCTTTTATCTTGAGTATTTTTGTTTCAAAACTATAGAGATCTTTGCTTTAATCCCGTTAATTTAAAAAATCTAATCTTGTAATCTAATATATCCTAATCTTGTAATATACATTAGGAGACATTTAAGTTCCGTTAGAAACTCGCGTTTTAGATTTTCTTACAGTGATTTCGATATCTTCTTTTTTCTTTGTTTTCTTTAAATTTTACGACTCTCCTGTTTATAACTACCTTTCCTGCTATATATAATCTTGCCACCTCATAATGGTTGTTGAATTTGTCTTTACTTTTTAAACTGTTATTTCGGGCCTACTTGATAAACCTGTCATCGTGCATCCTCTAAACTTGATCGTTTCAGAATCGTTCCTTTTCCTTTTATTCATTCTGCTATAACTCTTTCTCATCATCTCTTTTTTTCTATATCTAATTTATATCAAATTGTTTGCACTTTTCTCTAATATTAACAAATATTAACATTTGTTATTGTCTCGTCGGATTGTGCATACTATTCTTCCCATTTAAGAATGATTTTCTTCCTGCTGTTAAGGCTTTTGATCCTGCTTCTGCTACAACAATTAGCATAGGCCTCACTGTAGTTTTATAACATTCTTGTTTTCATTTCCAAATTTGAAATATTTTTTTCAGTTAACATCACTCATATAATCAGATACCGTGTTTACTTTCGTGGTTTCGTAATTCTTTTCTATCGATATTCCTATGTATTATCTATATTCCTATTATCGATATTCCTATATAGTCAGATACCGTTATCCGTTACACCATTTCATCATTTACTATTAACGTACGTCTCAACAATGCTGCAGCATAGCTGTCTTTTTAGCTGTATAGCTCTATATAATTGTTGTTTGTATGCGCTGATAAATTTGGGTATAACCTTCTGAAGATCAGCTTTGTTTTCAGCTGTAAGAACTGCGCCATCAGCATATAATTTTGAAACTACTATTTCCCATTTTATAAAGTTTCATATTTTTGTACTCCAATTTTATTAAGAAAACAACTTCTTCTTTTTACTGATATTTTTCTCTGTTGCCTCTTTTTCAATCGCATTACAGTTTTCTTATTCTGATCTTAAGTTGTATTTATATCTTACACTATCGTAAATCATTCTAAATACTTAAAATATTTTAATGTAATTTTTTCTTAGAAATTCTAGTTTCCTATTTATTTAGTGGTTTTTATTACAGATAGGCAGCACTATGTACACAGTAGTCTACTAACTTTATACACTTCTGTTCACGTTAAATTTTCTTTCAAAAGTACACTTCCTACCTATCACATATAATTGTATTATTTCCGTATTAAACGTCTTGTTCTCCTTCTCGCTGCAAACATGAGTGTATGTGTAGTTGGTAAGATGAGGATATTGAAACTTTAAAGAATGTTTGTCTTAATAATTTGCTTATACTAACAACCGATAAAACTTGGTTACTGTTTATATTCAACGCCAACAAAGTAAGCAAAACCTTCTTGGTATTTAGACATGTAAAATGCAAGTGGTTTACTTTAAGACAGATAATACGATCAAGAAAAGATGACCGTACACTATCACTACTGGCGGTTTACCACTGTGAAAATAACGTTTCAATAACGTTTCGGCAATTAATTGTAACCTATAAAATTGTAGGCGTTCGTACATATGTATTTTCATTACCGCACGAGTACATATTCCGTTAGATTTATTAGAAGCGTTTACGTTATATATATTTCTGTTACCACACGCGTACTCGCTTCTTACTTTCGTCGCCAACGTTTGGCATTCTGCCTAAAAGCTTTGGTTTAGCTAGTACTGTTTTTCACTTAGTAACGAATTACTCTGCCATACAGTTGTGCTGTCGTTGCTACACATTAACAGTATCATTTGTGTGATTTCTCAAAACGCTATCTCTCGCTTAAAAACATACAGTTGGTAAGTATAGGATGTTTCTCCTTCCAAATATGTACTGCCAAAAATGTATGATACTTATGAAACCTATTGGGTATATATAACAAAATTCTACACACGTTTGTATGCGTCTGTGTGTGTGTGTCCTTTATCATTTACAGACGTTTATCAACTTGAATAAACTACTCTGAACCACATTTAAAATAAATTATTTAAATTTAAATATATACACATATATCTGCCTAAATACATGCATATTTTAACGAAACATATTGAGTATACTCATATTATCTACGCAATCGATTTGATTTTAGTAAAACTGTATACTACATACTTCAGCTGGGTGCTCTCTGTTCGTCCGACAATAGCTCCTTTCGTTATTGATGTTGTTACCAAGCCTTCTAACATTTCTTCTTCCCCGCCGTCTCTTTCCTTCCACCTTTCCTATTAACATCCTTAGCTGCAGACCGTTTCTAAACAATATGTATGCCTCAACCAAGTTTTTCTTTTTTTTTGTTACTTTCAGCAGTGTTCTTACCTCTTATATTCTCGTCAATATTTCATGGTTTCTCAGTCTGTTAGTCACAGTTTAAATATCTCTACATAATTTTCATCGTTCTTTTTTGTATTCGATGTTTCTCTGCCATACAGAACTACTTTTCAAATAAAACATTACTTTTTTATGAATAAATGTATATACAAAAGTGGGTAAAATTTGGCATTGTATGTAACTTTTCTACATTATTACGTACTTGGTCAAAATGATTGTTCTGCACCATCAGGCTTTTTTTGACAGTTGTGAACGGTCTTAGCATAAGTAAAGAAAACAGTAGGCCTACTTGCTGACACACATGCGTGCAAATAAGCATACAAATGTATAACCCAAGTACATTACTAGTATTTCCTCCGGTTAATCCTAGGTATATTTTACGAGCGATATCAGATTTGTTAATTTTCGGAATGTCAGTTTCGAATGGCGATTCAAGTTCAGGTCACAGTGCCTTGTGATTTACGAACAGAGTCGTCTTTGAGTTCATAACATAATATACAAAGATAATAAATCGGACACACAAAAAATTACTATTTGAAGTATTTGCGACTTAATAACACGGCCGTCAACATTTATCAAAAGTTTTTTCACGTATTAAGTGTGCGCCTAGTGATGACGACGCGCTGGTTGGTACACAGTGTTCATGCGCTTGTACCATGCATAGTGTTTAAAAGTAAATGCAAATTAGTGTTTATTAGTTAGTGTGTACTAAAGTAGTGTTTAAATTGTAAATAAAAATGAACATGCCCTGCTCACAGTATACAAGTTCTTTTATGGACACGCTCTTTACATCTGCATAAAAGGTAAACTAAAAAAAAATTCAGACGAAAATGTAATAACTGTGAACCAGTTGAAGTGGTTATCACTTTATTCGCACTTTCACTTGTGAGGAAGCCGATGTCTTTAGTACGGAATTGTTCTGCAACTTGTAATAACATGTAGAACTGTGTTATACATTTTTATAACAGTTTATGTCATAGCGAAAATGTAGTTGTACAATAAATTAGTGTGTCATAAATCAATACGTTTATGGATTCACTTTCATTTTCTAAATCTGCGGACGCAGACCTGTTCATTGCGTAGCTTTTCATTGGTGCAGACAAAAATCTTTCATTCTCTATTTCAAAAATCATTAAAAAAAGTTTAAATAAGGGTTCATGGCTTATGTTATGGACAGTAATATTAATTTTTTTTTTTTTTTTATAGTATCCAAGTCACTTTTTCACAATAATTTAATTACCTTTTTATATTTAAATACTATCGATGACTGACTGGCTTCCATTTTATTTTGTTTTTATATAGTATCCAAGTCACTTTTTCACAATAATTTAATTACCTTTTTGTCCAACGAAGCCGAAGTAGCATCGTGTTATGTGTGTGTCGTCATTGTAATTTTGTAGTCCAACGAAGCCGAAGTAGCATCGTGTTATGTGTGTGTCGTCACTGTAATTTTGTAAATATGTGCAAATGTGTTTTTATGTGTTTTATGTAAATTTTAACTTTTGACGAGGACTACTGAAGATGTGACACATGTCACGAAACGCGTCTATATAAAAAACGCTAGAACGAAGTCACTGACGGATAAAAAGGTAATTAAATTATAGTAATATTAACTCCTGAATCTGTTACTTACCATAAAATGAACGAAAATAAAATCACCTTTGTAGAAAAATATTCATAAATGTAATCCAGCCACAAATAAGATGAATACAAAATGGTAGTTATTCTACAAATTAGTGCCTTAAAAAATTTATCCTTGAATTAATCTGTTTTTTCAGAAAATTTAAATTGAGTGTCTTAGTGACTGATGGACTGATGGTCGTACCTCCACCAATTTCTGTACTTGTTATTATTTATATTAATGAATAACAAATAACTTGGTTTTGACAAAAATACCTTTTATTTAAATTATATTACATTATTAAAGTATTTAGACAGATTTTATATTACTAATCATCATTGACAATATGGAAAACTTGAATAATAACATAATAAAATGTAAATACAATACGTTTTTATAGAAAGACATTTATTTATCATTTCCTAATAACAAAAAAGTAATTCTATTCGACGTAAAATAAGTTATTCACATTCTTAAAAATGTCTCTACATTCATGTATATAACTTTTAAAATATAACACGATATTCAAATTGACCGTAAGACTGAAGTATTTACAAACTTCACTGTGGACCGTAACGACTAATAATCGTGTGCTAATATTTAGATACACATATAATTTTCTCGCCCTCGCTAGTTTTTAGTCAAATTTTAATTGGTCGTATATCTTCTCCATTGTAGTTTTTACTTACTTTAATCCACAACACTTAAAACTGTAGGCTAGAATTTGATTCTATTGTGTAAATATTTTTTTTCATTCCAGTTAAACGTACAAGATTCGTTGTTCATATGTGTATTTATTTCCTTGCCTGAGTTTGTTTCCACAAACAGACGTAAGACAAGCGTCGTGGAAGTACGTCAGAGCGGCGTCGTGACGTATTCATGGCAGCCGTTAAGCAACATGTGTCCCAACGCAGTCGTAAACGTGGCGTCCGTAAAGTTATGTGTCCATCAAGTCGTAGGGAAGTTGGCTTCAAATTGCATTTTATATGTAAGTTGCGCACGCGCTATCTTGCCTCTGTGTGTGTGTGTGTGTGTGTGTGTGTGTGTATGGGGGGGGGGCGCGAGCGCGTATTTTCTGATAAGTACCTGCGTAGTAAAGCAAGAGGATCGTTTTATAAACACAGTAAATGTTTAGAGTATAGTGTGTAGTGCAGTAAAGTTTCAATATGTTGTATAAGAATGTTGAATATTAGAGACTTCGTTTTATAAATTGAATGTCTCTTTCATATTTTATGAATCTTCAAGTACTCATTTTGGTGTAAGCGTACATAGGAGTCATGTAAGCAAGTACAATCAAACCATGTTCGTCTAATAACGTAACACTGAAGCAAGCCTGTTGCAATTCCACGTTATTAATTGAAAATCATTCGCTTTATCGCTTAACATAAAGTTAGTTAATGAAGAAAGTTGTGTTAGTGGTTATAATCACAAACAGAATTATCACTGTTGCACACCACTATAGAAACTTTATTCCGATTAGCGCTTTCAAGCTTCTCAGCTCATCGTCAGATCGGAAATCAGCTGTTTTCCGATCTGACGATGAGCTGAGAAGCTTGAAAGCGCTATTCGGAATAATTTTTCTATAGTGGTGTGCGACGGTGATAATTCTGCTTGTAAAGTTAGTTACTAACGGTTTTAATATTAGTGTGGCATAGCTGTATGCGTCCGAGTATTATTCGGGCATTGAAACTGTTATGCGTAAGTACTGCAAAATCATTGAACTTGTAAATCAAATACGTAAAATTGCGGTTCGCAATAAGTTTGCAAGTGTCTACCGGACAATCTATTACATACAGCGTAGACAGAATTGGACAGGTACGACACACCTACGCAGAGGCAGAGAGACGCATCTTTATCTCACCCCATTGCAGAAATCCGACGTCACGAGCTGCCGCTATCTCAAGAGATAATAACCCTTTCTACTCAACGGCAACTACGTCATCTTGGTTAACTCTTATTCGCCATCAGCTGATAATCTCTATAACCGTATGTAACTTATTATCTCGAATCAGTGGAAATTCAAGTAAGACGTTTTTGCCATGTTATGTTTTGAACTATTATTCACTCATTATGTTATGTTGTATTATTTATTTGCAATTATTCTATTTAACTATTAATACGTAGTTATATTGCTGACAACTGAGTTGCCTGTTCTACTTTCGTTCCACGTCTTAATACGCTCAATATGGCCGAAAGCAAACAGCTCATAAGGCAAAGGGCCGTTATTAAGGCCTCAATAACAAGAATTAATATTTTCGCGGATGCTTTCGACATAACAAAAAATTACGTCTACGCGTTGCATGTCAAATTAAGGTCGCTGGCGGAGCTCCAGCGCAAATATGACACAATTCAATTCGAACTCAAGTTGTCCGAGAACGCTGTTTTTGACGCGGATAGCGATCGAATCCAGGTCGAAGATGATTTATGTACAATCGAGTGCAAACTGCACAAACTTATAGAAAAATTCTCGACTAATCTTACTGAAAATTCTAATACTACTGCTAATGACAGTAGAGCGGAAAGATTCGCTTATGTCATGCAACTGGAGCCCATTAAAATCCCAGAGTTTAGCGGAAATGTTATAGAGTGGCAACACTACATACACATATTCAAAGACTTGCTAGATTCTCACTTGGATCTTACCAACATACAAAAGTTGCATTACTTACACAATTCATTAAAGGGATGAAGCACTCCAAGTTATACAATCGCTGCCTATAACTGGTGAGAATTATGGCGTAGCCCTAGGGTTACTCGAGACTAGATTTGACAGTAAGCTAATTACTGCCATCCACCATGTCGAAGATATACTGAAAATCAATTCTATCGATAGGCAACGGTGGGTAGCATATCTAAATTTCTTAATAAAACAAGCGCAACCATAAACGCGCTCAAGGTATGGTGTTACCCGTAAATATTTATGAGCTTATTGTCACTCAGCTATTAGCGTCGAAATTGGACCCGAATACTTCCAAACGTTGGAAGGAGTCACTTTCTAACATCAACTTTCCCGATTTTGAAGGGTTAATTGAGTTTTTAAACAATAGGAGATCGGTGCTGGAAACCGTGGCGGCAGGTTCCGAGAGTGGTCGGGCAGGCAACTCAGCAAGGCCTAAACAACTGATAAAATATGTAAACAATTCAAAACAAGGCATGGTGGTCAGCTATCATGCTAATTCTAAAAACATTCAATGTGCAATGTGCAATGCTAACCACCACTTATATACGTGTAAACAATTGAGGGGTTAACCATTGAGAAACGTAAGAAGTTTTAAATTAAAACTAAATGCTGCTTTAACTGCTAGCGGGTGTGCCAGTCTGTAAAAGAATGTAAAAATAAGCACACTTGTAAAACTTGCTCTAAGAAGCATCACTCCTTAATACATACAGGACAGGGCACCTACTGTGCCTTCAAACTAAAAACTAATAGGAACATACTATTGTCTACTGCTTTATGCAAAACCTTAGACAATTCTGGTAAATCCCGCCTTTGCAGGATTTTACTGGACTCTGGTAGCCAGGCGAATTTCATTACACAGGGCTTTGCCAAAAAACTTAAATTGAACCTTGTAAAAAATGAGTTGCCAATTACAAGCATCAACAATGCGTCCTGTCGGTCCCACCACAGAACCACTATCACCTTACAATCGCTGTACGAAAAATTCAATTTTAGCGTACAATGCTCAATTCTGCCTCTGCCTAATCTTACTGAAAACCTCCCCACGGAATCCTTTGATCCTGCGCAGTTGGGATTGCCCGAGGGTATATTCCTAGCGGACCCAAACTTCAGCACGTCCTCGAGCATTGACGTTCTGCTGGGCGCCCAATTCTTCTTTAGTTTGATTAAGCCCGACAAATTTGTCAGGGATGGGAACTTCCCCATTCTTCAGGAAACTAGACTGGTTTACATTGTGTCCGGAAATCTTCCTTTCAAATTTAAATCTCCTTATCGTGCTTCGTCATTTATAGCGAGAAATGAAAATAATGGGCTCACTTCTATGGTTGAGAAATTCTGGCAGGTCGAGGGGTATCCTGTTGATTTGCCCTCAGCTGCCGACGAGTCATGTGAGGGACACTTTGTGCATAACACGCTGAGAAATAGTGACGGTTGCTCTGTAGGTCTGGTGCTGTGGTTCTGGGCGATTCGCTGGCCCATGCTAAACAGCGTTTTCAGACTCTTGAGCGTAAACTCATGAGGAATCCTGGGTTGAGGCATGACTATTCCAAGTTCATCAAGGAGGACCAACTGCTGGGTCACATGTCACCACTCAGACCCAGCGACAATTTGGTTCATCGCTCCAAGGGTACTACTTACCCCATCACGCGGTTTTCAAGAACACAAGTCTAACTACAAATCTCCGCGTGGTATTTGATGCGTCCGCAAAATCCGCTAATGGCCGTTCACTTAATGATACGCTACTGGTAAGGCCGACAATACAGCAGGACATTTTTTCTATTATAGTCAGATTTAGGACCCACGTCTATGGCTTAACGTCCAACATCGAGAAGATGTATAGAAAAATTTTGGTCGATTCAAGTGATTGCTACCTCCAAAGAATACTTTGGCGGGATTCCCCCGACTTGGAGTTGAAACATTTCGTGCTCAAGTCTGTGACTTATCGCACAGTCAGCGCTTCATTTATTGTAACCAGGTGTCTATTCCAGGTTGTGAATGACAACCTCAACCAGTTTCCCTTGGCATGCCGAGTTATTGCTAACGACTTCTACGTTGATGATTTAATTACCGGCTGCGATAATATAGATGAGCTGAAACGGTTGTAAGCGAATTACTTCGACAATATGGGTTCCCCTTGCACAAATAGTTTCCCAACAGCCAAGAAATCATAAACCAAGGCGGCACTGCCATACCCCTAAACAAGGGTGAAAATGTGACCACTTTAGGGCTACTATGGAACAACGGTTCCGATGTGTTTGTTTTTAAGGCAAAGCTCAAACCTTGCAATGAGGCGTTTACCAAAAGAACTGTTCTTTCAGTAATTGCGGGCATTTATGACCCGTTGGGTCTACTTGGTCCCGTAGTTTTTCTATACAAACGTTTCATGCAGCAGCTTTTGCAAGCAAAAACGAATTGGGATGAGGTCTTATCAGATTCTCTTCTCCCCAAATGGAGGGAATTGTATAGTAAACTAAATATAGTCAATAAGATTAATGTGAACCGTTGCATAAAGTCTAACCCATACAGGAGATCATTTCAAATTCACGGGTTCGGGGATTCTTCTTGTGAGGGCTATGGTTGTTGCATATACGCAAGAATTGTATATGATAATAGGCGTGTCTCATCTAATTTACTGTGTTCGAAATCCAGGGTAGCCACCCTAAAACAAATTACACTGCCCAGACTTGAGCTATGCGGTTGTCTTCTGCTTGTCCGTTTGCTTTAAAAGGTTATTCATGCATTGAACATACATGCTCACAAGATTCATCTGTACTCAGACTCCTTCGTCGCCCTCCACTGGATACACGGTGAGTCCTCCAGTTGGAAGAGCTTCGTTGCCAATCGTGTGGCTGAAATCCAGCAGGGTTACAATAACGCTGACTGGCATCATGTGAAGTCTCAGGATAACCCCGCTGATGTTCTATCCCGTGGTTGTCATCCAGAGAAACTGCGGAACTTCCAATTGTGGTGACATGGTCCGGCATGGCTTTTGCAAGATCCAATTCACCATCCCAAATTCAGCACAAATGATTCGGCCGGGAGTGCCGATCTGAACAAAAACAATCGGGAATTCTTGAATGTATGGCTAGCGTCGTCGCTACCGATATAAGTGAAGACTTTTCCACTCTTCAGAGATTGATACGCGTTATCAGCTATTGCTTCAGATTTATCTATAATCTGAGATCGAATTACCCTGGTTCGGGACATGACCTGCGACTGTCCAGGGAGGAATTAAACAACACTTTAAATTTCTTTATACGCCAATTTCAATTGACGTACTTTCACAAGGAGATCATTGAGATAAAGAATGGCAATCTATCCAAATCTAACAAAATTATCTCTCTTGATCCATTCATCTACGATTCGGGGTTACTTAGGGTTAGAGGTCGTCTCCAACATTCCAATTTGCATTACGATACTAAGCATCAGATTATTCTGCACCCAAAGGCCCACCTCCCTAGATTAATAATAGAGGCTGAGCATTCGAGGGTGCTTCACGCGGGCGTTCAGTTAACGCATAGTTCTGTTCGTCAAAGGTATTGTATAGTCAACGGCAAGATTGTTGTCAGTTCTGTCATCCATAAGTGCATCAAATGCTTTCGCTTCAGAACCCACAAGCAAACGCAGCAACTTCGTGAGTTGCCTTCGTCAATAGTGGTACTGACCAAGGCCTTTTCTTCGTCTGATGTAGATTACGGCGGCATTATCGTGATCCGTCATGGCGGGCAGTGATCCAAGACTACCTCAAAGGCATACATATGCTTGTTTCTCTGTCTTGCTACGAAGGCAATTCATTTGGAATTGGTGTCTGACCTGACTGCTGAGGCATTTATTTCCGCCCTTAAACGATTCATTGCCAGCGGCAATTCCCGGGGAAATGATGTCTGACAACGGCATTAATTTTAAGGCCGCGAGTTCCACTTTGCGCGAGTTATACAAATTATTCACCTCTGAGGAATTTAAAACGAGTATTCACTCATTCTCACTTGCCCAAGGTTTCAAGTGGTCGTTCATACCACCCTCCTCACCGCACTTCGGCGGCCTTTGGGAGAGCGGTGTAAAAAGCGTCAAGCATCATCTGCGCCGCACCATTGGCGCCACCATTCTTAACCTTGAGGAAGTATACACGATCCTTACTCAAATTGAGGGGTGTTTGAACTCCTGTCCTCTTTCTGCCATCTCATCTGATGCTAGGGATCCGCAGTCCCTTACCGCCGGATACCTCTAAAGAAAAATAGCATTCTCTGTTCAACACAAGTTTTGTTTTTATTAACATACAATTTTCTCCTATTGTTCAGACTTAAAATGTGTTCAAACCATGATTCGCCTGTGACGCCGGTTGCATATCACATTATCGCCGGACGACCTAAGGTCGGTCCGCGCCCCCCTTTCCAATCTAGCAGTCAGCTCACGGAACTCCAAGAGGGAAGAACCTATTCCGCGCGTGTTTTACGCAAATTTACTTTACGGCCGTCAATATGTTAACGATTTAATCAGTTCAATTTCAATTAGTCTAAATTAAAAGATATGCAGTCGTACGTGCACGTGCGGATTCGCAGAATCGTATATGTATAACTTAATCTGTTCTTTATAATAAACCGTTTTATACAGTCCACTTTTATCGTTTTATATTTTATTAATCCCAGCCTATGGTTTAAAGTGTGAACAGCTGTTAACCCCAAGCTACGCAAGGGGACAGCAGGTTCAACCGCAACACCTATTCTACAGAATCGTTTAAGATACTGAGGATACCACATCTTAAATTTATAACGTGTTAAATTTATAAAACGTTATTTTATTAACAGTGAAACACAATAGTTGAGCAACGAGTATGGAAGTTTAGAAACCGCTCCGAAGAGCTAAGCATATGGGCATTAATGGAGACGAATACCATTCGCTGTGCCCTACTGATTATTAGAAATAAGTATCTACTAATACATTTTGCCCAGACGGGAGTCTAACCCAACCTGCATTCCTATTGTAAAGTATAAGAATATGAAATTAAGAAAAAGCCAACAACCTATCACACTCTTCATTACGACCGGTCTGAAATTATATGGGTCACATAATTAGGAGCACAAGAAGTCGTACTCTAACACATACTAATTTTAGTCTTAAACTATATGGGCCCACGAGCTAGCAACATATCTTACTACAGTATAACCAGTCTAAGCTATATGAGGCTATAGAACAAACCCTGTTTTGAGACACTACTTAGGGCCTATCGACCACCAAAAAGTGTAAGCTAAAACAGTTCCATTCCTGAATTCTCTATTCCTTGCCTATGTCTCCATAGTTTAGTAGAGACAACGTAGTTGGTTAAGTAATCGTGTATGAAAGAAAAAAAAAACACATATCATAACAATTTTCCCAGTATTGACGACAAATACTTAAAATCAGCAAGTGAATAAAAATTATAAAGTAAGCAAACAAATTAATAATTAACAATTTCAGCTTCACGAAATACCGAATTAGGCCTACTTTTGCCGAAATTAAAACTCGACTTACGACCGACCACGTCTGCGCGCGATATAGTTTCGTATTACGTGTAATGTTTACTATAAAGTTCGACAATGTTCAGCGTTTATCTTGCAAGTCAAATAAAGTGAAAACATTGCGTCACTCCGCTGTTACGATACCATCACACGAGCACGGCAACTCCTAACTAGTGGTAAGTGGTTACCGATGCAGGAAGGTGTCTACTACCTATCAGCGAGACAGCACCTGCCACCTGAATTGTCAGCAAAAAACGGTGTCAGGAACAACAAACATCTTCACTCGTTATTTACCGAGTCAAACGCATCGATGTATAATAACACTGGATTGCTGGCTGCGTGTACTGAATTTGGTCCGCGCAACTCTACGCTCCCCCCACCACATTAAGGCAAAAGCCACTTCGCCTGCATACTCGCAGTGTTATCTTAATATTAGTTTAACCGATTTGATCGTCGCATAAACAACATTGTTATGAAAATTGTGTATTTTATATTAATCAAATTAAATGGAACACCTGATACTAATTTAAAAATAACGTAAATATAAGTTTAATTTCTGTTGTTCATAATAGAAGCTCGTACACTTTTTTTCGTTGGTACAGATCTATAAACAACAAACAAGTTACCGGTAACATTAAAGTTATGCATACATATTTTCGCTAACTATACCGGTTGGTTAGGGTATAATAATTACCTCTTTTTTGTAGTAGTTTGTTTTTATTTTGTCAATAAAATAAAGGAAACTGACTAAACAAGAATACAAATGAAAACGAAATTGTTTATTACATAGCTTTACATTTTTTTTACATTGATGAATATGTACAAAACAAATCTTGGTTTACAGCCTATCTGCATATAATTACAACGTACAGTATCTTACTATTTCTAATCAAAATATATTACATTTGATATAAAACTACATTTGCTATGAATAACATATTGCAATTCCGGGCTAAACATTGCTAAATAGAACTAACTTATTTAATTTTTGACGCACACCAAGTTTCGAAAACATAGCTGATGATGTCTTTTCTTTAGCTATACTAAAACATACAATTTTGTAAAATAAACAACCTATTAACATTACTAATCTAATTTCGTGAGTGTCTTCACCATAATCATTGTTGGAAGTATGACCTTTAAATATGTTATTAGTAAAGGTTCTACATGCTAATATAATCATCTTTTTTGTGTCTAAATTGTTTTTGTCAATGTTTTGTTTATTTTTTAAAAGGGAGTACATAAATTTTACTATCCTGATTACATCTGAGGAAGCCCTGACCAAATTTCCTTTTGAAATATAATCAACAAAATGGGTGTAAGGGCTAAGGTTGCTATCATCGGCTATCAGAAGTCTTATACAGTCTTCACATTTCAACTTTTTTCTGACAATAAATCCAGACAAGTAAAAAAGAATATTATCTTTATAATACGAGTTTTTATTTTCCAGCAGACATTTAACGTTTTTAATGGGTTCTTCATAGACGTTAACTGAGTTTAGGTCCACTGTTTCTTCTGCTTCTGCAAAACTCATAACAGAGTTTTGAAATGTCATGTCAAAACTCAAACATTTGCTTTTGTCAGATGCTTTAACGCTGTTCCTGAACATAAGTTTCCTCAAGGCCCATTGGAACTGCTTGACATTAGGATTGTTATTATGTCCCCCTCGAGATCTTACACAGGAAAATAACAGTTCCAAATGATCTTGAGAAAACTTATAAGTCAGAATATACTTGAATTGTAAACTATTTAATAATCTGTTTGACAGAATCTTTATTGCGTTTATATTCGTAATAAATCCAAGTGCAAATGTTTTCCTAGGATGCCGCAGAACCTGAATATTTTCAATTTTTAACGTCGTTAAATATGCCAAAAAATTATCTAACATTTATTGTCATTTTCTAAATTCTTCTTCTTTATTGGTTGTTTGAAGTGCTGCCCAAATGGGTCCCTGCTATTAAAATAATCGAATAACCTGTCTATAATTCTAATATATTGCACTGTTGGTTTAGCACCAATAAAATCAGGATCTTGTTTATACATCAAAAATTCTATGGCGTCTGCTACGCTGGCACTTAAGGTTTGGGCCGCAATTTTCACGTTCATTTTTCTGTTGCCATAATGTATGTGTATGTCTGAAAGGCTATTGGCAAACTTTAATCCTTGTTCTTTTTGTAAAGTGTTTAGCCGTTGAATATATTTAAAATCTATCACACCATCTGTAGATAGTAAAGTACCTTTATCTGCTAATGTGTTGCGAGCCAATTTAATCATATGGCTAGCATCTAGCATTACACAAATTGTTACATTTTCTTTGTTTATTTTCACATTGAAAAAAGGCTTTTCTGGCAATTCGCAACCAAGTTTCGTAACAGCGTTTATATTTGTACTAGTACCATCAAATGTTACATTATGTACATGGATACCTGATTCGTATAATTTAATAATGCACATTTTTATTAGTTTGGACAAAATTTCTGAACTAATCTTATCAATAAAAAAATAACCAACGGCACATTTGAAATTTCCTCGTAGTGCAACAATCTGAAAGACTAGTGCTTCACTAGCTAATGTTTCGTGTTCATTTACTTTTATATCATTACCCAAATTCACATACCCAAAATTCTTCCCCTCTCGTGGATCATAGATTACTTGTTTCCTTATGCTCATAGCATCAAAAACCAAGTTAACGTGTTGTAAATGTGGCTTTGTTTGAACGTTTTGTTTTAAATATATAAAAATCTCTTCTAAAAAACCGGGGGAGCAATTAAAATTAGAAAGCCACCTCCTTAAAGTTGACGGGTTAGGTAACTGAAAGTTTAGATTTCTCAAATACTTATAAGCTTTGGGACTATAGAAATAAACGGTTAAAGCAAACTCCTTCATTTTATCTGAATAAAACCTCTTAAACTTACTTCTATTATCATTACTAAAGTTATTAATAATCATCTCTAATGGAAAACCAGAAAAATTATCTTCTAAAATTTCTAGTAACCTTTCAGGAGAATTTAATTTTTTCTTTAAAACTAAAATAATATCTTTCATGGATTTAATTTTAGCATCCCTTCTGTGTAAACGCTGTTGCAGTATTTTCACCTTCCGGCGGAGAAATTTTTCAGTAGGCGATACACACAACTGAAAAATAAAAATCAGGACTTAATTTTATGCTGTTTATTCATTGGCAATAACAACGTTCTCCAATTTTGCCCAATGTATTTAATGAAATTACTTCAAACAAGGTTATTATTATTATTATTATTATTATTATTACTACGGTATGCTGATAATATAATAATGCTATCAGACAATACACTGTTAAATAGGTCTACTTATTTGATCAATAATAGCCTATTTCGTATGGGATGCAAATACAACCGCTGGTTAAATAACTAGCAATGGCAGTTTTAGCTAGTTAAAACCATTGATAAATAATCAGTAATCGGTAGCTGAGACCAGAGTTGAAATAGATAAAATTTAATGTCTTACCTGTTTTGGTTTCATGATTGTTTGGCATGTACCAGGAATGTCAGTAGGATCATTCTTATCAGGCTCCGCATGAGCATCGCCATCGATTAGGTTTTTTGATAAAGATGTTTCAAGCGGCAACTTATTTTGTCTAGGAGCATCCTGTGAAGAATGAATTATTTTGGTAGTAAAATTACTTTAGAAATAAAATTATTGTAATTGTAACGTTGTAAATGAATTAGGCTTACATAATTACGAATTGTTGAAAAATAATGTGTCTTCTTTAATGCTGTCAATAAAATCAGTATTAATTATTATCATAAGCGAATGAAAATAGCAGAAGATTGAGTAGAACAATGACTACTATATGAGTAATATTATCTAAGTTTTATTTGTATTTTATGATTACAATCTATCTAGGCATTTGTTAGAAAAAATTAGTGTTAAATGTTACCTGGATTTTAATAATGGTCCTTCTTTTTTTTGTCAGAGGATTTGAAAGATGCACGGGGAAGTCAAAGAGCGTTGGCACGGCATCGCTTTTCAACAGTTCGTAATTACAGTTGGGTCTGAACTGATACTGGTCTTTAGCAAAATGTTTGCTACAAAGTGACGTATGTTTTGAAGGAACAAAATTTTTTCTTTTTGTAGCTATAATCCACTTCTTTCGTAGCTCTTGACCTTGTGGAAATCTGGAAAAAATTATGTTATTATAGTAAGGTCTTCCTTATTTTTAATACTGTACTTTACGTAAAATCATGAAAAACCATAGTTTTCTCTTAGACATTTACATTTCTTATATTATGGTATGTTGATAATATAATAATGCTATCAGAAAATACACTGTAACAGACAATTCACAATTTATATGAAAAATAATACAACGTTAAAAAAATAACAATTTATAATTAATTTAATCAGTAATTAGTTTGTAGAGATTTAAAAAAATGAATGTTTTATATTAGTCTAATAAGTTATAAAGGAATTAAACGAAATACAGTACTTACCTATAAAATGATATTCCACTGTTCTTCTCATATCTGTTAGTGCAGTTGTAAGCAGCGCAGGAAGTTACCATTATGCAAAACTAATAATCACAATAATCAAATTACATACAATTAAATAATAAAAATTACATAACAGTTTCGCTAATAAACACGGAAAAATTTCCGAACTGAATTAAGTATGTAGTTAACAAAGCAAGGAAGCACGGCTGCATACAATGTGTAAACTTGTGCTTAGTGACGGCTTCTTGCCTTATTGTGGTGGGGGGCTGCTGCTTACTCGGCAGACCGTTTTTCGCGCGTTTACTCCCACCTAGCGCGCTATCCAGTGTTATTATACATCCATGGTCAAACGTTGGCTATATCTGATCCCAAATCTGCTGAATCAGCTTTATTACATGTGGCATTCCTCAGACTCGAACCGAACGCTGCAACACAGACACGTGCGTAGATATGCCCCATGTAACGATGCATCAAACCTGACAACTGTAAATAGGAAAAGAAGCCAACAACCTACCCCACTACACTTACGTTTCATAATACCATAGATATATAAAGAGAAAAACCACTCAACGTCTTAGTTTGAAGTAAAACAAAAAAATAATTTGGCACTTAAAGCTGAAATTACTAATACGAAACTCTGGCAGAAGATAATACAAAATACTTAAAATTGTTGTAAGTGGAAACCGCTAAGAAAAACAAAACTAAGAGAATGGAGTTATTTGAGTCGCCCACTATAGTGGTACGTCTTAAATTTTCTTAAGAGAAAAATAAAATGGTAATAGTAATAGTATTCATGTACGTCTACCATTATAATAATGTAGATTACCTAGCAAATTTGTTTCCAAGTATGATGGCGTGGGTCACAATTAATTTTAGGTTAAATTGTTTGTTTAATCTGGCCATAGATACTTGACATAAGGAGGCCGCTTTCATAAAATCGAAGCGACAATTGAACACTATGAAATTCTGGTACAGTGTTTGTTACTTATAGAGGACCTATTGTCAATAGTGATGTGTTGCAGTAAAGTTGTAGCATTTCAGTTGCAAACAAAAAATTTTGAAGTATGACAATAGACTGTAGTTGTACGCTCCTTCACTGCTGATCGCGCCACCCTCGATATCAGTAAATTGATTACGAATTTTATAAATATTATAGACGTTTCCTTCTAATTTTAAGCAACGTAGACATACATTGCAACGCGTACAATCAACTTGCTGACAATTTCATGACTTTACAATAATTTTGGCGTTCTCAATAGTTGAATGCATTTAGTTCTTGTCTGAGTCGCTTTGATTACATTCATGTACAAAATTGGATGAATATACAACTGATGTATCATTCGTTGCCGTAAGTAGGCTGGCTACTAGTATTACTCTTACTCTCACTAACAGCTGAAACTGTGCTTTGAGTTAGTTGGTTCGAATTCACTGGTTCACAAAACACAGATCATTGTGAACGTTTTGGTTCTCACGAATTTACTATGTTATTGTCCCAATCATTGTAAATTCTTATTTGTCTACGTAATCCCACAGGCTTTTCTTTGTATTTCATATCTCTCTCCCTCTCTCCCCTCTCTCTCTCCCTCTCTCCCTCTCCTCTCTCTCTCTCTCTCTCTCTCTCTCTCTCTCTCTCTCTCTCTCTCTCTCTCTCTCTCTCTCTCTCTCTCTCTCTCTCTTTCTCGCTTCTCCTATTTTTATTTGTCGTAGACCTGCCACTCACTTCATTTCGTCAGAACATCTTGTTACTTGTGTATCTTGATATCTCCCCTTCAGTCCATTGTCTTCTTTTGTGAACAGTTGTACCTTATCATCTACAATTATTGGTAATGTAGGCCTATTTGAGATTGTCTTCCGTAAAGTCTTTCATTTGAGATTACAAAAACACTGACGAACTCCTATAACAAAACCGATGAAGAAGACACAATAAAATATTCGTAACACTTAATGTGTAAAATATAATCTTCAGCTTGTGCAGACGTCCTAAATGCCTAATTTACTTCATCTTTGTAATTTTTATTTTTGCATCAAACTGTTTTGACGTTTATTTGAAACGCACAACTTTACTGAATAACTCATATCTTAATGGTAACCTGTTAGTATTTGAAAGTAGAATAGAAGCTATCGTAATGTGTGAATAAGTGCTGAAATAAAAATTAGTTATTTACATTTTATATACACATTTACACCAATAAAATTGAAAACTGTAGTGGCAGTGCGCGAAATTGGAGTATAGTGGTGCGCTGCGAGTGTGTATGAAATTAACAATAATTAATTTAGAATTAACCGGTTTAGATGTTTAATTTTAAAGGAATCTGAATTCAATCACGCCAGCTACGTTATGCTTACCTCATTGCATGAACAAATAACTTAGGCCTACATGGTACTCTTACTCGGTTAACAAACACTACACAGCCTAACTCTTCATCACAGCGCTGCTGATAATGAACGTAATGTGTAGTAATGATCATTGACCACAGTATCTGCGGCTTTTGCTTTACCACATTACAGGTGACTAATAAACACTCATTAGGTAACACCCACAAGAGTTTCCATAGAACACCGTCCTCGGACCTTGTTAATGCAGTTGGTCAACGTAATCTGAATGAACTGTTCATATTGTAGCGTGACAGATAAACACATAATAAAGGTGGCATTGATCATTAGAATAATATAAGATAATAACATTAAATCCGAAGAAAGCAATAAAATAATATAAAGAATTAATTCAGAGCAACCGTGCAGAAGAATCATGGATATTAAAAGTATAAGTTCGAATAAAAGCAATGTTACTAGTGATGAATCATCAAAACCAGTCTAATATCCCAAGGTTTTAAAATTAACCCAGGAAGGTAAGAAGTATACAAAGAAGCAACCCAGAGTATTACTAAACTCCCAACAAAGATGAGGAATAAATTAAAAGAGAAACCCAGAACAAGGCAAGCTCAACCATAAAAGGTGATGTATTTCAAGAAACCAGAAGAAGATGAAGAAACCCCAAGAAACCCGATGGCATCCAGAAGAAGATGAAGAACATACAATCCTAAGAAGCCAGAAGAAAAGAAGACTTCATTGAAGAAAGAAGAAGAAGACAGCATCCGGAAGAAGAAGGAATGCTCTTATAAAAAACACCCATATCCCCATATCCCAAAATAAATGAAAACCATAATAATAAAAGTATAACGAAGTATTTATGAAAAGAAACCATATGTACAATAAAATTAAGAATAAAAGTGTATAGAGTAAGAGTTGCCAGTGGACCAAGGTGAAACAATAATATAATACCCAAAGAACAAATCTTCATCGTAACCCACAAACCAATTTCTTGATGTTAATAAGACTAAACAACCATTTAGAAATAACATCAAAAAGTGTAAAGTGAACCAGTGCTAGTTTGTGTATTATAAAAAATAAACCTTATGTTTCAACCTTGTCATCCACAAACTGTGTAGATAATGAAAAATACAACTTTGAGTGACTTATGATTTGTACAAGGTGAATGTGATACATGTAATAATAT
Organism: Magicicada septendecula; assembly: GCA_034769895.1. NCBI lineage: Eukaryota > Metazoa > Arthropoda > Insecta > Hemiptera > Cicadidae > Magicicada > Magicicada septendecula. The sequence continues at coordinate 284,492,136 of CM068370.1, read as the reverse complement.
CAAGCTGTCAATCTGTTTGAAATGACATTTCTTTAAAAAATGAATAAAAACAGATTTAAACACAAAGTGACAGGGTACCATTACCCTAAACCATATTAAAAACAGTTAAAAACTGCATAATTAAAGTTAATATAAGAAATAGAATAAGAATGTAGAAAATAAGGTTTGGTTTATTTGGAATAGGATATTTTAAAAATGTATTAGTAATAAGAACCTTTTAATAAGTTTGGAACCACTAACATCCAATTGTAAAAACGTTTATTACTTGTATTGATAGTAATAACTAAATAAGATATTAGATGGGAAAAAAAACATTCTTTATAAATAATATTTCTGTTTTAGTATTAAGTTTTGATTATAAAAAATGTCTAATTAGTTGAAGACAACCATTATTTAAAATTATTTCTTATCTGTTTATAGTATTGAAACAGATACTAATTGTTGTTATGTTTAATAGAAAAAATGTTTAATTTATATTAAAATGTTAAAAAGTCAGAGAGGGTATAACTAAATATGTATTGTTTATATAAAAACTTGTATGAAAAACTTGTTAAGAATCTATGCAAAATGATGAAAACTAAACCTCATCAAAACTGAGAAACTAAGTACTTAAATACATATAAACTGAAGGGATTTAGATAACATAAACCAGAAATGAAGCCATATAATTAGATATATAACTTAGAAAGATTTTGTAAAATTATAGCCAGGATTATAAATAAAAATGGAAATGACAGAACTCAAAAATTTGGAGGGGGGAGTCATATATTTCAACATGATATTTTAAAACTTAACCAATGCAAATAATTGCAAGAAACTAAGGGAATATAAACCTTTTATTACAATATGAGATTAAAAATCATAAATATAACTTAAAAATGGCAGAATTTGCATAATGACAGGAAGCTGATTTTGAAAATTTACAAGATACAAAATGAAGGTAAAATTACCAATTTTAGAAAAAAAACATAATAAAACGGCATTATTCGATATCAAAATACGCCGAATGAACTGAAGGATAAAATTAAGTAACAACTAGCTAATAAATTTGAATAATAACCAAAGTTTAAGCAGTTATATAATGTAACTTTAATACATGCACAGGATGCAAAGTAAAATTCGAACAATGTAAGGAATAATATTGCTTTGGCTAAGATTTTAGTCGAAAGTGAAGGAAGTAGAGAGTTGATTATTGAACGTTGTACGGGACACTTGACACGAGCAATTAAAACGATTTAACCTAATTTCTAGTACCGTAATGGCGAGTCAGTGTATGATACAAATTTGAAAATCGCGAGTGTCGACAAAAAACATTTCACAACATCGACACAGTGACATAAACACTTACAAAAGACTAAATAACATTGTATAGCACGATACGACAGTTAAATAACATTTTTAAACACCATAAAATGTATATAACATAACCATCATTAGTGCCGGATCGACAAAAAGTGAACAGACTTATAAATACACCACTATTCAAAATACAACACAGAAACTTGACCAGAGACACTACACCAACATCAGAAGGAAGATTTGCTGACACCAGGACGTGAATTCGGCAAGAAAATATCTTTATTGGAACGCCAAATCTACGAAGGGACGTTTGACGACCTCGACGGCGGCCATTTGCTTTTCGTCACCACTCAACTGAACACGGCCATCTAGTTTGTCAGCGACACGGTTCGCAATCAATTTATTTATTTTCATCTTTGCAATTGAATATATGTACTTTAGTATTAAGAATTATTATTGTAACGTTATACTTTTTTAATCTTTGCCCGATTTCCCTGACTTTTCCAATGAATAGCTGTTAAAAGAACCTTATTGTATTTTATATAAAAACTGGTAACATTCGATACCCTGAGAGTCGATTTTAAAATCGACAAGAGTCTTTATAATCAATTGTCCAAAAAATAATTTATACTTTTCATCTCAAACAGTTCTTTCTTTTCTAAACATAGCAATTTACACTTAATATAATTTAAACAACATCTACTACAAGAATTTCACCACATTGAAGGAAGATAACCTCCGAAACTGAAAGTAAACAAAGATCGATTGTATCTGGAGACAATCCTATAAGTGGTTGGAGTTTCTTAAAAATACAGGAAAGCTTATAAAATTTTTTAAACAAGTGAGAGACGTTTTGGAACTTTACGAACATCAATTAATTAATTGTTTCTAATTAATTAATCAATATAAAAAAAAATATTTTTTAATTAGAAAAAATTTTTTTTAGACAAACAATTTTAATTTTTTTTCAAGAACACATATTTATATTTTTGTAACACTACACCAAAACTTAAACACCATAAACACGTTTAGTTTCAAATTGGCTAGCCCAAACAGTGGGGCTCAAATTTAAAAGAACAGGAAGACGAGAACAGATTTAAGAATTTGTAACCACAACAAATAAGTTAAGTTACAATATTTATTTTGTTAGTACTTTAAAGGTATTTAATATTCATAGATTTACTAGGACTATAGCCAGTGGCTATAATATAATATTTAATATAATATAATATAATATAATATTTAATATAATATTTAATATAATATAATATAATATAATATAATATAATTATATATAATATTATGTGCAAAATAGTATTTGAGAGGTAGAACAGAAGAATTATAAATATACTTTATACGATATAATACTAGTTAAATAGTAATAATTATGATAACAATTATGATAATTATTATTATGGTATATAATAGAATTATACAGAACATTATGTTATTATTATAACATTATATTAGAATTATAGTAAAAACATTATGTCACAAAAGGAAAACATTACTCAGTTTTAACTAGTTAAGATTAGATTTAAAGAGTTGGGAACATAAGGAGTACTTTCAAATGCTTACGACAAAACAAAAATTTTTATACGAACACGTTGTTATTTGAGGTCTTTCTTAGTAACATTGTAACTAACCCGACGGACAGCGTGCGCACGTCCTCATTCAACTTGCAATAGCTCAAACACTAATGGTTACAGCGAAAATGAATAAAAGGCAGTTTGTTGTAAAAAACCTGTCGCAAGGGGCGTCCCTTCTCGACACATCAGTTGATGCAATTCGTGGAGACAGTGGCCGAAGCCGGTTGCTCGCGGGAGCAGATCGTCGCCGTTTCTCTTGATGATGAGAAGGCGTTCGATCGTACTTGGCATCCAGGCCTACTACACAAACCCACGGAGATTCTGCTTCCGGATTGCTACACTTATCTGATTGCTAGTTTTCTTTGGAACAGAACCTTCCGCGTGAGAGTAAATAACACCCTTACTTTGGAAATGGCTATTACAGCTGGTGTACCTCAGGAAAGCGTCTTGGGGCCCCTGATTTTCCGTGTGTACGTTAACGACATGCCTAAGTTTCCGGGAACCAGATTGGCAAAGTTCGTCACTGATTTCGCGGCGGTGTATGCCGTCGATCGTCGAGTTGAAACGGCAGTTATCTGGCTCCACGACCAGCTTGACGAAAACGTTGAGTAGGCAGAGAATTGGAGGGTTGCCATCAACGGGGCAAGAGCACACCCATAATCTTCTTTAGACGTAGAAGGCTCCCTGTCAGACTGTACGTAGGCGATACTCCTCTGCCCTGGTCTCGAGAGGTTAAGTACCTCGGGCTCCATTTAGATCGTCGTCTTACCTGGCGGACACACTCCGAGCAAATAGCCAGCAAGACCGCCCATCGTCTCCATTCACTCCCTCCCCTGCTTTGCAGCAACTCTATGACCCGCTCCCTAGGGAAGATTATCGTCACCAACTATGTGGTGCCGATGGTTACCTACGCGATTCCAGTATGGGGCTTCTTGGCTAAGACCCATAAGCAAAAGCTTTAGTCTCTCCTGGACCTAGGTTTGTGCTGGGCATGCAAAGTCCACTACCTGACATCAAACAAAATAATCCGTGAATTCCTGCGTGTCCGTTTCCTGGACGCCACTATACGGACACTGTCCCGTAAATTCCATCGCCGCACCACCCGCTTCCAAGACAATCACCTTATTAGCGCCCTCCGTCGCTCCCCATCAGTGCCAGGTAAATCTTGGACCCTGCCTCGGCGAACACTCACCCTCAATTACATAACTAATTTAAACCCACGACCGGTAGCAGACCACATCATCCAGATCATCTGTGGTCCCTGCGGCAGGAGCTCTATTTGAAGCTCGGGACGCAGCACACAAGCGGGCGACGGGCATTGGCTTCGTCCCCCACAACCCTACTTGTGATAGGGGCGCCCCAAGTTGCAGCTCGTTGTTTGGTCAGGTTGGAGTGTTCTTCAAAAAGTTATGTCTGTTTTTCAGAATATTTGAGACAGAACATATTTTCGTCAAGTATTCCTTCACTATGTTAAAAGACTGGTAAAACGAATCAATTCGAAACTAGAGTATATTTTTCAAATATAAATAAATAATTATTATATAAATGTTACCTGCATTTAATTACTTCTTTTGTGTTATCGCTTTTGTTGCTTGTAAAATAGTAAATCGTTTGAAATAAATACCTGCCACATACAGAAATAATTTAACTATAATACTAAACAGTTAACTATTGTTTGATCTAAAAAACACACAGTAAACATAATTATAATTACTGTATTTGTTTGCAAGAGTAATGCCATTGAATTTGTTAAAATAAATAACTACATTCTTAGTATGTAATTTGTGCGGAATACGCGTATGTATCAAATGCGCTAAGCGTTCGTGTGTATCTCAAATACTACTGACGCAGGCTTATTGCAAATAACAAAATCCACATTAATTTAATAAATAACTGGACAGTGTGATACAATTGGGTTGATCTGTCCACTCAGCAAATATGCCACTGTAGCTCAGGGGATTCATGTTTCGGTATCATTTGGATAGAATATATAACGCGGACTACTTACAGAAACAAATTTTAAAATTTTCTTATAAAAATTGGATTTTATCCCCTACAAAAACAAAGCATTCAATCCTTTGAAATTTTGTCTAAAATCTACTTTAACCTTTAGCATATCTTCGTGTTTGCCTATACATCGTGTTGAATGCTCAGCATGTTAGGCCTATTCCTTAACACTTGACGAAGAAGTGCAATCATTGGCAGTGCATTTTACTGTTGAATGCGGCTAACAATTCAGTTTTTTCCTTCCTTATATATTGTTGTGATTTAGATTTGATAGCCTTTATAATATTGTATGTAAATTCTTTGAAGGCCCCCGGATAAGCTCTTTCAGTCAATTTAAATTATTATTAGATGTATAAAAGCCACTTTCTGGATACGAACAGTTGATAACAAGTCCCAAGCATCTAAACGTTATCATCATGATGTATTTACTAGGTTAATGCAGACACCATAAATGATTCGCTATGAAGGTACTTTAAATATTCATTATAAATATCGTACAAGGTTGTGTACGATGATTATTATCACTGGCCCGCTCCGTCAAAAGTCAAAAGGTGGCATACGCATTGAAATACATGTTCCGTTTTATGATCAAAACGTGCGCGCAAGGAAGCGACAAAGAACAATTATTATGTTCCAAAAAACTGTTCAAACAAATCACCTATGCATCAAATTTTTTTTAATACTTTGAAGCCAAAATATGGGTATGTATTTAATCAATGTAGTTTTGATTATACTCAAAAAGTTCATAATCAGCTTGAATATTTCAACACACATCTCCAAACATTTAACTCAGATCACTTATTTTTCGACTACTGTATTGCTTCCCACCAATTTATGGCTACATAAACTATTCCATAATGAAACTATTAGGCCTACCGTAGTAACAAAACCTGACGGGTAACACGGCTGACACGACTGGCACTTTTAAATCGCAATTTTTGGAATCTTTGAGTAATCATTAACACGAAAATTATGAAAAATATAATTCTCGTAACAAAAGAAGGCAGTTAATCTACGCAACGATTTATAGAATGGTTATGATGAAATACTTAGAGAATGGAATACTTATAATAAAAATATTAAATATTAATTGTAAAAACATATGAAAAAATGAAAGGTGCCATTTTGAAGATTTACAACAAGGAATCGATTATTATGTTCTAATACGCTCATCTAAAACGTTCTTATAATAATAAAGTTGTTTCCAAATCACCGCTGCACTATAACCACTGTTTGGGCAAGTAGTAATTCTTCATATAACAAGTAACAATATTCTTATTAATTGGCGTAGTTTCTGTTCATCAACTGACAAGTTTCCATTGATGAATTTCGATTGTATGTTTTTTTCTCCGTTGCCCCTGCACTTCTATGGCAGCCGTTACGCAACATGTGTCCCAACGCAGTTGTAAACGTGGTCCCCGTAAAGTTATGTGTCTATCAAGTCGTTGCATTTTATATGTACGTTGTGCACGCGCTACCTTACCTGTGTGTGTGTGTGTGTGTGTGTGTGTGTGTGTGTGTGTGTGTGTGTGTGTGTGTGTGTGTGTGTGTGTGTGTGTGTGTGTGTGTGTGTGTGAGGGGGCGCCGGTGCATGCGTGATTCCCACAGAGTAATGTATGTAATATAGTAAGCGGGAAATGCAGTAAGTGCGAACGATGTATGGGTAATGTAGTGAAATGGTTTCAATTTTATCAAATGTCGAAAAATTGAGTCCTTTCAATACAAATCTTTAACGTATTACTTGATAGATATCTTTACTTCATTATTATTGTAGGTGAAGTATGAAGTTCAACCTTGTTTACCAGTTTATAGTTAAAAATGTCACCTACACTATCGAAACTTATGCTGCGATATTAAAGATAACTTTAATTTTTCAAGTACTGCGGTCAATTGCGGACGAATCGTACAAGCTACAGTCAGTTTCACCCGAGGTGAAAATTTTAACCCTGTTAATCACGACCCGGCCCAATTGCTACCGAAAATTTTGTCCCGTTAGTTACAGACACAGACTGCGACTATCAAAAGCTGCGAAGAAATGAAGGCTCACGCCGAAATTGTAATGCGTATGGCTGTTTCCAGTGTATATAAAGTGTTGCGATCAATCAATTTTCTCAGTGCGTATTTTTGCGTATTTACACTCTAAATACTAAACCCTCTATATATGACTGTGCTCGCTTCGCTCGTCCTACGTATGCATAAAAACGACTGCCTTCGGCCACCTATCGATTTGCGGATTACCCATGTGTCACTGATATCAAAGCATTAGATATCTAACGATCGCAAAGCATTAGATCGTTTGGCCCTTTAACGAGCTGTTTCTGCTCGCTCCGCAAGAGAATATCAGACGTGACTCCACCGCATAACATGACTTATGCCAACCTTCACACATTCCTCACACCATTACATACGTCAATAATTGGTAGGACACCTCATTCACAGCATCTCTACCGCTCATTGTAACATGTACCTATATTAAAACTACTTTCCCTTTGTTCATTAAGTTCATAAGTCTCCGTCTTAGTTGTAAACAGAGGAGCGAAGCTAAAAATAAAGGAAGAACCTAGGAACCTAGCTAACCTAACCTAACGGAACAAATATATTAGATGAAAGAGGTTACTCGCAGAAATGAAACAAGTTAGGGTATAGAATTCAAACCTCTCGAAGTTTGGAACAGGAACGATTCTACTAGTTGCCACGGATTCGTCAGTTAAGACCAAGTGAAAGTGCGGATAAAAGCACAAGTATTCGGATAAAAACATGTAAAAACGTCGCTTCGTCAGTGTATATGACATATATATCAGTTGTATCATGATTAAGTAAAACCTGTCAAGCCGTAACCGTTTACTGTTGATTTCGTTGCATTGCGTTTCAGTCCTGCATTCTGGCTTGTACAATTGTTTCCAATCACCGTGAAAGTTGCAGAATCTTGTCGTTTATACAGTGCGACAAGTATTGTTTGTTTTAAACTAAAATGGGGATTTTGCGTGACGTAAGCGCGGGAAGCTCGGTATGGATTTGTCCAATCAGCGTCGTGGAAATTGGAGCGCGTTGCCAGTTCTCTTCACCATCGCCTGGAACAAGTGAAGTTCCGCTGTGATTTTTGTGCGTGGTAACATTTGCTCGTTTCTGTTGTGATGTTACATGCTGGTTTCAGTTAGTGGTTTTCAGTAGTTAAAGTCAAACAGTCTTGTTAAAGATTACTTATTGGGAGTGCGTCATTCATATTAAAGTCATGCAGAAAAAAATAGTGCATTTAAGGATATCTGTAAATCTAAAGGAAGTAATTAATTTTTTTGTTCAAGAAGCAAGTCATTAATGAAATTAATATTAGCAACACTGAAATAATCAAGTAATATAGATTTACACTTATAATAATTTTGATATCGTAGTAGCACCGATTCATTATAATATGTTGTTATGACGACTGCAGTCAGCGCGCGATCCGCAGGAAGTTAATGGTCAGAAAATCCACTCTTAATTGTAAATAGCCGAAGTAGGCCTACTTCTAAAATTATAAAATCCAAAATCAAAATAAAATATGTACTTTTTCTAAAATTTTCTTGCTGGAAGTTTTTAACTGGACAATAATAAAAAAACTATCCGCTTACTACTTTTTGTATGATTCGTTTTTGTACTATTAAAAAATATTTTCCTGTTGTAATACGAATAAAATATATTAAATTTATTTCACATAGCCTAATGTTTACTCTGTAGTATTTCCTGAACTGTCTTTTTTAAAATCATTTACATTTTATTTTCATTAGATATCTATTATTAATAAAATTACAAGAAAAGCGAAGGAGTGTAACAAGAAAATTGTTAACTTTAAGGATACAAGAACCAAAAATGGAACCCAAAAGTTTAAGTAATTTGTATAAGTCTTTCAAGTTATGAGTAACTTTATTCAATTTACGCCCTCAGTGCCTATAATAATTAGACAAAAATAATATATTTTTGTACTTCTAAAAATTCTGATTGCCTTCAAATGTGTGTAAGCTATGCTTACAAAAAAAAACTATGTGCATATTTATCAGTTAAGTGTATCTGTAGAAAGTATTAGACATAGGCCTATAGATAGCTATGAAAACATGCAAACTTAAAAGCTAGGACTAAATTGTTTCCTATTTTTACATTCATAAATTGGTTACAAAACGCAGTATTAATGCAGTAGTTTATTGTATTTAATATTTTTGTGTGTTTATTGTATGGTTGTCTGCTTCAACATTGTTATTTTACTAAAAAGTTAGTATTAATCAAGATTTTCGTAATATTTATGATATTAAAAACTTATTTAATGTTAAGACTTTTTAATAATTAATGTGTTTTTTCTTTAAATAGTGCGCGAGCTCTGCAACTCGGGGAGCTTTCCAGTTTCAGTTACTGCGAGTTTCGAGATACTGTATGTACATGGAACGTTAGTGTAGTTATCTGACCGGTAGTGAAGTGGAAACAATGTTAGCTTAATTGTACAAGATGGAATGCAACGGTACAGATAACAACGCGTTTTCAATTATTTGGCGTTTTCTCCGTTATCAGCGATATTAGCGGACCTGCTAGTTTCCGCTCTGTTTACTGCCCTATAAAATCATTTTTGTTATCAAAATGCACACGCTAAGTACAAAACAGTACCAGTCATTTAAATAATAATAATGATATTTTGACTGTCAATGTCGTTTAGTTAACACATTGAATTCTGTGGTGCAGAAGGTTATTGTTTACGTTTATTAACATTGTGCACGTACCCTCATTCATTTAGGCATATCGTACATTATGTTACAGCTAACGACGTTATGATATTGTCCAGCCGGTAATGTATATTACTGTTGTGCATTTTTTATTGTAACTTAAGTGCGTGTTTTGTTTTATCCATTTGGTGCAAAATACTACTGTATAAATATAAATACAATTGCAGGAATAATTAATCGATTCATTTCTGATCCCGATATATTAATCAGTTTAATTACAAATACGACAACAGGCAACAGCATATGGTACGTATTTTATACTATGCAAACTTACTTTAATATACACATTGATAATTTTATATGTGTAGCAATTATTTTTACTATCCATACTAGCAGTTGTTTTGAGTCATGTAAGCGTTGTAGCTAGGCTCTAACCTTCTCATGCTATTTGGCTAAGACCGTGACCGAGCACAAAGTAAGGCCAATCTAATCATTCATGACGTCATAGACCACAATGGTATTCCGCTAGGTGCTACGTAAAGTATTGTACAGGGTAAAGGTTTAATTTTAAAGTCGTATATTTTACGCGACCTTCTAAAAGTAAATTTTATACAACAGTTATCATGTTACATAATCCTAAATTATTTATGTTGATGTACTTTATTTGTTTCCCTTATTTCCAAGTTTGGTAAATGAAGACTACGTAGTTTTAATAATATTATGTTCCCAGCAATGTAACTTTGTTTTCTTTATACACTAGTGTAAAGTTTGTTCATTCTGAGATTCGATTCTGGCGTAAAACAACACATGGGTCATGTGCATGTCCTTGGTTAGACGAGTGGTCGCATCACTCAATCCTCCACTAAAAATAAAGTACTTCGCAACTGATTAGTGTTAATTTATTAAACGTGTATCAATAAACTGTTTTTTTCTTAATTCAACAAAAAATAAGATAAGTGATTGCATATTTCTTTGGGTTACGTTTGGTTCTCTAAGAAAGTTTTAACTTAGTACTGTACACGCCTCCGTGTTATACGTATCACTGCGCTTTGTTTCCTTAAGAATGAACTCACTTTATTCACTGTGTTGTTTCTAATAACTAAGACAGCGAATATTTAGGAGAGAGAAAATAAAAGACTTTCTCATGAAAGTAACAGTAACATTCAAATTCACATAAACCAAAAGCATACTATTATTTCATCTACAACTAATTTTAAAAAAGTGTTTTGTTTAAATTTGGAAGTTTTTTTACTTTCCTACAAATTATTATTTAAAAATGCAGACGTTATATAAATACTTATAATTTTGCTGCGTTATCAAGAATCCTATATTCAATGTTAAAAATTTCTTAAGACATGAAATTACGTATGACAAAATTACTCGTCTAAAGTAATGATTATTAGTCTTTATAAAAAATTAAACGTTTACTATTGTTTTTACTAATAGAATGCTTATTAGTATATATAATGCCTATTATATATAGGCTATAGAAACGTGTAAATAAAATTTTTATCTGTTGGAAACAGTCTACAAACAGAGGCCATGACAAAATATCTGTAATGGGATAATATACGTTTTAGCAATGTTTTCGCTGTTTTAGCGTACTGTTCCGCTTTTGCATGGAGGCTACTAATGTTATCTTATATAAATACCTAACACGTTACAGTCAGTTTAACGGATAAAGAGAGACAATTATTTTATTGCCTGCTACCTGTGTTACCGGCAAAAACAAACACAAACATAATTATAGTTTTAGTATTTGCCAGTCATTCTAATATAACTTAATTTGTATAAATAATTAATTTTATCGTTAATATATAATTTGTGTGCGGCGATTTGTACACTTCTTGCTACACATTTGTGTAGTATTACAAATATTGACCAGCGTTTAATGCAAACAACAAATTAAATATTAATTTAACTAATAACTGACCGAATCGGAACGACTCGCTATCCACACAAAGCAGTCCTTTGTTGTAGTTAAGTTATCCTCTGTGATAGCTTCGTGTACCATTTAGAATTGTTAACACTCTATGTTATTTTATTGTTCTTCTTTGCGCAAACTAATTCTTATTTGATCGTTTATTCAGCAATATGAACGTTGTCTATTTATTGGCTGTTTTTTATTGGTATCAACCCTTCCCATCATCCTCCGTTGTCTCTACTTCTGACTGTGTGTCTATTTGTATATATATATATATATATATATTTCAATCACTTTCTGCTACAGTCCGTTTCTTGATGTATATAATACTATAATACTTATAACTATTTTACCTCAAGATGTATTTTTTCTTTAGGGACATGTTTCGGGAGATCCTGTTCTCCCATCTTCAACCTTCGCCATCTTGCTTCTGGTGCAGTATTTGTGTGTTACAACATCCAGAAGCCAACACACAAATACTGCACCAGAAGCAAGATGGCGAAGGTTGAAGATGGGAGAACAGGATCTCCCGAAACATGTCCCTAAAGAAAAAATACATCTTGAGGTAAAATAGTTATAAGTATTATAGTTATATATATATATATATTTTTTTTTTTTCTTAAGCCGCTCTAATTTAAATCTTTACCATAAAATCATATCTTTAGTCGCAGCGCTTGAAGTGCCTTGCTTGTTCTATTTTATCAATATTTAAAGCAATATTTAGCCGTCTGTAATTATCGCCTGGTTGTCTTTCTTCCTCATTGCAGATTGTTCTCATTTATTACCAAGATCGGCAAGCATATCAGACATTCCCCTCGGAGTACTCACGAAAACAACATGTAATCAAAAAGTTTAATACCTTACAATTTCTTACACCTCTATTCACTTTCTTTCTGCCTTCAAAGCACTTTATAATTATTCCTTCCGGTACACATTAAACATTGCAGCAACACTTGTGACTCACTCCTCGCTTGTGTGACAAGCTACCATCTCCTCGCTCCTCGCCTGCGTGACAAGCAACACCTGTGCCTTGCTCCTTGCTTTTGTGACAAGCAACAATCTCCTCACTTCAGTCTCATTCTAATCTTGCTGTTCCCTCTAACTAAGATAGAAGTCTTTTAACTTCCTGATCCCCTTCCAATCTAATCCATACGCTTCGAGTATACTCATAAGCCCGTCCCACCAAATTCTGCCAGTTTGTGATTATGTCATAAGAAATCCGAAAGCATTCTAATAAAGGATTTAACAGACTAATTATTTTATGCGATACTTGTACATCGCAATATATTAATATGCATTATGCGTATATGAGTTACTTCTCTATTAACCAAATCCACGTGGTGTTGTTAACGATAAATTTTGTCAAACGTTGACAGGACGATTTCAGAGACTCAACCTCACAAATATTTCGTTTCTAAAAGTTGTAATAAAGCATTTTTTCCCATTGACTATTTTGTATACCGTATTTTTATACGGGGTGTAGCGTATTATGGTGATGAAATGTAAAAATTGACAATGCGATAATGTTGAAGACACTGAAGATGTGGGTGTAGCGGAGAACGGATGATAGAGGTGAAATGCAATGTAACGTACGACGAAATGTTGTAAAAGATAGTGGATTCAATTAAGAATGGAGGAGGGTATGGAGACACTAACAGACTCGCTCAGTACAGGGAGGCATGCCATGTGAAGGCCTCCCGGGGAAAAACGGAACACGATAATTTATCTATATTGTAAGTAATATAACCTCTCCTCTTGAGTTATAACGTAGGGAACCAGTAATAATTGGATGTGCCAATTATACCGGCTGCCTTCGTTGTGAAGCACTGAAAATAATCACAACAAATAAACAATTTATATAGCAGGATATTAGGAAGGGGAGACTGTTGATTTATGCACTCATTTTACTCGGTACTTAGATGACATCTCTTTATTACATTTGGTGATTAAGTTCACTATTGAAAGTTCTCAAACAATATAGTTTACTATATGATTAAATATATAAATTACTACTTTACAAAGGGGCCTCAAAACATGATGTACATCTTATTGATTAATTCCACGGATCCGGGATTAATTATATTAACTGAATTATGGTCACCTTGCCATGTACAATATTGAAACTCTAACCATTTGAAGAATGTTTTTTTTTTTAATCTTCTAAAACAACAAAACTTTTAATTTAAGCTTTACCTTTTTGCTATAACTAGCGTTATTAGATTTTATACTACATGTTACCTAAAATGTCTGGTTTCTAAAGTCTTTAATGTTATTACATTTAAACATAAGTTTTAAAGTCTTTAATGTGATAATTTAAATTGTCTTTTGGGGTTTATAATTTTGTAACTCTTAACCATGGAAGACAAGCCTCCATGTCACCTGTGTTTTTCCTGAAGTTGCTGCAGAATTAGTTTTTCGGTCCTCCTGATGTTTCTTGAAGTTCAGTCGTTACCTTATCATACTGTGATGGTGAAGTTCTAGAAGTATGTGAAATCATTCCTGGTGTAGTACATTCATCTCCGGCGACTGTAGTTACTCTTAATAATTCTTGTAGTTAGAATACATAGATAGAAAGTTTGTTTCACTGTTACACACTTCACATGATGATAGATTAGTTTACTATCACCTTCTTGGTGGTAATACTGTATTATTTACATAGTCCGTTATTTTATAATCTAGAGAGATGTCATCACCACACAAATTTACTTATTTAAATAGTCATAGTATCAACCCTTTCACATTTTTATATATATACACAGCGAAACAACGCTTTACGCTGCTTACGGCGTGAGCGCTCCATTACAAGTGATAGAAAATAGTTAAGGGGAGCGTAGTAATCTCAAGACAATTACTAGGCAACATAAAAGTAGTTCCGTGTTTCTAATTTTAATTAAACGACTACGGTTGATTAAATAATTAAATCGTGATATTCTTAGTTGCAGAAGTTATCAAAGTACGTAACAATGGTCTTAATTAATTATTTAAATAATAACAAATTTACAATAATACTTAGTTTATTTAGGGGTCAGAAAACAAGTTAATTCTGGTCAGTTCTTGTTTATGCAGGAAAAATTAATAAGCTTTACCCTTTCTGTACAATTCCATTCCCTTTTAATTTTATTATTAGACTTATATTAAATATTATTATTATTAAATGATTGCCATAAGATTTAGTTTACAATGTGAGATTTTATTAAGAATTTAAATTTTCTTCACTTATATATTATCAACTTAATTAATTAACATATTTTTATTAATGAAATCGTCACATACTCCGCCGCTTAAGCCACAGACGCCGGTATAATTTTTTTTTTTAATATACCGAGAGTATGTTTAGGGATTTCTGTGTGTAATTTCTCTCACCCGTTTCTCTCTGTATGTAATTATGAGTTACACACGTCAGTCTCGAATTGATTCTTCTTACTATCTACATATCATACTTTACAGGCTAATTCTACTACTACATAAAGTTCACACATTATCAAAAACATATTGTTAACATTCTAAATTTTCTTAACACTACTACTTATGACTACTACCGGGTTTTTCTTTAGTTGGGAGTTATTCTAGTGATAGAATTACTCATTAAGTAATTTGTTACTTAATTATTTCTCATATTTGCTGTCAGCTGACTTCTTACTTTGCTCTACTTTTGAAGAATAAGATTCAAGGGTGATCAGGCCTCGTACCTATCTATACCATTAGCTAGCTAAACGTTACTCTGGTACTCCTTTGCAGTTAAGTACAAAACATATACCTTTCTTTTTTCTTTACATTTATTTAACTTGCACTCTACCATTACCTTCTTCGTGATAATGTTTTATCTGAGAAATATGTGTCCTTCGTACATATTTTTGAGTAGAGGGTTCATACAGTGCTACGGTTACTGGAGTTAAATATTTGTGAATTTGATAGGGACCGCGCCATCGGTATGATAGCTTGGAAGTGGTCTTATCGATTGCACTACTCGTAGGATGTGTTTTACACATAACTAAGTTACCGATTTGGTACTTTACTTCATTATTTTTATTTCGCTCGTGATATTTCCTTGATTTAGCTAAGTTTGTTCGCAAATTAGCGCGCGCTTCATTCCATAATTTCCTAATATTTTTATCCCTAATTTCAAGGGGTAACAATTCATGTATTTTCCACTTAGTGGATAATGGGTGGTTGGGTTTATATTTGAACAATAATTCAAATGGGGTCGACTTATGTCCTTCATGATATGCAGAATTAAAAGCGAACTGTATCCAGGATAAATTCTGGTCCCAAGAAGTATGGTCGTTAGCATGGTAGGCAATTAAAGCAGATTTTAGGTTTCGCAAATACCTCTCAGCTATATTACCTTGCGGACGATACTCTGTAGTGGTAATATGGTTTATACCTAGTTTGAAACACATGTTCCTGAATTCCTTGGACTTAAACTGTGGTCCGTTATCCGTCACTAGATGGACAAGAATACCGAATTCTTTAAATAATCTATGCTGTAAAATATTTACTGTGGTTGTAGCTAAGGCTCGCCGCATGGGGTACATCCAAACGAATTTGCTAAAAGAGTCTACACAAATTAGTAACATTGAATTTCCTGATTTGGAACGCGGGTAGGGTCCTGAAAAGTCTAAATAAATTTTGGAGAATGGGGTAGCAGGAATCTCTGAGATTAACTGACTTATTTGGCTGTTTCTCGCTGGTTTGCTGAGTGCACACAACTTACACTTTTTTACAAAATTGGTGATCTCACTGTTCATATTTTCCCAGTGATATTCTTTACGAATTCTGTGTATGGTTTTATTTATTCCCATATGTGCTCCAATGGTGGAAGAGTGATAATATTCCATCAGCATAGGTTTAATAATATCAGGGGCAATTATTCGTAGATATTTTCCGTTCGCTATTTTACAACATAATACTCTCCTACTTAATATGTATTTCTCTGACTTATTTCCTTTTTCAAGTTGTTCAATAATTGGACTCAAACGTGGGTCTTGTATTTGATACTGGGCTAAATCCGTAAATGCAAGAGGAAATTCGGTAATTAACGTATTAATAATCGGCGTTTCTCTACTCTTGTTTTCGTAAGTATTACTACTAGGCTGGAACATACGTGACAGTGTATCGGCAACTACATTTTGGGTGCCTCTAATATGTTGTACTTTGAATTTAAAACAATTTAATCTTAATAACATCTTCCGATACGGCCTAACTGTTTTGGGTGATTTAGTAGCCAAGATAACGCTTGATTATCTGTTTCTAATAAAAACTCCTTATGTTCTAAAAATGGTTTGAACTTCTCAAAAGCGAAAACTATAGCTAAACATTCTAATTCGTATGCGGAGTATTTCTTTTCTTGCTCAGTTAGGGTGCGAGAAGCGTAACTAATAGGTAACCTCGAGTTATCTACTTCCTGATATATTACTGCACCTAGTGCGACACTAGAACTGTCAGTCTGCACTACAAATGGTTTTGTAAAGTCGGCTAATTGTAGTACGGGGGGTGATATTATGCTTTCTTTTAATTTCTCGAATGCGGTTTGGTGTTGCTCATTCCATTCAAATTTAATTCCCTTCTTTCTTAAGGTATTTAGCGGTGCTGCAATTTCGGCTAGATGTGGGATGTACTTATGGAAATAATTTATCATTCCCAAAAATCGAGCTATTCCTTTCGCATCCCGCGGCGGTAAAAATTCTCTGATGGCACGGGTTCGCTCTGGGTCTATGCTTACCTTTCCGTTGGCTTTTACGATGTGACCTAAAAATGAGAATTGTGTCACAGCAAAATTTACTTTACTGGGATTTACGGTTAATCCAGCTTTCTCCAATCGGGTTAGTACTTCACGTAGATGTTCAAGATGTTGCTCAATTGACTCGCTGTAAATAACAATGTCATCTAGGTAGTGGTACACATATTTAAACTTTATGTCATGAAATAATTTTTCTAATAATCTGCTACATACAAAACTACCTTGGGATATACCAAAAGGTACCCTTGTAAATTGGTATAGGTTGAAAGGGACGGCAAAGGCGGTAAGACGTTTTGATTCTTCCGAAAGAGGTATCTGATGAAAAGCTTGATTTAAATCCATAATGGTAAAGATTTTTGCTTTAGTAAAATAATGAAATGCACTGTGGATGTCGGGAAGTGGTATAGATTCAAATTCGATCCGTTTATTTAGTTGTGTGTAGTCCACCACTAATCTATGTTTGTCGTTACTTTTGGGTACTAAAAACGCGGGTGATGAATAAGATGACGTAGAGGGTTCGATGACTCCTTGTTCTAACAATTTATTAATTTGGTTCCTCATCACTTCCATTTTCGGTGGTGATAATTTGTATGGGGCTAAACGAATTACTTTGTTGTCACTCAAATTTATTTTGTACTCTATCAGATCCGTCAGTCCTAACTTTGGGGTGAGGACGTTGGAGAATTGTTTTATTAAAGTCTGTATGTTCCGTCTATCTTTACTCTTCAGATGACTTAATTCAGATTCGTGATGCTTTATATGTGTAGAAGTGGTGCTAGTACTTTCTCTATTATTTGCATTGTCATGCAAGTTATATTTCCGTGAACGATCGAATCCAAAGTAAAATATCTTCTCGTGAATATCTAAAATTATTCCTGTTTTACTGATAAAATCAGCTCCCAATATTAATTCGGGTCCTAATTCGTCGCATACCAACATTGGAAAATACCACGTTAGATTTTTAATTTTTACTTTAAAAGTGATGATAAGCTTTATCATTAAGTTTTGCTTATTAGCTGTAGCGCATCTAATATCTACTGATTGACTGCGTTTAACTAAATTGTGTTTAAATAATTTATTGGCTAGCTCTTGACTAATTAAACTTCGCGTTGATCCGGAATCAATTAAACCGAGGGTGGATGTAACACCAATGTCAACTTGTATATACGGTAATTCACACCTATTGTAATCACATTTACTAATAGAGTTACATTTATCGATAAATTTCCTAACATAGGGGTCTAATTTTCTTTTGTTATTATTATTAGTATTTTGTTTTAACTTGTGGTCTCTCAGGGGTTTACCTGTTTTCACGATGCTGCGGAAGACACAGGGTTTCGGATCTCCCTGCCTTACATGTTTTTTGGATAATGAGTTTTCTGATAATACTGTTTTCGTTTACAGTTTCTACTGAGGTGTCCAGGTTTTCCGCAGTTATAGCATATATATTCTTTACGCGGGGCTCACTGGTTTCGTGTCTAGGTGGTGGCTATTTGGACTTACCGTGGCCATGAACATAGGTTGGTCGCCGAAATGGGCGTCGTTCTCGTAGACTTCTTGTATCTGAGGATAGGGCTTGCGTTTCCTTTCTATGTGGTGTTATGGATACCGGTGCATGTCGATGCTGATCTGCATACCACACATTTGAAGAGTGCACACTACATTGTTCAAGGTCAGCGAAAGTAAGAGGTCTACTTATTAGAGCTAAACGAGAGCGTTCTTCAGGAGATAAGCCTACCAATATAGTATCGACCAATTGTTTTTCAGTCCAGTCGACTTGCAGTAGACGTGAAGATTCTCTGATGTCTGCGATATAGTGGGCCAGTCTTTCTTGAGCTCTTTGTACTCGAAGTACAGTATTTCTTTTTATCTCCTCATATATTCCAGTGGGAATAAAATATTTGATTATATTTGTATGAAGTTCTTCTACCGGAAGATTCGAGTTTAATGATTCGAGCACACGATCTCGTAAAGGTGGTTTACATTTGGTAAGATGACCTGCAGTATTTGCCAATCGCTCAATTGTTGTAAATCTTTTATTTGCAGTAGATATCTGATAAAAGTCAATAGAGTCGTGATGCTTAAGCCATCGGTGTAAGGAATATCATTAATTATTTTCTCTACTGGGTGGGAAATCTTTCCATAGAGGTCTACATTAGAATATACGTTAGGTATACTTTTCGAAGGATTGGGGTTTGCATTAGGATTCGTAATCGCATATTTACTAGTGCGAGTATGCTGAACATTTGGCGGTGGGGTTTCTGATATAGTGTGGGTATTTAATTCTCTACTAGGTAATTGTTCATAACTCTGTGGTATCTTTGATACGGTGGGTGATTCGGGGTTCGAGGTGGAGGGAGGGTGTTCTAAAGTAGGGGATTGAACTGGGGAGATATATAATTTTTGTAAGTAGTGCTCAATTTCCTCCATTCTCGATGAGTCTGATTTTCGTCGTAAGTCGTTGATAATTATAGGTAATTGGCTTAATGCCTCCTCCGCAAATTTCTGCACATCGGGGGGGGGAGGTTATGGTGACGTCGGGCCAGCTTAATAAATTATTTAACCGGCGGGTTAAATGTTCTATACGTTGCGTAACGCGCAAAAATTCCGTAGGTGATTTCTTGTCCTCAAGGTTCTGAGATAATACTATCAATTCCCTATATTTCGCATAACAGGTTTCTCGTTCTCCGTCATAATCGAGTTCACGCAATTTATCTAACTGCGAGGGTGTATCTGATCCGGTTTGGCGTAATGATTTTCGTAACTCCGACACGGTTACATTTACGTGTTTTAGGCCTCGTAAAAGTGCCTCGTAGCATAGCTCATCTTTTAATAACAGATCAGGATTAAATTCTGCCATTTTTGTAAAGTGAGCGGCTATAACTAATTATTCTACTATTTGAATTAATTGTTATACAACGCTTCCTTTTTCTTTTACACAAATAAACACTTAAAATGTTACGACAACCTTTATCGTTTTACTTTGAGAGAGAGAGAGAAATTTCACACATGCATGAATATGCGTACGACAAAAGATTCCCCCTTCGGTTACTAACACATGAACAGACACGCTTCTTATAACAATAGACCACACAAGGAGGGTGACTTATTGTCAACTCAACTAAACAATGACAATTTTAAACAAACGGCGGCAGGAAACTACACGTCCGAGATTGTCGAGAATGTGGCACGTTTATGAATGGGACTTTTAACAAGTACCGACATGGTTTGTTTACATGGGATTATATGCTAATATTACGTTACACATATTATATTTACTAATAAAGTTATTTATACTATATTACTATAATATTAATTACTATTTTTATCTTATTAAAACTCTGACACATATTGAAATACATGAGTGTATAGATCAACAGCTTTTGTGCGTGGGATATCGGGACGCAATTACTTCTTTCTTTTCTCTTACGCAAAATAGCAAATTAGCAAAATAACAAAATAGCAAAATAGAGCAGCAAAGCAGTAGCAGAGTGGCGCAAATTATAACCTCTCCTCTTGAGTTATAACGTAGGGAACCAGTAATAATTGGATGTGCCAATTATACCGGCTGCCTTCGTTGTGAAGCACTGAAAATAATCACAACAAATAAACAATTTATATAGCAGGATATTAGGAAGGGGAGACTGTTGATTTATGCACTCATTTTACTCGGTACTTAGATGACATCTCTTTATTACATTTGGTGATTAAGTTCACTATTGAAAGTTCTCAAACAATATAGTTTCCTATATGATTAAATATATAAATTACTACTTTACAAAGGGGCATCAAAACATGATGTACATCTTATTGATTAATTCCACGGATCCAGGATTAACTATATTAACTGAATTATGGTCACCTTGCCATGTACAATATTGAAACTCTAACCATTTGAAGAATGGTTTTTTTTTTAATCTTCTAAAACAACAAAACTTTTAATTTAAACTTTACCTTTTTGCTATAACTAGCGTTATTAGATTTTATACTACATGTTACCTAAAATGTCTGGTTTCTAAAGTCTTTAATGTTATTACATTTAAACATAAGTTTTAAAGTCTTTAATGTGATAATTTAAATTGTCTTTTGGGGTTTATAATTTTGTAACTCTTAACCATGGAAGACAAGCCTCCATGTCACCTGTGTTTTTCCTGAAGTTGCTGCAGAATTAGTTCTTCGGTCCTCCTGATGTTTCTTGAAGTTCAGTCGTTACCTTATCATACTGTGATGGTGAAGTTCTAGAAGTATGTGAAATCATTCCTGGTGTAGTACATTCATCTCCGGCGACTGTAGTTACTCTTAATAATTCTTGTAGTTAGAATACATAGATAGAAAGTTTGTTTCACTGTTACACACTTCACATGATGATAGATTAGTTTACTATCACCTTCTTGGTGGTAATACTGTATTATTTACATAGTCCGTTATTTTATAATCTAGAGAGATGTCATCACCACACAAATTTACTTATTTAAATAGTCATAGTATCAACCCTTTCACATTTTTATATATATACACAGCGAAACAACGCTTTACGCTGCTTACGGCGTGAGCGCTCCATTACAAGTGATAGAAAATAGTTAAGGGGAGCGTAGTAATCTCAAGACAATTACTAGGCAACATAAAAGTAGTTCCGTGTTTCTAATTTTAATTAAACGACTACGGTTGATTAAATAATTAAATCGTGATATTCTTAGTTGCAGAAGTTATCAAAGTACGTAACAATGGTCTTAATTAATTATTTAAATAATAACAAATTTACAATAATACTTAGTTTATTTAGGGGTCAGAAAACAAGTTAATTCTGGTCAGTTCTTGTTTATGCAGGAAAAATTAATAAGCTTTACCCTTTCTGTACAATTCCATTCCCTTTTAATTTTATTATTAGACTTATATTAAATATTATTATTATTAAATGATTGCCATAAGATTTAGTTTACAATGTGAGATTTTATTAAGAATTTAAACTTTCTTCACTTATATATTATCAACTTAATTAATTAACATATTTTTATTAATGAAATCGTCACAGTAATTCAACTCCACTTTTTAATGATGTAAAGATAAACAACACCATTTATCACTCGATCACTTTAGAAATTTCGAGAACATCCTGAAACGTACTATTTATAACCCACAGCTTACCAATCTTGTTAGTTGATGCTTCATTGCGGCATAAAAAATTTATATTAGAATCTAAGTGGGTGTCTAACCGACTTTTGTTAAGAATATTTCAAACGATAATTCACGATGTTTCCTCGCAGTCCACAACAAAACAATTTTATAATTTTACACTGCACGACGATACAAATTAAAACGTTTGCTATTGACAGTGAATGTTTTGTTTGTGCATATGCGTAGATTGGACACGTGTATGGAGCGGACGTCGCTTTGCAATGTGACACGGCGCATCATTCAATACAATGTTGCCGTGCTCTGGAATTGTTATGATAACGATGGCTTTCAAATTAATTGACGTTATGTCTGTTAGTCATTCTGGATGCTGCTTGTTTGCGTGTTCTTTGCATGCCAAACAAAAAACTGAATTGTTTACAAAATATGTGAGTGTAGGTGTACGTAAGTACATACATAGATTCACATGAAGATTTTAGCGTTATTTTAGTTTATTGTTAAAATCTAAAACCAAATTTTGCTTCGCCATCTAAATTGATGGGTACAGTTATTTTTTACACAAAACATAATTTTAAACTTTCCTTGACCTTCATTATCAATTTGCCGTACAATACATACAGTGTTCGTGTGTTCGTATGTGTGTGTGTGCGCGCGCCCGCGTGTCTATTTTTCTGTATGCATACGTGTATATGTACGAGATATAACTTGTACAATAACTTGTATTTATGAAGATAATGTACTTTGTGTACTTTAAGGGTGTTCAGTAATTTTCTTTGAGACATTAATTGTAAAGAATATTGGCTTTAAATGGTGCATAGTTAACTTCAGGCGTTAAAAATTCGTACCCTCTGTGTTATAGTTTCTATCAATTGTAGCAACAAAATTACGTCAGTTACAATTTACTTATCGCCTAACACTAGAAACAGACAGTATTAAAATTATCATCCACTGTAATTGTCTAAAAATTTCAAAATATTTTTATGTAAATAAAATCTGTAACTTTTGTTGTATCTAAAAATTAACTTTTTATTTTATTTTTCTCTTAAATTATTTAAGTTTCTGATTCTTGTTGTACTGTACAGTACACATTTTCTCATCGTCGTGACTATGCTTTAATTTTCTCTTGTCTTCTCATCTTTGGGTATTTTCACTAAACTGCTGTACTTATATATTTTCACTAGTAGCCATTCTTAAAAAAATAAAATTCTCACTCCAACCGCCTTACATTTATCCATTTATCCAATCTGTTACGTGCTCCACACACACATTCCTTTCTTACACTTTGATTCATTGCCTTACCCTCAGGGCATTTGAGTGTTTTTCTTAAAATCCCCATTTATACGGTCTAATGGGCAACATTCCTGAAGTATAACTGTTATTGCGTTATATTAAGAACAGCTGAGAAACCGAGTCAGCTTCACAACCAGTAATAGAAGTAACAACTCGCAGAGGTGATACAGACTCCCATCATAGTTGAACGCGTCTGGCGTGGCGAAAAAACTTCTGCTTCAGGTGCAGTTATTGTAAGCAAAATTTGTAACGCAAAAATTAATAGATAACATGAGACTTTCGCCAGATTCCACAAATTTTAGAGTTCGACTATACGCATTTGTCTTGTCGGTTTTATACCATTATATAAGCCACAAGGTAATATAATAGGTTAGGGTATTTACTTAATATTAAGCAACAATAATAATGAAAAGTATCGCTTCGATAAGTAATATACCTCACTTTTGTAATATTACCTTAATAATGAAAAGCAATTAAAAACATTTGTATAACGTAATGATGAAGTTTTAGGGTGCTGAATCTTTCGAAATGTCTGACACATTTGGTCCCTTCCTTGGTAGAGCGTTGTAAAAAGTATTCAGCGAATTTGAGCAAAAACCAGTTAACTTAACAGTTAGGGACCAGCGTTATACTTATTGGATGTCCTCATACCAGAAAATAAGAAAACCGTATTTTAAACAATTTGTGTAAGTTAAATAAAACATCAGTGTTTTTTAAAAAGATAGAATGTAAAAACTGATTCAAGAAATCTAGAAATGAAGACTGAGGCTTTACGACAATGTTCAGGAACATAAAACGTGTCCCTAATGATCTAATATGTGAACCGCAATCAATGAACTGTCCCAGTGGCGTAACTGTGGGGTGCGGGGATCAGGGGATCAAGCCTCCCCAGAACTACTCAAAGTTTTAGCGAAACTCCATAATCACTTAACGTAGATCTATTTATAAGCCAGATGCATGTATTAATATAACGCTTATGAATAAGTCTAAAATGAAAAGAATTACAGTATTTGTAAATTAATAAAATCAAATTACAGCTTTTGTTAATAATGGCAGTCACTCAACATTTGGTAAATAAATTATGTATTTACAACCTTACGTATATTTTATAATATTTATTCATAAAACTATAAGGGAAGTATCTTGTATTTCTCGTTTGTCCTGAGGAAAACGGGGAAAGCATCCTTCAAGAAGCTAGTCTCTTCCCCGTCTAGAATCTAGCCCCCCACCCAAGAAGCATCTTCTAGTTATGCCACTGAACTGGCAATTTACTACCACTGCTCCTTAACTTGTGTAATATCAAAGTATTACATTTTGAATAAAATCAAGTTTTTAAAAGTTGTTAAATTACCTAATACTGAACAGTTCATACCTTTACAGGATTTACTTTATTTTCCGTCATTAAGCTTCTTGAATCCCAATTGTGTAAGAGTATTACTCAGTTACGGGTGAATCCTCTGTCCTCTGTTCCACTGACCTAACAACAGGGACTTTCAGCCGCCACTCACAGCTTCTGAGGACGATTCCAAATTCCAGGCATCGGAAAGTGAAGCAACGAAAAAATTACGATGGAAGCAGTCCGGATAAGTGATTTACCCTTTAAAAATCACCCATTCCTTAGAGGTTTTAAAGAACGTATTACTCTGTTAATATATTTAACACATTTTAAATACATGGTCTCTCTATTACTACATTTTCTATACGTAATTTTTGTAAATTTATCACAAATAAAACAAGTTAATTTTGTTATTCAGATCACAAATGACAATTTTAAGTTTATGATACTTAAATGCGTATTCTATGAATATTTACAACGCTAATTTGTACCTCCGTACTAACTGAACGATAAATAATAAATTACTTCAGCAACTGTGAAGATTTAAGGGTTCAGGTAAGGCTCTTATTGTTATGTTCTGTTTTTATAGGTTGAAGATATGACAATTATGACAATAATGTCATTGTCATGTCAGATATTAAAGAAATATCTGAATACAGTAATAATAGTAAAAATCATTCTGGCAATCTAAATTACATTTGCATTTGGTGAGCCATACAAACACATGGATGTATGCATACGATGCATATAAGTTTTTATCCTAGTTTCGGCTGAGCCCGTCGCTGAATTCTGTTTTTGTCAGTAACAGGTTTTCACAAATTTTTGGCAGATCCATCTTTGCCGTTTTCAGTATGATGCTTTCTCTAGGACTTAGGATGTAGTGCAGGACACCATTTCATCCTTGTTCATCGAGGAGGGATCACATTATGAAGGTAGCAAAAATAGACTTCCGATTATTGTAAATACTACCGCAAAAAGCAAGTAAATTAAGAATAGACTCGGTCCGAATTTAGGACATATGTTACACAATTGCATAAATGCTATGTGTAGTCATTTGTAAGGATTAAACTACCATTCGGGTTGATATATATACACTTGTGATAACACTAGCCCATTAGGTGCACTAGACATTCATAGACGTATAAATATGATCTCTGTGTACACCGTTAATAAAAGTTAAACAAATTTACACAACTCTCGTCTAAATTAATTGAAGCCCTACTACCCCCAACACACACAAACACACACATAAATAATTATGATTTTGTTGTACGAGAAACAGGTAGTCAGTCGCTAGACGATAACGGCGAGAGATAAAAAACCAATCAATTAATTGGAAACAGCGTTATCAATAGCGTGCAATCTACACTTGTGTTCGGATGAATTGTTTGCAGCCGCTACCGGTCTGATAACAAAATGTTATTTTGTAAAATTTCACACACACACACACACACACACACACACACACACACACACACACTGCCACCGGCCCCCAAGCCTCTTTCCCTCTTCGACAAACTGTACATGCAAACGTTTAGTCTGATATTAAATGTCTAATTCCAGTTACTCATTTCCTAACGTTTGTTAACATACTGTAATTGTTTATACAGAATATAGTCAGATAATTAATTGATAAAATTCCCCAGTGGAAATAAGGTACATGTTTAATGTAGTTTAACATATTTAATTTAAACGCAACTTTTCGTCTTATGGTGTACTGCGGATTCGAAACTGGGGAGTCCAGATAACTAGCAAAGTGGTAAGTGCCAAATTATAATCATTATCATTATTACAAGACACAGCGATAGCTAGCACAGACCAGCAAAATCATTGCTGTGGTAGAGAACACTTTCTGTCTGTTATCATTTGTGTAACCTTTACAAATAGTTTTAAAAAAAAACATCGTAAAACTTATTTGTTAAACGTGAAGGTTGTAGAGTTCAGATTTGTTTTCCAAGTTAATCATTTTTCATGCCCAGGATTAGTTAATATTCACTGAAGAATAATTAATCGCTATACTTGTGACATGCGAGTAACAAACAATCATTTAATACAGAGCTCTAGTGTTCTGTGTATTTAAAAGACACTAATGTCCTAGTTAAATTTATAGCAGGCAATAAACGGCTTGTAAATTGTCACCGAGCTAATAAACAACCGGCTAGGCAATAAGCTACGTGTAAAGCTCCCTTGAGATGCGCTAGAACCGTACCTGTAGGTAAAACACAATTGTTTATTATGGGATTTTTCCTAATTCTTTCTTCCATTTGGTCCTCACGCCTTCTAATTAGCCGATCTACGGAACGAGCTGCTTTTATTATACGACGCGACGGAAGAAGGTTTAAGCTGCTTCATATACCTTCGTTTCAGAGAATTATTTTAGGGGATGGTAGTTTCATTTAATGGCATTATGCTATCAGAACATTAATTTTCAATTTATTTTTCATCTCTTTGTACGTTCATAAATATGTATTATACGAGGGTAGATCAAATATAAATGAAACTTTTGAGAAACGTTTTATTAGAACAATATAAATAAAAATAAGTAGAAGACCAATTTTGACCATTAATTTCCTTATTGTCTGCCGCATTTGCAGGTGTTTATTGTCTTATTCATTAAAATTTGTTGGCCGTATTCGTATCCAATTGCACACGATGCCTTAACCGTCTTTACCAGCAGTATTTACTGCATAGTGTTCAATTACACAACATCTTTAGCATCCCAAAAGGCGGACGTGGGAACCTTGCCAGCTAATAAACACGTTCTCGTCTTCACTGGAGTTGTTTTTCCTTTAGCATGCCACTCCATACTCGACCTCTTGGTTTCTTGAGTATAAATGTGTACCCATGATTAATCACATGGAAGAACGCGCTTCAAAAATCAGTCCTTCTTCGCTGCAAAGCAATCCAAAAGCATCTGAGAAGTTTTGTCTCTTACAATCTTGTGGCTTGCACCCATCTTGTAGAGATTCTGCGTAACTTTAATTCTTTTTGTCTGAAAACTTCAATAACTTACTGAAGTTATTACACTAATTTATCAGTTATTCGTCCATGGTGTGAATAAGGTGTTGAAATTGTAAAATGTTCTGTGGTGCCATGCTGGTTCTGTGGCGACGTGCGTAAGTGAAGTTAGAAACTTTCTTCCCACATTCACAGAAATTTTATGCACATTTAAGCCTTCGAAAGTGTATTACTACCGAATTGTACATAATCCGTGTAAAACTTCAGTTGGTTTAACGAGTTTTACTTACTAAGAACTTAATAATTACATGCTTCACAACTGACATATGCACCTCCTGTTCACTCATCGTGGCAACAATTAAACAAACAACTTTAGAAACAATCACGTAGCCCTGCCCACGTCTAGGCACTACTACCACTGATCACTGTTGACAACATTAACCAGAGGTAAATTATGTTGTGACAGATTGAAAAGTTTGATTTATATTTGTAAGCTTTTTTCACAATAGGACGTGTGTTTGAATTATTACGATGGTTTATTTTGATGTTCATCGTGATTTGAAAAGCTCGGAGATGGAATCACTGTGAAGCGTTGACCAGCTCAATATAGTCTACATAGGAAAAACTTTGCCAGCTTAATAAATTATGACTCGTACTTTACTATATAATATGTATCACTAATTTTTGTAAGCGATTGTACATGAGAAACGTCGGGAATATCTTCTTCTCCTCCTCCTCAACCCAGTGGTTGGTTGGCTTGTAATTTCTTCCCTTCCGAAGTCAGTTTTTTAATAACCACATGCCTTATTCCTCCTTTTATCTCATCCATATCCTCCTGCCTGGGCCTACTCCTCCCACTACGACCCTCAGTCATTTCCTCGATCGGTAATGTCTATCTATACCTTATTACGCGCTACGTATCTATCCATATCCATCGCCTCCGACAAATATATAATCGAATATGTTGCCATATTTCTTCATACTGCATGTGACTACTCCCCTTAAAATTGTTAACTAATTCCATTGGTCAACAGAATTTCTGTTTTATTGTCCGCTTTTGCCGAAAATCGCTGTACTCAGGCAACCATTCTGCCATGAGCATGGCTTTCATTTCCAGATAAGTCGTTACTCTTCTAGTAGTCAGCTATTAGATATTACCTATTAATTCCAATATCGGTCTTTCTTCTCACCCCACCCCTGCCTTTTACCCCATGTCTCCGTGAAAAGTTTAGTTTCATTTAATATTTGTTAACCTTATTACATGCCTAAATTATTGCAATACTCACATTTTTCTTGGGACTGCCTTGAAAAGAGAATCTGTTAGTCACTAAAGTAAGGATGTAAACTTTTATGGTAGACCTAGGCCTATACTACTATGAGCTATTTACTCAAGGGAACTTGAATTGTTAAGTACAGGGATCCTAAACATATAGACGATTTCTTGCGAGTGATTTAATAAAATGAAATTAACAGTAATTGTTAGAAAAGATTATAAGATACACTAGTGAAATTAAACAACAGTTAAATGACCTGTCAAAAACTATAAACATAAAATAGTACTAAAAGAAGATAACGAAGAAGGAAAGGTGTAACTATAAGATAAGAAATGGCAGTTTTCTTATTTTGTAAAGTAAAATGTTCCTTAATACATTCGGATAGGGAGCTGTTTTTTGTTGTATTGTTTTCATAAATTGTGATTATTTTTCTTTCTTTAAATAAATTAGGAATCCTAAAGAGAAAATGTCAGTTCAGTTAATTCGAAAGCGGAGTGTTGTAAATACACATTCATTTTGTGTCTGATTGATTTTTACGACTTTCAGATGTGCTGTGTCCATGCCCAGCCCAGGCAGGTATGTATCCTTCATAGCTTCAACATCTGGGGAAGATAAAGACAGGTTGGATGTGAAGACTGTTGACCGTGTTGATTTGCATATATAGTCCTATTTGTAAGGTATATATACAACTAGCCTGAAACGGGTTGATAGCAAAAACTGTCAACACTATGCAAGAGGTAACTTCAGATTTATTTAAGAGATTATTTCCTGAGAAAAAAAATCAAAAGTTTTTGCCAATAAAAATAGGGTTAAGTTTATTCTAAACAAATAAAATGATTTCTCAATACGATATCTAAATAGGATTATGGGTGCATAACTCACGGTACTGAAGCTCTTAAATGATACTGTAACGACGGAACGTTCTGGAACAATGGAGAGTATCGTCCTACACGGTTTCTCGGCTAGCCAACCAGCTGTTCGTTTCTGTCAAGTACCCTCTAAGAGTTCTCGAGTGCTTCTTAAGGACGCATATTATGGAACATTAGTCTGTAAACCTGCAGGCTATGTATAAACGACCGCTGCCGTTTAGAAGTCAGTTATAAGTGGAGATTTATTATTCGTGAATCAAGTTGTGTAAAATGATTACTGTGCGGAACTCTATTTCTTGGCATTATTATTATGTGTGGACAAATTTAACTTGAATTATTGTACGAGTATAATCTTGTTAAATAACCTGTTGATTACAAATTGTTATTTGTGATTAATTAAAGCTGGTAATTAGTTATTTCATTGGCGTCTGTGTTTTGTTTTCCACTGTAACACACGACGATCAGTGAGCCCGTCGTAACAGTATATACACATAGCACGTTAAAAGGATCATTTGTTGATGTTCGTTTGGACGAAGCTGTAGTGGATGAGTCCGTATGGAAATAAAATCCTTAATTAAATGTATGACCTTGAATAAACTTTCTGTAATAGCTTTTGTATTTTTTGCAGTTTGCTTGTTCCAAGCTGGAATAATGGTTGTAATAAACATGGTGGTTTATTGGGTTGGTGTAAATAGAGACGTTGTAACAGATGTAGGGAAATAAACATTAAAAATGCAAAGTTCTAGTTTAATAAAGTATATCTTATTATGCATACAACGAAGGTGTGTCACATGAAGTGGTGGTTTTATTGTGTCAGAAATGGGGTTGTAAATTGCCGCTTGGATCATTTAACGTAAAAAACAAAGTATAGTGTGGGATTCGGATTACGTGCGCTATACACGGAGTTAACATAGCGGGTCTTGATCCCAGCTTTATGCGCGCAGTCGGGCTTAAACTAAACCCGACCAGACAAATTGTTTTCCTGCGCTCATTTGCAGTCGTCGTACGCTTTTTTTGCGTAATGCACTGCAATGAATTAATGTCTGCTTCTTTCGGGACACGCTTTCTCTACGCCTTCGAGGCGACTGTGTACTGCAGCGTATCAGAGAATCGCATTACAGTTTGATAACAGTTTTGTAACCTATCGCTTTAAAAACTGAGTAAAACTTATCGGTAATAATCAACTACTCAATTTGGTAGAACACATAAATGTAAAATTGTTGCCGGGTACTGTGAGAACTAAGCCAATAAAAGATTGTAAAAATTGTAGATAACAGTTAGTGTCGTATATTTCAGTAACAATTATTAGTGTCTGCGAAATTAAATGACAGAAGTCTACCAACAAAAATGTATGATAAGTATGGGTCATCGAAAATTAAAAATGGACTAAATCGTTTAACGTTTAATTCTCATTGCTTTAAGAATCAAAGCAATTTTTACAAGAAAATCGTAAGGAAAAAAATTATTTGAACTTAGGAAGGACGTTTCGGATGTCGGTTGTTAATTTAAGTAAAGTGTGCAGCGTCTGTTAACCAACTGATAAGTGTCAAAACGATACTGTAGTCTAACAAAGTTATGTAATACTCGGTTCGCTTCCGTTCACAAAATGCTTCTTTTCTTTCGTCATTTCACGTGCACGTAGTTGTAGAAACTTAAAAGTAATTGTATTCGTTAACACGATTCTGACAACGGAATACTAATGTCACAAAAAATGTGTCAGGAAAAAGATAAAATGATAAAATGTAAAAGATAAAATGTAATGTAAAAGTAAAAAATTTTGGCTCATCAAGAAATCAAATGATAAGGGTGCGAGTGTTGTCTGACAGTTATACAAAAGCATTCAATCCTGTCAATTATTGTATAAAAGTAATATATTACACTATGCTATATTGGACACGGAATTTCTGTACTTACGTAAGTAATTTCTGCCCTACGTAGATAATTTACATTTTGTGAACAGCCAACTGATATAGCCAGAATGTATGTATGCTAAGGCTTAGTTTAGTGTGCTAAATTCTTCCCAGCAAATTTTACTAGAGTAGCCATACATTATATTTTTATAAATTTAAGTTTTATTTTTTAAGTTAAATAATTACGTATACATTTTTACTAAAGTATATAATAAATGTAACCTATTAATTACTTATTTTAATACAATAATTTTAAAGTTAAAGTTATATAAATTATTATTATTTTAATTTGTTGAGTATTAAAAATTATATACATATTTATATCAAATACTGCGCCGCTGAATCAATTTTAAATATATGTGGCCACTCGTTGCTCACCAAATTAGCTCGAAGTCCGATTTGAGATTTGGGATTTGACTTAACTGGCCTTCGCCTCTGTTTAGAAAAGTTTAATAATTTTGGTACATTTAAACACATTATATAATTAAAATCTTTCTTCATACTGCAAGTTAAATCATACTGACTACCTGAGCCACAAAATTGTCTAAATTAATACTTCTCGAATATAAACACATTATCTGGTTAAATTTGAAAAAATGGCAAAGAATAATTAATATATAGGAGTAAGATCCAAGCGCTGACTCCGCTGGCAAAGATTCACTTCAGGGGAGAGATGAAACGGCCAGAGAGAAAACGTTTTGCCAGCTGAAGTTATTATAACGTAACGCGATTAACGGCACAAAGAAGTACACTACTTTTTTCAAAAAAAAGTGCACTACAAAAAAACTGAAATTTTGAAGTATGTTGCCGAGAGAATGTTTTTGGAAGAAAATAATAGAGATCGCTGCAGCCTCATTTGAATAAATTTGTAGCATCCATGAAAAAAAACATTATAGTTTTATCAGAAGGGTTAGGTCGGACTATTACCATCGTTAGAAATTTACCACACAACATTTTGACCAATCTGTAGTCGTCTTCAGGTGTACGTAAAACTAATACATTAACGTTAAACTAATGGCACAAACTTAGGTCTGCCATAGATTCATCCCAGTAATAAGAGTGACCGTTAAAAGAATAAAGCACCACCAACCTACAAAATCACACGTACCTAAAGAAAAATTATATAAAAAAGAATTACCGCTGCTTACCGCATAAGCCTGCTGGACACAACCGGTAAGCATAACCACACTTACACAAGCCCACACAATGAACAACGTCAGACATGCTGCCAGAGCTGTTGGGATGCGAGTCGTGAGACGTCCCAATGGTTTCCTAGTACCGAGCCTCCAGTAGGGGCTCCTGCCTAGTGGTCCTGTCCAGACGGAATCTTAATTAATTATTTAGTGGCCGCTACAACGGCATGCTCGTACTAGGTCGTCCTAGTACAGTATTTGCCGAGGCCGTTTCCAAGAATCACCTGGATGTGTACGGTACTTGCCAAGGCCAGCTATGAGAGGGTTTGCCTGGGTCCTCGCAGCACGAAGGTAAAATTTACGTGCAAGTCACCTTACGGTGTCATCCAAGGAGCGGACACCGAGTCCTCTTCTCAAAAGTCGACAAGTGAACCGATAGGGGGCTTTGGCCGCCAGCCGAAGACCCCTATCGAGAACGCTTTGCAACTTTCTTTTATGAACGGTTGCGAGGTAACCCCAGACGGGAATAGCGTAGGTAATGATCGGCAACAGGTACGCGGTGACAATCAACTTAGCCAGCTTGCGGGTCATAGCCTTGTTGGCGAGTATCGGAAACAGTTGCGCGAGACGAGCGGACGCTCTCTGACGCATCGTCGCAGCGTGGGCACGCCAAGTGAGCCGACGATCGAGGTGGATACCGAGGTATTTAACCTCTCTCGACCAGGGCAAATACGTTCTACCCAGTCTCACTCGTCCTAGTGGTTCTTTCCGGCGCTTCGAGGGTAGCACCGCGGAGTTCTTGGTTTCGTTGACGGCAACTTCCCAGCTATCCGTCCACGTCATATACGCATTGAGTGCGCTCTGAAGTCGTAAGATAGCCCTGTCAGCGTTCCGATCGGCGGTATAGACCGCCGTGTCGTCGCCAAACAAGGCCATCTAGACTCCAGGCTCTCTGGGTGCGTCGTTGACGAACACGGAGAACAGGAGAGGCCCTAGCACGCTACCTTGTGGTAGCCCGGCTGTAATGCGTCTCTCGGAAGAGACGTGGTCGTCTATTCTCACGCAGAAAGTCCTCTCCGTCAGAAAGCTAGCAATCAAGCGAAGGTAGTAGTCTAGGAGCTGGATTTCCCGGAGCTTGAACAAGAGTCCATCGTGCCAGACACTATCAAAGGCCCTCTCCACATCTAGGAAACAGGCGACAGTCTGCTCTTTCCGACAGCCGGCGCCCGTGATGTATTCTACCAGTCTCATCAGCTGATGAGTGGTGGAATGCCCCACACGAAAACCGAACTGTTCGGGGACCAGTACATCGAACTTGCTTAGATGGTCTAGGACTCTTCGTTGTACAAGATGTCCGAGGACCATTGACGTGGAGGCGATTTCTCCCGCAAGCGAGAGCACTCGTCTCCTCTGGGATCCGCTGCCAGTGGGGCGTGGCGCCAGGCTTCATCCTGGAAGACGCGTCGATCGCAGATACGACAGCCTCGTCAAACGCGGCAACTGCCTCGTCAACTTAGTGGACGGTTTCGAGTGGTAACAACGTCATACACAAGCAGCACCTTGTTTAAATACCCTACTGGACACTCTTGGTACGCAGTCAGCTAGTCACGGCACATAAACTTCTTGGCTTCCTTATTCAGCTCCTACACACATCTTTACTAGGCTGACTGATACAGTGATTATTTATACCCATAAGAGACGCCATAAAAGATTTTGCGCTTATTAGTAGCCTATTAGTTTCCGCCCAAAGATGTCTACTTGATCATAGAGGATTTTATGTTGCTCATCCCATACGGGTTCAATTAATTTGGATATCTTAGTCTTCCTTCCTTTAATTAAAAGAAAGGAGACAAGAGATTTTTTAGTGGTCGAAACTGTGTGTGGTAAATTTATAACGTTGGTAGTGGTCCGTCATAATACTTATGACAATGTTCACGTACAACAGAAAGACAGGTTCAAATATCGTACTATTGTTTTACACAGTAACTTGCTAAGTTTATCCTGTCTGACATTACTGGCTGTTAGTATGGCATTCAAGCCTGAAACCGTGTAGCCACATAATTATGCCTCGTATAGATAAACGTTCATTCTAGGCCTATTACTTTTCAGCATGTTCTAAACTATTGTTCCATGTGTTTTAAATAATTTAAATTCTACTAGTAACTAATATTTATGATAATTTTTTACAATAATTACATTATTTAACTTACGCGATAGTCAAGTAATATATTGTGTATTTTAATATACATTAAATTATTATAAAATATTTGTATGAGTCATAATAGTCACACTACGTAATAGTAAGTTGAAAACTAAAGTATAATCCTTACATAACTTTGTGCATTTGTGCATTAAAAACGAGATTTCGACTCAGGGAAATGGTTACATCTACGGCAAGTACAGTATAACTGAAAATAGGTAAACTTTAAACACATGGATTGTTAAATTAAACAATAAATTTCGAAAACATATCACGATAAAATAACATCAATGTATTCCGTGTGCGGAAGATTCCATTAAACCTCAGTAACTACTCACTATATGCTGCCAGAGTGGAAAGAGTGTGAATCACAGGGACAGCTGAGAGAAAAATGCAAAACAGAGGAACTTGAAGAAACTATGAATCAAGCACAAGGAGAATATGATAGAATATTTCATTAATAAGATAGTCAAAGAGAAAGTTATCCTAAATTTAAACTAGCTAAGATAACAAAAATGTTCTTTATACAATGCGTCCTAACTGCGAGTTTTGTCAATTACTTTCAGAATCTACCATCACTCGTAACTAATAATGCCAACTATAG
The DNA here is from genome assembly GCA_034769895.1 of Magicicada septendecula. Lineage (NCBI taxonomy): Eukaryota > Metazoa > Arthropoda > Insecta > Hemiptera > Cicadidae > Magicicada > Magicicada septendecula. The sequence goes on along the minus strand of CM068370.1, from coordinate 284,456,185 downwards.
TCTATAGAAACAGCAAAGATTGATGGCACTAAACATTCAATAGTTAAGATGACAAATGCCAGGAAAACTAGGCATGCCATAATGGTTACCAACAGGAGGTTGTCTCAGTTCCCCAGAGTTCTGTATTTAATTAAACCCATCTGAGAAATAGATGGTGGGAAAAAAAAGGTTGGAACTATAGATGTTTGGAACTACATGCGTTCAAATGAGGTGTTGAAGAAGGCTTTGGAGAGTAACCTAGTCAGTAAAATGCACTAACATGCCGATGATAGAGAAACTCAATATGAAGAAGCGAATGCTCAAATTTATACAACACGAAGACATACGGGGATACTTTGTGTATTGCAAGACGACGTGATGAATTCTAGGCACTGATAGCTCGGATCAAAATCAGTAAAAAAGGTGAAGTGGGCGCTTATCGCTACGTTGGACAAACTAGATCAGCGAACCGACTGGAAACTGAAGATCTGTATGAAAATGGTCACGCCGTCAATGTTCAACAACAAGGAGAACTGTTATAACCAATTGCAGCACATAGCCCTGTGTTTAAAAGTATAATGGGAAAAATGTCATTATAAACAAATGGCACTTGTTTGTTACATTAGTGTCTGTTGTACAATCGTAAGCTTGTTACATTAGTGTCTGTTATACAATCGTAAGCTTGTTACATTAGTGTCTGTTGTACAATCGTAAGCTTGTTACATTAGTGTCTGTTGTACAATCGTAAGCTTTGTTACATTAGTATCTGTTGTACAATCGTAAGCTTGAAGAATTATTGTATACGGGAGCCTTTGTTTATATAAACTGTAATTAAATTTCGTAACAGCGATTTCTCTAGTCTTTATTTATTTGACTTCCAATGTTTTAACACGACAGTCCGTGGAATTCGATGTACTAACAACACATTTACCGTATACATTTATAACCATTATTTTATGGAATACGCAAGATGAAATCAAATAATACAAATACAGACATCGTCTAAATATTGTAACATAATAAACTTACTTTAGATTATCCCATTGGTGAACCTGAAAATGTTTATTTTTTCACTGAAAACATGATTTTTTAGCTATCAAAGGACCCCTAACAATCTAACGATGTTTCAGTAAGGAAGACGTTTCTAATATTCGTAGCAGATCTGAAATTATATATATATATATATATATATATATATATATATATATATATATGGTTACGAAAACTGTAGTGACTTCCAAGATCCCTATTCAGTGGTAGACCTGCAGATTGTTTTATTTAAAACTTTTGTACAAAAAAAGTTTAATTTCTGAATTTCAAAAATAATTTTGATGCTTTCTGCACAAATTTCTGGGCTACACCATGCAGCTATTACCAAAAACAAAAGGTTCCTCGCTAACTTACTTTTGGCCTCAATAATAAAAAAAACCGTGAGCCGGATGTAACAAAATATATGTTTTCTCTCCTTCAGTTAATAAATTAGAGAAATTTTATGCCACAGTAGTCTGAATGAAACAATGACCTGAAACCACATAAGAAATAATTTAATTCAGGCGTGTAACATCTGAGTAATGGCGAGTTAAGTTGCGAAACTAACATGCCCGTTTTTCTCAGTATAGCATTTTAAAATTTTTATAGTTATATTTGTAATTGTAATTTTTTTTTTAATCCAGCAGACGTAGAGTAACATTATTTATAACGCATGACATTATTTTATGATTATTTTGAAATTAATTTTTCGATTACAAAAGTTTCAAGTTGGCTAGTATAAGCGACCGCTTTCTACATAAGGACAATGTATTTTCCTATCTTGCCTACGGTCTCATATGACTGTTGGACAAGGTATAGAAAATATTTGGAGTACAAATTATTTTAAATATGCTTGTTTCTTTTTGTATCCTAATTTTAGTTTTGTTGACTTCCTGTTTTTGTAAAATTTATTATCTGATTTGACGATCTTATTATATAGACGAGGATATGTCTGGTTCAATAGATTTTAGTAGAGTTTGGCATATGTGTCTTCTCAGCAAATGTGGAAATTTTGAATTTTTTTTTTCTAGTCTAGTCAATGTTTTCTTTTATTTAATGCCTTCCAATTCTAAGATTTTATGCTTAACGTGTTAGAATAAATCTGTTTCCGAATTTTGAACATAGTATTTACTTTTGGATTAACAGAATTAAGGTTAATTTTGTAATGACATAACGACTATCATGGATATAAATGATGGAAACTTTGTGATTCTTAACATGAACGATTGTTAATGAAATATGGACATAGGCGTACTATGCTGCGCAAACGAGACCGCAGTCAGACACGAAGACGCATGGACTTGTGAGCGTTAAGTTTGTCCTAATGGGGTGTTAACGTCTGTCTGTCTGTCTGTGTGTGTGTGTGTGTGTGTGTGTGTGTGTGTGTGTGTGTGTGTGTGTGTGTGTGTGTGTGTGTGTGTGTGTGTGTGTGTGCATACGGTTACTTGTGTACAAGTTACTTTTTTAAAAAAGTGCTCTTTAATATATAGGCTACTGGTGTAGAATTTTACACGAACAGACGATTATTCGTACTACGAGAAGCATATAGGCTATTATCCGTGGAACTAGTATATGAAATAACTTTTGCAAAAGATTTCGGTGTAAAGCCTACATTGTCACTATCCCGCCCGTAACATCGGATTCTTGAACAGTGTCCTGAAGGAGTATGTAAAGGAATTAAAACATTATAATTAAAATTAATTATAACTTACAATCTCCCATTCGGTGACAGAATAAGAATCAAAACAAAAATTATATTTTCAAACACTATGATTTCTGAGATGAGCTATTTCGTCTAACGTATTAGATTTTCAGTCTAACGTAAAATAAATAAGGCAATAAACGTAGTAGCAAAACTTTTTTTTGTAAGAAAACACGTGTAAGACGAACAACAGGGCAAAAGGTAAGGGTTTCAAATTGTTCTATTTTGTGACGGGAAAAAAGGAGGCTGAAGAATTGCCTTACAAACATAATAGTATTTTAAAGGAACAGAAAAAAGTTGAAAGAAAGAAAGAATAAAATGGAAAATACAGAATGAGCCGAGAGAGTGAGAGAGAGAGAAAGTGTGAGAGTGAGTAGGGCGGATGGAGAGGCGTGGCAGGGGTTGTGTTTTTCTACCAAAAGTGTAACCACTTAAAAAGTTTTCCTTCAGTAGTGAGAGACGTTCGTTAATAAGTTTCCGACGGTGTAGGCGAGCGTCTTGGGGGAAACGACTTTTAATGCGAACCCAGGCTCATTTCACGGTTGTCGATCTGTCCGTTTGACGACACACACACACACACACAGGCCTTAGCCGCGTTACTCTGATTAAGTATCCGTCTTAAACTTATGTGACGGTGTGTGTGTGAACGTTTTAATGCGATCTCATAACTTTTAAATGCACGTCACCTACAGAAATTATTCGATTAGTTCCAGCGAATGGAAAATAATTATTAATATCTGGCTGGCTCTCTGCATTATTTATAGTTAAAATATATGGAAATCCTGTCACGTAATAGGCCTAGTAGTTTTGTGCTGTCAGGCATTATCAATGTATTTTTTTAAAGGCAGTAAAATAGTACGTTAAAGCGTGATCAAATGCCACACTCACATGACATAATTTTAAATGTGACGTTGTGAAAAACGCAACTGAAGGTGACTTCAAAATTGTTATCTTCGTAGGACTGCTGAAACCTCCTTCATCATATTTCCCTTAGTACAGTTTTGTACCCTAACACATCAGAAGCACGTTATATGGGTAATAATATAACCACGACGGTACTAATATGTAACTTGTTTACATGATGAAAACATCTTAATACACTTACTTTATTTGTTAAATGACCTATGACTGGGAATGTCTGTGAACGTGGTTCGGGCAACTCTGTTGTGTTTCAAACTGAAAAATACTTTGAATATAAAGTCGTCGTGATGAAAATTTTTCTAAATTTTAATGATATGAAACGATATGATATTAAAGTATTTATCCCCCATGAAAATTTCTAAAGCGCAAAAACTATAAAACTTCTTTTTATTTACGATGAAACATTTATGAAAATGTTTATTCATACACTGTACTTTTCAGCGTAATATACTGATTGTCCACGTTAATTGTTGAGTTCTTTATTTTATTTTCATTATTATTATTAATGTTGTTGTTGTCATCGTTATTATTTTCATATTATTGTTGAAACCATTAGTGAATCTGCTGTGGTACGAAACTTGGCAAGTACCATTGGTCTTCAAGTGTAACAGGTGGGCCAGCCAAAAACAAGCTTAGTCAGACAATTTACTGCTGTCATTATTTTGAGTTGTCGATAAAGACTGAACACCAGTGAACAGCAGTTGGTTTTTTTATTCAAGAATTCTTGCATACAACAAATGTGAGAAATCTTTTCAAAGATGGAAATAACAAAACGTAAGTTTATAATATTGTATATGCAGATAAACAGATGCTCTTGATTAGCAAAATCACAGTCGGAGTAAACGTGAGAGCCGTTCTAGGTAGATTTTATAGTAGATACGTTTGTGTGGTTTCATAATGGTAGAAATTCCATACATCGACCGAGTGTAGTAGTAAGGATACTCAGTGTTTTTTTGAAGATTTTACAAATTCCTTCCCTACAGATTTTGTTTATACAAACAAAATTAATAATATTAGTTTTTAAATTTTGCGTATAATAACTCCAAAGGATGGAAGATTAACCGAGGCGTCAGAAATGTCTTTTGTGCAGAGGTGTCTTTTGTGCGCTATTGGATTTATCGAGAAATGTTATACGCCTGGGAGTCAAGGATGCCATAGATGAGCTAGGATGTATCGGCCGAAATGGAGGGAACATGTAAAGAGGTTGCCAGTGGGAAGAGCTCCGAAAGCAGCGTTGGAATTTAAAGCTTATAACCCGAAGAAGCGTTAGAATAACTCGGAAGAGATGGAGAGATAGACTTTGCAGTAGGATCAGGCAACATGGGAGGTCCAACAGGAAGTAAACGACGACTTATCACGTGATTCCATTCATCTGCAAACAGCGATATTTGGGCTAACGAGCTTCACAGGAGGGAAGTACAGGAAAACAATGGACTTGGTAAAGGGACGTGGAGCTCTCATAGTAGTAAGCTCTTACCGCACAGTGTCAGAACCAAATGTTCTTGTGGTTTCAGGCTTAACTCCTATTGACCTCCTTGCACATAAGAAAAGCCGAAGTCGGCAAGAAAACAGGCAGTGAGGTGAGAGAGCTCATTTTGTCAACGATTGCTTTAAACCTGGCTGACCGGTTACACATGGAGAACATGTGTTTTCCCAACATCAGATCCACTAATGTTGGTGTACTGAGATCAGGGGAAGCTGAACTGTGAGACTACTTTAAGCTACAGAAGCCGAGCCTGCCAGTATAGAAACTAACCTGGGAACGACGCTACCAATTTTTTTTTTAGGAGTAACAAGCAAATAGTACAGAGGAGAGTCTTGTAATCGAGACGGGAGAATATCGTTTATGCTCACGGTTGAGGACTTTTGCGGTCGCGTTGCGTTGCCGCCCGCAAACAATGCTGAAGGAGGAAAAGAGAGAACAAGATTTAACATAATGTGAACTCCCACAGAGTAAGGAAACTGAGTTGGTAGCCCGTCGGACTCATCAGATGCACCACCTCGAAGGAATGCGTGGAGGGCGGTTCTGCGGTAGAGTTATGCTTGATGTGGAGGACTTGGTTCGAGTCCAACACACCAGTCGAAAACTGACCAACCCCTCGACGGAGCATGATTGACGCATTTTAACCTTTAACCTCAAAAAACTAAACTACTACTACTACTACTACTACTACTACTACTACTACTACTACAATATACTAGCATACATTTTGATAATGTATAATATAACATTAATAACAATACAATATAATATATACATTAATAATATACTTGCTTGTTATGCAATAGTGTATTGTAATATTATTATTGACAAGAAAAATCTAGCAGTAGAAACGTAATTTACCGTATAATAAAACTATTAACAAAAATTAAAACTTTCTTTACGTTATAATCGAAAAGCTCGATCAGCTGAGACATCGTTACTCACACTATGAGTAAAACAAAGCGTTTTGGAATACGCAAGAACTGTGTACATATTTGTATCACACAATATTTCTTCTTCTTCTTCTTCTTCTTCTTCTTCTTCTTCTTCTAATTCTTCTTCTTCTTCTTCTTCTTCTTCTTCTTCTTCTTCTTCTTCTTCTTCTTCTTCTTCTTCCTCTTCTTCTTCTTCTTCTTCTTCTTCTTCTTCTTCTTCCTCCTCTTCTTCTTCTTCTTCTTCTTCTTCTTCTTCTTCTTCTTCTTCTTCTTCTTCTTCTTCTTCTTCTTCTTCAGTATTTTCAGTATTCCACTTTCAGTTAGTTTTGACTTCAAAGCTGATTCACCTAACGTTTTCTTGTCCTAGAATAATTTTACTTTAAACCCATAAACCAATACTTTCTTCAGGATGCTGTACACGCTTTCCACGTGTTGGAGCCATTGCTCTCGGTAATGTCTCATCGTTTCTTCCGACTGTAAAATTTCCAGTTCATTCCGTATATCATCGTTTTTAATTCTATCAATATATGTCCAATAGTTTACTGATCCGAGTATCTTCATTGCAGTAGCTTGCAGTTCTCAAATTTCATTGCGTTTATGCGTCCAAGCCTCCGACCCAATAACAGGACAACCACGGCTGTCACTTAATAAAATCTTATTTGTGTTTTTTCAGTATCTGGAAACCGATTAACCACAAAAATGTATACGTTTTTTGCTGAGTTAATATTCAATTTTTAGACACAATTTTCAAGCAGTACTGTTTCCAAAAATCTTCTTTTCGCACAGCACGAATAAATTACTTTACGTAAGTGAAGGAAATGTTATTGGTTATGTTACGTACTGCAAACACATGTCATCACAACTTCGAGTTTTACCAGTATCTTTTATTCTGTATAAGTCGTGTAAATTTTGATCGTGTAAAACTACAGAGGTCAATTTTGCGAGTTAGTAGTAGACAGCTATTACCAAATAATTTGATAACAGCTTACAATGGGGACAGGTGCGGTAAAATACAGTAAGAGTCAACGCTGTCATTTCAGAGGTGTTTGAAGCTTATAGCGGTCTCCGTATAAGCTTAAAATAATAAAACGTAGGTCGGAATAAATTCTATTACTAACGTCATTGTCAATTATGGCGCTACGCTTATCTAATACTTATATGAATTACAATGGAAGGAATTCATAAAAGGTGTCATAATTAATGTCAGTTTAGATTAAATTTTGAAGAGTTTGTTTATAACTAAGATAAACTGAAACTTTTGTGTAACTATACAATCTGGGACGAAACCACTGTTACAGAAAAACATAGCGTCAAAGTCAAGGCCATCGCGAATTATTCTTCTACAAATGTGAACGGTGACCGTAAGACCTACAAATGATAGATTTTAAATGGCCTTGCCGTTAAGAGCATTTCGCAGACGCCACACGGCTAGACGCCTGACGCCACCGACCCGACGCTACATTGGCTTGAATTCATACACCCAGACTCAGACACTTCCTAAGTAAGCACGGAATGGTTTAACAAAATTGCACTTGTTTTAGAAGCCTAAAAGTATTCCTGAATTTATATATTCTAAATATTTTATATCTTTTAACAGATTATGAAACACAAGTATTATTTTAGGCCTATAAATTATTCATCATCGCACCTAGGTGTGTCACGATCTGTATATACGTATAACGAAATATACGTTGTTTTATGGGATACAAATTTTTGAGGCTGACAAATCGTAAAATCTTATACTATTCGAATTATCAAAATTTAATAACACTTTATATTATTGCTTATTACTATCAATTTTTTTAAAGTGATATTATACTAGAACGTATAACAGTCACAAAAACAAACAAACAAAAGAAGAAGGAAACTTTAGAATAATCATGTATGAATGTAACAATTTCCTTTCTAAAAAAATCTGAAAATTATGTCATAATATATTCGTCTTATGCGTCATTCTTATCGTTAACGTATCACGTAATAGCCGGAACGAAATAGTTTTTAACACATAATTTTTTTTCATTTGAATGCCTCTTATATCCCAAAGTGGTGTTACATAAATTCATACGTTGACCATGAATCATAAACATTATTGGTTGCGCGATGAATAAGAATCATCTAATTTGTAGAAAGTAAAGAACACCGGATTACACCAAGGTGAAATTTGTTACTGTCCTTTTCGATGTGCGCTTTATGTACGCTTTCATCCAAAAAGTTTTGAAAACAAGAGATAAGTATTTATGAACGATACATTGTTAACGAAGAAACTCCTGTCACTTATCCATAGATCTGTAGGAGACTTTTGTTTAAATACAAGCGTTCGTCACATTTTGACTTAAATAAGTATTGTTATCCTTAAAAATTAATGCATATTGCTGCGTCGACGATATTGAATAAATCAAGTCACTACATCGTGCGTATGTACTAATACTATTAAAATATTTAGACTTCACAGGGACACGTGTTTTGCGTTACACGATACTTTGATATTTTATGGTAACGAATAGAAACTTATGTAGGGACTGAGAGTAATTATACACATACGTCAACACATGGTACATTCATAAACATGTATACTTACTCCTTATCTGTAGTTATGTATACACAGATACATAAGTTCTTGTTTTAATTATAACGAACAGCATCAGTCACTTTAAGACGAAAATAACTATTATCAGCAAAATCAGAAACATCGATTAGTTCACACTACAAAACACTGAAACTGATATAATGATGTTTCCTACAAATTTTATTTAGCAAATAACTTTACGTATTTTACCGCCCTACGATAGATTTGAAACTCGAAAAGAACGTGACAACAAGCATTTTGTTAGTCCAGCACACAGATTTTAAATATTTAAAATAATTCTGACATGCATTACAACATACCTGTTTCTATATAAGATGTACACATCTTTTTGTGTAATTTTTTAAATAATTTAAAGCTAATATTTTTTTAATCAACTTGCAAAATAGGTCTATTACTTTCTCTAAAACAATCAAAAAACGACACATAATTAATACATTCAGAAACATAAATTATCAATAATAAATTATCATTACCGGAATTATTAGAACACTGTAAAATATTATCATCGTTTCTAGTAAGACTGTTTTCCTTTTTTCATTCAACGAACAAGGGATGCCCGCGTAACACTAATGATTGGACTAGTAGAGTCGAAATTGTTGTTACAAGGAAGGTTAGATTTCTGTCGAAAAACACGTTTCATTAACTTCCGTCGATCAAATAAAACTTATTTAAAAAAAAAAAAAAAAATGTATATATATATATATTGCAACAGTACGAATGTATATGGTACTGTGCATTACACAATTAGTTAAGATAATTTGTGTAAATTAAATAAATAATCAATATTGTCAGTAGTAATAATAATTCAGATAGAAAGCTGTAAAGGGGACAACGAATTTCCCTGTTTGAACAGGAGAGTCACGCCACACACAGCTGCGTCTGTGTACACGTGTATCTTACGTGTGTGAGTGCGGCCAGTTTATTCCTGCAAAGCGTCACCCCTAAATAAACGCTAATCAAAATATAAATTATTTAAACAGTGATAAGTGTGTGAAATATACAAAACAAAATACGCCACAGTGTAAATAATATAAAGACGCACGCGTATACGAAAGATTGTTTGAAAATAATAAAAAGTGCAAATACAGTGCAAATAAATATAAATAAAACCCATAATAATTGAGATAGAGAAAAACGGTTAACACACAGTTGTACACATAAAAATTACCGACCAGATGAATATCGGGTAATTTGCAAAAGACTTCACGTGTTGCGAAGATCAGTGAAATTGTGTAAATAATCGTGTTTGTAAAAGGACGCTACGACAGACTGATTCCTGCAGAGAATTGTCGAAACATGATTTTTGCGCCCTAGACAATAAACACGCGATACACACCAGCCTTGTTCTCCTTTTCGTTCAACTACAGCGGCAGCCGGAGGCTATGCCCGGCAACTTCAACTCTTTCTCGATTAACCACAGCGGCAGCCGGACGCTATGTCCGACAACAGCATCACTTTCGTGAGATCACCACTGCAAACAGATGCTATTACGGAAGAGAGCAGCACACTACATGACATAGATTCCAGACGTAGAGTACGAGTCATCGGACTACTGAGAGGATCCGGTGGACGAGGAACGGACTCCAGGACTACACGATTACGCAGAATCAAACAGGATCAAGGACTCAGGACCAGAAGAGAATACGCTGAGGAACCGCCACGATTAAGGTGAAAGAAATTCATGTATTCATCCAAATGAAAGACTTAATCAAAGACAATTACACATTGAAAAAAGAAAGCCAATATAATTTCAAAAATTATAATTAATAATTTGTAAATGTAACTGTTCTTTTATAGTTATTATAGTAATATTTGAATTATGAAAGTATATTTTTGAAATGATTATTTATTGGAAATATTTAAATTAATTTTGAATGAATAGTAATTTTTCTAAAGTAATTATTATGTCATAAATAAGAAATGCATATGCAACAACAATAAGAATTTGGAAAAAGAAAGATTAGAAAATTTAATAATAATTTAATCATAATAAATTGAGCAAGTCGAGAGGAATATTATATAATAAGCAATGTTATTTATAGTTATAAGATTATTTTATGTTTCTATGTAATATGAGATTTTTTGTATTTATTAACAAGGAGGTGTACTAATTAATTTATCGTTTTAATTAATAAATGTTTTGAAAGATTCTAAACAATTCACGTTGTTATTATTATTACGATTACACCCATTGAATATCGTCAACTTAACGCGACGATATTCGTCGCGTTGAATGTGGTTATTAACTTAAGTATCGTCAACGATAGTCAAAAACGTTATAATATATATTTATTGCAAGGTATCAGGTTTGAAGCTGACTGCATTTGCAGAAATAATTTTTTTTGGCTGTATTAATAAATTTATTTGTTATTCCTATTTTTATATAAAACATACACAGTCAGATCTGAAAATTCTGAGTTTAAAAATATATAGGCCTAAATTTTGAAATGTTTGACAATTAGTGATTAAAAAATAGTATTTACTTGTTTTATATTTTATAAAGAATTTTTATCATTTCACTTCCCTGGATTTTCTAGGTTAAGTTGGATCAGTTCCGACGTCTCGCCGGCTGCTCCTACGCTTTTACACCGGCCGTTGTCCTCGTAACATCAAGATGGGATGTCGATCTCAGGGTTTCCTCGTGGGCGTTTTGTCCTTCCAAGTTGCTCCAGATTCAGTCTTCGTTGACAGCAATCGGTCGTTGAAGATCTGGAACGCCATGCCTGACTTCGTAGATCTAAATTCAGCCGCTCCCTCGACGATATACTCCCACTTCCAGAGATTGTGAAGAACTGTCTTATTAGAGACTGTGAAGGACTGCCATATGAAAGACTGACTAAAGTCACGGCTCACCCGTGCTTTTATAGATTTACGCACATGACGTCGTTTTTACATGTACAAACGTTTTATATTTTACTAGAAAATAGACCACGTGTTGGTGGACATGAACGTCCCGTTTGTAGACCTCTCCAAACCACGTGTTTCAACTGAATGTGATTTCATGACTAATTATTTTATCAGTTTAATAAATACTATTAAAATTTACTTCATATTAAAATAATTAGTTACTAATAGTTATTCCAATTTGCAAACTAATATAAATGACTTATAGTGTGTCCGTTAATGGGCTTACTGTTAATATTTTCACACAATTCGTTACGCGCATAACTTTTATTACTTTCGTACTGCATTGCACTGCTGTTTTTTATTGTTTATTATCGTCTTAAACTACGTTTACATTCAGTACTTATTCTAATAACATTGTTGCCTTACAACAATTACACTCTTTTCCACAGGACACCAACTAAGGCTTATTGTAAATATGTCTCCATATTTCACACAAAGTATGAATGTTTGTCCCATTACAATTTCTGTACTTGTTGCAGACAGATGAAATATCAATATTGCAATATCAACAAGTACAGATGAAATAGTAAGACATGAAACGGATCGCTCAGTGGTGGCAGGGAAGGCAGTGCAGGAAGTGGAGTGAGATGTGAGCGACCATGACATACAACTATGCGATACACCATCCATGTCGCCGTTCTGAACACAAAATAATTGGTCCAAAAACAACGCGTAACAGCTACGCATGCGCAATGAATAGCTTTTGACAGCGTAACAGACACCCGTTTCATGTCTAATAATATTAGCTGTAACACAAGTAATAGTCATTACAAGTAATATCATAAATGAATACAATTATGTGTTTATACACAACGCAGTTGTGTTTAAGTCGTAGGATTTTGTGTATTCTTGGCGTTAAGTATAATTGTTGCACAATATACTATTGTTTTTATAGAGGAATGAGACGATGATGGTATGAAATAATTGATAAAAATATTTAAAAACAATTATCGATTTTTAATTAAGAAAGTTGTGTTAGTTGGTTATAATCACAAACAGAATTATCACTGTTGCACACCACTATAGAGGAATTATTCCGATTAACGCTTTCACGCTTTCCAGCTCATCGTCAGATCGGAAATCAATTTGATTTGATCGGAAAAATTTATTTCCGACGATAGAGCTGGGAAGCTTGAAAGCGCTAATCGGAATAATTGCTCTATAGTGGTGTGCAACAGTGATAATTCTGTTTGTAATTATTAATTTATTAATTTAAAAAAGATTAAATCTTAAAAATTAAAAATATGAATTCAGAATATTTCCTTTCATAAGAAGATACAATGACAAAATCTTATACCTCTTATATGTAACACACAATAACAACGTATAAACATCAAACCAAAAAACCCAAACGACAAAAAAAAATTAAAAACTTATAGTAAATTGCTTGGGTGTCTGACAAGCTTTTAATTAGTATTAAAATTTTATATAATATCGGATCATCTACAACAGTAGTATTATATTTATTAAATTAAACTGAAAGTTTACTAATAATATTTTGATAAAATAATATTTACTTCAAATAACAATAATTTTTATTTATAACAGAGATATCTATAACAGCAATTTCAAATTAACTAGAAAAATTATTTTTAATAAAACACAAAATTACGTAACATTTATTTTACTTTGAATAATATCGTAAAATAAATTAGATTTATGTATTGGTGTTACTTCGTTAGATCATACTTTAGTTCTTTCTTTGTTAAAACAAAGTGTTCATTTGTCACATGTGTATTTCTTGATTATTATTAAACTCTTGTACATTATTGATCCATAAAAAAAAAAAAAAAAAAAAAAAAAAAAAAAAAAAAAAAAAAAAAAATTGGAACCCGTTTCTCTGTATTCGCGTTACCGTGTTTCGACAATTCAGTTAGCGACCCAGTTCTCAGTTATCCGGCCGTGTGTCATTTGTCTCTGAGGCTGTCAACCTATTACGGGTATGTATAACGATAACTTTTGAACGCGTCAATCGAGTTTTGTAAAACTTTTTATTTTTTTCCACTGTCCATACTTTTATCCTACAGAACCCTATTGTTTTTAATATTGATTCCCCCCTAAACAGAGGCGGGAGGCAAAAATGTGAGGGGGAAAATATATAAAAAAATCACAAAGTCCACGTGAGGTATTAAATTAAAACAAATTTTAAATTACACCTGAAAATAGTGTTAAATTTACAAAATTTGAAAATTTTTGGAGCGCCAGAACTCAAAAAGGGGTCAGTAAATATTTTGATAAGATCGGAAATTCTAGAGAATCTTAACCAGAATCTGTATGTAGTGTAGAGTTTTGAAAATTTGCAAATTTTTGAATCCAAGATCCTATAAGGGGACACAAATTTGAAAACATTTTTAAAATCCATCCGGATATCAGGCTAAAGGGAATTTTAATAAAATCCGAATATTTGGAATTGTTAATAAATATTGTATGATTGTCTGCTCTACAATTATTATTTTAATAAACAAAAATAGTAGAGTAATAATAATGACAGTATATCTAATATCTGATAGGTGAAAAATTATCTAGTATAGAAATGTATCTAATAATAAATATATAACCATCATCAGCTGTGCCTCTACAACCTTTGGTGGGTCTTGGCCTGCTCAAAGAGTGATTGAATTTTCACTATTACGTGCCCTGGCTTTCCAGTTTCTTATGTTCAGCTTTCCGAGGTTATATAAATATATAATACTTAATTCAAAATATTGAGCGACTTCTGCAGTTCAGGAAGCTTTCTAGTACACTTCAGGAGTTAGTTTTATGAAATAGTCACACTTAGTCCTTATTATATACATGAAACATGCCAAATCCATAGACTTAACGACGGAATCGGGTAGTAGTACTGGTATTTATTTACTAATTATTTTGTATTTAAAAAATATCTTCTTTAAGAGAAACAGTACTACACGTACATTATATGTGTATCTGTATGTAGAACTCTTTAGTTGAGCAGTTCTGATAATTAGATATCTGATATTCGGTGTCCGACTGCAATTAGTGAAACCTGGGTTTTCATAATGCAGGAAATGACGGGACAAGTATGTTATCATACATGACATATAATTTTATTTCCGTTCTCTGATAGTATGGTGATACTTCACTCTGGTACACTGTGACACTGCAATATCTCGGTTAAAGGACATTTACTACTACGAACTAATACTACTACTACTATGAACTTTTTACTTTCAACGGCCTTACAGAAAGATTTATCATTATTTAGATGACTAAAGTTGACGAATAATGTATAGGACGCAGTGGCGTGACTCTTTCTTCTGGGACTTCCCGCAGGAAATTCTGCGGGCCCTTTACTACCCTTACTTAGTTCATGCCATTGCTTCCTCTTGAATACTTATACTACGTTGCCCTATTTATAGCTGTGGCAGCTACTAAAGTTGTATAACGTAAACGGGATAAGTTCTCCTCAACACTGTTTAAAATCTCTTTTTTTAAGCATAGGCCTGTTGCATCGGTTTCTATAAATCCTAAAAAGCTTTCATTAGTTTTTAAGTTGAAGGACTTTCTTGCTCCATCTTCAGAAAGTGAGACATGTTTGATTATTTTACTCAGTTGATCTTTTATGTTAATGTTCTGTGTAGTATCCATTACGAGGGTCAGTTGAAAAGTTCGCGGAGCGACATCTATAGCTGAGTGGTAGAACTAAAACCTTTTGTGTCCTGCAAGACGTATATTTCGCGTCAACACCTGTTAATTTACAGATAGATCTGTCAATTTATTCACTTTTTACCAGCTGTTTGAAATGTTTCTGTCACGCGTGTTTTTAAAATGCATGAAATCAAACATCGTGTTGTGATGAATTCTCCGTAAAAAACTTTTTAGCGCTAATGGAAAATAAAAACGAAACTGTAAATGTGTTAGGAGATGCTGAGCCTTCATAAATAAAGGTAAGTGGAGCACACTGGAGTTTAAACATGGTCGCAAAAGCACTGAAGACTATCCCAGCAGTGAATGTCCAAAAAGTGCAACAAAAAATGGCATTATTGAATAAATTTCACAGGGTGTTGGAAGACCGCAGATTGAGAAGTGGATGACGCTGCTGAAATAACAGGCATCTCGTATGAGCGTGTACATCATACTTTAACTCAAGAACGTGGTGTTAAAAAGCGTTATGCAACATGGGTGCCGCATCTGGAATTGTTGCATTTTTTGGGCGCCCAGTGCGACCGCATTTAAACTCAAGTGCTTAAACCACGTTTCAACCACGATTAAACCACGTTACTTACAAACCGTTGATTTTGAAGTCGCAGCATCTCCTGTCACAATTACAATTTCGTTTTGAATTTTCGTTGGCGCTAAACAATTTGTTAACAATGAATCACACCACGAAGTTTGAATTCGTCCGTTTGTCAAACCACGCATGACATGTAAATTTTAAACGGCTTCAAGCAATGAATACATTGATAGATAGATTTGGAAATTAACAGGAGTTTACATAAAATACAAATGTTGCAGCACACGAAAAATGTTAGTTTTACCGCTAAGTTACAATTGTCGCTCCGCGAACTTTTCAACTGACCCTCGTATTATAGAGAAAAACTGAGCAAATTCAGTCTGTTCCAAAATAATATTTTCAACTTTTCTAGATAAAAGCTCAATGAGTTCATTTGGAAATTTGGAACTCATATACTTCTCCACTTTCTTCGGACCACCGATTACGTCTTGCAACAAAGGATTCTATTTACTCAAGAGATCGATAATTGCCAAAACGTTTCCTCTGTTGGGCTGGTCTGTCATCTCTATACGGCCTCTGAAGGCTAAATTTTTAAGCTCATAATGTCAGAGAAACATTATACAACGCGATCTAGTACTTTGGCCCATTTATTAATATCCTTTCGCAAGTCATCGAATAACTATGCGACGCAGGCCCAGCCGGTGGCCTAAGTGCATTCGTAGCTGGAATCATCGGTCTATAGTGCAGTTAACCAGATACTTTATACTCTCAAAGTACATCATTAGGTACTGGTAAAGTAACAGGAAAAAATAAGTAGATTTGATTTATGTGTGAAATTCATACGAGGAAATTTGGTTTTACTTATGTTCAATGGTTTATACTCATTCTTAAAAAATTATGGTAAATGTTTACGCAGCCCCCTAATCTGCCGGGCCTCCCGTTTTGAGGACCTGCGGGCCGCGATGCTACGCCTCTGATAGAACGTATACTTTCTTTCACCGTGTCCTGTCGCAAATATTCCAACATTATCATCATCTCTGTTACATTGTTTTGGCAGTTGCCTGTACCATTTGCAAGTAGCTGACTATATTTGCTTTGTGTCCTGCATTGATTCATCACCTTCATTCTTTATTATAGATGACTCACTTAAGGTTTTATTTTATAAGCCCAATGGTCTACTATGCGAAATAATTGTCAAATCGATAAATAGGCCTCTAAATTGTCTGTCAGCGAAAGTAATGTACTCAGCATAGGAAACAGAAAATTAAATTCTTATGTGTGACAGTAGCATAAGGTGGTAGTGCCACTCACTACAAGATGGCACCAGGTAAGTTTGGATGTTTAAAATAGAATATTAAAGAAAATAAAGTAACCAAATTCAATGATTAAAACCTAATTTAATGATTTAACGTTTGTCGTAAAATGTTTAGTCAACATGATTCATTTAGGAAACACTTTTATACAAAGTGATCTCTATTTATTTATGTAGCTTATGCGACTGACGTTTGTAGCCTACAGGTTTACGCAACTGACTGTAAGTATATCGGACAGGATTCTTCAAGGATCTCGAACTACATTAATTGTGGTCCAAGTGCCTGACATGCTATATTAAGAATTAGGGGGATTAATTTATATGATGTGGTGTAATACAAACCTGTAGACATTTATGTCCGTTACAGTGGCGAACGTATTTATTTTAAAATAGCTTCTTGTATTACGTAATTTTCCAAAGAGCTTGTTTTAGTAGTGATGTATTGCTACGATTTTAGAATGAAAGGTAATACTATAATTACCCTTAAGAAAGTATAGACGTTTACACAAATGGAAAATAATAATTTGCAGTATAAGATTGAGAATCAAAATTTAGAATTTTAAAATGTGTTTATCGCCAAAAATATAATTACTTTTACTTCGTTAAAGACTGAAAATGGTGGTAACATAGACGGTGTGGAGTAAATGATGTATTGTCTTCAGTAGTAATACCTTTGGCATTAAGTCAGTCGATGATTATTTCTTCATGAAATTGGAGAGCATAATGAAATCGTACATATTTGAGAACAAAACCAAACAACTTTAATCTTATCTGCTGTGTAGTGAAAAAAGCCGGTCGGGTAAGTAGTTGTGTTCGTTTATAGCGACTAAAGTTTATGAGAAGGATTGTAACAACAATTCACTAAAGTGGCTGGCTTAAAATTACAGAATTTCTTTCCATTAAAGACAATTAAATTTTATTCCTTAAAGACACTGAACAATCTTCACTATCCAATTTATAGATTATTAATCGTAAAATTTCTGATCCCATATTTTTTTCCTGTTTACATCTAAATATGACTTATTTATGTGCTTTCAACTTAAATATTATTTGAGATGACAACATTCAGTGGCAAACACGATAGAATAGGGTAATCGAATTTCGTAATATCAGACCCTATTCTAATACTGTACAATCCGTTAAACAGTTGTTTATGAATATTATGAAACTTACACACACGCGCACACGCACACGCACACGCATATAATTAATATATAATTAATTCTGTAAGTAGAGTGTTGTTATATTCTTATCGTTTTTAAATTAGATTGAAATTAAACGATAAAAAATAAGAACATCTACGTGCAAAAGAAATTATAGTTTGATAATATATATTATACAAGAATCGTTCAAGAAACTTAATGGGTTACTTACAAGGAAAATAGTTATCTATAATAGCATAGAGGCGTTAGTTGGGCACACATTGCTTGACACTAAGAGCTATCCTCAGTTTAGTAATAAGTGTGAATTAATGAATAGTGAAAAGTTTTGAGAAGTTCGGTCACTAAATAAAGGTAATTTTAAAACATTTTGGTCGAGGCTTAGAGGAAATGTATTGTTACCGCCGGGAATTTTACAGGACAATGCAGAAACAGTTAAGAGGTGTACACGTTTAATGAATGTTTTCTTGTTTGAGTGTCTGTATGTAAGTGTTACCTAAAAAGTAATAATAACTTTTACCCGAATGTTATTATTCGTATATTAATAAAAAATAAGTATTATTACTCATTACATTTTCTATACACAAAGCCAGACGGTGGCGATAAATTTTGTCGCTCGTCACAAAACTTTTCGTCACTAGAAATCATTAACAAATACATTTTCGTGAAGAAACTTAGAACATATTACGTATACATTATATATTATACAAATAACACTGTCTGGGAACAATGATAAAAATTTTTCGGTGAAAATTGCCTAATACTTTATTTTAATGTACAGCTGCACAGTGGCATAGAAGTTACAGGATCTTCAACGGATATTTGTATAGATTTTTTCATTTGTTTGAACTGTAATAAAATTTGTTAAATTGTAGAATATTTTGTGTTCTTTAAAAATAACGAATCAATACTTTGTTTTAAAACTAATTAATAAAAAATTTTAAATCTAATTATAAACTTAATTTTAATTATAAAACGAAAAAATACGCAGTCCTTTGTGAAATAAAAATTAAATTTTAAATTCTTGACATGAAAATTTAATTTAACTGAAACCGTCAACCTCAATGTAAATTCCTCGTTGAGGGTCACCAATTGTCTTGGAACTCTACAAACGACACGTTGGTAAGAAAATACACTTTTGTAATACAAAACATTACAATAATTTATAATATTATTATAATGTTTACAACACTTTATAATACAAAAAAAAAACTCTTTTACTTTTAAAATTACAGAGAAGTTGAGAATCAATCATACTTCCCTCGATTTTCCTAAATTTTGTCAGTAAAATTTTTAAATTATGACTTGATTTTTAAATTAATAGGTGGCTATATTTTAGTGCCTGATATTTTTTTCTAGAGAAACTAGATGTTTCTTTACTTTCTTGTATAAACTACGATTTGTTTTCTCTTAAACAATCTAGGCCTACATTTTTAAAAATGATTGTATATAATTTTACAGACTTAAAACTATATCAATCGTTGTATCACTAAAACGCGTACTTAGATAATGCATAGATGTTCGTGTGCTTCCACTTGTAATTTTCTTACGTCTGTAAGTGTTTACTACTTTATTTACGCTTAAAATATTTAATTTATTTATAGCGTATAAAACATTTGTGTAGAACATGCAAAGAGTCGATCAACAATTAACTACATTTACATAGTATACGTTGAATGATATATTTCTGAAGTTCAGTACTGACTCTAAAGTTGTCTTCCGACGTTATTTTACATTTGTTTTTTTTTCATTTATTAATGTTTTGCAAACCTCTTTTTGTTTAGTTTGGTGTTCTTATTCTTTTAGGAGTATTAAATATCTACATAGTAGATAAAATTAAAGTTTAACCAAGGAATGGAAATAATTATCAGTAAGTTTTAAGTTTTATTTTAAGCTATAAATTTAACATAATCTGATAACCTCTTATTGTTAACATTCCTAGTATTAATTATTTTCCCAATAACAACTAGTAGTAATAAATTTGGTAATTCTTTTTTAATAAAATTATATAAGTTTTTATAATCCTTGACCACATATTAGTATCACATTTATTACCTGAGTTTTCTTTCATCCGGTAGTAGTTTAACGTTTTCTTTGCAACTGGAAGTAGTTTCCAAACCTTAAAATCAGTGTCTCGGATATTTTAAATTTAAGCATTTCTTCTTTTACAGCTTCTAACTTAGCATTTTTCTTTTCTGATTTGTTTTGTTAAATTCTACTTTGACGTAATTACATTAATTGTTTGAAGAGATAAAATGAAAGTTCACTGCCACTTTACTGCAAGACATATAATCTACTTTTATCATCGTCACGTTTTTAAGAGAAACATGAATTAACAGTAAAAACTAATAAACTTTGGACTTGAAAACAGTGGAGGATCCTGACTACAAGGAATAGGGTTTGTCAGACGTTAGATATTATTACGGAAAAATATTTTGTATGTTAAACCACATTGACTTGTACCTACAACCGAAAACAAAATTTAAAGTATAATCAACTTTTTAAACTGCAACGCTTAATAATAGTCATATAAAACATGTCTGACAAGCAAGATAGTTACAGAAAAATAAAAGTAATTCTCATGAGTATATAAGAAAGCACAGAGTTATTCAGAATCTAAGGCTGCGCACACTACTACAAAGTGACAAATTAATGGATAGCAACAATTCGAATATTAAAACATTAATCGAATCGCAATCCAACTGTCTGCTGTTGAACTTGTAGGATATTCTACTGGTCCCTGAATATCGTCAAGAAGCCCACGCAAAATGTTTCTCTTTTCGCTCGGTTTTTATCTAATGTTTAGAACATTATTATCGTCCACATTAATAAATCATCAATAAATAAGTAAATTCTCTTGAAAATTAATACGTCGATAGAGACCATAATAATTACTGTTATATTTCATAAGAAATTTTCGCGTACTTCGATAAGTTCTTATAAAGCTCTGCTAACTCTTGCATAAAAGAACCTAATCTATAAGCAGCAACATGCGTTTCATGAAAACTGAATTGTAAATTTTGGATTCAAATAGACATTCGTTGTTATAAGCTAATCTGTTTGCTACATCACAAATAATATTAAAATAAATTAAATATCTTTAAACGATTTTTTAAACATCCATAATTAATAAACATAGACTACTAAGCAGTACTGAATGTCAAAAAATAATTAGTAAAAGTACGTAGTTATTTTATTCAGTTAGTTTTAAAAATTCTTAAGTTTTTTGCAACTAATAACAACCATATTTTTAGAGACTAAAGAAATCCATAAAGTGCTTTTAGAGCTTGGCAATGTAACGCATTAAATATACGTAGAGCTCTACTACAGTAAAACTGTTCGTGTAACGTTCATTTCGACCGCGGGACAGGAGCTGCATGGCTTTACCAAAGATCGCAGTTCCTATTTCTTGAATTTACATTTCTTACCAGTACTCGTATAAAAGAGCCGAATAACTCTAAAAACAAACGAATGATTAAGGAATCTGAACTTTTGAAAAAGAGATAAATTATCTGACATCACATAATTGTTTGGAAACGCGTTCTCGAAATTGAACACAAGAGTTGTTAATATTTATCACTAGTTTACCGTAAGTTAGTTCCCCAGGAATGTAAGGAGAGAAATGCCGCGACGTTTACATTAACATAGCGAAACATAAATCCACGTTGAGACGTGAGCGCTCGTTTGCGTGAGCCCGTTTGCACGGTTGCGTGCACAATGCAACGTACCTGTAGTTAAAACTAAAATAATAACAACAGTTAGACGACGACAACTTACCAGACACCTTGAATACAAACTGCACGAACACACTGAATATTAGCACGCCGATTGTCATAGCGTAGCGTAACGTAACGTTTCACTTTAACAAACACAACGCAACAGCAGCTTTGCTTTCTTTGGCAAACTTGTTATGTACAAACAATAACAGCGCACTAAACTTTCTTCAGAGCACACACCGACCAACTTTGCAGCGTTTCCTTCTGTCGTGCGACTCAATTTATGCCTGTCTGTCTATCTGACTGTCTGTCACTGGATGTCTTTTCCGTACCGACTTCACACCTTGCTCCGCTTTCCGCTGCCGCTGAGCACTCGCTATCTGAAATCATAACACTAGTGTCAGATTCACGTGTAACTTATACGTAGTTAATTATGTAATTAAAACTTTATCACATATGTAGTTGTATACTCGGTAAATGTTACACATAAGCACCTACCAACGATTGTAGCTTATATTCAGGTGAATTACAAATATTTAACTTATCTAATGTATAAGTACAGCTTGTACCAAATGCTGCAAAACACAATAAACAATCTGAAAAAGTTATTTGTATATTTGAAGCAGTCATTCACACCACATGAGTTTCATAATTCTTAAATACACGTGTCAATGTGTGAGTATTGGTACAGGCGTAATTTATATATAGAAGGCATGTAAATAGATGTATAGCTGGACCGTGGAAAGTTGAGGTATGACAGAGATCACAAGAATGGGAAACGGGAACGGTAATAAAAATTATTTGTAAGAAAAGGTTAAACTCCAATAAACGGTAAAATATTGGCAAACTGTAAACAATTTATTGTAATATCAATTATTACAGTCATTAAGGAGGAGAACAAACAGTTAAAAACAAATTACTGGGGAAACAAATCTACTGTGAATAGAGTTGCAGAGATCGTTGTTTAATTTCAGTAAATTTTTGTATTTGGAAATAACTGACAAAAATGTTAAAAAAAAGAAAAGAAGAGTGAGTTAGTAGATTGTGAGACAATATGCTCTGTCTGTCTGTATTCTCCTCCCTGTCTCTCACTCTCTATACCGCATCACTCTTCTCTCTCATTGGGCATTAAACAAGTATCTCCCCATATTAAAAACCTTCATGGGCCTACGCGCGGTGAATAATATTTGAAGCGCCTTTTTCTTTCCTTAGGTAGCTAAGACAAGTAAGATACGTGTGTTTGAAGTGTATTTAAATAAACCTTTGCAGCATTAAACAATAGATCCAATAACACCATTCTGGCTACGTCTTCTACTCCAGGGCATCGACAGCTCTTAGTTCACCGAGCTTTCATTTCCTGTATATCGTGTTTATTTAAAATCTGTTTTCTCTTGCCCATACTATTCCATTTTCCTCTATATTGATATTTTTTTTATTTATTATATTATTTATATTTATATTTTTCTATTACATTTTAATATTTATCTGTAAATAATGCTTATGTTTATTTATACCTAGTGCTGTTACACATAAATTTATACTTTTATTAATAAATAACAAGGGCATATACAACACTTTTTATTTTATGTGTGTTCTAATTTACTTATGCGTAACAAAAAATTGTTTTTTATTCCTTCATGAAACATGTAAAATTCATCATGTCGTAATGAAAACAGAAAGCCAGATTTTCTTTATTATTAAAATTTATTGAAATATTGATTGATAAGAGAATTGATAACATTATCTTTTTCATATACCTCACGGCAACGTAATGTTACCTACTTATTATTCAAGGTAACTTTACTTTCATGTTACCAAACTTTTTTGTTTTCAAATAAATTTACCCTTACAGTTCATAACCTTTGGAACCAAAAAGTCTTTTGTGTTCATGAGGTTTTTGTCGCAGTTAGTTAAGATACATTTCATTTATACACAACATAGCTCGGTCCTTCGTCTTTAAATTACTCCAGGCGTTACAAGTAGTGGAGCGAAGAAGAAGATTTCTAGGGAGAGTTAAGCCTGCAGAGGATCAAAGGAGAAAGAGAATGTAAAAATAAATAAAAAAGTAATCATTTAAGTCGCATTTAATCTTTAGACTAGTTAGTTATGTGCGTACGAACATTTTTAACTGGTGTCCGCTGTAGCCGATCGAGTAAAAAATAGCTAATAGTACGGTTGCTGAAGGGAGTTAAAATTTTTACCTAGTTTTTGAGGTTATGTAGGGGTAGGCTTCGAGCGTTTTTTCAGACAGCAGTGTATTCAATTCTTTTTTTCGACGTTCGTATTGCAGTAATTTAGTCCACAGTAACAAAGATAATTTTTGTGTTAAACAGGCTTTTAGCTTACATTAGAATCTTGTGCGCATGTGTCCGATCCGTATTTAATAATTTGTTACGTATTTCTACTTTATTGTAAGTAATTTGTTATAAGAATAATTTTCTACTTTATTACCATTTCTAACACAATAACAAATGAGTCCGTATAATACATATATATCATATAATACTCAAGTTAACCCTAAATAAATAAATGCGTTCTAACTCCGTATGCACCTAGACACAAGTCCGAATGTCGTTTACAAATATTTGACACTTTCTACCAGTGAACTGATAGAAAGTGTCAATGGTAGCTACTACAGTATATGCGGTTAACCATATATTAACGCAACCCGAAATGCGAGTTTGAAGTGTCTGTTTTTGAGTGCCTATAGTGTCCATTTTTTGACAATTTGTTATTCGTTTATGTAGAGAAATGAGTAGTCCTAGTTATTTGTATTTGCTGAAAATTATTTACAGACACGTACCTACATACTAAGGCAAAGTTTTAAAACATTCATACAAACCCCCAACACTACAGTGTCTGCACAGGATAGGTAAAAGTCTATAACAGTTGCCTATTATTGTATTTTGCCTATAGGACTATATAGATACCACCGTTCCGGGTATGGCGTCTTTTCTACGTGAGAGGTGAACAACAGGGAGAATTTTTGTACAAGTTCGGGATTTTTCTGTTATTAAAGTTTCTGCTAACGCAGACCTGAAGAAAAACATGAGCTAGTTCGGCATGGTTGCATTGACTCTGTTAGTTATTTAACAAGTATTTTTAGGTTGTAATGTTTGCGTTAAAATAAACGTAGTACCAACGTCTTTTATTTTATTTTGTCTATACTTATTTTAGTAAATAAAGTATACTAAAACACTGGTGAATTTAGTTTATTGATGCATTTCAAGAAACCCTTCTTCAAAAGTGAAAACTTTATTGGGAAGCTGAAAATTTAGAAATATCGTTTTAGGGTGGGCGTATATCAAAAAGTATAAACTATCGTTTTAGGAAAAAAGAAAGTGATTCATATTGTGCATTTCTACTTCATCCTTTATTTTCCGATCATGTTAGATTTCTTTATTTATAACTGTTTTTTATTTCTTCTTTAATTAAAACGTCGTTTTCGCTAAGAATATGGTACCATTTTATAATAAATAATAGTAATATTATGTAATGTATGTACTTCGTGTTGTCAATTAGCGTTAAGTGCATTTTAAAAAACAGGAATTTTTTTTTAATGAAAAAGTTGTTTTGAAGATTATTTTTATGTTTTTCTAGAGCATAGTAGTTTTATTATGAATGGCGTGTTAATGTCGCGTCAGAAGCGTCGAACTTTTTGTTGTTGTTTTAAAAGCTAGCTTACACGTTTCATGTACGTGGTTGTTCAACTTTTTGAACCAGGTTATCCTACGAGTACATTTCAGTAGACGGCAACCGTAATTTTTATTCTAATTTTAGACACCATCATTTTTATTGTGTCATGACTTTGTTAAAATATTCAATTATGTAACTGATATGTTTTCACACTTATCTTTCTGATTATAACCATAGGGCAATTAAATCTTTTCCTTTTAGTACTTGTAGTTTTATTCTCAAAACTAAACCCCGCGCGCAGAAGGGAAACGAGTAGAAAAGGACAGTATAAAAGACTTCACTATTACATTTTCAGAAGTTAAACCTAATAAAACTCAGCGTACTTTGTGACTCGAGAGAACTCAGATTTTGAGACCACTTTGTATTTTCTCTTTACATAAGAGAAAGTAAATTAACGATAAATCACTACCTATTATAAAAAATTAATAAAAATTGTATGGTTACAAATGATTCAGTTAACCGGAAGACAGAAACATAACAACACCGTAAGGTAAAAAACAACAACAATATCATAAAAATAAAAAATAAGGAAATCATAACTCCAAACAATATGTTTCAGTCAACACTGATGAAATCCCAAATACACACGTTTCTTGATTATAAGCAATAACTATTAGGCCTACTTAATTACAGTAATAAAGTAATAAATTTTAAACTAAATAATGTATTTGATATTTTCTGTAATATACGTTGTCTGTTTGTATGTTGTAATAAAAAATATATTACGTTACAAAATACACACATAATGACAATGACATAATGTGTATTGTGGTACTTCTTCACGTAATAGACCTACACTAATGTCAAAACAGAATGGAGAAGTAGTAAAGATACTAGATTTATAAAAACAATTATGTTTATCTTTTTTTAGTCATCCTACTACAGTATAATCAGCACGTAAATTAAAGTTCTTCGTTATTCAGGAAATTAAACATATTCTTCGTGCCGAATTAAATGGACATTCTATCTTCATGATAGTCTTGCTAAACTAAATTAAAGTTTCAATTAAAAATATATTGTGTGTGTGCGTGTTGTGTGTGTGCGCGTGCGCGCGTGTGTGTGTGGGCGCTCGCGCTCGGATGAGTCCCTAGGTTACTATGGTAAAATCAATTAAAATATTTTTATAAGGATACTTTTATAAAGATTCATTAATTAGGTTGCTTTTATAATAATCTGCAACCACGTCTAAGTGACTGGCTGAAACAATTGAGAATCAGTCTTAACCACAAAAAATCGGTGCAAAAAAACACGTTTGACAAGAACCAACAGTCTGTCACCCAGTCAGTACGCCTATCAACGAAGGCTCCATTCAAACAGAGGCAGACGCCGAGTATCTGGAGCTAGGCCTGACATGGAAACGACACGCCAAACAAGAAAAGGCGACCAGACCTAGATTAAAGGAACTGTTTTTGCTTGTTGCGAATAATCTAATTTATCGCTGTAGAATCCTAATAAAAAAATAACAGGCTATTTGAACATATAGTGTGCAGTTGCACAGATGAGCGAAATTATTATCCACCATAGGCATCCTACAAAGGCTCCAAACGAAATTCCTTCATGTAGATGGCCCCATGTTATATATATATATCCATAACCAGGCCATCCACGAACATCTCGTGGAAAATAATCTACTTTACTCTGGCTATACTCTGACATGACAATCAGATAGTAAACGATCATGCTATTGCCGTGCTTCTGAGAACAATGAAGGAAACATCATCGGGTCGTAGTTCCTTCATTGTTGTACCCTTCATCTGGTTTGCTTAATATTATACAACGAGTGCACTGTAAAACATTTTGTTATGTCAAGTAGAAAAGTCATACTTGCACAATATAAAAATATTGCTCGTTGCAAAATTTTTGCACAACAAATTTCTGAAGTCTCGCAGAAGTGTCTTATATGTTTTTGAACACGTTTTTAGAACTAAGAATGTTTGTTTCCGAACAATGATTCATAATTTTATATAACTTGCTACACTAAGCTTGCGCTACTTCTTGTGTTTTTTTTTTTGTTTTGTAAAACTTCTAAATATTCTGAATGCCACTCTTTAACACGATAATAACACTACAAGGTTGTCTGAGCTTTACCCGTTTTGAACAATATGCAGGTTTGTAAAGTATCTGTTTTCTGACAGTTCGTTTGGAAATTTACTTTTTTACACGCATATCTTTTTTCCTTTGCATAACTTTTTTTATGAATTATTCTCAGATGAAAAAATATTCTAAAATAAATTATTTTGAATCGAAATTATTGACTAATGTGCAGACAGATCTAATTCATTGAATTAAAGTAATTATTATTTAATATGGAAATGGAAACTCCATATCCATTGGAGTTTAATAATGGAAACTTGCATTGGTTTCATAGATTACGAGAAAGCCTTTTATTGGGTCATTAGAACAATATTATGGATGGACGAGGGTATCGCAAACACTTGACAGAAGTTATTCAAGGGCTACACCAACATATTAGAATTGTAATAAATACTGGAGAAGGTAAAACTGCATCTACTAGGGTATCGCAAACACTTGATAGAAGTTATTCGAGGGCTACACCAACATATTAGGATTGTAATAAATACTGGAGAAGGTAAAACTGCATCTACTAGGGTATCGCAAACACTTGACAGAAGTTATTCAAGGGCTACACCAACATATTAGAATTGTAATAAATACTGGAGAAGGTAAAACTGCATCTACTAGGGTATCGCAAACACTTGATAGAAGTTATTCAAGGGCTACACCAACATATTAGGATTGTAATAAATACTGGAGAAGGTCAAACTGCATCTACTAGGGTATCGCAAACACTTGACAGAAGTTATTCAAGGGCTACACCAACATATTAGGATTGTAATAAGTACTGGAGAAGGTCAAACTGCATCTACTAGGGTATCGCAAACACTTGATAGAAGTTATTCAAGGGCTACACCAACATATTAGAATTGTAATAAATACTGGAGAAGGTCAAACTGCATCTACTAGGGTATCGCAAACACTTGATAGAAGTTATTCAAGGGCTACACCAACATATTAGAATTGTAATAAATACTGGAGAAAGTAAAACTGCATCTGTGACAATTAATAGAGGGGTCATGGGTGTAGCTTATCTCCCACTCTATTTTATATATATGTTGTGCGACAATATAAGGAAAAAATAAACCACGGAATTAAATTGACACCATCCAGTTAGTGTATCAATACATTGTTATTTGCGGATGATCAGGTTATTATCCAAAAAAACAGAAAAATATCTCCAGTTAGCATTTTCCACTTGAGCCAAATATATAAAGAATATAGTCTCAGAATATCAACCAAGAAAACAAAAGTTATGGCCTTTAGAGGAAAGCATTGGATACGTTCCAAGATAATTATAAAAAATCAGGCTATAGATCAGGTATTTCATTTCAATTTTCTAGGCTGCGATCTAACTTATGAGTCTGACAGCGACATCGATATAAAAATAAATAGATTTTAAATGATATGTGGTACTATACACAGAACACTTGGAAATAAGACAAAGAAAGATGCCAAGATAAAATTCTATAAAGTAATGGCAACACTGTTTTAACTTATAGAAATGAAAATTGGACGATGACGAGAAATGATGAACAAACAAGTGAAATGAAGTTCTTGAGGAAAACCAAAGGTTGCATCCTCAGAGATCAAATACGAAATGAAGATATAAGAAATGATCTAAATTTATATTCTATGGCTAGCAAAATAAAGGAAGGACAAATAAAAATGGAGGCAGAATATCCAGAGAATGGAAGATATGAGGTTACCTAAACAAGTAATACGATACAGACCTCAGGGAAGACGTGATATTGGTACTCCAAGGAAGAGGTGGCTTCATTGAAGCCTATACATATAGTGAAGTAGAGAAGAAGAAGAAGAAGGAGAAGATTGATTAATATAAATTTTGTTCAATACTGTATTTATGGATACATTATTAATGCAAATTTTTCAACATGCAAATGAAAAGGACTTTTGTGTTTTCAAAAGGCCTATTTAGACCAATTTTATTTATTTGTGTGCAAACACGTCGTTATCAACATTTATTGCTTCTCAGAGACCACGTAATAACACGTGAAGATACAGATTCCTAGACACAGTAGATGCGGAAATGCATTTGAACGATAAAGAGGTTTAAACAGAAGGCAATCAACAGGAGATCTGACGATTTTAGAATGTGGCCGTCCAAAAAACGTGCCAGGAACTAAGTTATGGTTATCTATTATTTTTCAGTGGTATTGTTCTATTCACGCTTTTACAAAACGTATAAGTGATACCTCAGACCTAAGATGAGTATTTCTTTCAGGCGCCTTCGTCCACATATACACATTTGGTGTAGGAAATTTTGTACTGATGTAGGTCTAGTACTCAGATGATCACAAAGGACGATCCATTTCATGTTTGTTCAGATGACATTTTTTGCCCAATGTAAGCTAAATGTCTGCCCTTCAATAAACGTAACTTTGTCTACTGTGACTTACTCACAGTAGCAGAGAAGGAATAACATAGTCAGGGAGTCCGTTCTCCTCAACTTGAGAAAAACGTTTGCAAAGCTTAAGCAAATATTGAGCGGCTTTTAGATACTATCGAAGACGTTCAGCAGGAAATGGAAAACCGATGGCACAAAAAATAAGTGATCGCGTTAGTACGAACTTCCAGTTAAGATGAAATATTGAACAAAGAAGATAATTGCGTCTTTAGAAGATAGTTGCAATTTACAATTTGTACATTGAAAACGATAAAATTAAGTAGTGTCTTCTCGCTGTATTCTGCCCACTTCAATCTGTATAGGAACCCACAACAAGGCGAACTCGCAAAGATTATTGACGGAAATGAAGATGAAGCTTACGTTGAGTAAATGAAATTGTAACTGTGCATATCTAATTTTTTGTTTTTAGTAGCAAATGTATGTTTTTAATATTTAAGTAAATATTTCTCAATTGAATATTAAATTTAATTTTCGTATAGATGCATGTGCACAAAATTATTAAGATGAAAGAATTTATGGATGAAATAATTTGTATCAAAATTCTGTGGACCGAAATATAAGATTGGACTAACTGAACAATGGACTAAATTACGCACAAACCAAAATACTAAGGACAAAATTACCAATACCTAGTTGTTATTTTCTGACAGACAGTAGTGTTTTCATCGTTTTCCTTTTTTTAAATATTTTTTCAAGCTAATCACAATGGGTAGTCAGTGAAACTTCAAACCTCTGCGGAGAAGACGATCTAAAGACATCTCCCAAAAGCGGCTATAGTCCTTTCATGAAATCCAAGGTCTAAAGGAAATAAAAGCCTAACCTGGTAAACACAATTAATTATCTTCTACTTTCAGCAAACATTAATACCAGAGGTTTAATTACAATCGTTTCATAAATCCGATTCTGTTTCTATTCTATTGTAGCACTATTCTAATTCTATTGTAACTATTCTAACACGCGGTATAAACGCGAACATATTTGACGGAATTGACGGAAAACATAAGAACTACTACTACTACTACTACTACTACTACAAGAAACCCTGGCGAAGGGTGGAATTCCAAGATTACGTAGATATCAAACAATATTTAAGATTATTTAAAATTAAAGATTTGTTTATTTAGAGTAGCCAAAACGCGTAGATTAGAGGATAAAATCGAAGATTAGGCAGGTGAAGGTAAAGTACAGATAATGATAGCATTTGAAAAGAATCAAGCTATGAAGCTAATATGTACAGATGATTAGCGATATCGGAGGGAGTCGATCAACATAGGTGCGGAGAATTTCAAAAGGTGTGTGTTGAGCCATAAAATAGCAACCTCACACCCCCAAGAATACCAGGAGATAGGAAAGTATATTACCAAGTACTTTGAATAGGACGAAAACTAACCGTATACTACATAGAAAACACTAATATAAATAGAATCATTGGGCGAGGCGACACCCAATTCAGATTTAGTTTTAAAAGCATAAAAAGACTAAATTAAGGGAAAGTGGATGGATTAGTCAGCATAGTGAGATAAAGGTGGAACCAATAAATTAAGTAAGCTGTTGAAAATAATCTTTAATGAATATAAAAACGAAGAGAAACGTCAGTGATTGCCTAGATATGGAAAACATTCATTAAAACACCTTAACGTCTACAGAGACATGTTTAGTCTAACGTGTGGTACGTACATTCTTAGCAAATTATATAACGCTGCGTTCCGAATATACCGAGTATATAGAAAAACAATCTTGTTTAGGCGGCTGGTAATATAACATAAACTGATTACAATAAATTAAGTCACAGACAAAAAGAAACCAAGAGCTGTATAACACGTAGCCTATTTATAAATCTTATATTTTCTAGAAATCTGACGATAGTGTTCTCATACAAACACCTTTATAATGTTTTGCAAATTAACTTTATGAAAATATGTAACATTTCAAGAAGAAGTCTTAAGTAAGTTTAGGGTAAGGGCGATTCAATAAGAGATTTGACAAGCAGTGTCAACAAGCTACGAAGCCAGGGATTTAGACCGTCACCTTCACTTGTCAACATCTATACAGATCGAGCATTACGACGTTAAAAATACTACGTTATAAACATACTTGTAGGAGAATGAAATTTCTGCAGCGTGCTATCCTTGAACAACTGCTCGTCTTAGATAAATGTCGGTTTGACGGGCTAACAGCAAGCCGGTTTTTAGAATACAGACCTTTCATACCATAACGACTTTGAAGAAAATCGCAAGGAAAAATAAATGGTGCGTGGCAGTTTCAGAATTGTTGAGGTCATTTGGAACATCTGTCATAAATGAAATTTGGAAGGGAAGACGACGACATTTTCTTCGTTAGAGATCACATGATTGTGTGTGTGTGTGTGTGTGTGTGTGTGTGTGTGTGTGTGTGTGTGTGTGTGTGTGTGTGATAAGTTCATATATGTGAAGCTACTGTTGTTAAGAAACGTCAACGTAATTGAACTTCAATTGACAAGAATATGATTATGGTTGCGTAAATTTCTAATTCGTTTGATTCTTATATATTCTAATGCGTTGATGTACAGGGTAATTTTAATCGCTTTAGAACTCAAAAATCGTAACCTTTTTATGTGGATTCTTTGTTAAGCTTCTTCAATTTGGTTTGTGCGCGTGTATTTGTATAATAAGTAAAAATTTATAATATGTTAAGAAACAGACTTTGTATAATATTCTGAAATGGAATTTTTCTTGTCATGTTGTGTTTGGAAGCTATTTTAACGTAGCAGTAAAGGTATTTGAACATAGATAAACCTTAGTTACAACTTTCTCTTGGTTTTTATTTAGGTTTCCTGTTTTCATCGAAAACGTCTACAATGATTTGACTAACGTTACTGAGATATTCTTGAGACCCAGCAGACTCTGTTAACTCAAATCTTGGCTAAAAACATTCAGATCTTGGATTTTTGAAACTATATGAAACATTTCAATGAATATATTTAAATTTTACTGTGAGTAAAAGTATATTATGTAAGTAAGCTATTCAGTATTTATGAATAATTGAAAATAATGATTTGAAAATAAATATTGTGGTTCCTTGGAATAAGTAATTTAATTTTTAAAAATAAGTTTCCCTAAAATACAATAACTTTGAAAATGTTGCCAAAATATGTTAGACCAAACAATGTTGTTTCCACCACATATTACTTTACACTCATACTTTACACAATAGTAAAACAGTATTTACTAAGAGATTGATACAGTTAGGTGTTGGTTTCCCTTATCGTATTTCTGTCTGTTGTTATCGCAACGCAGGAGTTAATACAATTATTTATTAAACAAAGTAGTGAAGCATAGTTAGTTAATAAATAACACTATACAATTACTCTGATTTGTAAGAATTCCAAACACAATTGTTAACAGTATTTGATAAAATATTTGTTACGATCTTTTAAATAGTGTTACACTAAGACTTCGATAAGCGTAATCTTTAATAAAATCACTGTAATTTTTTTGAAGGACACACCAATACCTGTAATTATTGTTTTACTTATTTTAAATAAGCGCGACTTATGTTCTGTAATTTACCTGTGTCTGCAGATACCGTATTGAGTCTGTGTGTTTGTACTTCCAATTATTGTAGGCTACAGCTAGGAGACCAATTTCAAATTTTAAATTATATTTCTCTATTGTGATTAGAGGAATATATCCATGAAAAAACATTAGCACTGCTCTAGTTTTCTTGTTTTATCACAAACGAAATTATTTTTTTAATTTTGAAGCCCACTCTTATTACAAAATTTTATTAAAATTAAAAACAAATCAATAATTATATTTACCGCTGCCCTATATTTTTGACCCTTCGAAATAGTTTTTATAAATAAATTTGTTTTTTCCCTTAACAATTCAACGTGTAAAGTCTCGTAGAGACAAGTTAACAGCGACAATTGTATACAAAATGAAGAACCGAACAAGGATAAAAAATAAAAATTACGTATCAATAAGTTAATCGAAATTTTATGTTTCACTTTTAGTTTTTTATTTAATTAACAAATTTGTTCACAGAAGAGCACGGTCCGTTGGCACCCAAGTGCGACCACACAGACACGCGTGCGCGCGCGCGTTTACATATATGTAGTTAATTACTTATTAATATTTGTTTTAATAAATATTAAATAAATGATAGGCCTATATGCAGCAAGAAACTGATGAATATAGTTTAATTATATAACATTTAATTTAGCGACTCAAATTTATGAAATCTAAGCACTCGAAACCTATGGGGTCTATAGAACCTCGTTAGATTTTCGTTGAAAAATTTGCACATACCCAGTGAAAGTTTATCATATTCAGCTTACGAATCTATCTTCTTCTAATATATTTATAGGACACATACAGGTGCATGTAACTTCAAAATATGTGAATTAGATCGAAAAAAGGACGCGCACTTAGGTAACCTATACATTTTGATTTAAAAAATTGAAGTCTTATTTTACATTAACTGCTACATTATCTTCAAAACGCACTACTGCTATTCAATCACGTATATATACAATAAAAATAGGAAACTCTGACTTTCTTTTAAAGTAACCTATTTTTTTCTTGAGAATGAAAAAATTCAGTATTCAAAATTGAATTTCTTAAAAATAAAAATAAACTTTGTAACTTTCACAAATAATATTATTAAACGTTAGTTACTATTGTAATATATAATGACCATTTTTGTTATGATACAAATGATATTAATATTTATTATTTGGGAATAACTAGTTTTTGATACTGAAGAATTCTTACACTAATATAACATGGATTATTAGAGTTGTTCCATGGAAGTAAAAATCTACGAAAGACCAGTAACTTATGATAGTCTTTAAAAGACCATTTTTACGTTATATAGTAAACATTACAATAACATATCATGTTTACTTGTTACGTAAGAGAATGTATTCCCTAGTATGAAATTAATTTTAAAAATGATATGAATATCACTTATCTTACCATTTTGAAAGCGATTTGTTCGCACTGTTATTGGCTCACATTGTCGGTGCTGAGTCACATTTTGAACGCAAGGTTACATTACTTTTACTACACTGACAAAATGAAAAGTAATGGTTTCTAAGTGGCCTGAAGGTACTTCTGCTCAGTTCTTTAGTGTAATGCGTTCCTTGAAAAATAGCCACACCTGTGGTTCCCCAACCACCGCTTCGGGTTTCTAGGATCAATAAGTAACTGCTCGGTGATCTACACCTTGAGCATCTCTGTATAAACTATACACTGGCCTTTTGAAATGCGATAGGTTGTCGTTTGTCTCTATTCAAATACAAACACTTTTATTTTAGACTTCGTTATTTTAAACAGAATACAACATATGTTAGCGAAAATTTGACTAAACCGATAGAAGCTAGTGAATATTTTTGTCCACATTCCTTTAAAGCTTTTAGGTGTAGGTCTAAGCCTTTATCTTTGGAATTGTCTTTATTCTAACAAAATCGCTTTGAATTTTAATAGTAATTTCATTTAATTTTACTGAATTTTTAAATTCACAATTGAATTATCAGAATACAATAGAAGACATGTCATATTAACTTACAGGCAATAATTAAGACGCGCTTAACTGTTGATTAAAAGACTACGTAATTAGGTTTTTTCTGTGTTTAAATTTTGCAAATTGTTACGTTCTTTGCAATTTAGAGTACCGGTAGTAATGGCGATTGTATTATTTATTTTCTTATCAGGAGATTCATACAGTTACGGTAGCCAACAAGAAACAGCCTTCAATCAAGTAGAATAATATTTCAGACAGTATTCGTGTTACAGATTGTAAGAATTAAATAGCCTCCCTAGTAAAACACATTTATCGTATATAACAAACGCAGTTGTTCAAGTTACAACTGCCCTCGACTGTGTGCGTCAAAACTCCAGCTGGGGTAGGAAAAGAATTTAGTACCCCAGAATATAGTTCCGAATTAGAAGAATATATTCGGAATATAGAAGTCCGAAAAAATATTTTAAAAATATTTAAAAAATATTTCAAATTTTTATGACACGATGGTCCGAAAATAGAGATACAAAATTTAAAAACTTCATTGAAAGGAATTTTAACCCTAATCCATATTTAGTGTTTAGTTTGACAGTTTTTAAACTCTAGGGCACCACATGCGAAAAATCGGTATCAAAATTATACGAAAATTATAAAACTATGTGGGGCATCAAGTTGGTATCCCCCTAATAATTTGCTAAAAATTGACATCTCTCAACGTCCTTTGAAATTTTGGTCCGGCTATTTGTACGCTGTTTTTTTTTTTTTAAATTACATACTCATTATCAGTCATGTAAATTTGTGGAAAGTTTTAGATATAGGTCTACATATATATATATATTTATGCAAACATACATAGGATTAAAACCTAGGACAGAAGTTACTTGTCGTTTAGGGATTATGGTGATAAGTGTAATTAAAACCCAATGCAGTAGTTTAGAATTTTTAGTGTTTACTGTTTGATACGAAAAAATGTAGTGGGCTAATCTGGATTTTTGTATTTTGTCTGATAATTGAAAAATTACCTAATACTAAAATTTATGTAATAATAAAGTATTTTGTTCAAAATAATTAACGATTTCTGCAGCCCAGGAAACTTACTAGTGTTTGGTGTGTACACTTTTTATTTTATGCAAAAAATTTCAGTTTTCAGATGCAAATATTTATTTTTTTTGCTCAATAGTACGTATGCGTATAGGCCTACCGTTGAATCATCTATTGTTGAACATCTAAGGACTTTTCACAATTGCAAATTTGTTTGTTTGTTTATCCAGTTGCTGAAAATAATAATTCTGTAATTATACATATATAATCTATATATAGTACAACTTGTATATACAGTAAACATCTACATAGACTATAACGTGAAAAATAGTCCCAATACCTACT
This sequence comes from Magicicada septendecula, assembly GCA_034769895.1. Classification (NCBI taxonomy): domain Eukaryota; kingdom Metazoa; phylum Arthropoda; class Insecta; order Hemiptera; family Cicadidae; genus Magicicada; species Magicicada septendecula. The sequence continues at coordinate 284,419,174 of CM068370.1, read as the reverse complement.
TTCTTTACACTTGTATGACAATGTTCCGAAGAATTTTAGCTAGTCCGAAGGCAGCTGTGTTCAATTACAAGAGATCGTGTATTAGTCATATGCATTGCGAAGCACAGTATTTACTATATTGTAAACATTTTTTTTAATAAATTTAGGGAGTTACATATCAAATAGTCCTAAGTGGTACGTAGGTATAACTTGTGGAAAATGGTAGACTCTAGGCAAACATAATCCTCCCTAAGAAATCTGTATACTACGGTAGAAAAATACATATTATATATTAGTCATTCATCGAAATTATCTGAACTCCGTTTCGCAGCAGACGAAACAGTTTGATGGAAAGGAAACGAGCAAATGCATTATTATTATAGAAAGACGCGATAATTTTAGGTTTAACAAATTCATGTAAGGGGAGTTTACATAATATACAACCTAATAATTGGTATTTGCACGTTATGTGTAATCGTTATTAATATCATGTTTTATATATTTTCGTATTTTATGTATTTTAAGAATTTCAACGCCCGTGTCTTTTAGAGTCAGAAGAATTCAGTCGTCTGTAAGTCCGCGAGATATGTACAGCCGTAATGAAGAATATCTCGCCCGTAATGTCTACAGGTGTGTGTGTGTGTGTGTGTGTGTGTGTGTGTGTGTGTGTAGAAAGTGAGAAGAAGACAGGGAGAGAGAACAGAGAGCGAGGAAGAGAGAGAGGGAGTCAGTAGAAAGAGAAAGAAAGATCTTCTATTGGGTGCATGTGTATATATTTAGTACATTATCAAATAATGTACATGTCATGTGGATTGAACATATATGTAGACCATAGAGTACCACGAAGGCAACGTAAAAAAATTGGTTGAAAATCCACGTAAAGAAACACGTGGGATATTTAGATTTATGTTTAATTATGTACAAAAAATCTTAGCTTTATGTAACGAAAATAATTATAGTTTTATGTGCATGTTTGACTATTCCAGAAAATATTTTAAAGTTTGACAGTTCTACGCTATTGTGAGTATATTATAAAAAATATTCACGCGCATTGTAGTGTATCAGAAAGGTGTAGGGATTTAGGCCTACATGTTCCACACCTTACTATTAAATCACTTCAAAGCCAGAAATTTTTCAGAACAACTTCGTCAAAGCAATGGCCATTCGTCTTTAACATTTTAACGTTTCTATAATTGTTTTACCACGTGCTGGTTTAGAAAAGGAATAGAAGCTGGAGGTTAAGTTGGTTTAGAAAATATTCCTTGCGGATTAATTTAAAGTGGTTAAAAAAAATTATAACTCCATGCGTTTGTAAGTAACTGCAAAAAGATACGTCTGTTGGTCCAAGTTTCTGTTCAGATGATTTAAACTAAAAAGATTATGATGGCTGTGGTTTATAGAATTCTCCGTACAACATTCTTCGAATCTAGTATTTGCTGATCAGTAAATTCAAAATATATGTTTTATAGCAAAATTAAAATTTATATTTACTTTTATTATTATGTATCTATGCTTAGTAGTTTTATTGTTCTAAAACCATTGTTTGGTTAGTGGTATCAAAGCGAGATCAGTTCCCAAGGACACGCTGGAAATATTGGTACAAATATTCTCGTACAGATCTTAAAAAATGAACCCAAGTCCTGAAAAACTTGTTTTGAAGTTATTATTATATAAACATAGAATATATTACTTTGAAAAATTAACATGACCTCTTTCAAATTTTAATGGAGTAAAATTATTGAATAAATTATTATCAATTGTTAATATAATTGATGTCTCCATCGTTTGGAATTAAATCTAAAGTACATACTAAAATTTTAAATGCTATGTTTAATACTAACATAAAGTTTTAAAAACTATAGATGGTAATTTTGATTATAACAAAAGAATATCCATTATTAATGATACTATCAAACTCTTATATATCCTATTTATTGACCACTTTAGCTGTATAAAACTTGTTTCATATTAAAACATAAAACAATCTAAGACTTAAACCCAAGTTTAGTATAGTAAAAAGGCTTTATACAAGTTATAATAGTTTCAAAATTATTTTAGTATTTTTGTATTGTACGTTTTAATTCAGTAATCTAATGAATAAAATATTGTCCGAAAAAATCCGTTTCTTTATAAGATTTCAAAAGTTATTTAAAAATTTCAGTATCTATTCTTTACACTCTAACTACTGTGAAATAATAATTATTTATTTATTAATTAAATTATTATTTATTTATTAAATTAATACTAATTTATTATTATTATAATTAATATAATTATTAGGTTATAAAAATCTGCTATATTATTTTATAACTTTGAAATGTGCAAGTTTTTAGTCAGTGCTTGATTATAATTAGAAAACAAAAACGAAATAATTTCAATAGCTGACAATACAATATTCAAAAGTGATTACCTAAAGCAATGAGCCGCAAGTCGACTAATAAAAAATTGAAAACAAAAACACTTTCTGTAACATTTTATCATTAATTAAACACTTTAAATAAATACTTTATTTCAGAAATACGATGAAACAATTATACTTCTCGGTAAAAAATATGTTATTATTTAATACAACACATCACACTTGTCGTAAATATTTACGCGGTTTTCTGGCGACTGAGCGAAATACAAACCCGAGCTGCGAACGAGGCGTCCGTCAGACGCCGAATGATTCCACGCAGAAAGGAGAAAAACAGATATACAGGGGCGTCACTGGTCCCCCCCAAGAAGGAGGAGTTGTGCTCAGAAGCATGCGCTCTGTACGTTAGATAACCCCCACACACACTAATACAAAACACCCCCCGTACTCAACGAAGAACACTTTACCGTCCAACAAGAAAACCCAAATAAAATTGTCTGTTAATTTTACGTCTCGTCGTGATTATTAGTACAAGGTAATTGAGTTCTTTTGGTTTTATTTGTTCCCATTACAACCACCGGTAGGTTTAATACAATACGACATTAAATGTGCAATAAATGCCGCATACACCGCCCTATAATTTATTGCAGAATGCCGCGTTACACAAATCTTAAACACACGGTTACAGCTGGAATAGATCTTCATTATCTTGCCGATTTCTAAACTGCAGGATTTAATGTTACTATTTCTCAATATTTAGTTAATACCATTCAAAAAACGAACGAACCGTGAATTCTGCTTTCTGCATAATATAGCGTAGACCAATATATAAATTCAGATAAGCGGGTGTTGAGTTACATTCCTGTTAACCGAATTAGAAATAGCGAATAGATGTTAAAACCACAGTGAGTTTGTTACCGCTAAAGTAACGACAAGACGTATATTTAAAGTAAGTCATTTCGTATATTATTTCAATTTTTTGAGAGAAGATTGAAGATGTAATAAAACAAAAATAGAATCGTCAAAAATATTATAACTGTAATTTTGTAATATATTATGGTATTGTGTTCGTTTTAATGTAGGCAACATTCAAAATTTACGCAAATACTAATAGGTATATAAATATTCAGTCTACGTTAAGCGAAAGGTAAAAACAGTTCCATAAAATTTAAGATTAAATTCAGCTATATAACCTATTACATAATTAGTCTTCTGCATTAATCAAATAATATTCAATTTATACAATTTGTATGTGATTTGTTTGTTTTTGCGTGCGTTCGCGCGTGCGTGCGTGCGTGCGTGCGTGCGTGCGTGCGTGCGTGCTGTGTGTGTGTGTGTGTGTGTGTGTGTGTGTGTGTGTGTGTGTGTGTGTGTGTGTGTGAGTCCGCGCGCGGAAGCGCATGTGGTTTGAAATAGAATTGTCTAAATAAGGAGTTCCATGTTTCTCTATACTCTTTCTTATTTTGGTTTTCACACATTCACCCTTTCTTTACTACATAATGTAAGCCCATTCTTTAAAATTAGTTTGTAGGATCATATAATAACCAACTAATCAATTTAAAGCTTTCAGTTTAAGAGAACATTTTAAGTTATTCGGTTGAGAAATGTTAACACTGGTGATGCCACAATATTAACAAAATTCCCATACCAAGTAATTACTTTATGGTAAATATTGAAGTACTTTAATTGAACTCATATAAAATATATCGTGTAATGTAAAATGTTTACGTTGTTTAGTGTAGAATTTTAGAACACGAAATAATTACATTAGGAATAATCATATTATCGCGATAGATCAATGGGGGTAATAAAAATGTAGCGTATTTTGGGGTACACATATCTTCTGCTTTGGTAATACAGCTGAATGTACTAACCACACCAGTTGCTCTTATCGTAGTTAAATATCACTTCATTGCCCTGCCGGGATAAAATTTAATCTTGCTTTTGGGCTTTAACCTGGGCGTTCGAAGCGATGCTCAAGTGTATTTTACATGTAACTACAGGTGTGTTTGTACCACGTACAGTACCGACATAACTTCCGCGTCAGAGCTCTTAATATTCGGACGGTTTTGATGTAAAAACGTGTTTTAGAACAGAAGCACTGCCTGTCTGTGCCAATAAGATTGTCTAATCAGTAAAATGACTCATTTTCTAACTACATTAGTAAATGGGAGCCGTAGCGATGTTGCCACATCAAATTAACTGAAACTTATTGCCTTCAATGAAGGCGACCCGTCACGTCGTCCTGACACTACTATCAGAGTATTATCACGTCTATTTAAGTAATAAACAGAACCGTTTCGATCTATTTCTCCAAATTCTGACATCCCAAATTCAAATTTTGCTATTTAGCAATTAAACAAATTATTTACATTTTTAGTAATTTATTTACCGTGTCGAAGTTTTGAACATTTGGTGATTTAGGCTGACGATGGTGGTAAGCGCCACCAAAACGTACGTACCAATAACTCGATGAAACTGTGGTTTCCGGAACCGACGACATGACGCGTTTCAGATGCGTGAAGCTTCATATTATTTGGGATTGATAACGTTTGGTTTCTTTACCGATGTTACGCGTTTGACTGCAGGTTAATAGGTCAATGTGGTAAAGAGTAGGCCTAACCTCTACTCTATCCTAGCGCTTTACTCTTAAACTCATAAACAACAACAAATACTTATAATCTATTATTATTGTTTTGTTACTTACTAAGACACGTAGTGACATTTTATATCTGAACAATATGCATTGTATCTTTATGAACAGATACTCGTCTCATAAGTTTGTGTTAACACGCCAGATTCAGAGTACAATACTGTATTGAACACAATCGATAGAATAAATATTTCAAGTCTATAAATACAACGCAACATAAAAGTGTAAAATCCAATTAAAATGCAAGCGCATGCAGCCGCGTGTTTGACACACATGTCGGAATAATGTCAAAAACGAAATATACAAATTACAATTGTATTAAATAATTAAATTGTCTAGTTTTTATAGAGGAAGTAAGTGCTCATAAATTTTAAATTAAAAATACGGATGCTAGTTACAACTTTTAAAAATGTAATGTTATTTGTGAAGGTACAAATTATTAAAGGGTGGTAATAAAGTAAAGCAGATAAATATAGTAAGGTTTTTTTAAGAAAATTAAATACAAATAATCTCACTTAATGAAAAATGCAAAGAACAAGAAGAAATGAAGTTTTAATCGTAATATAATTCCGAATAACTCTGACTATTCGGGTATTTGTGAATTTCAAGTGTTATTATTAACAAATACTAGTATGTTTATTAATGGTAATATTCTAACCGCTTTATTACATAAGTTCATAAATTCATAGATGTCTGTTCTGTGGTAAATAACTTAACAATACCAACAAACGAACAACGGCAATCATAATGACAACGACAACAGCAACAACAGTAATAGGCCCAAGTATTAATAAAAATAATTATTTAATTTATAATATGAATAATACCATCAATAACGACAACCATTATTGCTACTGTGATCTTAATTTTACTTGTACAACATTTTAATTTAACGTTTTTACGATCGTTATTACTTAATTTGCATTGTTTGTGCTGTGCCTTTTTGACTCGTGAGACACTGGGTTGCACGAATTTGGGAGGGGGGGGGGGTCACATTAGTAGAAACGGTGACGATTCATCGGCATCAGTGACCTTGTCCAACTGTTTGCCGTGTACAGTTTCGTTGGCAAAACCAACCGCGTTTATAGACCGATGTGAAATAAATAATGTCGACGGCCAGGTTAGGTTTCCCCCCACGTAAGGAATTCTTGCGTAGTTCACGCCACACCACCCTCACTCACGCAACGACAACAGCACGCACCCCGCGTAACACCTCCGTCATGTGTTTAATTTTGTATTTATTGGTTTCTTTGTTTTCTTTAATTAATTTGTTCCTAAATATTTATACGCACGGCTATAAATAGATCGCCATTAAACACAAACACGACGTAATGTTCGCTTGCTTCGATACGTCATTGGTTAAATTTACGTTTTAACATTTCATTCTTCCCACGTGCTTCAATGTCGGCACGAAAACACAAGGAACAGTTGTGAAGCCGGACTGGCATTCCCGTATAGGAAGGAGGGGCAAGAGTCCACACTTAAAATCCAATAACAAATTCTCAGCTACTCAACCAAAATAAAGATTATTGAAAATTACTGGCTTATTTGTTACACTATATACTAACAAATGTAATGAGTACACAACAATTTTTACTACAGTATTTGGTAAAAAAAATTAAAAAACAAAAGCATGTAAAATAGGAAAGTTGCCCCAACTTTGGGGCAAGAGTGGGGTCTGTGTAGGGTAAGAGTCCTGCTGACACTTATCACACAAGAAATGGCCCAAGAAATGGTGCACTGTAATTCGTGCACGGCTCTTCCCACCACGTACTACACTGACGAAACATGATCCAGTCTGTAGGGGGGGATTCGTAAAGGTGCCCACAACCTCCGCAATAATAATCAACTTTCCCGGAACACGATATTACTCTTCTTTCTTTCAAATCAGCGGGACTTCCCAGCACACACTTCTGGAACACTTAACAACAATTGTAGGCCTAATGCAAGTTTTATTTAATTGTAATGTGAAGTTTGTTTATGTTGGGTAAGATTCCGCACAGGAGACCAAGAAGACTCTTGCCCCCGGAAACTTGCCCCACTGTGTTCTATACTTTTTACTGACTTATTATGATTCAGTAAAATAAGATTGACCACTAACTTTAAGTTGATATGTAACCTCAGACTTACCTTTTAATAATGTACTGTCGAAAACAAATAATAAGAAAGTATATATTTGTATAAATACTCTTAAATTACACTGTAAAATAACTTCAACTTCCACAAAATTAAACAACGTTACTGTTCACTCACCGTAATGGCGCTAGACTCCTTGTTTGCCGTATCCAGCCAGCAGAATGCACTTCTTTAACAGCCCAGACACCAACTCACATCATCTATTAAGAGAATTAGTAACTACGACGTTATAGGACTCTTGCCCAATGCGGACTCTTACCCTGCTTTACCCTACTTATAGGCCTAGGTGTCCCTGTCTCACTGCTTGGCAAATATTTTCTCTAATTCTCTCTCTGTCTTCCTCTCGTTTTCACTCACTCTTCCAACACACACACACACACACACACACACACACACACACACACACACACACACACACACACACACACACACACACACACACACACACACACACACACACACACACACACAGTACAAAAATAAATAGCTAAAAGTAAATAGTCAGCAAATATATTTCAATAAGTTGAATTTGGCAACACATTTTTTCAGCTGAAATGAATTAATAAAAGAACTCCCAGAACGACTGGTTTACATGAAGATAATGTATTAACACTATATCATTAGTATGAACTATTTCATATACTTTTAGTATTTATTAATATTTTAACGACTTAACTGTAGCTTTCCTTTGGACTGATTCAAAAGCTTCCTCGCAACTGAAAAGCTTTTACAGATAAAGTAATTTTCTGCTTTAATTGTAGTGTTTTCAAATTCGTTTATTGCTTGTTTGTTTGAATGTGTGTGTGTGTGGGGTGGAGGAAGGGGATTGTGTGGGTGCGTTTGAGTTTGGGTGATCATTAAATGTGTGCAAATATATTTGTAACAAAATTGTGTAAAATTTTACAAATGTCTATGACATAAATAGTTTAACAAATCTATATATATATATATGTTTTAATATTTAAATAAAGATCAGATAGACCTGCAATATTTAAAAATTGAAATACAAAAATGGGAGTAAGAAGTAATATTAATAATATGTTTACACATCTGCATTAAAAGATATTTTTTATATTTTTTTATCTCCCACGCGTAAAGACACTTATAAATAAAAAATGTGGAAGCCAACATATAACATATAGAATTAAAAGTTTATGCATTATTTTGCTTAACACACTATTTGTGAATTCAGTAAATATATAGTAGTATATTTAAAATAACCATGTTTCTCTAGATTATAGTTATTATATTTTTTTAAAGACTAATAAGATACCTACCTAAAGTTTTCATATATATATATGAAAATCGGTAATCACACGACGTCAATAATCTTCGTTTCCTTATAATTCTTCCTCTACCTCTTCCTTCTCCTTCTCCGTACGTTCCTCCTTCTACGTATTCGTCTACATGTCATGTTTTAAGTTTGCTGGTTACAGGGCTTTCCAAGGTAATGTGTAAGTGATCGTCCGTCTATATGTTTAACCTGCATCGGGTATAGAGTTTTGATTATATGTCGTTTTGTTTTATTATTGATGATAAAGATGTTAGTCTCGCTAAGGCTGTAATTATTTCTCAGTCTACCGGCAAGTCCTCAACCCTTCACTGTGTGGAAGAATCAATCTTCTTACCTTTATCACTTTTGTGCCCTTCTTACATTACTCTGCACTGACTATGGCTGCTGGGACCAAAAGCTAAACGTTAGCCTGGCCTATGTGGCGCAATCGTATTGTCCCGTTAAAGCCGACCTATCGTGTCGTTGTTATCCTGCTGTCATTGTTGGCTTGTATTTCTTCTTCTTATTATCTGGTCAATCCTAAGATTGGTTTGCAGCAGTCTTCCATTGTGATTGATCTTTTGCTTTCCTCTTCATTTCCTCATCAGTTACACAATTTACGTCCTCCATAATTTGCTTTGTATACTGCAGGCTTGGATTTCCCTTATGTCCTTTACCTTCTATTGTTCCTTCCATTACCAATTTTAGTAGTCCTTCATGCCGCAGTGTAAGTCTAATAAGTTCTACCCTTCTTCTAATTATGGTTTTCAACAAACGCCTCTCATTGCGTATTCTGTTTAGCACATCTCCATTTGTAATTTTGTCAGACCATTTTATTTTTAGCATTTTATGATAACACCATATCTCAAAGCTGTCAAATTTCCTTTTATCCTTCATACCTATTGTTCACGACTCGTAGCCATACTCCATATAAAACTAATTAGGTAATGCTTCCTTGTTTTAAACGAGTGCTTCGTTAATTTTGGTATAGATAATCTCTCTTTAGACGGACCTACAAGGAGAGCCGATTGTGGGCCTATTCAGGAATATGTTACTAAAGATGGACACATGAAATACTACTGATACTAAGAATGTCTTAAAACCTTTAGTGCAGTGGTTTCCAGTTGCCTTCTGAATTCTATGCCGTTGACCAACTAGTGGTTCAGCCGCCTTCTGACTCCCAAGGCAGAAGAGTGCCCTACTCCTAACCCACCTTCTGAAGTAGCCGTTGGAACTTGGTAGTATTAGACTCCTTATACCAGAGGCTACTATGTTGTCAGAGCTCCCTCTGTGAGAACAGGCGGCTTACATTTAAGCGACGTAAAGAAACATGGTAACAACGCAACCTCATACACGTAAGGTAACCATTTGCGGTTGGCACCGGTGGTTTTGTTTGCCGATGCTACCAGTTTGGTTGCAAGGCTAATACCATACGATAGTGCTGGAATGGCTGTAGATTGTAAACTTTCATCCAAGTATCTGGACACCTTTGATTTTTTAGTTGCCTGTCTATTGATGCACATAGGCACGATCGTACTTACTTACATTATAAGCATTAATAAACGTCGTTCTTCAGCGCTGTATCTGGAGGCTTCAGGACTCCTGGTAATTTTTCAAGGTGGGCTCCTTCGGTTTTTGTTAATTGTCCATATTTTAATATGTCCGAATAATTTTTATACTATTCTGAATCTACGATCCCAGTGAAACGCCGTATCAGGTAAGGAGCCCAAGAGGGCACTAGGTATTAAACATTTTTTTTGTATTCTTACTGACATCATAATTTTAAAATCAGTTTCTAATTGAATCGGCGAGTTGAAAATGATCCTGTTCTGGAATTTTGAAAGTTCATTATGTCATACTCTGTGTATACTTATAACTTTCCTTGTAAATAAACAAATTACAGCATTTAATGTCCTTTATGGTACAACTGCTAAGCCTAGAGCAATGTGTCTTCCCTATATCTAACTCAACTTACAGAATTAGTTGAAGATTGCAAGTTACGCGAAAATATATGTCGTGTAGTTAGTGATCTCTTAACTATGTCGTGTAGTTGGCGGGAGTAACTATGACTCTCTTAAGGCGGAAGCTGGATTCTGGGTGGGCTTAAACTCGAGAGAGGGGAACCTAGTCTGGATGAAAGTGGATTCCTTTTGGTGTCTACCTCCCCGTCCTCCTCGCTAACAGGACGTTGCAAAGCTGAGTACTTACCCTGGTTGGGCTTTGTCCTTCCAGTGGTGATACCAGGATGTGCCTATGGTCACCTCCGCGCGGTGCGGACCGGGAAACGTCGTCTGGGTTGGGCGCTGTGGGGCACTCGGTGCCAGTTTGACGGCTGACGACCAAAGCTTGGCGAATGGAGGAGCGGCGGCTTTTATTCCTCCTAATTCTCCTGACTCCTACCAGCTGTAGCGGGTCGGTAGGCCCTGATTCCTCGGCTGAAGGTAGGGCTGAAACGGATGTTCAGGGGTCTGATTTGTGGTCTCCGCCTGGGGGCCACGATCCGGAACTGTATCGGGTCGTCCATCTGACCCGGGTCCCCACTGGCAGTACCGGTGAGGGACCAAGGCATACCGGTGGGCCTAAGGGTTCAATTCCCGCACCGGTACGAGTGCAGTTGGCTCCACGAAAACTGCTAGGCCCGACCACCTGGGCTGGTTCCAGTGGTACCAGATCTTTTACGTTCTCATTATAGGTGGAGGCTAGTTGTAAATTATTAAAAATTATAAAAATAAAACTGCTTGAAAACTGTGCACTTCCCAGAGAAAACTGTAGCAGCCTGAACATCTTGCTGCAAGGTTAGAGAATTGTTTGTTTTAGGGTTATTTTTAAGGAGTTTATTAAGGTTAGTAGTAGGCTAGGCTAAATGAAAAAGAAACTGTGAAAAGTAGGGTTTTTTTGTTTGTTTACATCTTATAGTGCCAGTTAGCAGTAATAGATGTTTAACACGGCTGGTGGACGCAAGAATAACTAACCGGTATCCGGGAATCGCCAACACGCAATCGCATTTTTACCTGTATTGCCAAATAAATAATATACAAATATAAGATAACCGTGAAACAAGGTGGTCCCGACTTTACCTTGTGGGTCCATGGATATTTGCCATTTCAGCTACTACGTAGTTACGCCATTATCGTTACTATCAGTATCAAGTCCAACAATCAGTACCAGTATCAGTATCAGTACCCCAGACAATTAAAATAACGGTCAATAATTACTAATTACTACACGACCCGATGGCAGACGGTTTGCTAACAGCGAGAGGACTAGAAAAGAACAAGATAGAGAAACATTGAACCCTCTGAGAAAAAACCTATATAAACCGCATGACATACATGAGCTTTTCTGATGTGGATTCAAACGTCTAAATGACTAAATATAAGTATTAGCAGAAGTAAATTGAGAAAAATTATTATTCTTCGTGAGAAAGGGCTAACGTCCAAACACTTAAAACATATCGTTGTGATCATGCTTTGAATAATTTCATTTATAGGCCGTATGTAAAACTTTAAGTTTGTGCTGGGTATTTACTTTCACAGAGTTTTTCTTACAAACCAACAAAGCTTTGTTCCCCGCTTGCTAGTTAGCAACGTCCCGTATATAACACCGTGAACGCTACTTACTTAAGTGCACAGTTACTTACGTAATTCGTGACCCAGTTAATGGGCGTGCGAGTGTCTGCAGTGTTTGTTTGAAACGTTTTTCTCTTTGGCATTAATTGTTGTTTGCGAGTTCATCTCATAAGTAGATTATGGCGATCGAATACAAGTTTCTTGGAGTTTCTTAGCAACCTAGCGCGAAGAAGCGTGGGGCCAAACACTATGCCGAGAAATCGATAAACAACAGCCGGACGCAAAGCAGTATCAAATAGGACGCAGCGTCTGTCCATACAGATATTACAAGTAGAACAGTACTTGTAAATTGTAAACTGTAAATTTTGGCACGCACGGCAATAGCGTTCCGTCCACTGTAGCGTTTAAAAGATGATTTTTATGGTTAGTCCGGGCGGCTTCAGTTGTTTGTTTAATGGCTTGTTGAAAACCAATCATAGTTGTTTACTACATCATTCAAATGAAACAATTAATAGATATTACATACTTCAAAATTAAATAGATTAATTTAATTTCTGATTATACAACTAGTCAATTTGTTAAATTTTATGTTAACATTTTTGTTCCAGTGCTCTTCCATACAATCGTTCCCACTGTTATCTTTCGGGTTACTATTACACTGTTACAATCGTGCCTTTCAGACTCAGCTTCATCTTAAATCCCTAATTTTTATGCAAATATGCTAACTCTGTAAGAACTAAAGTTGATAATTTATATTACGGAATATAGTAGAAAGTACAAGTGATTTGCAAATTAAAATCTAATTTGGTAACCAGAAACGAATATTAGTAAGACTACTTCTGCATTTCCTCTACATTGCTTGTCGTCCTCATTATTTGTCTTTACAAAGACTGTTCAAGCCAAAAAGATAATGGAATTATTGTTATTGAAATACTGCCAGTATAGATGAGAACAAGACGACTCGCTCTGATTGGCTTTCATACATCGTGCTAGGCAGTAGGTTCAGCTCAGTCCAACCCCATCTATGTACTGTTGGGGTAAAAAAACAGTCTGGGTTAGATAGGCGGACCTGAGTTACTAACAACAGGACATTTACACTTAGACCCACACAACAGCGCCCTTCCCCATCGAGCAGCTCGTGACTGCACGTAGTCAAATTACAGACTAGTTTCTCTCTGACTCCCTGACGTTGGGGTGGTGTTCACACGACTAGAGAGGGCGCAGCAAAGCAGGAGACTAATTCTTGAGGGACAGGTGACGATAATATTGAAATAACTCGACTGTTATTAAATAAAAACGCAGAACTAACATTTTTATGTAAGAACGGATTCGTTTCCATGAATCCTGTATACGCAGCCTAATATACGAATTCCGATTAAAAAGAAGAAACAACAAAAGCTAAATATTGAAAATTAGGCCAATATTGATATTGCGAATATCAGCTTATTCTCTCATTGTACAATTATATAAAACGTGTGTAATCATTGCATAATTAAAGACTGCGGCATTGTAAGCATCGTGAGTTTTGTTTTAGAAGAGTGTCTGACGTAAGCTTATGAATTGTTTATTTTAGTGAAATAACATGTCTCTCACTGAAAGATTTGACAGAGAAAAATAAATTTCTTCTTCTTCATCTCTTCTCTTTATCTCTTCAGGATTCGGTATTGCTGCATTCTCCGGCGTCTGATGTCAAGCCGTCTCTTGAGGTGACTTGCTCATATCCCTTTTTCGTTCAGGCGTGTAATTTATTTGTTTAGGGTGCCAGTCTCTTCCATTCAACTTATACCTTCTGTCCAGTTTAACGCTTTAATTCTGTCGTTTACGTAGAATATATCTAATTATATGCTTATAACATGGTGTTTCTAATCCTGCTTGTTTTCATACATATATTTTTGTAATTGTGAAAATCGTCTCCGCAGCTGCTTGCTAGATATGATCTTCTCACCTAATATCCAATTTTTGGAAAATAGAAAAACAAATCATCATTTTATAAGTGTATCTTCAAATGTTAGCAATATTCTTGGTAGAAAGTGAGTAAAGAGCCCAGATAACAAACCCAATCAATCTCTAAACAAATAATAAAGAAACGGATGCCACATAAGACGAGAGTTTTAGGACATATAATACGGAATAATTGACTGACTCAATGTCGGAAGCAGGGGAAAACCCTCCCTCACAATGTACTTGACCTAATTGTAAATATGTCAGGTAAGAATCTCATATAAGTCTTACTTTAATTAAAAACAGATAATAAATATGATCCATGAAAGGAAGGAGAAACTAATCGAAGAAACGACTAAGGAAAAATATCGTTTTGGGTATTTGTTAGCACAAAATGTAACTTGCTTGAAACGGACGTGTTATTAATCGAAGCTTGTACTTGGCGTGCGTTGTCCACAGTGTCTGCTCGTTATCTAACTGAGGGCTACACTAGACCTTATAGAAATAATCCGACGAATGAATGTAACAAAGCTAATGACTGTGCAACAACTGATTGTAGGTCACTGATGTTAGGCTGGTACCCAATTTACAGATCCCTCATGCAGGATGAACCATTTTAAGGGCTACATTAAAATAACCGTAAAGTAACAATAAATTTCAATATATCATTTAATTTAAAATGTGCTGCTTAAAAGTACAACAGCTCAAGGAACTTGACGTGATACTCTAATGAGATACTCACAGTAACAATATAGTAAAGGCAAATTTACAGATGTTCATTACAGGGATATTTTTACACATCACTGAATGAATACTAATGGACAGCCAAGCCGTAAATGAATCCTGCGTTGTATCGGATACCGTGTTCTTCATCTTCCGTAACACTCTAAAGTTGGTCTGACTTTAGGAAAACACATGTTTAGTCTATCTGCAGTTCAACATAAATATTTTCAGCATTTACAGTTCAGCATAATACTTTTTGTAAAACTCTGAAACTCATTAATTTTATAAAACTATTATGATGGAGTTACCAAGGGTTATTGTACTTGATACGGTAATTCTTACCATATTTCATGATGTGCTGTACAACGGAAAGTGATAGTATAACAAGAATTGAAATTTATAGTTTTTTATTTTTTTCTCTACTCGAAAGCCGTTTATAAAAACCATTAAGAAATAGTCGTTTCGTTAGAGCTTCACATTCCATTATGTATACAGCGATAAAATTTACACGGCATTAAGTTCATACGGACTGTGATCTGGTTCGATTGGGAGAAATGCTACTTGTATTTGGGAAGAGGGGGGACTTAGAAGGCTGTCTGTTCTAATATGAGTGGGCCATCATATATAATTGTGAGAAAGTCAATAATATAGTCTTACGATAGTCAAGGTATAGCGGAATAACAGCTAGGTGGTATATAAAAATGCAACAGCTAAGGTGGGCAGAATATCTGTCGAGAATGGTTACATAAGAGTGAGTGTTGGTGATTAGGTGTCTGGTCATAGACGTAGAGGAAGTCCAAAGTCTCGTCAAGGGCAAAGTGCAGGGCAGTGGAAGAGACATCCTCGGGGTTAG
Organism: Magicicada septendecula; assembly: GCA_034769895.1. NCBI lineage: Eukaryota > Metazoa > Arthropoda > Insecta > Hemiptera > Cicadidae > Magicicada > Magicicada septendecula. The sequence continues at coordinate 284,403,691 of CM068370.1, read as the reverse complement.
ACATTGGTAGACGGCAGCGCTGGATCGGGGCGGAATGAGTCTGACGGTCACGGAGATAATGATAAAACGATGAACTGAGGACCCACAGAAATAAGAAGGCACATTAGATTAAAAAGTAGGTTCGGTTACAAGCGTATTTCCGAATAGCAGGAGGTGCACCTTACACTACTGGAGTACCTTGTACCGTTGATCACCTGAGATGTCTAGTAGTCAAATACTTATACTTAGCAGACACAAATCCGAAAGTACGGAGATGAGTTTTCTTAAACGCTTGGATACAAATAACCTGGAAATGAGATCGGAATTTTAACGCTCTGATTTTCAAAAATGTCTTTTTTTTAATTAAACCTGTCAATTACTAAACGGCTGCTAAACTACAGAGAGCTTCCAAATTGTGAAGATATTTCTACCACAAACACACGGCTGAAAATGTGAGCGCGAGAATCAATATTAACACGATTCATCAGAACTGTTATAAAGTTCTTCATAATAGCGACGATGATAAATTAATCACTCCTACTGGCATACAGAACAGCTTCTGAAAAATTATATTTTTCAGCCTGGCACACATGCTGTGTGCTCGGTAAATATTCGGAATGGATATACACTGCAGACTACTAAAGTTAATTACTTGTACCACTGCAATGCAGGTCTGCTGTGTATCTTCACGTAACGAGCTACTTTTTCTTCAGTTAATTAACAATAAATTCTGTGAGAATAGCAGACGTTACACAGAATTTACATTGAAATTACAATACAACACTTTTTATATATTACTAAAACAACATATTCATAATGCTGTGTATGTTCATACGCCATACATATTCAACGTATACATATATGGATATGTATAGTACGGTGTGTATGTGTGTGTGTGTGTGTGTTTATCGTCAATTTGCTTTTTTCAACTGTTTATAAACTCAAAGCTACTTCAGATTATCCACAGTCTTCTTCATAAGGGGGATCTTGCATCAGATATTTCAGCATGATATGAGAAAACTCGTCAGTAATACTTTTATGAACACTGAAATGTTTGTTATACTGAAGTTACTCAACACTACAGAAGCAACATAGACATACGTTCCACTAAACTTTGAACTAAAAATCACACTCGCAGCACAACGCTGCATTACTTATAAGAAATAATCCAGCAACTGATAAATTTGTTAGACGATTAATATAGAATATAGGCTTAACGCTCGATGCTACGTTTGTATAATTTGTAGGAAACGTATGTTTTAGGAACTGATATTAAATTCCATATGCATGAATGGTATCCAACGTCTGGGTTGTAGCAGGAAGACCAACATTATCTTACATCGTCATCGGAACAATATTTTGAGGCACAGTCGATACATGACTCCACAGTCTCTTGGAACAGCTGACTCCACTGTGATTTGGAAAACGGTGATCGTGACCGACGAATCTTAAATTCGCAAGGAAACACAAGGTAAGTGGTCGTCACCACGAAACCCTTGAAATTATCCATTTGCTAGACTGCGCAGACATGGTGCTGTGGCCACTTCTGCTGCATCGAAATGCTACGTTTATATTAGAAGAAAGCGGGGAACAATGGTTTCACATAAAAAAAAAAAAAAACTGAAGAGAAGGTCAAAAAGTAAATTTCAACTTAAGAAATTTAGACTGTTGAGTCAGGTAGAAATTGTTGAATCATCATGAACCAGGGTCAGAAGGGTAGACTCTCTTGTATACAGCCAGTATAAAAGTGACGTTAAAACAAATAGCATCTGGCGCACACGTAAGAAGGAAGAAACATTGTATTCAGATTATATTAAAAATGGTACATTTTACCTATCTCAATTGTGTAAAAACCGTCTTTCAGATAAAAGTAAATAAAAAAGGAACATGTATTTCAAATATCAAATTAGAATTTAACATACATATGATAATGTATGAAATCTTCAAATTAGCATACTGTAAAAGAAATTTATTAAAATTTACTAATATTTTTGGAGGAACTATTAAAAACTAAGGAACAAAGTTATAACTTCTGCAGAGTTCTGCAAAACGTCTGCAGGATTGAAGTTCATATAATTTGTTTCGACATTTGTAGGTTTCTGTTATTTGTTTGTTTATTATTTTACTTTATTTTAAATTTAGAAAGATCATGGCAATAAATATATAGGCTATCTTTTGCTTTAATACAAATTCAATATCTTTATAACAATTATGTCCACCATAGTAGTTTCGCACCAGTTTGCTTTTTATCATTTTGAGTGGGATTCAAAATCACCGACCTCAAAAACATCCCCTTATACCAAATTTAGTATGTATTGAAAAACGCATTCATATTTTAACCAGGTGTATGGGATTTGGAACCATTGTGTGACGTGTAAAATCTTCAGCCTGCCGGAATGTAAGCATATAATGCTAATAATTAAACGATCAAACAGAATAACCTTCTGTAAAGTTATACATACATGAGAACGTAAAAAACCTCTATCTGAGGGATCTTCCAAAGACATAGGAAATAAAATAGACTGTAGATAATAACAGAAACGCGGTCCCAAAGTTTTTGATTCAGCGAGCACATTCCAGAAGTGAAATTCGTCACAGAGCACTAAATTTCACCTAGGATCTATATCGTACTAAACAGAATGACAGCAGTAACAACTATCTAAAGTAGGTCTATTTTAGTTCCTGCCTTAACAAACATTAAAGAATTTTTATGCTTTAACACTTTTTAACACGTGTTGAGTTTTCTTGGCGAGAGCATAAATGTTGTACAGCAGAATTCGAAATCTACAAGCTTATAACGATTTTTACTAGCATAACAGCTCACAAGCTTTTTTAATTCATCGTATCAATCGCAATAAAAGTACGGCATCTAATGAAAAAGGCCGACGTGGTCTACAGAGTTATACTGGATACATGTTAGCTAGAGTGCGGCGGAGCTCTACCAATAACATAATACTTAACTTATTTGGAGTACTTCAGTTAATTCAATACGGTAGAAAACATGTTCAGCATTGCGTGTTAGGCATTTTAACACGCCACACATGAAGTTTTATTTAATTCAAAATTATATTTTATTCACTTCTTTTTCAGAAATAATAAAATTAATGACACAAACAAAAATAAACCAAAACATTAAGACAATTCTTTTAGAAAGAAATCAAAGGGAGTATTATAAATTGGTAATATCTTACCGTAGTCAATTTTAAAATTATTCTCGTTTATTTTGCTATTTTGCTCAGTTTTCTCTCCAATCTCTTTGCGGATCGCTGTTTAATATTTGGGAAATGCTAAAGTAAAGAATAAGAAGGCAAGCTGATACAAAAGTTGGTAAGAGAAATTGATAAAAAACTTGAGAAACTTGATATTCCTCAATGAACGTAGAGATCAGTCAAGGAAAGACGGAGGAACTTAGGAATCAGTGTGCCATCATTTACGTTGGAGATGGTACCTAGAAGGAGTAGTTGAACACAAATGCAAAATTTGCACACAAAGTATTCAATAAATAATTATACTCGATGGGAAAATATTATAGGCGAGAGTGATTGCGACTTGGTATTCTCAGTTACAAGAACATCTATATATTTATTTTTACACACAAGAGCTTTTATGACACAAATTCAAGCGTTGTTAAATGTCACTAACTTGGCTTCTGATCGAATAATAAATAGTTAATAAATACTTGTCATCGAATTATAAACAAAAAACAAGTATTTGTAGTACTTGGAGGTTAGTAGTCAGTAGAGTCAACCTTGAAAGCGAAGGCTGAGTAACTTATAGGTCTACTTCAGGTCTGACTGCAACAAATGGGAATTTCTGTATTCACTCCATTTATATGGAAATGAAGATCTGTTTGTAAGATTGTACAGTGTCAAACAAACGGTTGGCAGATGGACTCAGCACGCAAACTGCGCATACATATCTAAGCATACGCTCAAAAACGGAGACGAGCCCACACACGCGAGCACACACACACACACACACACACACACACACACACACACACACACACACACACACACACACACACACACACACACACACACACACACACACACACACACACACACACACACACACACACACACACACACACACACAATGGAACTCAATGTGGCGCAAGAACAGAGTACGTAATCACGTCTAAATGTTAGTGAGAAACGCTTTCACAGTAACCCGAAATAAGCAAGCCGGCACGGCACATATGTAGCAACTTAGTTTTTTAACGCTGCCCACATTTGTTTGGAAAAATACTCTACATGACTTTGCAAAAATGTTCTCCTACAACACCGTAGTAAATTTTGTTTTGTAGCTATAAGAAGTATTACCACTAGTATACATTGAAGCTGTGAGAACAACTTTTAACATTTTATATTTTAGTACTCTAGCTTCTAAATAAGGACTAAATAAATTAATCACTTTACTATTTAACATATTAGGCTAGGTATAGAATAATTCCTCAAATGTGTTACATAAATGTTACATAAAGGGAATTTTAACGGGAAAACCAACTGTATTATATGTTTCTTTTTCTGTCTTCGGACAAACAGATGATGTTTGTACAAGGTAATGAAGACTTAGAAAAAAAGAATGATTCGTAAATTTCATTAAAAGTCTATAATACTGGAATTAAAAAGTAATTTAATGAGTGATTAAATATGTGTTTGAAACGAGTAAACGGATCTGTCTATAAAAACAAGAGAGGAACACGAATGTGAGAAATACAATATTTAGACTCTACTAATTAGTAGTGTGTTAAATACGATTACGACACTGAGACCAGAGTAACAATGTGGGAGCGGACAGCTAAATCGCCATAGGCATACTGACTGGTCTCGAATAAACGTGTTAGTAAAGGGAATGAAGAACCGTATTCCATAGTATAACTACAGACGCAGTGACTGACAGGTCAAAGCTCTATCATCTCAGTTTTAGGAAAATAAGACACGGAAAAAGATGTAGACAGTAGCTACAATTTTACTAAAGATCTTGACTCATTTTACTTGCAAGAATCAAGTAAAAACAACCAAAGGTAACGACCGGCGCGAGGCGTTTTTGTTCTTTTTGGTTTATTCTCTCTGCGCTCACATTATATATAATATGTTACGAGTCAATCAATTTTCCACATGAAATTCTGTTAAGAAATGCTATTTGATCATATTAAATAAAAAAAATATTTTGTGACGTAACTGTACACTACAAATAATCAGTATGTTGTTGGCATAGTTCCGCCGTACTCCATCTTATATGTACCTAGTGTAATCTCGTAGACTATTTCGTTTTTTTTTTCAATAGCTCTCATATTGTTATTGCGATCGATACGATGAGTTGAAGGAACCTAGTGAGATGTGAATCTATTAAAATTCGATATAAGCTTGTAGATTTTTGAATTGTACAGTTCAAAATTTGTACTGTCGACAGGAAAAAATCAGTAGGTGGTGAGATAGCTTGTATATTCAAGCAACGTATAAAGACGTTCAGGAAATGAAAGAGATGCCCTGTAGTCGGGTAGATATAACACTTTTTTTAATAGACGAGAACTAATTGTAATGCACTAGTTAGGATCTACGGTAAAAAAAGCAGTTGAAGTATTTTAAGAAAACAGTAGACAAGACATCACCAATTGACACAAGATTTAATTGATTCCATATTGAAATAGAAAATTTAAATCAATCGAAAACAGAGACACTTTCCACATCCAGTTCCCCTGTTTTACATTTGACCGTTTCTTCTGTAATATTTACTCGCTTTTATCATCGCCTTTCATATTTTTACTATAATACAAGGTGGTTCACGGGAATCTGACGATTTTAAAAAGTAAATCAGTAATGTAAAAGATATTTTATTTACTTTTGTTTTATTTTGTACATATATGCTATACTACGTACAAATTACAGCAAATTTTGTGCCAGTTACAGGTGAACTTCATTTTTTAAATAAGACCTTTCCTAAATACCTCCATCATTTTGTATGAACTGGTGCAGTCTGTCCGTAGATTTCGCATCGCTGATTGTACCATGTTTTTTGGTATGGCTGTGATTTCTTCCTGTATGGAGGCCTTGAGTTCGTTAATGTGACTATGTTTATTAAGTAATACTCTAGACTTGAGGTATCCCTAGAGCAAATAGTCACATATTAACAGATCTGGAGATCGTGCCGGTCATGCAACATCTCCTTCTCTGGAAATTACTTGGTCTGGAAACACCTCGTGAACTACCATCATGGATGTGTGGGCTATTGCTGTATCCTGCTGGAACCACACAGCGTTCAAGTCGATCCCACGATGACGCAGTCCAGGAGCAAGAAATCCTTGCTACATCATTGTGTATCGAACAGAAGTGATTGTCATCGTTTGTCCTTCTTCTTCAAAGAAATAAGGGCCTATCATCCCAAAATTTGCCACAAAACACCAGACAATTATACGTAGATTGTGAAGAGAACGCATATGTAGCTCCTGAGGATTTTTATAAAACCAGTAACGAAAATGTTTTTTCCACTGTTCCCGATAAATGAAAATGTACTTCGTCGCTTATTAGCAGGATTATTTCATCAGTTAACAAGTTCAGAAATTTTAAGAGAATACCGCCCGATTTGCTTTGTCGCCGTTATTTAACTCATGCACCACTAACATTTTATGCGGATGAAAGTTTAAATCTTTGTGTGGAATTCTCAATACACTGCTGAAGGATAGGGAGGGTTGCTGCATGCTTTCTCTCTGAGCGCTGAGGGCTCCTTAACACCGTCTGCCTGATTCTGTCAGTGTTTGGAGGGGTTCTCACGGTGTGAACTGTACTTGGTGCTTTGTAGTTCGGAAATTGTTTATCCGTTGCAAGCCAGGGTTACCAACCTATGTCGCTTTAAAAATTATCAGATTCCCATCAACCGTCGTGTATAAGTAATTTTTTGAATATTTAATTAATTAATCTGTTTACGGATTATAATCACAAACAGAAATAACACTGTTGGAACAGACTGATAATTCTTAGCAGGTAGCACGCTGTATTTGAGTGTCGGGCAATTGTTTAACAAAATAAATCCCCTTTAGAATCTGCCTTACAATGATTGTGACTTTGTAGTTGGAAGTTGGAATATAAGGAGGGTGAGTCTAGTAAGTACGTCACTATACCTTGCGTCGTGTCAGTGTGATTGTGCAGGGAAACTCTGCACAAGAAAGTTGAATCAGGCTGGTCTTTTCTAGGAATCTACAGCTTGTTTATACAGCTTGTTTATACAGTTTGTATACACATGTAGCCACTTGTTTAGTTTTCTGCAGTCTAACTAACTATAGAATTATTGAACGAGAAAAGCAAACATTCAGTTTTAACTCGACCGTTTCGTATTTGTCTGTGTGGCTGTCTAATACATCTATCGGTCGGTTTGGGGTAGGCCTATGTCTCACTATAACTTTTGAATGCATCAACTGATTTTCGTAAAGCTTCGCATATGTGTCCATAAGTAAACCCTACAGACTCCTGTTGGTTTTGAGATGATCCCTACAAAAATACGAAGGCAGGAGACAAGAACACAAGGGATAAAAAGTTTAAAAAAATGTAAAAATCCATGTAAGGTATCAAATTAAAGAGATTTTCAACCGAAATGTGAATGTAGTCTTCACTTTTAATAATTTCAAACTTTTGGGACATCGGGGTCCGGAAAGTGTGTCAAAGGTTTTTAAAAATTATAAAAATCTAGGCGGGTGTCAGACTAAGCACAACTTTCATAACCCAAATCCGAATGTAACGTTTATAATCAGTTTTTAACAAAAAAATCGCGAAATCATTGAATTAATTTTTTTTTAGCATCACGAGTTAAAATGGAACTCAAGTTTTTAAGAAAATTGTGTAAACCTATTTGGTGAATAAAATTATGAGGAATTTTATTAAAAATACAAAAATGTGTTTTTAATCATTTGAGAGAATTGATGTCTCTCTACTGTCCTTGCAAAATTTGGTTCCCATTCAAACAACTGTAAAGCTGATCGTACATAAAATAAAAGCTAGGACTAAATTATTTATCATTTCTGCATTTTTATTACAAATTTAACTAATAAACCAACGTTGTAATACGAAATATTTATGTTTATTTTATAATTGTCATTTTACCAAAAAAAAAATAGAAGAGAATATCAGAGTCTTTGTAATTTATTTGATAATTAAAAAATTTTCATTAAAAATAGTTCATGTAGCTCAGGGAGTTTAGGCCTACTAGTTACGTTGGTTGGGTTTACAATTTACATTACCGAAGTGAAAAACAGGATATATACTACCAACAAACACTGGTTAGTGAATCAGTGCGTAAATAAAAGCTACGAAACGGGATTCGCTTCTCGACTCGTGTACCTAAGATAACAACTCGAAATATTAGTGGGAGGCTAAAGTGTAATGCTGGCGAACACTGCCTTCAGAACGGTTTACATTAGACAGCTTTCCTTTTTCTAATTAATACGATACTCCTGTGATACAAACAAGAACCATTATTATATATTTTCATTTATTACTAAGAAAAATGATAATTATGGGCACGAACACTATGGGTAAATGATGTGTAGGCGTACATTTAAAATTAATTGATTTATTAAATGACCAAATAGAATCAATTCCATCGCGTCTCGTCTAATATACGTCAACTGTTTTATTTTTCGTTTACAAATATGATGTCTTCATCTATGCAACGCAGTTACACATGTGTATTCCTACTGTCTATCCCTTTACGTTTTCTTTACACCACAAAGCTACTTCATCTTTCGTGATTGTCTGTTTTCTCTCTCCCACACACACACACACAATAATAATAATAAGAATACAGTAAAGATATGAAATATTCATACACACCCAGCTGTCTATTACAAAAAATATCGATATCACGTATCGATGTTTGCGTGTTATCTTTTGGCATGTGTCACGGGCGAACACACAACATAACTTATCTGTGGAATTGATTCGCTTTCTTATTCATATAGAGCAACACCCAGTCGTGGCGTGTCTTGTTGTTTATTTGACAGGTGTATTTAGGTTACCGATCTTATTTAAAATGAATATCATTCAAAACCAACCGTCGTGTGTCCTCGCGTGTGAACGTGACAGTCACTCCTTGTGTAACAGGTTCCTGCGTTCATGTTACTTTTGTTAGACAATCTGGCGACATCTCAATGCTCATTCTTACTACTGAAAGCATTCTCAATATCAACATGTAAATTGTAAGAAACGTACCTGTAGAGAAATGAGCAGAAAGAAAATTGCATTTCTTTTGCCTTTTTTTTTTGTAAATCTGCCTTTTTCCGGATCACATCAACTAAGGTATTAGGAAATTCGAATAGGGCATAAACTGAAAGCATTATAATAGCTAGTTTGTTCAAAATACGTTCGTAACCTTTCAACGTGATAGTTGAATAAAAAGGTATAAACTGTCATCAGCAAATATAATCTAAAACTAAGCAGCACATGATGCACATGAATAATAAGTAAATCTATCATGAAGTCAACGATGCTAGACAATATTGGTAATAAGTTTACTTTCCGAATATAAAAGTTTTAAAAGGTAAGTCCTTAATTTTTCTTACTGTAAATTACGAAACTTTAAGACTCGTTTGGTAATTTGTATTGGCGGAGACATATCAGTAACCGTCCCGGTCCTCTGTCAGCTTCTCTTGATACCCGTTGACATCTCACCGAAAGCCGCTCACAGCTTTGAGACCGTCCCGGCATGTCGCATGCCAATACGTGTCTGTTTTACCTCTGAACAGGTAATCTAGTTTGTTCTAACTTCAGTCGTGAGGATAACCAACGGTGCACTTAAACAGATTTCCCAAGTATACGTCAGTAAGGGACCAGCTACATTACACACATGTGAATTACATATCACAACGCGGGAGATAATAGTATTCTTTGTGTCCATTCATCAGGAATCGTACACATAATCCACCACGTATTAAAAAAATATAGCCCTAAACTTAAGTAATGTAGTAGAGTATTTCAGCAGTTCTGAGTTTAGCCCATCCAAACCAGCTGCTTTCCAATTCTTCATAGAGAAATTTTTTCTAGTTCTTCAAATGTTAATGAATCTACACCTGCGTACCATCTTATGCCTTCTGCAGCTTCTTGGAGAACACAAGCTTATGGTTTGGATCATACCATATTTCCTTATAATCTTTAATCTATTTGTCATTTGCAAAATCAAATTCAGACGTACTGTTTCCCTCTCTTATTCGCTGAGATAACTTCATTAATTTGTATACTACCATTTGGCGTCCATACATGTTCTCTGTATTACTAACAAATCTATTCCATCATGTCTCATGCCCTTCCCGCATAATGTATTGCACAGCAATACGTTATTTCTTCGTATTGTTTAAATTAGCAGCCATCCTTACTATTTCTTTTATGAATTTGCTAACTGCTATAATTTTTTATTGTTCGACTAAGCTTTTCGTCATTACTGACATCTTCAGGTCTTAAACAACCGTTGTTTAAACGGTCGTTGTTTAAGACCTGAAGATGTCAGTAATGACGAAAAGCTTAGTCGAACAATAAAAAATTATAGTGGTTGTTTAAGACCTGAAGATGTCAGTAATGACGAAAAGCTTAGTCGAACAATAAAAAATTATAGCAGTTAGCAAATTCATAAAAGAAATAATACGTTATTGCTTATAAATAACCATATCTTCACCGGTTTTTGTTGGAATGTATTTGTGATAAGCCAACTGCTTTTCTTGTATCTCTTGTCCTCCACAAACCTCTTCCAGTATACGAAAATTTCTCCCAGTAACTGCAATGTCATCTGCATATGCAAGGATTTCCCTTGTTCTGTTAGTGATTTTACCACCTGGATCTAAATTTTTAACTGTTTTGTGCAGTGCCATAGTAAATAGAACAGCCGACTATGCATCGCTCTGTCCACCTCCTACTTTGATTGGAAATATTTGACTTGTTTGTCCTCCCAGCATGACTTTGGCTCTGGTTTTTGTAGGTGTCATCGCTAATAATTTCAGTAACTTTGTTTCAGTAGCTTTGGGATATTAAACTCCTGCAGAGAAACCATCAACTGTTTTCTATTCACCCTATCAAATGCCTCTTGAACGTCTATGAAGAACACATGAAGGTCAAGGTCATATTCATAACATTTATCAAGGGACTGTCAAATCACAAATATCTGATCAACAGTGCTCCTGTCAGGCCTTATTAATATTCCCCAATAATAATTTCGGCAACCGCACTCAATTTTTTCGCCAAGACACTCGAGAGTATTTTATATGCCATATTAAGTAACGTTATACCTCTATAACTTTACATTCGATCTTATCACCTCTCTTAAATAAAAGAACAATGACCCATGTTCTAACCCATGTTCCAATCTTCTGGCATAACGTCTTCCTCCCATATATATGTCAAATCAATCATTGTAACTTATTTTTCAGAGATTTTCCTCCACATTTGAACAACTCAATCACCAGGTTGTCTTCTCCAGGAGCTCCGTTATTTTTTATTTTGTCAATCATTGTTTCACCTCATCATAATTTGGGGGTTCTATCAATTCATGGCTACCTAATGTATTTACTGGGGTATTTTCCTCTATACTTTCATGTTGCATATATTTTCAAAATGCTCTTCCCATCGCTTTAATCTTCTCATTTCATCACCTATCAGGTTACCCTCCTTATCTCTGAGCAGCTCAGTTTGTGGTTGATATCCTTTACTTTATCTTTTTACAGACTGATAGAATTTTCTTTCTTCTTTCTTCTCTCTCTCTCCTCTCCTCTATATGATCCACCTGCTTCCTCAGCCACTTTCTCTTCTTCTCACGGCAAAGCTTTGATGACTTCCTCCTGCTCTCTCGATATTGTTCTCTAAGCACTTCTTGTTTCCTCCTGTAGCATCGTAAGCCGCTCATGTGTTTTTCTTCCGTTCGCCTCCAGGCACTCATTATCAACCCATTCTTCATTCTTCTTTGGTTATTCCCTAACTACCTCTTCTGCTACTTTAGTCACAGCATCCTAAATATGTTTCCAATCTTTTTTAATGCTTTTTAACTCAGGTACTGCTACTATTTCCTTCTCCATTTTTCTCTCATATTCTATTTGAGTTTACTATCCCTCAGTTGATCTGTATTCCACTTCTTTCGTGGAATTTTATCTGCTGTTTGAACAACATTTAATTTTCCTCTACTAAAGCGAAACAAGATCGTGATCAGACACGATGTCTGATCTGGGATCCCTACACGTTCTGGCATCTGTTATGTTTGAAGCATGACATAAGCTAACAAGAATGTCGTCAATCTTAGTAATTACTCCACATGGTGATTTTCACCTCCCTTTGTGTATTTTGTTATGTATAAAACAAGTACTCTTTATTATAAGATTACCCATAGTGGCTATCTGTCCTAGTATTTTTCTACTTTTATTCCTGCTTTCATGAAGAATATACTTTCCTGCCACTTTTCTCATAACGTCTTCCCTTCCCACCTGTACATTGAAATCTTCAATAAGAATTTTTGCATCATATCCGGATAATTTCTCAAGATACGTGCTAATTTATCATAGAATACTTCTTTGTCTTCCAACCCTGGTTTTTCTGTAGGAGCGTGTGCACGTACTAAAGATAGGCTTCTGATACGTTTCTTAAGGTGCAGCATCTTTCATCTATATTTTCATATGAGAGCAAACATTTTGTTATCTTGGTATTTATTACAAATCCAACACCGAATTGTCCTCTTTTTTGCCTTGATCCACTATATATCAAGGTATAGTATGTTTTATTAACTATTATATAATCAATTAGTGTAATTATCGAAGTCGTCTGGCTGATCAAGTATATTTATTAATGTCCTTCTTTTCTAAAATCTATATATTCGTTATTTTAGACTGTGTTAGCAAATTCTCCTAATTTTACCCCCCGTAAAGACCAATAATAACCTCTTCAGTAGCTTGGTTACCAACTCAGCATTAAGATCACCATCAATAACATGGCCCATATTATTATATAAAATTGCTTCAGCAACTCATTGTAAAGTAAATCTGACTCTTCCTCCTTACCGTTCTCTGTAGCATACACACCAATTACACAAAGTCTATATCAATAGAATATCAATACAATTCTATCATTAATAAGCATATACGATTTAATGTGGTTTCCTTAATTTTGGTCTATCAATAGACTATACCTACTCCAGAACAAGCTCTTTTATTCTGCAAAACTCCATTATACAGTCTTGCACATCCTATGGTTTAAGAGTAAGGCCTCTCACGTTCCAAGTTGTCAGAGTTAACATGTCCACAATACCAATTTCTTTACCTGTAATCGTTCCCTGTCCGTAGTCAATATCTGCATCTGACTTGTTCCTTCACGATACTGAAAGTGTATTATACATAATTATGAAAGTTAAATATAGGCCTACATGACCGTCGCTCTGCTTGCTAGTACAAAATATTCCAATTATTCTAGAAAAATAATTATTAGAAACATTACATGTTGTCTTTTGTAATATTTTGTACTGCGTCTACATTTGATGAAATTTGAATAACTTATATATTTCTTTTTACCTTTTCTAAATCTATTACTTGAAGTTCATATTTTACAAAAAATTGTAACTTTGTAGAATAAAGAAAGTAGTCTCATTTATATTTTGTGATTTTTTCTACTTTGTTTTTGTTTAAACTCTGTGGGTCTAAACAACTCAGGATACTTTCCCAAACTGACCATCAAATTTGGTATCGCATTACGGTTCTTGTTTGTAATAACGTAGATACTTTTCTCATTTGACAGATAATCGTTTCGTTATTATGATTACTTACTTAGCAGAAAATATGTGTTGCCGTTGATTTTCTGCGGTTATAAAGTAATAAACATTAGTTTGAAAATATCAAGAGCAGTAATAAATAATAATAATGTTTTTTAAACTTACATGTAGTTTACATATTCGTGTATACTATGTGATACGGAAAATCCTACAATCAGACAAAATAGGGAGCTTAAAATCCTGCCATGTTAAAGACATGTTACAGGAAACTTAGAAACACTACTGTGTAAGATTTCAAATGGCATTAACATGGCCCTACCTTACAAGCCAGAAGTGATAAAAACAGGAACTATCAGGCATTAATCACCACAGACACGAACAAGTAGAGGAATCAGGCACATTGTAATTCGAGCTACTTAGCAGAAGAAACCAAGATAGAAGAAATGCAATAATGAAAATTAGTTAATGTAAAGGTTTTTGATATACAACATGTCTGAAATATAAATATAAGCAATTCACAAGTATTTATTTACAATTTACTCTGTCGTGAAAGTTATTCAGCAAGTTAGCGTGTAGTATTCTGGAATATATTGCGTACAGCCCTTCTGAATATTAGCTTATTATCCGTAAAAAAGGCGGGAAATTCAACGCAACACGTTCCGACTAATCTTTATTATATTTGCCTCCTTTATAAAGCCAAGCACTGATAGAGAGCGGAAAGGAAAGAGGAGGAGGCAATAAGAGAGTGAAGATGGAGAGCGACAGAGCTGGAGAGATTGAAAGGGACCCCGGAGAGAGCAAGAGAGAGATAACTACCGTAAGATACAGATCGCATTAAAAGTTTTATAACGGAGAAGTTTTTACATTACGCACTTTTGCGCACTTAATCTTTCGTTAAAACGTTCACTCTATACTGATTCTGATCTACGAGGAAATTGTGTGTAATCAAGAGAATTTATCGTTCGTAATAAATTGGAAGTAATTCACTGCCAAAACGGATTTGTATATTTCCATTGGACATGTAAGTACAAATATTTTTTATACAAGCGTGATTAAGGTGTGTGTGTGTGTGTGTGTGTGTGTGTGTGAAGGAAGAAAAGAAAGAAATATAAGGAGAAGGATTCGAGTAGACGTTCAAGAGAATGAGAAGATACGATCATAAGGGACCTTACTCCACGTTACGCTAAAGCAAATGGGAACCATGTAATTCTGAGGCCCGCGTGTCTGTGTTATCACTTCTCCCTGGGATATCCATGATAAGTAACGCAAAAAAAATATTATTTGTATGTATCATGTACTGTTAAACACTAGTTAACATAAATTTTATCTAGTGACGTCTTGCGATTTATGAAGTCACATCCTGAAGAAGAGTTCCTATATTCGGTGCTCCTGGAGGGGTAGATGAGTTCTGGACATTGTGATGAATCATGGCACTGCACGCACACTGCCACTGCAACGCAACGTCTCCTCACAATGTTTGGCTGGTAACAATTTGATCATCCGCATTACAACTCAGACCTCACACCAAGCGAATATCAACTTTTCAAGCACGAGAAATCCTTCCTTGGTGGGCAACGATAACGATGTCAAACAAGCTGTTAATGCATGGTTCAAAGCAATTATTTGAAAGCATTATTTTAACAAACGCAACTGGTTTACTAGAAAAAGCCGTAGAAGTATAAATAGGCCTACGTTAAGTGAGAATGTAATTTTGCCGAATGTTTAATAATTCTAGAGGGTTTTGATCTACTTGATATCCCCCTTAATTACAAACCTGTTTACAGTAACACCCAGAATAACGATAGTCGTCTGAAATGTATTACAGGGCACACTGTTTCCTTCTATGTTATACGGCTCTAGCTAACTGCGTACCCAGAATCTCTGAGCTACTTCGGTTGTACAAAACGAGTCTCTTATTAAACCTTTTAGTCACCTCGCCCTATATCTGAGACACCTTATTTAATACAACATTCTGAATTTCATGGACTGCAGTCTGAGCTGCTTGTCATGCCGTACACTTTTCAGTAGCTTTCTGTATTTATTAATCATGTGTTGCACTATATCCATTAATTTATGAACTATTTGCAGTAAATTAAAATACAGCTGTCCATTGGCTTTTGGAATCACACAAACCCTGACTCATATAACGTTTATAATGACACATCACCAATTTCAGAGTACTAAAGATTCTTTTAGTACAATTAAACATCAATCTATTGGTATATTAAGTAAAATATTCAATTAGACGTAATTTATTGACAAAAAATGCTTTTAAAAATTGCGTTCTAGATATATTGACAATGTCACTGGCATTACCCAGCTGTAGCGACTGTGTACTGACGACTCACTTACGACAGTATGTTGCGGAATCTTTGATTATGTCAGGGAACTCTGTTCAGAGGAAGAGACTAAGGCCATAAATTTTATTAGAAACAAATTCACATGCCTTTCCCCTCAAACACGTGTTCCTGCTGCTATTGGGCCTATTGTGGACGTGAGGCATGACGGTTTGGACTACTTGCTGGAGTCTCGTTTTAACAAATTTTTGACTGGTTACTTTGATGCAGCTTTGACGGTATTACGTAATACGTATATCTGTTAGTCTAAAGTTTAAGTTAGACTAACTTAAACTACTTCTTTAAGCAACCTCCTAGAGAACTAACACAACAGAGAAATTCATATTTAATTTACAAGTTTTGTAGACACGTAATTAATACAAAATTTCCTAATTCCATTTAGCGTGATATGTACTAACATACATGTGTCGTACATTTCCATAACAATGTTAAACAAACTGAAAAAAAATCAGAAAATATGTGTGCTAAAATTTACATTTAGGATTTTGTTACTGACGTATAATCTATTGTTTTTCGTGCTTTTTTTGAGTTACTTAAAAATTTTCCATTATTATTTATAACGTGTCCAATTTTCGATTAACGTAGGCTATCTTGCTGGTCAGAAATGCACAAACTATTCAGTGAGTGCAGCAAAGTGCGGAATTGCCGGCCAGCGGCGTGACAAGAATCCCTAAACGTATCTGGAATTTATTGATTCGACGGCAAATTGTATCGTGCGTGCAGACGGAATAGAAATATAGCGAGCTGTGATGTGGTAAACAAACACGTTGTCAGCCTGTTACGGAATGAGACGAGGCTTACGACAATTGTCTGCCGTCGTTTTCTTGAAATTTTACACCACACGGGTGAGAATAAATATCAGTATCAGTACTGATAACGAATCTAGAAAACATTGAGTTGAATAGACACATAGACACATTCACTCAACGCCTATTCAATACAGTCCTGAATTTAAGACATGCCTATACGTATTTGTGGTTATAAAAAAATATAGGTGTGTGTGTCTGTTTATGTATAGTGCAACAGAACAAATAGAAGGAATAGTATTAATAACAAAATAATATCAGTCTTTTATCTGGAGTTAGGTATTTATTTTAAAGAAATTTAATATTGTCTGTGATCGAACATAAATTATTTATTTTAATTTAAATAGTGTCTGTAAATGATTTGAATGTTTCTTTTCTTAATAGTCTATTTCACTTGATCGTCGAATTCTCTTGACGAAACCGTTGAACCGCTTCACTGCCACCTCTCGCCGCCTGCTGAATCTGCTGCACTGATGACACGTGGAACTCTCCGCAACACACTCACGCACGCCGATTCACCGATAGAGTTTATGTCGTTTCTCGGTAACGGGTGTAATTTTAATTAATGCAGTTTCAGTGTATTGTACGTACACCTTCCGGTATCTTAATGTGTCCTAGCGTTCACCCAGATGTACTGTATTTCGGTAAATACACCTGACGCTATGAGGAAAATCTTGACTAGCGCGAGATAGCACAATTTAATTTAAAATTAATTTATTTGAGTTCTTAATACCAAATAGATTTTAACAAACGGGCAACTCGTTGCTAAGATACCGTACTCGTAACCCTTATGTAGAACGTATACTGATACAACAAACTCGCACACAGACAACGTCTGTTAAGGCGGAGCTGTTAGGTAGAACTGACCGAAGCTTCCTTCGCGATGAACCAATCTGAATGAAAATTGGAGCCTCTGATTGGTCGAATCCCCCTAGCACGTGATTGATGGGTAAAATAGATAGACATATGTCTTGATCAATTTTGCTGAAGACTGCAAAAGCATGTATAGATTTTATCTAAAAGTTTTATGACTTTCAGAAGATAAGGATTCTTTAGAAAAGTGAATTCTGTTAAAAAATACATATTAAGATAATATGTTTTGAGTCTTTGACATAAGAAAAATGTAGCGCTAATTTATAAGTATGAGCTGTCCAAGTTTCAATTCATTACGTTAATTTACACCAGTATTATTCAAGTAAATACGAATAACACGGGCACACGCGCACACGCGCACTCGCCCACTAAATTCGCACTTGACATGACAGAAAATAAATTATGGGCATTTTGACATACAACAGTTAATTACCCATTTCTTATATCAAAACCTATAGCTAATTTACATAAATTTTAACAAAATCAATTTTCAACATGTCTATAACGTCATAAATTGGTATAAAAGCATGTAGTCGTAGCTACAAATACCCTTTCTGGGATGTTCCATTGCAATATATATAGTTACCAATACTTGCTTTTTTTCTATACGTAAATATATTTGCATATAAAATTGAATGTCTGGACAGTATTAACTGTCACGTTCAGTTTTGAATTGTTCAGTACTGACTGTCATGTATAACATCAATCTTCAGATTCGTTGTACTGAAAATGTCAGTTAATACTGTCGAAATAATGTAAATAAATAAATAAAATTTTCCTGTATAGAAAAAGAAAGTATTATTTACTTTTAATAATAATAATTTTTTCTTATATAATAAATATTTATAAAATTATAAATATTGCTTATACAGTAAGCAATTTGTTTTACAAAAATATATATATTTGTTTTTTATGTTACACGGTTTCGATAGTTTTTCTATACTGTCATCTCCAGATATTAAATAAATTTTTCTATTTCTATGTTTAATATTCTAAAGATGACACTTATAAGAAATACATTGTTTCTTATTAATATTCATTAGTGGCAAGAATAATTGTGAGTAAAACTGAACACACACACACACACACACACACACACACACACACACACACACACACATATTGTTACAAATAATATTTCTACTTCACTGTTGGGATCGCCAATTTGTTACAATTAATAAATTGTAGTTATTTATGCCACACGTTGTTGGTGTCAATTTGTAATATATTAAATACATTCAAATATAGTGATTTTCTGTTTGTGAAAAACCACACGTTGTATGCGTCAATTTGTTACAAATAATAAATTCGGGTTATTTATGCCTACTATTGTAAGCGTCAATTTGTAACATTCAAATCTGCTGAGAGAATGTATTCTTAACTATAATCTATTATAATAAGTAAATCCGCCCTGAACGAGTAGCGTACAATATTAGTTTAGTATGTTTGGTGGTAATATCGTTACTATTAAGGCCTAGGCTGTACACAACGTTAAGAGAGGGGAGTATAAGCCGTGAATTGTTTTTCTCTTCTCTTCCAGTTCGACTGCTGGACGAGGGCTTGTGCTGTGGTTTATCGTCAGCCAGTTATTTGAGGTTAAGTTGTTCCAATCGCCATATCTCTCGTTTCTCTCTGTAAACAACAAATTATCTAAAACGCACTAAATAGTCAGCAAATAATAATATGAGTCATCATTTTCATGAAGGCTTCTTTATTTTTATATTTTTTTAACAGATGTTCTCTCTTTGATTGGATTCAACAGATCGACCACACTTAAATGAATCGACTAGGTTACAGAATTCGATTTTCAGATATTAAATTTTAATTATATTATTATTTTTTCTTAATCTCAGGGTTCGAAAGGTTCTTGTGACTATTAGGAAGGTCAGAAAATGCAAAATAAAAGTACACGGTATTACAAATTTAAATATAAAATCTTATTAACTAATATCTTTAAACGTAAGTTGGCTTTACCGTCTGACGACGAAGTTCATTCGTAATGGCAGCGCACCGATAATTTCGTGATGGCTGTTTAACTAGTCTACAGATATCTGAATCATTGCCAGTCTCCAGTTCCGAAAATAAAAGTTTGGTGTATTTGTCCCTGGATGGAGTAGAATTTCCAATTCTTAATCTTCGCTAATGTTGAAGTTTCTTGTGGTTACGGATTCCAATGGATTTTGTGTAGCAATAGTTTTTTCTTCACTTGATCGTAAGAAAGTGAGGTTTACCATTCAATTTTAATTTTTTGTTTTGTTTTTTACTGTACTTGATTACATTAATTTCTTTGAGTCATTTGTTCTCTTCATTTTATTTATTATTTGATACTTTCATTTTAAATCATGTTATTTGGATTAACTGGAAAATTTATTCTTTTAGATTATTTCTTTCTTTATTTCTATTCATAAGCTGAACTATACTCTTTCACAGATAACAATCGAGTAGAAACTTTCTTTTTAAATCAAAAGTTATTTGGATTAACTTGACAATTTTATTTATTATTTGATACTTTCATTTTAAATCATGTTATTTGGATTAACTGGAAAATTTATTCTTTTAGATTATTTCTTTCTTTATTTCTATTCATAAGCTGAACTATACTCTTTCACAGATAACAATCGAGTAGAAACTTTCTTTTTAAATCAAAAGTTATTTGGATTAACTTGACAATTTGTTCTTTTTGATTTTTTCTTTTCTTATTTCTACTCATGAAGATGAACTGTCCTCTTTCATAGATAACAATGGAGTAAACAAACTTTCTTGCCTTTATGTCGTCCTTGACAACCAATCTTTGTTCTGTTATTGGTTAATATTTGTAATCCTTGAACCATAATTAAAAAATGTTCCTGCACATACCTACTTAATAAAATACTCCTTTACCAAAGTCACATTATATCATATTGAATTTTCACAGATTCTTTGTTATAAAATTACATAGATTTTGCTACCTTTTTTGTCTTAATCTTATCATTCTAACAAGTACTATCTTCTCATTACAAAATACTAATTTTGGGGCCTATGTCCACAACATAGTTACAGTAAAACCCTTTGGCATTTTATCACCAATTATTGCCTTCCTGGCCAAGTTTACAATTATAATTTAACAACACAACCATTATCTATTCCATGTAATTATAAAATATTTACTCTATATAAAATTTTAACATAAATTCCATGGTGACATGTTCATTACCATAAATTAACTTAACATCAATTTTTTAATACACTCTTAATGCAATTGCTTAACACCTCCTACATACAAAACTCCAACATAAATGCCATGATAACATGTTCATTTTTATAAATTAACTTAACATCAATTATTTAGTACGCTCTTAATGTAATTATTTTCGAGCATTGAATAAACTATTTATACTATTTTTCATATTATTTAAAGCTGTACTTATCACTCACTCTTAGCACTGACCCCTTCATAGTTTGTATTCTATACATTTATCTGTGACTCTACTACCTTGTAATTTTATTTAATATCATTTATTTTTTTACTCAATAAGGGTTTACACTTACCTGACCTTCGTTACAATGAATAACTTTAGTGTCTTTTTATTTTAATTTTTATGTAACGTAGGGGATCTTGGTTTTGATACGTTTCAATATGTATATATAAAATATTTTTAATATTTATAATTACTTTATCTCAAAATGTTTTTTCCTTTATGTGGAACGTGTTTCGGGCATCATACTGTTCCCATCCTCCTCAGCCTTCTTAATTTTGAATCTTGTGGAGTTAAGAAGGCTGAGGATGGGAACAATGTCTAAATAATGGAAAACCATCTTGAGGTAAAGTAATTATAAATATTAAACATATTATATGTGCATCAAGAAATATATATATATATATACATATATATATATATATATATAGGCCTATTGCAATGCAACTAGCATTTCGTCTAAGTTAGATTTACAATACTATGAAACTTTAATGACTTAAACTACACTGATGTGTTAGAAAAAATGTGTGATAGTGAAATAATGAACGAATGTGCGCATATCGGTAAGCCACAACTTCCAGAAACATAACAGTCTACCTATTCATAGGACGCTTCTAAATTATTTTTAATGTGCAAAATGGTAACGTAAATAGAAGAATAATTTAAACTTTAATAGTGTAAAATATTATAAACTTTAATTGTGATACCGAATGTTCTCGGTTGCCAGAAGTCATTTTAGTTCGCGGCCTGCGTATTAGAAGACGTTAAAAATATTTGGTTTTGACAGTGTTATTAAATCCAATAAGATTGCAGTATTAATTATTCAGCACTGCAATATGACATTATTAGACGGTACAGTATCATTCACGGTTAATTAGAAATCAATTCAGTTTCTATTGAGTCATCGATTTAGTGGGTCGCTCGTTTTAGATAACCTCAGCAAATTCGTCAGACTCATGTGCTAGGTTCCAGAGTCAACCACAACTGAGTGAGATCATCTGCACTTGGTGACTGGAATGCCTAAGTGACGGAGGATGAACAATTTAGGGCATCTGAATAACGTCTAGGAAGCGACAGGAACAAACGATTACCTGATACGATGTATTCGACATCAGCAGTCAACAAGCCGGATTCACTACACTTCATCATGAGTCTTCAGACTCAGGGAAGTGAAAACTATTAGCATATGAAAAACATAATATCTTGTACGTTAGTACAAGAATTTAGTTGTAGTATAATTCATGTTATGTCTTACTAATAGAGTTAAAGAGTAACGTTATTTTACTTCCATGTTCCGTAAGGGAATGGAAGTATGGTGATCGCGAAAAAAATTGTGTTTAAGATTAGGGCTGATTCTGATTGTACTACCCTCAAAACATGAAGAAAAGTAATTTTCCGAAAAGTGTCTGTGCGTGTGTCTGTCTGTCTGTGTGTAGAAATTTTTCTATGGCGAACGATAACTGCAGCGAATTCAAACATTATCAAATTATTTTGTACATGTGCCTGAGTTGCAGAGGACTCGAGGCCTATTGATTTTGGTAAAGATCTGTTAAGGGGAAGGGGTAGTTTACCTTCAACGTTTTATATTTTAACAAGAGGAAAGTACTTAATTTTGATTAATAAAGTGTCCTGAAAAGAAGGTCATAATAATCCACTCTAGAAAAGTAGATGAAATATATATCAAATAAAGGGTAGTTGAATGCGGAGGGGGTAAATTTCTATAAATGAAAATGATACATTGAAGGGGGGATAATTTTTATAAGTGTACTACGTTATCGGCAACAAAAGAAGTAGTTTGTTGTTAAAATTCCTTCCCGGACTGCTTGTCTGTGGTCCAATGTTTTCTGCAAAACCAGACGTTTCGGCAGTGCCATCGACTGCCATCATCAGTGAAAATCGAGTGCACTAACGTGAGGTGTTATAAGTTAGTAACCACAGTAGTGTGGTTAAGGCTGGAGAAAGAAATAGAAAGAAGTAGTTTCCATGGAAATATTTCATTTTGAAAATGATTTTAAATATAAATCTTAGAACATGTTTATCCATACCGATACCGATCTCAAATCCATACCGATATTTCATTTCACAAACGGTTTCAATTAAATTTTTGTAAAGAAATATTTTTATTAAAACATATGAAGTATAAAAAATATAATATTTTGTGAGTTTCATTTTATGTATCAAATTTTGTTAAGCCAATAAATATTTAACCACTAGTCATAAGAACTTCTGTAATTTCTGAAAAGAAATTGGATAAATTGTTGCGACGTGTGTGTGTGTGTGTGTGTGTGTGTGTGTGAGCGCACTCGCGCGCACTGGCAAAACACATATGCTACATGCATATAAAACGTATAAATATGTAAAGTACTTTTAAATTTGTTAAGAAATTACTCCTAGTATGTGTTCGGCGATTTAACTTTGAGATAATGAAATAATCGTCTCTTCGAGAATGACAACACATTTTGTACAAATGTTCTATAATCTCTAATAAATATGCTAGTTATGTGACTCCTTTTAAAGCGCGTTGATGAATGTCTCGTTTGTGCGTATATTGGAAAAACTACGCGCACGCATTTTGTTCCGTTGGACAGATGCCATTGAACAGAGCCAGACTGCCGGCCTAATGCATCTCTCGTGCCCTTGTTCATTCCCGATGTCAGCCACAACAACCCACTTCTATTTATTAGATTAAAGTTAAATTATTCTCGGACATACTGATAGTTTATTCGGTCTTCTAGAAAGATCTCTTCAGCCACGTGCTTTGCTAAACCTAAATTCCGTTTTAATAAACTCCACTTGGCCACGCGTTTCTTTAATTAATAAATTTATTAAACGTTTTCATGTTTTAAAATAAATTTTCACCTATTTTTGTCATTGCAGATATAATAATAAAATATATATTATTTGAAATGTATTATTATTATTTATATATTGCTTGACATGGTTATTTGAAACTATGTATCTATATTTAATTGATTAGTATATTGTGACGGCAGCGGTATGCGAACATCTGCTCTCCATTACCAGCGGCCGAGACGTGACCAACTACGTGCTCGGAGCGAGCCAATCCGGCATCAGCAGCCGCCGAGACGTGACCAACTGCGTGTTCGGAGCTAGCGAATCAGCGATCCCGGTTAGTCAATAAAACCCGGGCCGGCAGAAAATTTTGCGCACAGAGACGACACCTGCTCCAGCGGACTGATCAGGACTGCTCTTCTTAGACTGCTCTCTCAGCTCTCTTCGCTGGACGTGCTACAGCTTGCTGTTTCGGCCACCTCGTCGCTAGACGAGGCAAACTATCGCCTTCTCTTCGTGGGAATCAAGGACCAAGGCGCCAGCTGCTGCCGGTGAATTAAGTAGCCGGCACAAGTGGTAGCTGGCCGAAGTTGACCTTTTTAGGACCACCTGCGCCGGAAAACATCTTGGCCGGACAGGAAAGAAGAGGAGTGCTCTGGGCTCACCTGGTGAGTGCCGCATATCAGTGCATAATTCCTAACCTGCTCGCGACTGTTAGGTAGCGCTGCCCCGGACGATCCTTGCAAGCCCCCACCAGTGGTAAGCGAGCTAGGATATCGCCGGGGTAAAGGGGCCAGTGGACACCAGTCTTGGCAAGGACTGGTATTCAACGAAGCTGGTCGTTAGCCCAGCTCCTCCCGCATCGTCGTGAGCAGGGAAGACGCGCGGGTAATCCGGCTTCGGCCGGACCCGAGATCCCTGGCGTCTGGCAGTGACTGCCTAGCAGTCTCTGCCCGGCAGCCGCCGCACCTGGCCAGCATGCCTTCTACGGGCAACAGCCAAAGTGCCGAGTCGCTCGGCTCTGCCTTGCCCCATCTGGGCGACTCGCCTGAATCGCCTCGGGCGATGGAGACGGACGATCCTCTCCCTAACCCGCTTCCCCCTCTGCCGGCAGGCGAGTTCGCGATAGCTGGTCGGCGTAATCGCCCGGCTAAGAAGCCCAAGAGGACCCACCCAACCGCTTCCTCTTGTACCTCGGCCATGGACATCGGACCTTCTGAGGGCCAACAGGCCACGGTTCCGACTGCTTCGACAGCAGCTCCGGCTGCTGCCGCTGTTGGTCGCGCGCCGCCCCTGTATGTCCACAGCGTGTCCAATGTCGCCGCCTTATACAGACGGCTGATCGCGGCCCACGGCCTGTCGGCCGACAAGCTTGACCTGAAGCTGCTTGGCGGTGATAGGGTCAAGATTGTCGTCCGCCAGCTCGAGGACCATCGCCTGGTCGAGGCCTTCCTCCAGGCGCATAACCTTCAATACCACACCTTTTCTCCTAAGCGAGTCAAGCCCTTGTCTGTAATTTTGCGAGGGCTTGACGCCCACACCGATCCACAGGAGATCCTCATGGAACTCCGAGACCTCGGGTACCCAGTGCAGGCAATTTTCCGCCTGTTCACGCACTCAGAAACCCGAGTACCTCTCCCGCTCGTCCGTCTCCAGCTCGAGAAGGGCGAGGCTGCAGACAAAATATTCCACCTGACGCGGCTGTTTGGCTTCCGCGTCAGGGTGGAATCCAGTCGACCCCAGGGCAAGCTCGCGCAGTGCCACCGGTGCCAGAGGTTCGGCCATCATACCGACGTCTGCCGCAATGCCCCGGCCTGTCTACGTTGTTCTCTGGGACATTCAACCCAGGCCTGCACTGTGGCAGACAAGACCAAGTTCCGCTGCATTAATTGTGGCCAAGGCCATGCAGCAAGTAATGTAAACTGCCGGTCTACAAGGCGGAGTTCCTGCGGAAGCAAAAGCCGCAGGGGCCCCTCCCGAAGCCACGGCAGCCAGCTATGCCACCCCAACCTCAGAGGCAGCCTAAAAGACAGGCTAGGCCGCAACCAACGGCACAACCGGCACGGCGCGCGCCCTCTCCGGCTCCACCTCCAGCCCCTGCAAAGGCAAACAAACGTACCGCGTCTCCTTCCGAAGCAGAGACAAGCCCAGTAGCCGTCATCTCGGTTATGGAGCCGGAGAATCAACCCTCCACCTCCGCGGAACCTCCAACTCCCGCCTCTGAACCAGAGGTAGCCTCGCCGCCACTGCCACCTCCGCGATTTCCGCGAGCAGGCATCACAAAACCAAGGAACAAAGGGATAACCACACCGGATGCTCGGCCCCGAGCTCCTGCCTGCCCACAGGCCAAGAAAAGTCCTGCTTCCCGGTATAAGTCCGACGAAGCGCAACAGCGTACTTTTCCTGCCGCTGATTCAAAACCGTCTGGCCCTGGTCCTGTGGCTTCCACCACGACCCGATCTGCCGTTAAACCTGGTCGCTCTTACGCGGCCTCAGTTTCCAGGCAAATCGCCCAGTCCGTTATTTCCGATGACGCACAGTTCGTCCGCGACTTTCTGTCTGGCTACGACCTCAAGAAAGTCGCATCTACCTTCAAGTCCATCCGAGACCGCCTGGAAACTGCTGGCCCAACTGAGAGATTTATGCTCTTGGTGGAAGCCTGCGAAGTCATAGGTCTTCTATGAACCGAGACCTTAGACGAGATCTCTCGCTCGTAGCCTGGAATGCTAACAACATCGGTTCCAAGCATTCCGACCTTCTTGAATTCCTGGCTCGGTTCAAACGCGACGTACTTCTCCTCGGGGAAACCCACCTGACCCCGGCGAACCGGTTTCGATTACCAAATTACGTGGTCTATCGGGATGACCGAGTTGGCCGACGAGGAGGCGGCACGGCGATCGCGGTGAGGACCTCCATAGGTCATCATCGTGTCGCTTTGCCGCGGCTTACCAACCTAGAGGCCACCGCCATTGAGGTCCACGGAGCTCTTGGCGGCGTCCTCGTGGTTTCAGCATACAAGCCCCCACAAGCTGAACTCCTTGTCGGCGACCTGGACGTCATCTTCGATTCCCATCGAAGGGTAATTTTGGCCGGCGATCTGAATTGCAAGCATCGCGTTTGGAATAGTCGCCTGACTACTGCGAACGGGAGGCGCTTGCTCAGTTTTGTTGAATCGCGCCGGGCGATGGTGTTTGGTCCAGCGCAACCCACGTTCTTTCCGTCAAGGCCTAACGCGGCTCCCGATGTTCTGGATATCGCGGTGACCCAAGGAGTTGTCTGTCCGGTCGAGGTATTCTCACTTACGGAGCTGACATCCGACCACAACCCTATCTTGGTCCACGTCGCTACCCAGCACGCCTATGCACGTTCTAACAAGAAGAAGGTTATCGATTGGGATCGCTACGGCCCGGCCTTGTGCCGTAGATTGCCGCCAGCGGCCCCACTCGATTCCGTTCGCCTCCTAGACGAAGCAGTTGCGGGAATCGAAGAGGCAATCAACTCGGCTATAGGCGTGTCTTCACGTACGCGAGCTGGCTTCACGCCTGACTACCAACGCATCCCTGAGAAAGTCTCTTCTCGCTCGAGAGAGGAATTACTTCCGGAAACGTTGGCAGAGGACCCGTGATCCGGCCGATAAGGCAGCATACAATCGGCTCACCGGACGACTGCGCGGCAGTCTGAAGGCGTTCCGACGTAGCTGTTGGGAACTCGACGTGGCCCGAACGGGGGATGCGGACCCGCAATCTCACCCGTACAGAATACCTACCGCATTGACGGGACGGAGGCGCCGACCTCCACTTCCCGCCATTGTTGGACCGTTCGGTCGACTCCTGGGTCGCCCGGAGGAGAAGGCCGAGTACTTGGGCTTGTGTTTCGAGCGTCAGTTCGCTCCCAACCCGCCCATGGACTGGGACTTCGACGAACAAGTCGAGATGGCTGTGGAAGACTTTCTGTCTCTTCCGATCACGGCGGAGCCCGAACCCATCTCTTTGGAAGAGGTCTCAGATCGGCTCGCTGAACTTCAGCCAAGAAAGGCTCCAGGCCCGGACGGTGTTACCAACACCGCTCTACGACTTCTTCCCGAGCCTGGAGTTCAATTCTTGACTGATTTGTTCAACGCGTGTCTTAGACTGGCCTACTTTCCCAATAAATGGAGAAAGGCGACGGTTATCGTGATCCCGAAGCAGGGAAAGGATACCACCCGCTAGGAAAACGTCCGGCCTATCAGCCTACTCTCCGCTACGTCCAAGATTTTTGAGCGCCTCGTACAGCGTCGTGTACGAGAAAATCTAACCAACTTTGACGTGCTGGTCCCCGAACAGTTCGGCTTTCGTGTGGGGCATTCGACCACTCATCAACTGATGAGACTGGTGGAAAGCATCACGGAAGCCGGGTGTCGGAGAGAACGGGCCGTTGGCTGTTTCTTAGATGTTGAGAAAGCCTTCGACAGCGTATGGCATGATGGCCTGTTATTCAAACTTAGGGAAGTCCAGCTCCCGGACTGCTACCTCCATCTGGTTGCTAGCTTTCTGACGGAGAGGACCTTCTGCGTGAGAGTTGGCGATTCTGTCTCTTCCGAGAGACGAATCACAGCCGGCGTCCCTCAAGGTAGTGTTCTAGGCCCCCTTCTGTTCTCGATCTACGTCAACGACGTGCCGAGACAGCCTGGAGTCCAGATGGCCCTCTTCGCTGACGACACGGCCGATCGTCATGAGGAAAGGGCCGTCCTACGACTGCAGCGCCAGCTCGACACGCTCGTGGACTGGACCGAGAATTGGAGAGTGGAACTCAACGCTACCAAGAGTGTAGCCGTCGAATTCTCTAAGCGACGGAAGAACCCCGTTAGGCAACTACGTATCGGCAGAACGTACTTGCGCTGGTCCAACGAGGCCAAGTACCTCGGCTTACACCTTGACCGTCGGCTCACCTGGCGTACCCACGCACAGACAGTTCTTAAGCGAGCATCCACTCGCCTGTGCGCACTGTTTCCACTCCTGATCAGCTCAGCCATGACCAGGAAATTGGGTAGGATGATCGTCGGCGCGTATCTGCTGCCGGTCATTACCTACGCCTGCCCGGTCTGGGGTTACCTCGCCGCAATGCGTAAAAAGAAGTTGCAGAGCGTCCTCGACAGGGGGCTTCGGCTAGCGGCCAAAGTCCCCCGTCGCTTCTCATCTCGCCTTCTAAGGAGAGGACTTGGCGTCCGCTCCTTAGACGACACTTTCAGGCGGCTTGCACGCAAATTTTATGCACGTGCGGCAAGGTTCCCAGGCAATCCTCTAGTGACTGGGCTGGGAAGGTACCGTATACGCCCAGGTGATTCGTGGAAACGCCCTCGGTGTATACTGCGCTAGCGTAGGCTAGCACAACAGCCGAGAATCGGCCTGCTATAGAGCACGCGCCCTACTTGGGCAGGGCCACGAGGCAGGAGCTCCAGAAGGTAGCTCGGAACTCAGTTACCGTGCGGTTCGTCTCTGCGACGCACAACCGCAAAGCCCAGAGCGAAAAAAAAAAAAATTTTTCGCACTCTTCATCGCCACGCCATCGGACGCACTTCATCTCCTCACCTCTCTCGGACGACATCGCCGCGGAGTCAGCCGGAAGGAACGGCCGAAGAATAGAACAGGCGTTCTTGCGTCTTCGCCCTCCAGTTCCGCGCCAGCGATGGATTTCGCTGGGCCGGCACCGACTCTACAACCGGTGCCGAAAGAAGAGGAGGACTATAGTACGCCACGAACAGCGGGCGCAGCCGCCGAACATCTCAGCGCGGGACGACCAACATCAGCTTTCTCGCCACAATGTCCTTTTTAGGGCCACCAAAAACGATAGTGTGTACGATTGGCGCCATTTGTCATGCGGCAAGCCTTTTGTCCGGTGACAAGTGGCGCCCAACGTGGGGCAGCGATCATCTTGCGGATGCAAGATCCAGCCACGCCAGCGAGCTACCAGCCGGCACACCAATCAACATGGCGCCCAACAGACACCTCCACAACATCTGGAGAAGAGCAGTAGGCTGGCTACCGGAGTGCATTCAAGACCCGGGGGAGTTGTGACGGCAGCGGTATGCGAACATCTGCTCTCCGTTACCAGCGGCCGAGACGTGACCAACTACGTGCTCGGAGCGAGCCAATCCGGCATCAGTAGCCGCCGAGACGTGACCAACTGCGTGTTCGGAGCTAGCGAATCAGCGATCCCGGTTAGTCAATAAAACCCGGGCCGGCAGAAAATTTTGCGCACTCAGAAGAGAGTTGAGACACACTTCTGGACCAGCTCTTGAACAGGACAGACCTCTCTCCGGACTGCTCTCTCCTGCCTGGACTAGAAGCTGCTTTGCTGCATTCGCCCACCTCGCCGTTGGACGAGGATTACCATTGCCTTTCTCTTCGTGGGAAACGGACCAAGGAGCCAGCTGCTGCCGGTGAATTAAGTAGCCGGCACAAGTGGTAGCTGGCCGAAGTTTGACCTTATTAGGACCACCTGCGCCGGAAACATCTTGGCTGTCAGGACAGAAGAGGAGTGCTCTGGGCTCACCTGGTGAGTGCCGCATTTCCAGTGTGTAATTCCTAACTTGTTCACGACTGTTAGGTAGCGCTGCCCCGGACGATCCTTGCAAGCCCCCACCAGTGGTAAGCGAGCTAGGATATCGCCGGGGTAAAGGGGCCAGTGGACACCAGTCTTGGTAAGGACTGGTATTCAACGAAGCTGGTCGTTAGCCCAGCTCCTCCCGCATCGTCGTGAACAAGGAAGACGCGCGGGTAATCCGGCTTCGGCCGGACCCGAGATCCCTGGCGTCTGGCAGTGACTGCCTAGCAGTCTCTGCCCGGCAGCCGTCGCACCTGGCCAGCATGCCTTCAACAGGCAACGGCTCAAGTGCCGAGTCGCTCGGCCCTGCCTTGCTGCCCCATCTGGGCGACTCGCCAGAATCGCCTCGGGCGATGGAGACGGACGATCCTCTCCCTCACCCGCTTCCCCCTCTGCCGGCAGACGAGTCGGGCGAGTTCGCGACCGTTGGTCGGCGTAATCGCCCGGCTAAGAAGCCCAAGAGGACCCACGCACCTGGATCCACTTCCTCACAGACCTCGGCCATGGACATTGGACCTTCTCAGGGCCCACAGGCCGCGGTTCCGACCGCTTCGACAGCAGCTCCGGCTGCTGCCGCTGTTGGTCGTGCGCCGCCCCTGTACGTCCATAGCGTGTCAAATGTCGCCGCCTTATACAGACGGCTGATCGCGGCCCACGGCCTGTCGGCCGACAAGCTTGACCTGAAGCTGCTTGGCGGTGATACGGTCAGGATTGTCGTCCGCCAGCTCGAGGACCATCGCTTGGTCGAGGCCTTCCTCCAAGCGCATAACCTGCAGTATCACACCTTTACTCCTAAGCGAGTCAAGCCCTTGTCGGTAATTTTGCGAGGGCTCGACGCGCACACCGATCCACAGGAGATCCTTATGGAACTCCGCGACCTCGGGTACCCGGTGCAGGCAATTTTCCGCCTGTTCACTCACTCCGAGACCCGAGTCCCTCTCCCGCTCGTCCGTCTCCAGCTCGAGAAGGGCGAGGCTGCAGACAAAATTTTCCACCTGACGCGGCTGTTTGGCTTCCGCGTCCGGGTGGAAACCAGTCGACCCCAGGGCAAGCTTGCGCAGTGCCACCGGTGCCAGAGGTTCGGCCACCACACCGACGTCTGCCGCAATGCCCCGGCCTGTCTCCGATGTTCTCTGGGACACTCAACACAGGCCTGCACTGTGGCAGACAAAACCAAATTTCGCTGCATAAATTGTGGTCAAGGCCACGCAGCGTCTAACGTAAACTGCCCGGTCTATAAGGCGGAGCTCCTGCGGAAGCAAAAGCCGCAGGGGCCCCTCCCGAAGCCACGGCAGCCAGTTATGCAGCCCCAACCTAGACAGCCTAAAATGCAGGCTAGGCCTAAACCTCAGGCACAACCGGCACGGCGCGCGCCCTCTCCGGCTCCACCTCCAGCCCCTACAAAGGCAACTAAACGTACCGCGTCTCCTTCCACAGCAGAGACACGCCCAGTAGCTGTTATCTCGGTTTTGGAGCCGGAGAATGAACCCTCCACCTCCGCGGAACCTCCTACTCCCGCCTCTGAACCAGAGGTAGCCTCGCCGCCCCTGCCACCTCCGCGATTTCCGCGAGCAGGCATCAAACCCAGGAACAAAGGGATACCCACACCGGATGCTCGGCCCCGAGCTCCTGCCTGCCCACAGCCCAAGAAAAGTCCTGCTTCCCGGTATAAGTCCGACGAAGCGCAACAGCGTACTTTTCCTGCCGCTGATCCAAAACCGTCTGGCCCTGGTCCTATGGCTTCCACCATGACCCGATCTGCCGTAACACCTGGTCGCTCTTATGCGGCCTCAGTTTCCAGGCAAACCACCCAGTCCGTCAGTTCCAATGACGCACAGTTCGTCCGCGGCTTTCTGTCTAGCTACGACCTCCCGAAAGTCGCATCTCTCTTCAGGTCCATCCGAGCCCGCCTGGAAACTGCTGACCCAACTGAGAGATTCATGCTCTTGGTGGAAGCCTGCGAAGTCATAGGTCTTCTATGAACCGAGCCCTTAGACGAGATCTCTCGCTCGTAGCCTGGAATGCTAACAACATCGGTACCAAGCATTCCGACCTTCTTGAATTCCTGGCTCGGTTCAAACCCGACGTACTTCTCCTCGGGGAAACCCACCTGACCCCGGCGAACCGGTTTCGATTACCAAATTACGTGGTTTATCGGGATGACCGAGTTGGCCGACGAGGAGGCGGCACGGCGATCGCGGTGAGGACCTCCATAGGTCATCATCGTGTCGCTTTGCCGCAGCTTACCAACCTAGAGGCCACCGCCATTGAGGTCCACGGAGCTCTTGGCGGCGTCCTCGTGGTCTCAGCTTACAAGCCCCCAAAAGCTGAACTCCTTGTCAGCGACCTGGACGTCATCTTCGATTCCCATCGAAGGGTAATTTTGGCCGGCGATCTGAATTGCAAGCATCGCGTTTGGAATAGTCGCCTGACTACTCCGAACGGGAGGCGCTTGCTCAGTTTTGTTGAATCGCGCCGGGCGATGGTGTTTGGTCCAGCGCAACCCACGTTCTTTCCGTCACTGCCTAACGCGGCTCCCGATGTTCTGGACATCGCGGTGACCCAAGGAATTGTCTGTCCGGTCGAGGTATTCTCACTTACGGAGCTGACATCCGACCACAACCCTATCTTGGTCCACGTCGCTACCCAGCACGCCTATGCACGTTCTGACAAGCAGAAGGTCATCGATTGGGATCGCTACGGCCCGGCCTTGTGCCGTAGATTGCCGCCAGCGGCCCCACTCGATTCCGTTCGCCTCCTAGACGAAGCAGTTGCGGGAATCGAAGAGGCAATCATCTCGGCTATAGGCGTGTCTTCACGTACGCGAGCTGGCTTCACGCCTGACTACCAACGCATCCCTGAGGAAGTCTCTCTTCTCGCTCGCGAGAGGAATTACTTCCGGAAACGTTGGCAGAGGACCCGTGATCCGGCCGATAAGGCAGCATACAATCGGCTCACCGGACGACTGCGTGGCAGTCTGAAGGCGTTCCGACGTAGCTGTTGGGAACTCGACGTGGCCCGAACGGGGGATGCGGACCCGCAATCTCACCCGTACAGAATACCTACCGCATTGACGGGACGGAGGCGCCGACCTCCACTTCCCGCCATTGTTGGACCGTTCGGTCGACTCCTGGGTCGCCCGGAGGAGAAGGCCGAGTACTTGGGCTTGTGTTTCGAGCGTCAGTTCGCTCCCAACCCGCCCATGGACTGGGACTTCGACGAACAAGTCGAGATGGCTGTGGAAGACTTTCTGTCTCTTCCGATCACGGCGGAGCCCGAACCCATCTCTTTGGACGAGGTCTCAGATCGGCTCGCTGAACTTCAGCCAAGAAAGGCTCCAGGCCCGGACGGTGTTACCAACACCGCTCTACGACTTCTTCCCGAGCCTGGAGTTCAATTCTTGACTGATTTGTTCAACGCGTGTCTTAGACTGGCCTACTTTCCCAAGAAATGGAGAAAGGCGACGGTTATCGTGATCCCGAAGCAGGGAAAGGATACCACCCGCTCGGAAAACCTCCGGCCTATCAGCCTACTTTCCGCTACGTCCAAGGTTTTTGAGCGCCTCGTGCAGCGTCGTGTACGAGAGCATCTAACCAACTTTGACGTGCTGGTCCCCGAACAGTTCGGCTTTCGTGTGGGGCATTCGACCACTCATCAACTGATGAGACTGGTGGAAAGCATCACGGAAGCCGGGTGTCGGAGAGAACGGACCGTTGGCTGTTTCTTAGATGTTGAGAAAGCCTTCGACAGCGTATGGCATGATGGCCTTTTATTCAAACTTAGGGAAGTCCAGCTCCCGGACTGCTACCTCCATCTGGTTGCTAGCTTTCTGACGGAGAGGACCTTCTGCGTGAGAGTTGGCGATTCTGTCTCTTCCGAGAGACGAATCACAGCCGGCGTCCCTCAAGGTAGTGTTCTAGGCCCCCTTCTGTTCTCGATCTACGTCAACGACGTGCCGAGACAGCCTGGAGTCCAGATGGCCCTCTTCGCTGACGACACGGCCGTATTTACGGCCGATCGTCATGAGGAAAGGGCCGTCCTACGACTGCAGCGCCAGCTCGACACGCTCGTGGACTGGACTGAGAATTGGAGAGTGCAACTCAACGCCACCAAGAGCGTAGCCGTCGAATTCTCCAAGCGACGGAAGAACCCCGTTAGGCAACTACGTATCGGCAGAACGTACTTGCGCTGGTCCAACGAGGTCAAGTACCTCGGCTTACACCTCGACCGTCGGCTCACTTGGCGTACCCACGCACAGACAGTTCTAAAGCGAGCATCCACTCGCCTGTGCGCACTGTTTCCACTCCTGATCAGCTCAGCCATGACCAGGAAATTGGGTAGGATGATCGTCGGCGCGTATCTGCTGCCGGTCATTACCTACGCCTGCCCGGTCTGGGGTTACCTCGCCGCAATGCATAAAAAGAAGTTGCAGAGCGTCCTCGACAGGGGGCTTCGGCTAGCGGCCAAAGTCCCCCGTCGCTTCTCATCTCGCCTTCTAAGGAGAGGACTTGGCGTCCGCTCCTTAGACGACACTTTCAGGCGGCTTGCACGCAAATTTTATGCACGTGCGGCGAGGTTCCCAGGCAATCCTCTAGTGACTGGGCTGGGAAGGTACCGTATACGCCCAGGTGATTCGTGGAAACGCCCTCGGTGCATACTGCGCTAGCGTAGGCTAGCACAACAGCCGAGAATCGGCCTGCTATAGAGCACGCGCCCTACTTGGGCAGGGCCACGAGGCAGGAGCTCCAGAAGGTAGCTCGGAACTCAGTTCCCGTGCGGTTCGTCTCTGCGACGCACAACCGCAAAGCCCAGAGCGAAAAAAAAAAATGTTGCGCACTCTTCATCGCCACGCCATCGGACGCACTTCATCTCCTCACCTCTCTCGGACGACATCGCCGCGGAGTCAGCCGGAAGGAACGGCCGAAGAATAGAACCGGCGTTCTTGCGTCTTCGCCCTCCAGTTCCGCGCCAGCGATGGATTTCGCTGGGCCGGCACCCGACTCTACAACCGGTGCCGAAAGAAGAGGAGGACTGTAGTACGCCACGAACAGCAGGCGCAGCCGCCGAACATCTTAGCGCGGCACGACCAACATCCGCATTCTCGCCACAAGGTCCTTTTTAGGGCCACCAAAAACACTAGAGTGTACGATTGGCGCCATTTGTCATGCGGCAAGCCTTTTGTCCGGTGAAAATATGTATAAAATGCTTCTACCTAACGCACATAATTATGGTCGCCATACTTCAGGGTATTCCTCGACATGTTTTCTTTTTCATGTGAGAGGGAAACGCCCGGAGAAAATTTTTATCAAAGTCCCCGATTTTACCAATTCTTATAAGAAAAACAGTAAAACTCAATTGGATAAGCATCACAATGAGGCTAGGCATCAACTACTTAGCCTACACTTAGTTAACGGATATTTATCCGTTCACTATGTTTGGTGTTTTTTTGCATTTAAAATAAAGTAGTCTAGCGTCAGTTTGATTGGGCTTATTTCTTCCACATCTCCCAACTGGCAAATACTTCTAAATTAATAATTCGTACTATAACTTCACCTTCGACTAATGTATCTATTTTATAGTTATTCTTTATCCCCCCTATTATCCCCCTGTTACAAGGACCAAAAACTTTTCTTTATGTTTTCCGTTCAGACACTTTCAGAGTAGAGATATCTGTGAGACTGCAATCTTCCGATACGTATGTTACTACTGGCTTGATCAGAGTACTATATTCTAAATCACTAAATAGAATAAATTGGAAATCTTGACACAATGGACACATACAAAAAGTATTTATTTAAAAAGGGAAAAGGAGAGTAGTTGTGTATTTTTTATTTCTTCAGTAATTTTTTAGAGTAATGTTTACCTCTCTTACTTATAACTGTTTTCTGTTTAATTACAACATCGTTTCCGTACGAATTATAGCATTTATAGCAAGTAACAGTAGCGAATTGTCTAGGTATACATTTTAAATTATTAATAAACTTTTAGTGTATTTTGTAAACTATTTTTTTATTTTAACCAGAAAATCATTTAAAAAGTAATATTTCATTTTTTCAACATCATAGTAATTTTATTATGACGAACATGCAAATAACGTGTCAAGTGTGTTGGGTATGTTTGTTGTGTTACAGATTTCATGTTCAGCAACGTCCTAGTTTCGAACCTGATTGTCCTACTAGTTCGTGTAACAGATAGCAAACCTAACTTAATTCACATCGCATAGGTGACTATTTGACAGGGACATGCACCCGAGCTGAAAGTCATTATTATCTTATCTCTATTCTCTTATCTGAATTTATTTTATTCACTTTAACATACCCGTATTATAGATATGGCCCTACAAATATAGTAAACGTCTTTCACACCAACGATATAGTCAGTCCGTAAATTGCAGAAGACACACACACACACACACACACACACACACACACACACACACACACACACACACACACACACACACACACACACACACACACACACACACATAGAACTAACTTTTTAATTGCCATGTCTGTTAAAATTGAAATTGTTTTTCTCCAATGATATTCCAGTAAAAAGTCTTTCGCTTCTATGAAGACTTGTGACCATCAGTTTATAATGTCGCTTTCGAATGTTTTACTTTTTTTTAATCTCTTATTCACAGTGTTGTACTGTATTGTACTGTGTAGTGTTACATTGTAATTAGTAATTCCTTTAATTATGTTACACATCGTTTCCAACTGCGTGTTACAAATCTTTTTACGACAGCTTTAACCGTGAAAACCATTATTGAAAAAAATTAATTTAATGTTATTACTGTAACAACATTAATATCCGGACTATTGGGATTACACAGCCAAGTATGCATTAAAATGCGAGTCGATTACTGTACTTAGATTATTGTAGCAAGACGTTTCGGTCACACCCCCGGACGCTATTTTTAGTAGGAAGAAAGATAACGTCCGGAAAATGACAAGCGAAAGCATTCCGCCGTTAAGTATTAAGCAACGCATTTAAATTAAATGTTACATTTTTCTTCAAGATAGAACAAGAAAGTTATTGTTTATACTCCTAAATATGTGTGTGCGCGCGCGTGTGTGATGTCACCACTATTTCACGATAATTATGTATAACAGGAACACTGGTATTCCTGGTTACCTCGAAAAATACACTGTACACATAAAAAATATTAACAGATACAGTAGTTTTAAATAATTACTACATAGTCCATTTGTTACTTTCTGCATTTCCACACTTTGAGAGGTACCTGTCTCGTTTCGATAGGTGTACTCTTACAGAGCCATTGCTGCGCCATCTGTCAGCAAAATCTGTAAACACATTGAAGCAAGTGAGCTTCATGAGAATTTCAATTAACATATTTACAGTTCACATTTTTGAAAATTCGTAAGGAATTATTTATTTATTACGAACATAATTATTACTGATTTTTAATAATAATATTTGATGAATAAAATAAGTAAATTTTAAATAAACTTATTACTTTTGGAAATAAGTTTTTCTAAATTGTTTTTCTGCGTGGGTCTAATCTTTGGATATATAGTATAAGACAGTCGGCAAAAATATTTATTGCCAGATTTGAATAGTCTCAGTGTTTACATACTCGGCGGCGTATACGTTAATGATATATTGGCTATACATGACAAACGCATTATAATTTACTTTGTAAGTAGTGGAAAAACAAGAAAACTTCATTAAAATATTTATAATATTAAAACTCCGTTAAAATATTCAGTTTAATATGTTTATTTACACTTGTAATTAATACCAGACCTTTAGTAATTAGTAAACAAACTACGAAGTAATACAAAATACTACACACACGCGCGAACAATTTTATTGTACTATAATGATTACATGTAGTCTACTTATTTATTGTATTTTAGTTTCTAATGTATATTTCAGTGTATGTTTTGAATGTTCAGCAACAAAGTTAACATTTTTTACATAAAAACGTAAATTTAAAAAAATATATAAAAGTTTGTAAAATAAACAGATATTAGTTCTGGCGATTTTGAACAAGTTTCAATGAGATTTACATTAGGGCTCAAAATAAATACTTGCATGGAAATTTTTATGTTACAATAAAGTTTTAAGTTACTTGTACATATTTCGTGTGTGTGAAAGAAAAATTTCAGTTTCCCCCCCCCACACACACACATATTACCCTCTCCTTCTACTGTACGCGTTTGTGTACACACATATCTCCTGTGGTTTCTCTGCACAGCAAATCTTGTGCAATATACTTATCAGAGTACTTAATCAGATCATCATCATCAATCTTTAGCTTCACGTCCGTCAATCTCCAATTTTTTAACGTTTGTGAGCTACTGCTGAGATGCCAACCGACTGAATTATCCGCAATACACACATTCTACAAATATTCAGATTTGTTGGGACTGAAACAGTTTTCAAATGTATCTTTTTTTCCTTTGCTAATACAAAAAAAAAGCATTTCCCATCTGACGATGAGCTGTGAAGCGTGAAAGTGCTAATCGGAATAATTTTTATATAAGTTAGTTGTGTGCAACAGTGATAATTGTGCTTTTGAAAAAAAAAATTTAGATACTTTAACTCTGGCTAACACTAACTTTATTTTATTATTAATTTACAAATATGTATTTCGAAACCTTTTATTTCTGCAAATATTTGTAAGCCTTATTTTAACACACGTAACTGGCGGAATAGACCAACGGAATTTGGCTGAAAATTGGAATAGCTCTGGGACGATTTATCTCATGACCCTGCTCGTATTTAAGCCACTACTCTGATATATTACGAGTAGGTCACAACTAGCAACTGGTAATCGTTGTTATTCGGTATTTAACAGATACTGCCCTAAGAATTTAGAAGCCTAAAAACAAAGTGTTCGGTGAGACAAGAAGGATTTTCGGGTGGACGTAACAAGACAGATAAGTGTGTTATATATACCTCTCAGCTGACGGACAGAGGTTGTTTGGAAGTCAATAGATCCATTCCCATCTACGATTTAAACTCCTCGTCACATGACTATTTTTCTTTTCCCCACGCTAATGCTTTGAATGAAAGATGGATAAAAATTGTTATTGGCGTCATTGAAGCTGTGTTCTAGTTGTATGTTGTTTTCTAAAAACTCGACATATCAACAATAATTTTTTTATAACTTTCTGTAGCATAAATCATGCATAAATTCTGAAATATTAACATTCCCAAGAACGGATATTCCAAGTTAGTAAGGAGGGCAAGGAAAGGAGGACGAGAGAGAGAGAGAGAGAGAGAGAGAGAGAGAGAGAGAGAGAGAGAGAGAGAGAGAGAGAGAGAGATTGAAACAGTCAGATGGAATTAGAGGTAGGGAGACAGAGGGAACTTATTCAGCGTAAGAACAAATGCTGATAGCATTCCACTGTGATTTAAGAATACATTTTAAATTACACATCGTATTTTGCATAACGTTATTTCTATAATAAATATAGTCAAAAATATTGTTTCCTTTGTTGTTCTGTAGCTGATATAGAAATATTATTTTCAGCTATATTTTATTAACTCACATTAGTTAGTCGTATCTCTGCTTATCAGATAATGAGTAAATACATAACAGATAAGGCTGGCGCACATTAGTGTGGTACAGGGATTAGTGAGTGACTGTGTGTCTTTTTGCTCAAAACGAGATGAAATC
Organism: Magicicada septendecula; assembly: GCA_034769895.1. NCBI lineage: Eukaryota > Metazoa > Arthropoda > Insecta > Hemiptera > Cicadidae > Magicicada > Magicicada septendecula. The sequence continues at coordinate 284,363,463 of CM068370.1, read as the reverse complement.
ATTTTTATTCGTCCAGATCGGATTAACATTCTTCTGCTTTGGTGAAGTAACATTGTTTAATTTTGATTAATGTAGCATTTAAAACATACATTGATTTTAAATTAAGTATCACATTCTTGCTGCTGGATAAACACACACAAACACATACATGCAGTTAAACATGAAATCTTATCTGTTATGAATCTGTGACAAAAAAAAGAATTCATTGTATTGTAAAAAACATGTTACTCTATAAGTGCAGTAGCATTAAAACCACTTAAATGTCATATAAAATTAAATATTCTTATTTATGTTTCTTCACAATTTAAAACTCTTGTTAGTCTGACGTATTGATGCTTCTCTCTCAAAACCGTGACAATGGTTTTTTATCCCATGTCCATGCGATGGGCCAAAACGATCCATAGTATATTGTTTTATAAAAACCATCCATTTTTATAAATTGGTAAGCCATCGCCAAAAAGCAAAACCATTAATAACAGTAAGAGACAAACCTTAATCCCATTTAACTTCTCGATTTATTCCAGTTGTTTTCTTGTCAAAGTTCTATACGCTTACAGTAACTGTTGTGTCTACGTACAACCGGATGGTTCATTCTACATGACGAAGGGGGTACCCTCATTGAGGACAATACTTCCAACTCGACAGGAAGTCTTCGTGAAATCAGTAAAAGCCTTATGTTTTCTACAGCGGACACTTATTTATTTTCAGTTACACGTGTCTTCAAAATTTACGTTCGTACAAATTTTTTTTTTTAATGTACTCTGGACTTGCAGTTTATTTTATCTATGAAATGAAGTTTGGTCTCAGTTTTTATTTATCACGTGCAGTTTTTCACAGTCTGGAATACCATTTTTAAACTGAACTATGTACCACAGAGCAGTTACATGGAAAAATATATTAAATGAATTAAGTTCATTCAGTCATTAAGACGTTTTTAGATAAGTTTTTTAAAAATACTATTATGTTAAGTCTAAAAACAATTTATCTCAGTTGAAGTTTTCACAGCTCCTTTTCTTTTGGCTTTTAAAGCTAGCTCTGCAGACATCTCTAGTTTTGCTTTCACTTTCTTGTAGAAAACACTACAAACTCTTTTATCTACTTTTATACAAGTAGCCTGATGTCCTGGCTAATAAATACATTATTTTATTTTAATCTGTATCCTGTATTTGGTTAATTTTGAACCACTCACTAGGCCACTGAATAAACAACTTGAAGGCTTGACTTTCTTGATAGCATTAAAATTTTTGATTCTTATTTTGATCTGCAATATTTAAATCAGAATGGTCCCATGAATCTTCTAATCTTGTTTCTAGAGAATTAAGAATTGGAGTCAGTGCACAGGAGAACAGAATAAAGAGCTGGAAGATTTGGATCCAAAATAGGCTTTTATTCTTTCTGTTCTTTGAGTATAGTCTTTCAAGTCACAAGAGCAAAAGCAATCATTATAAAGTCTTCTGTTCCTTTCAATCACAAGAACATAAAAGTTAACACACTGCGTCCATTGTTTATCTTCATCTCCCACCTTCAGCTCAAAGTACGTACAGTACACTTTCTATAAAATCTGTAATATTAATTTTGTTGTTGTTTTATATAAAGAACTACAATATAATATAAGTTATCTTGATGATTGACATAACCGCGGCTAAATCGTTTTAGCAACAAATAAAAATTCAATGCCGAAGTTGAAGTCTGACCGTGACAAAATTTCTACCGACATTCTCCTAGACTGTGTCTATTGATAAATTTATTAAAGTTCAAAGTGTGTGTGTCCATAGCGAGTGTTACTGGATTACTCATTTATTAGTGGTAGTAATAATTGTGGTATTAGGCCTAAAATTAACAAATTCTAATATTTTGGAAAAGCAGTAGGTCTAATAATATAAAAATAACAGAGGAGAATTCATAAATCATAATACAGGAGAAGATCTTAAATGATAACAGATATCATATTAGCCAATTTATTATTTATTATCAAATCCTTGATGCACTATGCGAAATATAACAAGAAAATAAGTTTAAAGCCTATTTAGCTTACCTGAAAAATTTGCATTTTCTTAAAAAACTGTAATGATGTAAAATTTATAGTTCCATTACTAATTCAATGATTAGAAATGTATAAACAAACGCTAAGATGTTAAAACAATGGTTTTATCCAGACTTGAGTTATCTGGTGAAAACTTTAAATTTTCACGTAGGATCTATCCTTCTGTAATGCTTACAGTTCCTCTTCCAATAAACCCTAATTTATAATTTGAGTTAGGCTGTTAACAGATTTCAGACTAGCTTAAACTTCTACTCTCTAGTTACGCAAATGGAATGGAAGAATAAATTTTCAGCTCTTATTGCCTTCAACATTACCACAATATGCTGAATAGGAAGTAGGTGCAATTGCAGACTTACATTTTGAGTATTGTGACCTAGACATTGCCCCTCATCTCGTTTAACTATTTGGGAATTGCCAGTCAAGCAGATGCTTTTTGACTGGCTAGCTAAATGTAAGAACTCAGTTCTTAATATCACTTCCTCCTCTCTCTCTCTCTCTCTCTCTCTCTCTCTCTCCTGTGGCGCTACAGCCCAAATCGGGCCCTGGCCTCCACCACTCTCCGCCTCCAATCCACTCTATCCACTGCAACCCTCCTCCAGTTTCTTATCCCCATGTCTCTCGCGTCCTCTGCAATTCCATCTTCCCATCTCTTCCTCGGTCTACCTCTAGGTTTCGTTCCCTCCCATGTACCCAGCAAAGCCCTCTTAGGGTTCCTGCCATCCTCCATTCTCATAACATGTCCGGCCCAACGCAATCTTTGAATTCTTATAAATTTTGAGACTGGTATCTCTTTATATATTTGATACAGTTCGAAGTTGTATCTCAGTCTCCATGAGCCATTTTCTTGTATTGGGCCTATAATGCGTCTGAGGATTTTCCTTTCAAAGGTGTCTCTACTATGTCGACTGTTTTCTGTGTGATTGTCCATGCCTCACACCCGTAGCATAACACCGGTCTGATGACAGTTCTATATATTTTCATTTTTGTTTCCCTGTGCACATCCCCAGACCTAAATGATGCCAGCAATGCGAAGTACGCCTTGTTAGCGATGGTGGTCCGTCTTTGGATCTCCGGCTCCTCTGATCCAGTCTTTGCTAGATTCACTCCGAGATAAGTGAAATTGTCCACCACTTCAATTGTGTCCTCCTCTATATTGATGTTGTTATGAACCTGGTCCCTTCTTGTTTGGATAAGCATTTTTGTTTTATCCGTATTTATGGCTAGCCCAACTTCCTTGGCTTTGTTTTGAAGCTCTATAAATATTTCTTTAGCTGCCGTGATCCGTCTTGACATGATGTTAATGTCATCTACATATGCGGCTATATGTACAGTTTTATTTGTTAACAGATTGGAACTATTTATTGATAAGCCTCTAATTACATATTCCAATGCAATATTAAATAGTGTTTGGGGCTAACCCATCACTTCCATTAAAGTAAATTTCACTTGTTGAGTTTATATCCTCATTAAATGTCGTTTCTCATTTATATGTGTTCATTCATTTATATCACCAGAATATTCATTAAAATGAATAAGAAGACTTTCGACTGATTTTGTTTAAGAGTCTAATTAGCACAATCATTAAATTGAAGAGTGTGTTAATATTTTATAAATACTAGCTCTTGTTTTGATCATCTATGTCTCTCTCAGTCCTACTACTCTAAGTAGAGTATGATGATGTCATACGATGGGGCTGAATTTCTTCAGGCCTTTTGATGTTGTGCTGCCTGCATGGCTTCGTCCATTCGATTTCCGGTAAATTATTTTACCAGATCTCACCTAGCGATTCGGACATCTCCCTTGTGAATGTTTATCATCGATCTTCCCTTGCATAATTAATTTCTCTAAACTCCAATGGACATGTGTCCATAATACCGATTGTACGAATGGTCTATTTTCCTCGATAAAGGCGTAGAGGCCTTTAGCTTATGTAAAATAGGTTTTTTAGTCGATGCTAATACAGAATGTCTATAAAATGTTTAGCGTCCGTCGATATATCTACATTTTAATATATCAATTTTATATTTTGCAAAGTCATGCTTATGGTACAGGCTTCGAAGGCGTAAGTGGCTTTCGGAAACTTAGGTGTCCTTATTAACTTTAATTTGGACATAGTTGTTGTGGTCTCCAAGTTGTATGTACAATTAAATTTTAAAAATTACCTTTTGTGACCAGGTTCCCTTTCTTTATACTTTGTACACAACGCGTCTCGATACTTATAGTCCCATCATCAGGTGATAAAATATGTTCACTCACGTGGAGTACGTCAATTAATAAAAGTCACACACATCCCGTTATTTAAGCGACTCCCAACCCGCGTTATCTCACAATGCTCATCGCTACGGATCTCGCGAGTGACTAACAATTCCACATCATACTGTGCACGCACTTATGTATCATATTGTTCTAGCACGCGTATAGCTGTATCATACAGCTCGTTGGATTTGAAAAAAAGTTTTTAATGCGCAAGCTGATCATCCTGAGTTTAGAAGGCTCTGTAAATTTCAAATTCTTCCAGTGCGTCTATGAGTTTGCTCTTTTTGCAGAAATGGAGTGGTTTGAAACTGCTTTGAAAACTGGAATATGATCATATGTTCCCATAATTTCAAATACGAACCATGTTTATGTCTTTTCACAAAATCAAAACCTTTGGTAAAATCTGTGAAGCACAAGCAGGTTTTAACATTAAATTTGAATAATTTTTCAATGATTTGGAAAACGTTCAGAATACGCGAGTTTCCCCATCAGCTATGAACCTAGTTTGTTCCTGAGATATTTCGGGAAACAGAAAAGATTTCAACCCGTTGCTCTCCATTTGAAATATTACACTGATGATGTGGCTATTGTAGTTACAACAAGACTGCAACATGTCGTGCAGGTAACGGAACGATCATTTTGTTTCAAAAGAAGCTTAAAACAAAAGTCTTTTCGGGACGGTAATGTCGCCGACAAGGTCGAGAGATTTTACACCACTAGGTTTTGTTTTGGGGAGATATGAAAGCAGAAAGCTTTACGGTAGCAATCTACAAATTAATCGCGAGATTAAAGATGTTATGCAAGGCATAACTAGAGAGATTGAACTACTGTTTTCTTGATTCATCAGCCTTACGACTGATTTGTGTGTTGGGTTCTATAAATTCTGCCACAGGGATATGGGACGTAGAGTTTAACGCCGCATCCAAACGCAATAGTTAGGAAGGACTTATAATAGGCAGGATATGTTTTCCTGGTTTGCTGTCGCCCTGCGAGGGGAACGGTTATATGTCTAAACCGACAGCGTAGCAGCTCTACACGCTAGCCACTATGTCAGGACTGTTATACTAAGATGACAATGAAAAAGCCAGTAAAGGGTTGCTAGTGTACAAATGGCTGTGAGGGCCAATTTCCCGATATTATTTTTTATACGCAATCGTAGTCGGTTGCGGTAGTAGTAGAAATAAATATTTTAAGAATTTTCTTAATTATGCGTGTTTTATTTGAAAACAGCTTCTGGTGGTTCTTATTGAACAAGCCAGTATTTTAAAATAGGGTTAACACTACAACATTTTTAATTTAGTGAGCAATTTAATATAAAATTAGTATAATTCTCAAAAGAGTTATTTTTTTTTAGTAAGGAGTTCAAGAATAGCCTATTGACATTATAAATTTTACAGTAGCGGAAACGTACAAAATTATTTTATCAATAATAATTTTGATGTCATGAATAGTTAGATGCGACTACACGGTGAAGAGGTACGACGATATGTATAACGGAGAGAGAGGCATTGAAGTCCAGCCCGGCAGAGCTCCGTACCAGGTACTTGGAATCACTGTTATAATTGTCGTTACAGAGTACAACAAAATACTGTTTTATCATATACTTTCTTAGAATGAAATAGATTGTACACATGTATACACATTTGTACACATGGCTTCAAAACTTTAAAACCGAATAATTTTAAGACCAAATAACGTTTAAAACGATTAGTGGTTAAATGTAAAAAAAAAACTTTTCAAGTTTACAATACTGTGTAAAAATAGATTCTTTTGTTTATGAATATGTCGTTTAGCATGCCATTTAGATAATATGATGAAAACTACTGTAAAGCATGCACAATGTTTATATTAGGTAATGCAACAAATGGAGTATTTTGCTAAATTGTTTACATAGTTCAAGATCCTTTTTATTTTCTGTAGTACCCGAAACAGAAAAGGAATTACTAGCATCGAAATATTATTGACCAATATATTGATATTAGAATGTATATATATATATATATATACATATATATATTGCGACAGTACAAATAAGTGATGTACTGAGCATGAAATATAAAAATTTAAATTTACTTAATAAACTGTAAATAATTAATAATATATTAGAAATAAGCATGTTATGGATTTCAAGCTTGACTCAGAGAAAAATATGAACAGGTGTTTCGACCTGAATCAACGGGCACACACACACAAATGTAACTGAAAGTGTGTACACCAGTATTTTGCTAGTGTGTGTGAACGCAGGTCTCTGCAGGCAAGTTTGCCACCCCAGTATGAATAATTGCACAATGACTGTTTTTCCGTAATTATTCATAAACTAGAATTAAGAATTAAAATCCAAAAGCACCATAAAATGTAAATAAATTTAATAAATACTGTGTGCGAAAACCACGCGAAAGTGACACGCCGTACAAGTGCAATAGTGAAATAACTGTGTACAAATCAAAAGGGTTAAGTTGCAATGTCCAAAATTACAATGAACATGTGTTGTAAAATTAGTTATAAGATAAGTATAAAAAAATACTTACAGGACTCTGCAATTCGCAGAAATATAAAAAATAGTGAATTTGACAAAGAGTGGGGGAACTGACGCCAAAGACAGTTTCTAACATGTCGATTTTGTATCACTGAAGGTTGTCGACCAAGACATGGGTATAAATAGGACACGCAAGCTTCAGTGGTTCTTTTTCTTGAATCATCCACGATGCAGCGGGAGCTTATGCCCGTCAGCACGGCATATTTATTAATATTTTTTATAAACAGTTTAAATTCCCAGTTATGTACAAATACGTAACCAAGCTATAAGACAAACATTGTAATTAATAACAGCATTACTGAAGAAGTTCCATAGCGATACGACGCTGGACAAGAGAAGAAGTTCTATAGCGATAGGAGGCTGGACTAGAGAAGAAGTTCCATAGCGATACGACGCTGGACAAGAGAAGCAGTTCCATAGCGATACGACGCTGGACAAGAGGAGAGGACGAGAGAGTGAGAGACAGCCGACGCTGGACAAGAGGAGAAGAGAGACAGCCGACGCTGGAGGCGAGATGAAGAGGAGAAGAGAGACAGCCGACGCTGGAGGCGAGATTCGTTCCACACCGATGGAACAAAAATGATCGAGTATGATTGACTACAATAAGGTGATAGACAACTTATTCATATCTTAATCATACACAGTATACAAAGAGAGTTAAAGACATTAATATTTTATTTAAAAATAAGAGTAATATTTCTTGTATAGTAGAGTTAAAAATCATAGATGTTTTAGAAATACGATTAACGTAACAAGAGCTCAAATTAATATGATATAAAATGATTACAAAGAATATAAATAAAAACAATTAGTATTTGAGAAAACAGTACTGAGAAGTAATAACTGTTAATCTTTTGAGTACGTACCATATATAGAAAAAAGATTTAAAAATTGATTTTGAAACATATTAATAGACTGAGTAGTCTAAAAATGAGATTTTTCTTTTATATACTATTTAGTAGCATAGAATGTTTAGTTAGTAAGGATGTATATATCTTAAGCCTTACGGCATTATAACAAATAATAACTAATGTTTTTTAAATCGAAGTCAGTGCCATGTGCACATATTTTTTTTTATAGTATCAAATAAATTTTAATTACTGTTTCAAGTTCCGTAGAGTTCTTATTGCAGATACACCTGACCCCCTACTTAAATGTTATATGTTTAAAGAATTTGTCAATCTTGAACGTGAGACCGTTCACACCTATTTATATATATGTAACGTTGTTTAAATTTGGTGCTCCAAGATCGAGGGACTCCACAAATTTAAATTGAATTAAATTTGCCAAATTGTCACGTTGTAATATATATATATATATATATATATATATATATTGCGACGATACAAATAAATATTTTCGCATAGGATAGTTATGTGTGTATAAATTATGCACAAGTATGTATTGGAGGTGTACAAAAATTATTTATTTATCACACAAGTAAATAATTGTTTATATGACATATTTAAATTAACAAAATGTCATGTATAGTATTTTATAAGTTATCAAAGAGTTTATATAATTCAGTTTTGGTAAGTTTTACTTGAACGTAGAATTCCTTTACACTAGGCGTGACGTAACTTTCTCCACCGCTGCTAAGCTCCTCTCTCTGCAATGACCGCCGCTCTCCGCTCTCACACTCTCTCTCTCTCCGCTCTGGGGTTCGACGAAAAGCTGATTTCACACACAAATTGTCACTTTCCGAGTCGTTAGTTTTATCGCTCGCAATTGGTTATTATTAATTATTGATCGTTATTAATTATTGATACTCAGGGTGATATTCTTTAAAAGCGGTGTATATTACTTACACCTTCCGGCTATTCTTAAAGTATTCCGCGTTAATAAAGATTTACCACGGTAGATAAATCTCCCTAAGCGGAAAATCTTTCACTAACACGTAATAGCACTTAATATATTATAATTGATAGTTCACCCGCTTGGTTCTAGTCGTCAAACTCGAAAAGAGTTCCAAGACTTAGATGCTCTAGATTAAACCAGTTTGAACTAGAAAAACTCTTGACGAAGAACACACATTCACTATACAACGGCTTCCGATAAACTGCCTCGAAGTACACAAGACAACCGACGGATCTGACTGAAACTAGGGGCTTCTGATTGGTCAATCAACTGTCAACGTGGTAGACTGGACAAAAGATAGACGCGTTGCGGCGAATCTTTGTATAATTCTGCGAGTGCCTGCTCAGTTTTACCTAGAAATATTATTACTCTTCAATTGATAATCGTGAAAAGTTGAGTTTTAAATTAATAAAAAACCACATTTAGAAAATAGCTGAGAACAACAGAGTATATAGAAAATGTAGCTATTTTCAGAAATACTTCACTGTCCAAGTCTCATGCCGATAGGATAACTAACGCGGAAGATACAACAACGAAGGTTCACCACACGCGAACGCGCGCACATATTCACAAACAAAGTACATGACATTATAGAGCAAAAATTTACAAAGAATTGGGTGTAACACAAGCCTTTATCCACCACTAAATACAAAACTTATAGCTATTTGACAAAAATTGCATAAATCAATCTAAAACATGCTAATGTCCGTCATCCATGCTCTGATATTCTTATTCATAGATCATCATCCTGTGTTTTGTTGCAATATATTGTAACAGTACAACCATTTACGGTACTGTGCATTGCCAAAATAATTTAAATAAATAATAAACATAAATAAATATGGATTAATAAACATGATTCAGATTGCAAGCTGGATCGTAGTTAAAAAGGGAACGCAGAATTCCTGCAGGGACACGCATATCTGGCCCACCTGTCGCTAGCGTTGTGTACACGTGTATTTTGTTTGTGTGTGTGAAGCCTGTCCGTTCCTGAACTGTAACCAACCGTTTTCAAGCATTGATAGATTTTATGTTTTATTTTAATTATAAGAAAAATATGTACGATATGGTAAAACAAAAGACTCCAGAGGGTGTAGAAAATAAAGGTGAACAAAGGGTTAAAAGACAGTGACAAAGTGACAGAAAGTGCAACTACTATAAGTAAAAAGTGAATAGCTCTTTTTGTAATTACAATAAAGAAGTGTTATTTACGTATAGTAAACATATAAAAATTAGCGATCGATTGAGCATCGAGTAGTGTGAAACAGACTTCGTAATTCGCGAAGATAGGCGAAATTCGTGAATTGAACCAGAGTGGGGGTAAAGACGCTTCGACAAACTCTGACAAGATAAAAATTGTTCAGACCTGAGCTTTTGCACGACCTGGCTATAAATACCAGGTCGCGCTAATAAAGTTTCTTCTTCTCTATTCAACCGTTGCCACAGGAGGCTATGTCAATGAGAGACGCTATTTTAAATCTACAGTGAGAGTCACAGGACGAACTGGAAGTCCAACTAGAGCAGCAGAGCACATACGAGGAGGTCTATGGATACACCTGCAGCATATGATATGAGGCAAGACCACTATTCACTATTCACTATTCACTATTCACTATTAAACAGCACGTGCAGTGGAATCCTGGAAGAGGACCCGAGGACGGAGGGCACGGAGGACACAGACTGAGGACCAAAGGAGGACATATGGATGATTAACCACGTCAAACGAGGTGATGAAAAACCATAGTAAAATACAGACATTTGAATGACACTAATTAAAGTTAGAATGAAAGACATTAAAACAGTTGATTAAAATAACTAAATTGTACATAAATGTAAAGGCAGAGTGTAATTTAGAATAATATCTCTTGTATAAAATTTAGTAATTGAGAGTAACGTAAATGATATAAGAGAAATATTTGATTTTAAGTTAAAGTAGTTAATAAAGTCTTTGTTGATAAAGGAGAATGCATATGCAGTAGAAAGTTTTAAAGCCAGTTAATATTAAAGGAATTGAAATATAAGTAAATTCATTATTGAAGTAAATTAATCAGCAATTGCAAAATATGAACACACAATGAGTAAGCCGAGAGCAAAAATAATTAATTAGTTAAGAGTAGATAATAAGATTTATGTATAACCTGTTGTATGTAATTTGTTAGCTATAAGTCGTGTACGAAAGATTCGGACAAACGATTTAATAATGAGTATTATTTCAATATACGAAATGAAAGAATTTTGTTTAATAAAAAAATAAATAATGCAAAAATTTTAAAACTTATATAACGCATCACCTTCTTATTAAGATTACACCCATGAAATCAAATTTGTGTTGTTATGTTATATAATTTAGCGCTCCAAAAGTGCGGAGCTACCCAAATTAAATTACATTGAATTTGTGTTGTTATAATATATATATATATATTATAACGGAACCAAATATTAACTATTTGGGGTTATATGTTTACCGCATGCTGAAACCATATTTAAATAAAAATTAACAGTTAAAACTCCATTTGAATGTAGAGCATTGAAAATAATGCTGTGTAAAGCAACGCACACGTGGTCGTTATGTAAGCAGTTCGCTGTACAAGGAAGCGACCACACCCAAACTGTTAATTATTAATATCTCGGAAACTAATAAATAAAGGCGAAATCCAACATAGCCAAAATGTTTGCCGAGATATTAATAATGACGTGTGCAAATTTGATGCAATATAATTAACAAATGTAAGAGTTAATTAAAATAATTAAATAACTTCTGTTAAAATAGAGTTACAGTAAAGAGATTTTAGTATATTTTAAAGATAATAATTTGTGACAGATTGTATATTTTAGATTTCACACAACTTGATTTGCAACCAAGTTATTGCAAAATTAAATAAGTACAGGATATCCTTAGCGACAAACTGGTTCCGCCGGATAATTAATTATTAGATAATAATTCTATTCTCCGTCTGTGGGAACCAGACTTCATTCTCACGGACTAAGGGAATTCTAAATTTTATGTGATAGGGAGAGTGTTTCGACCAATGAAATCATTTCATGCAGCCCCGGCCAGTGCGATGTTTTCTGGTGGAAAAATTCACTCTTCTGTCAGTACTCACGAAGTTAAGACGTAGTCCTTCGATCGTCTAGTAGCCAAAGCGGTGAAGATCAACAAGAAGACTCTACGTGGTCAACACACACGCGATTACGAACACACTAACTACAGATCATCTGTATAGCTCGTAATTGCTACGTAAAGGCGAGATACTCTTCAAGACATCAACCAAGATTATTGTGTACTACCAGATAGTCATAAGCACGCAAGAGATCCACCCGACTTCAAGACCAGACTTCAAGAATACAGCAGAGAGGCCGTCTAAATCATTGGTTAACAGCTGACGAGCAGAGCGACCGCCGAACGAAGCACATACACACACACACTGACGTGCAACGTGCAAATCGACGGAGAACAGGAAGCAGTTCCAGCAGACAACAGCAGACGTTAAAATATTCACAAACAGCAGGGAAGCAGAGTGTTGCCGAATTTTGAACTCCACGACCGAATCCAGCAGTTCTAAGCAGATTACTTTCTCTAACCAAGGACTCGAATCGACGAGGGACAAATCGGAACGACATCCTCTTCAGTAACAGGAAAGCAAAATCTATTTATTTATTTTTCAGATCAAATTTTCTATTTTTCAATTAAAACATTGTAATTCAAATAATTCAGGTGCCAAACAAAAAGCAAAGACTCTAGTAATTAAAAAGTAAATTCGTTGTGATAACCTGTATAGCAGTTTAAGGTTTTAGAAGTTATAGTTAAGAAATAGAAGTAGTATAAAAAGCGCTATACCAATCTTAACTGACAATCTAATCTTAGATCATACTGCAGTAGATCAGAAGTAGAATCACTAGAAATGAAATAACGTGAACTAGACTGTCACGTCTAATTTATTTTAACTAATTATTCAAATTAATTTTAGAGTTTTATAGGTTGTTTCATGAACACTTAGATTCAAATTAATTAAATAAATTTAATTAAATTCAAATCAATTAATAAAGTCAAATTTAAATTGCAATTAACTCGCAAAGAACGAGTTCAGTTTCTTTCAACTATTAGACAATCGAAAAACATCGATTCATTGTATAGACTATAAGAAAATTCATAACATTATAACCATTCTATTCTTGTGTGTTGTTGGTGTAATAAACAACGTTTTATTACCCCATATAACAGTGTTTTATTGTTGTACGATAAAGCCTACCAGTCTCACAAAACTCTCCCCCTTTAAAGTAACCCATTATGTGTGTTGTTGTAATAATTTGAGATTACTAGCTTGCGAACTTCAAATCCAAAATCCACACGCCCTAGTCGGAAGAATCTGCAAGATCAGACAGCAGGTGGGTACTCACACACAACATTACATTACAATAACGCATAGTAGTGTAGTTATAAATGGCTTGCCCGGAACGTGGGGCACGATTCAATTAAATTAATTAAATCACAACGAGATTGAAACGCCACATTAATAGTAGAGTTATAAATGGCGCTCCAATCTCGTGGGGCTCGAGAAACTTAATTAAATTCAATTTAAATTTAATTTTCACTTTAAAACAAACTTTGCTGTTTTAATTAGTAAAACAGCTGGCGTCCAACTAAATAATCCCCAAAGAGTTTTGTGACTGGTGTTTGTACAACAGTAAAGTTATTGTGTGTATTTGAAACTGTTCTGTGTATTTTAAATTGTGTATATTTGACATTGTTGTCTATTTGAAATGGAAACTGATAAAATGCTTAAACAGTTATTACAAGAAATGAAACAAAACGCAGCTAAAGCGGAACAAGCGAACGCGGATTTGAAACGCGATTTAACGGAAAATATAAACGCAAAATTTGAACAGAGTGCAGCCAAAGCTGAGCTCAGTATAGCAGAATTAAAATCTAATATCGAAGCGCAAAGAGTTAGTCTAACCGAAAAATTAGATCAAAGTAACGCTGACATAAACGCCGAGATTAAGCAAAGCAATAAACAAACCACCGAGAAAATAGACGAAAGCGTACACGAGTTAACCGCTAAAGTCGTTGAAATCGGTGAGAGTAATAAAGAGCTAACTGTGAAAGTCGCGGAAATCGCTGAAAGAGTAAATACGGTCGATACTAAAATCAATGAAAGGTTTAAGGTTTTTGAGACCACTATGCAAAAATCGTTTATTGAACAAGTAACACGTATGGAGGGCCGGTTCAAAGACCACATAACCCGCTGCGAGAAACAAACACTAGAGGTTTCCAAAAAGGTGGAATCCCTAGAGGTAAAAATTCACGCGGACGTGACCGAAACGCAACGACGAGTAGATAAATTAGACGCTTCAATTGTAGAGACGCGATCTAACATTGACTCTAATAAAGAGAGTGTTTTACAAACGTTAAGCGACGAGATTTTGAAAGTACGACAGGAGGTACGAAGGAGGTCTGCTCCAAATATTTTGGTACAAGGTCCTGTCGATGAGAAAAATCGCGTGTATTTTACGGGGGAAAATAACGAAAACCCCATTGAATTTTTATTAGCGTGTGAGAGTGAAATGGCTAGAGTAGGTTCCCGACTAGAAGATCAAGACAAAATACAGTGGGTGGTTAACGCGATGCGTGATTCGGCGCGTAAGTGGTATAACATTGTACGCGATAGAGTGTCCACATACGCGGAGTTCAAACAAAAATTTGAAAGCCGGTACTGGAACTCGCATACCCAACGACTTCTGCGCAGTGAACTGGAATATGGCCGTTTTGACAAGAAAATGAATATTACCGCCGAAAATTATATAATCCAGCAGGTCGAACGCGCGAAGCATTTAACCCCAGCATTTGCGGAGATTGACATAGTCACCAAGCTTGCCTACCATTTTAATCATAACATTAGAGTAGCTGTATTTACCCAGGGTATTCGCACGGTAGACGAACTCCTCATTCTAGTGTCCTAAAGTGAGACGGTTTTTGATTTTGGTGGGTGGCGTTATAATCCCGATTTTCGCCGAAATAATGAAGGGCAGAATACGCGACTACAGTACCATCAGCAAACGGATCAAAAACCGAGTACCAGTTCTACTTCACCCCAAACACCGTCAAAACAGCCAAATAAAACCTTTGAGTACAAGGGAAAACAAAATTTTGGTAGACCAAAAGGGCAGGGTAAGGGTAACGACGGGGCACAAATTAGAGCGATTCAAACGGTCGAATTAGCCAAAGCAGATACAACTGAAAAAGACAGCGACTCCCACGGCGATAAAAATTCGAACAATAAATCGAAAAATTACCAAGCTACAAAAAACGTGCCAAAATGCGCATCCAGCAAGGACGCGCTATAAATTCGGCAAAATTGTGTAAATATAAGCATGTTAATTATAAGGATTATATATTGTGTGAAATGTGTACTTTTAATTATGTAACTTGTGTGCCCGTTAATAATGTGTTCCCGCCGGATGTCAGGGATTCGTTGCTAGAATCCGGTCCCACGCGACAAAGGCCCGTGAGCGCGGCGTGTCCGGTGTTACACGCCTTTGTCAATAGCGTTCCCACGAGAATTCTGTTGGATACCGGTAGTGTTGTATCCGGCGTCAGTGAAAGGTTCCTGCGTACCAATAAAAAATATTTTCGTACGGCCCCATCACTCCCAATCAATCAATTTTATATACGAACCGCTACCGATACAAAAGAAAAAATTGACACTCAATACTATCTAACTATCATGCTAGACGAAGTGCAATTTGAAGTGTGTGTAGTGGCTATAAACAATTTAATATGTGATATGTTATTGGGGGTAGATGTATTGGAACAAATACGTGCGGAAATTAACACCAGTGAACACTTATTAAAATGCACCATAGACAATGTTCGTTACACTTTTAAATTGAACACACCGACACACACACAAAATCATGGTGACCCAATTAAAATCACACGGCCACCAAAACAAGTAATTCACTATAAAGAATGTGAAGAGGGGGAGACCACCTTAGATTCCCGAACTGAACGGAGATTGTCGTCGCTGCAAGAAGAATTCAGCGATATCTTCAGTGAAGAACATTCAATCTCGTCAGTGTATGAACACAGAATCCATCTCACAGAGCCAGAGAAGTTCATAAGGAGAATCTACCAGGTCCCTATAAAATACCAGGCCGAGGTCCAGCAGGAGATACAGCGGATGTTGGATGAAGATATTATTGAAAGATCTAATAGCAGCTTCCTCAACCCACTGCTGGTCGTCCGCAAGAAGACTGGAGAGATTCGACTCTGCCTGGATATGAGGAACTTAAACAGTCTCGTAGAGAAAGAGTTTGACTGCGCACCGACAGCGGAGGACCTCTTCATTAAATGTGAAGGAGCCAGGTACCTCACGAAGTTAGATTTAACAGCAAGCTTCTGGCAGGTCCCGCTGTGTGAGCAAGATCGTAAGTATACAGCATTCATATTTAATAACAAATGCTATCAACATAAGGTGGTACCTTTTGGCCTTAGCACGAGTCTCGCTGCGATTGTAAGATGCCTCGAGAGAGCTCTAGGACCTGAGGTAGACCCATACACGGTAATATTCGTGGATGACATCCTCGTGATATCCCGCACTTTGGAGGAACACTTCGAGCATCTTAGGAGCGTCTTCCAGAAGCTGAGGTTAGCCAACATCAAGCTCAAGCTACACAAGTGTGAGATTGTAAAGTCCCAAATGAAGTTCCTGGGACATATAATCTCAGCTACAGGTATCAGTACGGACCCAGAGAAGCTCAGGAGTATTATGGAATTCCCGGTGCCCAAGAACCTCAAAGCACTGCGAGCATTCCTTGGACTCACGGGATATTACAGGAAATTTACCAGCAAATACGCAGAATATACAGTCCCGTTGCTACAGCTGGTACGCAAAAATATAAAGTGGAAATGGGGTTCTGAACAGAACGATGCGTTTGAGAGGGTTAAAGGCCTGTTCCAATCTAATTTACAATTGTTCCATCCACAGCAGGGTAGGAAGTATGTAATGTACACTGACGCTAGCGAGTACGCTATCGGCGCCGTGTTGCATCAAGAAGACGAACAAGGTAGTCTTCATGTTGTAGCATACGCCAATAGGACGCTCAAAGGCGCTGAGTTGCACTATTGTACTTCCGAGAAAGAAATACTCGCCATAATAAACGCACTCAGAAAATTCAGACACTACCTATACGGTACCCATTTCGAGATCCACACTGATAATCAGGCGTTATCGTTTATATTAAAATGTCGATTAGCAAATTCCCGACTAACACGATGGGTGTTAGCTATTCAGGAGTACTCATTCACGATAAATATTGCAAAGGATCAGAGAATACCACCGCAGACACTCTAAGTAGATATCCGCCCGTAGAAAAGGAGGAAGTATATGAAGCAGCTGACGACGAGTTGAGAGTGTTAAACATGCAATACACTGTCGCGCCTGAAGCTACTAATATGCTACAGAACTTAGGACGCGAGCAGGACGATAACCTCGCACTCCTTGCTACAAAGCTAATGTTAGCAGCTCACCCAAATCCTCACTATCTTATACAAGACAATATATTGTATAAATTGTTACAGGGCGAATGGAAAGTGGTATTGTCTCCAGCGATGCTTGCGTGTATAACACAATCTTTACATATAAAAATGGCGCACGCATCTCCTGTAAAATGTGTCAAAATATTGCAGGAGGATTTTACAATAACCAACATGTACCGTAGGGTAAAGAAATTGCTAAAAACATGTTATCCATGCCAGACAGCGAAAGTACCAAACGTACACACTTACGTGCCCATGGCCAATGTGATAACGGAAGGTAAGGGACAGATGATCGCCATCGACTTTCTGGGACCATTACCCAAGGCTACCAGAAATCTAAAACACATGGTAGTTTGCGTCGATGTGTTTACTAAAAAAGTTAGCCTTTATGCGATCCCTAGGCCCACCACGAAGTCTGTTTTAAATATTATACTTAATAAGTATATCCCACAACATGGACCAATAAGGAACGTACTTAGTGACCAGGGAAAGCAGTTCCAAAACAAACACTGGGCAGCCACCCTGGAACGTAACGGTATCAAAGCAGTCCTAACCTCGATCCGACGACCACAGGGAAACCTTGCCGAAAGGGTGAATCGGGAAATCGGTAAAATGTTCCGTATCTATTGCTATAAGGAACAAAGTAAATGGCCCGAGTTCTTACCATTCTTCGAAAAGGCAATAAATGAGAGTTATCATGATACCACGGAATACACACCAGCAGAATTAGACTCTGGAACCACGCCAGAGAGGTTTTGGGATAATTATTTAAGTAAGCCAAAGACGTATAATCTACCTCTGCCGGTGCAATGTAAAAATCAACTTGTGAGGGAAAGAATAGTTGAAAAAGGGCGAAAAAGGGCAGACAAATTTAATACGACGCATAAACTAACGAACTTTATAGTAGGTGAAAAAGTACTGCTCAAGGCGAATCCTGTAGGCCGACGAGACATAAATGTGGCTGCAAAGTTCTTTCGTTTATATAATGGACCCTATCTGTTGGCTCAACAACTCGCACCTCACACGTTCATCGTTACGACTCTGGACCGAACGAAAACGATCGGTAAATTCCATGCGAGCTCTTTGAGAAAATACTTTGAGTAGCATGGCGTTCCAAAGCGCGTCGCGACGAAATAAAAAGATAAATAGTATATAGAGTTAATAATAATTGTATTATAATAATTAAAATTAAAATAAGTAATTTGTGTTTTATAATATTATTAATAATAATTATAGATAACTTGTGTACTAATAATAATGTTTTCCTAGCGCGATAAATAATAAGCGTATAGAGTGAGCGAGAACAGCGGCAGGAAACAGTTACGTCACGCGATAACGACTACCTGACCCACATATGAAACTAGGTCAAGCAATTAGCCGCGCGCCCAGCGATAACGTTTTAAATACTGTCAGCAAAATTCTTTGTACGCGTGGCATTGTATACAAATAAAGGCTACTACTCGTTTGAAAAACATTATACGCAATAAGTTGCAAATATAACATTTTAATACATGTATTTAGAGTTAAATTGTATATAATGCAATAACATTAACACTTGTGTACGTGTCTTCAGAATAAGTAATACAATGTATAGCTAGTAAGAATAATGATTACAGAATATGTGTGTAATGATTAAGAAAAAAAAAATAACTGTAATTATTACATTCATTTTTTTTTTTTAAGCGGGTGTGGGAATATATAACGGAACCAAATATTAACTATTTGGGGTTATATGATTACCGCATGCTGAAACCATATTTAAATAAAAATTAACAGTTAAAACTCCATTTGAATGTAGAGCATTGAAAATAATGCTGTGTAAAGCAACGCACACGTGGTCGTTATGTAAGCAGTTCGCTGTACAAGGAAGCGACCACACCCAAACTGTTAATTATTAATATCTCGGAAACTAATAAATAAAGGCGAAATCCAACATAGCCAAAATGTTTGCCGAGATATTAATAATGACGTGTGCAAATTTGATGCAATATAATTAACAAATGTAAGAGTTAATAAAAATAATTAAATAACTTCTGTTAAAATAGAGTTACAGTAAAGAGATTTTAGTATATTGTAAAGATAATAATTTGTGACAGATTGTATATTTTAGATTTCACACAACTTGATTTGCAACCAAGTTATTGCAAAATTAAATAAGTACAGGATATCCTTAGCGACAAACTGGTTCCGCCGGATAATTAATTATTAGATAATAATTCTATTCTCCGTCTGTGGGAACCAGACTTCATTCTCACGGACTAAGGGAATTCTAAATTTTATGTGGTAGGGAGAGTGTTTCGACCAATGAAATCATTTCATGCAGCCCCGGCCAGTGCGATGTTTTCTGGTGGAAAAATTCACTCTTCTGTCAGTACTCACGAAGTTAAGACGTAGTCCTTCGATCGTCTAGTAGCCAAAGCGGTGAAGATCAACAAGAAGACTCTACGTGGTCAACACACACGCGATTACGAACACACTAACTACAGATCATCTGTATAGCTCGTAATTGCTACGTAAAGGCGAGATACTCTTCAAGACATCAACCAAGCTTATTGTGTACTACCAGATAGTCATAAGCACGCAAGAGATCCACCCGACTTCAAGACCAGACTTCAAGAATACAGCAGAGAGGCCGTCTAAATCATTGGTTAACAGCTGACGAGCAGAGCGACCGCCGAACGAAGCACATACACACACACACTGACGTGCAACGTGCAAATCGACGGAGAACAGGAAGCAGTTCCAGCAGACAACAGCAGACGTTAAAATATTCACAAACAGCAGGGAAGCAGAGTGTTGCCGAATTTTGAACTCCACGACCGAATCCAGCAGTTCTAAGCAGATTACTTTCTCTAACCAAGGACTCGAATCGACGAGGGACAAATCGGAACGACATCCTCTTCAGTAACAGGAAAGCAAAATCTATTTATTTATTTTTCAGATCAAATTTTCTATTTTTCAATTAAAACATTGTAATTCAAATAATTCAGGTGCCAAACAAAAAGCAAAGACTCTAGTAATTAAAAAGTAAATTCGTTGTGATAACCTGTATAGCAGTTTAAGGTTTTAGTAAGTTATAGTTAAGAAATAGAAGTAGTATAAAAAGCGCTATACCAATCTTAACTGACAATCTAATCTTAGATCATACTGCAGTAGATCAGAAGTAGAATCACTAGAAATGAAATAACGTGAACTAGACTGTCACGTCTAATTTATTTTAACTAATTATTCAAATTAATTTTAGAGTTTTATAGGTTGTTTCATGAACACTTAGATTCAAATTAATTAAATAAATTTAATTAAATTCAAATCAATTCATAAAGTCAAATTTAAATTGCAATTAACTCGCAAAGAACGAGTTCAGTTTCTTTCAACTATTAGACAATCGAAAAACATCGATTCATTGTATAGACTATAAGAAAATTCATAACATTATAACCATTCTATTCTTGTGTGTTGTTGGTGTAATAAACAACGTTTTATTACCCCATATAACAGTGTTTTATTGTTGTACGATAAAGCCTACCAGTCTCACAAAACTCTCCCCCTTTAAAGTAACCCATTATGTGTGTTGTTGTAATAATTTGAGATTACTAGCTTGCGAACTTCAAATCCAAAATCCACACGCCCTAGTCGGAAGAATCTGCAAGATCAGACAGCAGGTGGGTACTCACACACAACATTACATTACAATAACGCATAGTAGTGTAGTTATAATATATATATATATATATAAAGTTAGAATAATTTAATAGATCCATACGGTGAAAGTGAATTTTGGTAAAAATAAATTGATATGTAGGCTACAAATTTTAGCCACTTACAAAGTACGAATAATGCCTGCACTTCTCATAGATTAATATGTCAAATGTCAAAGAACGCGCATTGTCGAATTTCAATGTTGCCAGGACCGGTTAGTAACACATAAGCCTACTATTACGCTCTCCTACATATGTACGGGTAATACTATTTGTAATTAAGAAATTTATTTATTAAGCCATTGCTAGAGGACTAATAAATCGGTTATTTCACCAACAGTTACCGTACAATAATTCAAAGTAAGGAATTGATAAAACATGCGTCTACGCTTACTTCTGAGAACTAAGTTCCAACGAAAACCATTGCAATTATTCTATGCAAAATGCAGTATTCTAAACTTTAATTTTTGCGGGCGAAAATATTTAAAACGACGCATTTAGCCTTACCAGAGTTTTATTAACAATAGGCACGTTTACCAAAAATGTTCACGTTAAGAATGTTGCACTTCAACTATGCAACCGCCCAAAGAATTTCCTGGTCGAGATATTGAGAATATTTTGAGGTTCGAAATAAAATATCCCGATACCCAACAAAATACCGATACGCAATAAAATATTAAATATTTTGTGTTTCGGCCTACCTCAATGACAATTAAGTCACTGAATACAAATATTTGATCAGTTCGTAACATCTGCTGATAACGGATAACGTAAAACGATGTGACTCATTCTGAAACTGGCTTGAGTGTGCTATTACTCGCCGCTTCCAGTATGAAGGCTGTGTTAGTTCACATATCCAAATGTTGGCAAATAATGCATTGCTTCAAAATGTATTGCTTCAACACAACGAAACTGTAAACGCTATAAATATATCGGTTCTTAATGTTTGAATTAAAAATTAAGACTAACGTTTTTGCTGCTGTCGAAATTTAAATTCTTAATTTTGTTGATTGATTCCATTTTATATTTATCTAAAACATAGACAAATTTATGACCACATGAACATATTTATAGACAAACATGAACACTTTCATTTAATTAAGCGGTTAAATTTAATGACCAAACAAAAATAAAACGTTTATTGTGTAATTCATATTTACTACAGTACATTTAATTGATAGTCTACTAATTTATCATCAAAAAATTTCAATAATAAAATAGAAGAAAACAATTTAATAAAATATTATAAAATGTATATGTTTATATAATAAGACGTAAGTATGTACTAAGAAATTTTCAGCTCTACAATTTTATTCTTACAGACTCATGATGAGAAAAGATGAGTACAATCATTTAATTTATTACAAACAGCTTCTGAATCAATATATTGTTTATATGTATGCTAAGAATGAGTCGGAAAGGTTTATATACATCCGTACTTATCAAACTCAGTTAAGAGCTGAGAATTACAAAAGTTAAGAGCTGAGATGCATTACAAAATAATGAAAGTTTGGATAATTTAGGCCGCTTGGTCATTCTACCCTCTAATTTTATAGGAGGTCCACGATATATGCCTGAGCGAACGCAAGACGCTTTTTGCTACGTACGCAAATACTCGCGGCCTGATTTATTTATTACGTCCACTACAAATCCTAAGCGGAGAGAGATCGTCCAGGAGTTGCATCAAGGCTTTTCAGCTCAAGATCTACACGACTTGGTAGCACGCGTATTTCATCTGAAATTGAAGAAATTAATGGATTTCTTAGTGAAAGGTAAAATTTTTGGCTCAGATGTCTGCTACATGTACAGCGTAGAGTGACAAAACGAGGTTTGGTTTTGTCATATTTTGCTCTGGTTAGAAGAAAAAATACGACCAGATCAGATAGATTCTGTGATTAGTGCAGAGCTGCCGGATCCTGATAAAGAACCAGAGCTTTATGATATAGTTAAAACACATATGATTCATGGGCCATGTGGCACAATTAATGGACAGTCACCATGTATGAAGGAGGGTCAGTGTACTAAACGATATCCTAAATCGTTTACAAAAGAAACGACGATAAATGATGACAGCTACCCTAACTATCGCCGACTATGTCCTGAAGACGGATTTTCAGTGTGAAATCCGTTTGAGAGATGAAATTTTGATTGTTGACAATAGATGGGTAGTTCCATACTCACCGGTGCTTTCAGGGGCTTTTGGTGCCCACATCAATGTTGAATTGTGTAGTAGTGTAAAATCCATTAAATAAATATGTAAATAGGTCAATAAAGGCTGCGATCTAGCTACGATTGGTATACAAAATTCTTACGATGAGGTATTACAGTTTCAAAATGGTCGATGCATAAGCACATGTGAAGCTATATGGAGAATCTTCTCTTTCCCTATACATGAGCGTTTTCCACCTATTATTCATCTAGATGTACAACTCGAAAATGGGCAGAGAGCTTATTTTCGTGAAGATAATTTGCACGAAAGAATAGAAAATCCAAGAAACACCACTCTCATGGCATTTTTTTATCTATGTCGGGAAAATGACTTTGGCAAAACTTTGTTGTACGAAGAAATGCCATCATATTACACTTTCAATAGGCAGACAGGAAAATTTCAACGTAGACGTCGAGGAGCCTTATTAGAAGGGAGCGAGAACGTATATCGTGAACACGTATTGGGTCGAGTGTATACAGTTCATCCAAACAATCATGAATGTTATTTTCTTCGTTTATTTCTGCACAATGTACGTGGCCCAACTTCATTTGAAAATACCAAGACTGTCGACAACGTAATTCATACAACGTTTCAAGCTGCATGCCTAGCTCTTGATCTCCTAGAGAATGACAATCATTGGAACGACACATTGACAGAGGCAAATTTATTTGCTTTCCCTGACAAAATGAGAGAACTTTTTGCAATAATGTTGGTGTTCTGCAGTATTTCAAACCCGAGTGCATTGTGGATTAAATACAAAGACCACTTCTCTGAAGACTTGATTGGAGATATTATGCATCGATTTCCTTATGCTGATTTGAGTTTATACAAGGAAAGCATTTAAAATAGTTGTTTACTACTTTTACAAGATTTTGTTACTTCTATCGGTGGTAATCCGATAGCTCAATACGGATTACCAAATCCACAGTCTACCGTGCAAAATATTTCAAAGGAATTTATTTCTAAAACCACTTATGACAGACAACAGCTACTTTCTACAGCTGAAAAGAATGAAAGATTATTGACAGACGAACAAAGAAATGTATATCAACTCATTCTTCAAAGTGTTTACTGTAAATCTGAAAACGCATTTTCCTTGATGCACCAGGAGGCACAGGTAAAACATTTTTAATCAAATTGACTCTTTCGAAGTTAAGAAGCGAAGGCAAGATCGCATTAGCAGCAGCTTCATCGGGAATCGCTGCTACATTATTATCTGGCGGAAAAACGGCTCATTCCTTTTTTTAAATACCAATAGATTTGAATTGCAGCAAATTTCCAGTGTGCAATATTTCCAAAAATAGTGCTAAAGCGGAATTGATTAGAAATGAAGACTTGATTGTTTGGGATGAGTGCACTATGCCCCCTAAAAAATCAGTAGAAGCTCTCGATAGAACTCTACGAGATTTGCGCAATTACAACAGATTTATGGGTGGAATAAATTTTCTCTTTGCCGGAGATTTCAGACAAACATTGCTCGTAGTTACGCGAGGTACCAGAGCTGATGAAGTAAACGCTTGCGTCAAACGATCGAATATATGGCGTACCGTTCAAACAGTATCACTCACAATAAACATGAGAGCCCAACTTGGAGGTGATGCAGATATTCACGATTTTTGTACTACTTTATTAAACCTTGGAGGTGGTAAGATACTAATACTAGAGACAGACGGTGCGATATGTTTACCGCCATCATTATGTCGTACAGTTTCTTAACTGGCAGAGTTGATCGAAAAGGTTTATGGACATATTGAGTCTATAAATTTGCACGATGATGTGTGGTTATGTGAGCGTGTGATACTAGCACCAAAAAACGAACAAATAAATGCCATAAATAGCTACATATTGCATACGTTTCCAGGAGACGAAAAAACATATCACTCCATTAATACAGTTTTGAACGAAGAGGATGCAGTACATTACGCAATTGAGATTTTGAATACTTTATCTGTATCAGGATTACCAGCTCACACATTAAAATTAAAACTATGTGTTCCAGTTATACTCATGAGAAATCTGAAGCCACCACAGTTAGCTATGCAATGGAACACGATTGAAAGTTAGGTCGCTAAAAAAACATATCATCGAAGCGACTACCTTTACAGGCTGCGGCAAAGGAGAAACAGTATGTATTCCAAGAATTCCAATCATACCCAATATCTCTCCATTTCAATTTAAAAGACTTCAGTTTCCTGTTAATTTATGCTTTGCAATGACTATCAATAAGTCACAAGGGCAAACTTTACGTACAGCTGGTGTGGATTTAAGAGCTGCGTGCTTTTCTCACGGACAACTGTATGTGGCATGTTCTCGAGTAAGCAGAACCAGCAAGCTCTTTATTTGCTCTGATAACGGCAGAACGAAAAATGTAGTTTATAACGAGGCTCTGATGTAAAAATGTATATAAAAACTGAGTATACTGGACTGTGACACATTTACGTATATAAGGATTCTACCAAAAAGTTTAAGACTGACTTAACACGTAAGATTTCGACTAACTCATATCAATATACTTATGTATTCATTATTTGTATTATTATATACGAATAAACATTTAATCTAATTGTGTTACTGCATGTTTGTAAATATCTACTAAATTATCAAATTTTGATTTTACGTATCGAGGAAACATGAGTGATGGATCTATTGCTTCTCACTTTTTGGATATTCATAACTTACAATATAAGAATATTATTAATATAGATGTACCATTAGCAATTTACCAACTCGACAGTTACCACAACAATCATATATAAATATTCTCGTACGAAGCCGTGGGTACCTGCTAGTTATTTTATAAATATCTTTATAAAAGATATATGAATGTTCAACAGATAATCTTTTGTTTTAAATGGAGACTTTAAAAACGAATTCAATATACTTGTTACATATAACAATGTAGTTGAAATCGATCGTTTAACTGGCTAAAAAAAACGTAAATGTAAAATAAATTTTGAATCAATTAGATAGTTTTACTTAAGAAAACAACAATAACAGATACTTTGTTTTTCAGGAAAAGGCTAACAAAAAATTTGGATCTAATTTAGCAACAGATAGCAATATGATTAAATAAAAAAAATTCATAATATTACAGGTACTGTTGACAAAATTCATTAGTCATGTTTTAATAATCAATAAACAATGATTTTTTAACTTCATACAGATCTCTGCTTGACGCCTGTGTGTTTTCAAAGGCTGTTAACGACTTACAGCATAGACTTAAAAATTCCACTTTAATTACATTCTAATAAAATTGTTTTACTCTAAGCTTATTATATTAGAATAAATAATGTGCACTATGTTAATGTGATCTATGCTATACATTATTATAGTCAGAGATACAATTTTATTCTAATTAAAGAGTAGGACTACACGCTGAAAACACTTTAGTGTTAAAATCTATTAAATTGTGTAACAGATTATAGTAAATTAATAATCTATTACAGCATGTAAAGCAGAGAAATAATAATATAAAAAATAGATTGCTTACACAATACAGTTCCATAAAAATTACGAGTAAGGATTTAACGAATTTACTATGTTTATTCTCTTTTTCTATTGTATTTCATTACCAACACAGAGAAGTTATGATAACCAAAGTCTATAAAATAATAATTTCTTGACGTTTAAATATTGTTTCCATTTAGATAAACTGAAT
Source organism: Magicicada septendecula (assembly GCA_034769895.1). Taxonomy (NCBI): domain Eukaryota; kingdom Metazoa; phylum Arthropoda; class Insecta; order Hemiptera; family Cicadidae; genus Magicicada; species Magicicada septendecula. The sequence continues at coordinate 284,336,666 of CM068370.1, read as the reverse complement.
TTTTTGAAATCCAATACCTTACTTTCCATTAAAGGTATTCTTTTATAAGAAATGATTTTTTTTTATAAAACTTATAAATTGAATAAAATTTTGAAAGAGAAAAATATTGCTAGCGTAACAGATATGAGTCACTCTGCATACGTAATTTTAATGTGAGAATGCATACGTATATTCATAAAATAGATTTTGTAAACAAATTTTTTTAAAATAACTTCAAAAATAACTAAAGGAAGCTTAAATTTAGGAGGCAACAGTAAATTTTACGGTCGGTAGAGCATAAGAAATGTAGAATCTCTACGTTGACAATTTTAATATTTTTCTTGTTAATTTCTTACGCAATTAAAGATGTTTAATAACGGTAATTTTTTACCATAGTTTCATTTAATGTTATGGGTTGTACCAATTCCACTTCCTAAACTACATATTTATAATGATACAGTGAGACCTGTAAGGAACACACACACACACACACACACACACACACACACACACACACACACACACCTTGTACATATTCTAACACATTTGGTACAGTCTCTATCTTGATGCATATATTAAATAATTGATTTAAGGTAAAGAATTTATAAATATTAAATAAATTATATATATATATACATACACACACACATATATTTTCAGAGTTATGAGAAGCCGCGAAAAAGAATGTACTGTAAGCTTGAACATTCATGAAAACCTCCCGATTAATATATAAGCATCGCGAACCTCATAGTGTAGGCTTATATTTCATCACAGACAATTTTTTAGTAGACCACATCATCATAGATAATAAGTCACAGATAGTGAATCAGTTCTGCGAATCGATTTTCAGCGATTGGTGCACAACATAATTAGTAGCGAGTGATTTTCTTCAGCCATAGAAAGGTAACATCAGATCGTTTGATGTTCTGTGGAGTAGAGAATTTATTTGCCTTGAAGACTAATTAAGTTACTTGTCGTGTATACAGCATACTGGATAGCTGTATAAAATATGAGAACTTTGTAATACGAAATAAATAGTTCTACAGAAGTGTCAATTAAACCTGTAATTATTATTGCTTTCTCAAGAATGTTATAATTTTTGGACTAGTTTAACTGCGTGCGCACTCACAAACAGAGACTATATCTTACAACACGGAAATTTTCACTTGATTTAATGTAGGTTACTAAATAGGTGTTAAAGATTTGTTTGCTTTACCTCCGTTAGTAAAAGAAAAATTGATTGAAAAAATAAAAGGACTTAATTTTGAAATAATGTTTAATATCCCTTTGCTATGTGAGTGTTAAAAATTGATGACAAGAGACTAACAAATTTGAGTAATATAAAATCTTTGAGAAGAGTGGTAACACAGAAAAATACACGTAGTATACAGGTACTACAGGTGTCAAAAAATAATGGGCAATCGTTTTAGTAAAGATAGACAAAGAATATAACAAAGAATAATAAAATGTCCTTGTAGTAAAACGTTAGCATCCCTGCAACAACGTGGACGCTAGGAAAAAATGCGCATACAAGAATGAGAAACGTATGGGAAAATTTAATTATGTGAAACGGCAGATATAACATTGATCAGGCAGGTGTAACACTGAAGGCAATGCAATGTAAAGGGTCATGACGATGGCTAGAAGATTGAAGAAGCCGGGGGGCCACGAATAAAAAAAGTAGAATATACTACTCTAGAGTCTAGTTTATGACTGTAGATAATACCTGGAAAATGACTGTGCAGGGAATAATTCAATAATGTGTAGACATGTGGCTATTACAAAAATTACTACATAAACAATAAAAGCGCAGCAAACATAGACAGAGACATATATACTCTTTATAGATATACTTAGAGACAGAGACGTAGTGTTAGCGGCAGAATTATGCAAGCCTCTAGATCAGCCGTTCTCAACCTGGTGCTCGCGAGCACTGTAGTGCTCGCGTAACTAAAAATGGTGCTCATCATGAATGTATAAAAAAGTGCTCGCGAGCAACAGTGACCCCTAATTTTCAATTATGAACTATATAGCACGGCCGTATAGCTGTTGTCCACCAACAACTGAGTATAGCAGAATACTGTTTGGAAACCATTGTTACCTCTAAGAGCACTACTTGCAATGGTTTCCGGAATTGTCCGTAGTTTACAAGCCGATACCGACTCTATTGTTTGCAGCTTTAAAAGGCAGAGACAGCCTACGAGGGGTTTATTACTGTAGGCGCCAGGTTGTCTCATCGTGTAAATGGGCTGTTAAACACGTACTAGTACCCTCACAAGAAGCGGTTATTCAAAATATTTTAAATTTTTTGCCTCTGAAATCCCTAAAATTGGCAGCTTTAAGTACGTTCTCACAGAAATAGTCACGTAGCATTTTACACTTAGCTCAACCAATCAATTTTCAGATTTTAAATAGAAATTTCGAAATTTGCCGATGAGACTTTAAGAGCAGCCACTACCATAGAGGTATATAGATAAAGGTGGTGAACTGGCTGAGAAACCGTCCGGCTGGAAAAGAGAGATGGAATCACGTAGGGGTCATTTCTGTCCTTGTCTGTCTAACGCTGAACTGACGCTGAATCAGATGATCCGCGCGAGTTCCACTCTCGCGCATGCGTCAGTAGACAAGGATAGAAATGACCTCTATGAATGTTTCTGCGTGGACATTTCCACTTACACGAGCGACATTTGTGACTGGAGTGACATAGTGTAGCGGTGTACACCAGTTTTGTGACGTATTTTGGTTGTAGTATTGCTGTTCTGTTATTTGTGAAATTATTGTCATTTGCAATTTTCCTTTCGCCTCGAAGTGTGTTGTGAACGTTCTTAAAAAAGAGACATGGATAAATTTGTAATACGAAAAAGTAGTGAAGAATCGATACCTAAGTTACCTTCTTCATCAACCCAAGATTCCAACAAAAGTAGCGAAGCAAAAAGAAAGAAACTGTATTATTTTCAAGGTAACTGGGAGACAGATTTTTTGGTGGTCACTAATGACGAGAATACCGGAGTTATTTGTGTTTTGTGTCATCCACCTTTTTAGGGTTTCAGAAAAGCAAATTGTCAAAGACATTATGAAACTCATCATAGTGCGTTTTCTGATCAATATCCCAAGGGATCAGATGCAAGGATACATAAAATCAAAGAGTTAAAATCACAACTCCAATGTCAACAGAAGTCTTTTTCATTTAATGTTAATAGTTCTGTTAACAAACTTTCATCCGAAGTGTCTGTATCTGTGTCTCATAAACTTGTTCAGCATGCGATGCCATTTACAAGTGGAGAAATTGTGAAGGAGTGCATAGTTTCCGCAGTGACAACTCTTGCTGAAAGTATACCTGAGAAATACAGAAGTGTTTTGATTAATGCGGCAAAAAATGTGCCACTTAGTAATGACACTGTTGCCAGGCGCGTTGACCTCATCGCGGCTCAAATTAAACAAAAAGCACTCCAGAAACTTTCTGAATATAGTTATTTTTCTCTTGCTGTTGACGAATCAACAGACATTGCTTCTGTAGCACAATTGGCATGCTTTGTACGTTGTATAGATAATGTGGTGTAACCCCTCTTTAAGTATTGTATTGACTTATAAAAAAATTTGTTTTTTTTGAATTTTTTTTTTTTTTCTAAAGAGGGGCCACAAGATAATTAAAACTAGGCCCAAAGCCTAGAGAAGCCAAAAATGCGCTGGATCCAGTGAGACGGGACTTGCAATTAAAACTCATAAAATTAACAACCAATAAATTTTTATTATAAACAAACTTTAAATCTCTATCTCCCAACAGAATCATTATTCTCCTTTAAAATATTTTTTTGCTTGAAATTTTTATAAAAATATAAATAAATACAAAATTCAAATGAAATGAATATAAGATTTTCTTTTTCAATTGGGGTTACTTTTCCCCACTTAGCCCTATAACTAACCCCTAGAAATACACTTGAATATACAACACATATAAATGGACATATAAACATATATACGTCTACAACTACAACATATACACACGTTCCACATCACAGGACAATTACAACTTTCTGCATTAAAATCTTACCACACCTCTTTCACCCCAGGAGGTACATAATTTACAATTCATAAATATTATTGCACGCAACACCTATTGCGAGGTCTTAATACCTAATAACCCATAGATATATGTGTGTAACACCAGTGCCCCCAGGGCATACTAAAATTCAGGGGTTGGCATAATGCCTGATACTACTATAAAGTGCTCCCACACTGAGCACTTAGACTTGGAGTATATATAATTATAATTCAGTAAAAATACAAGTGACCATAATAAATTAAAAAGAATTTAAGCATGATAAATTTTGTGAAATTTTAGAAACAGTAATGTGTCATGAAGCTTTATAACTTTTAAGAATTAATTTGGCCCAAAGGCCGACATGTTCCTAGGCAAGATCGTGCATAACTAAACCTGTCCCAGGAGCATGTTCAAGTCTGCATGAAAATCTGCCTATACAGGATTAAACTGGGGACCCAACTGAAACTAACAAAAGAAACTCCTATCCATTATAGGACCCAAATTGAATATAAATATATGAAATTAATGCATTAATTGAAAACTAAATTTAACCTATGAAATTACATAATGAATGATAGAGTTACTAGCACTAAGGAAACCCTTGTACTGAAAACTAGAAAGAAATTTACATGCCTCAATGGTAATCAGCCACAGATACATGCCAACCTCTGGGCTCACATTTAATATAAACAGTGTTACAAAATGTACAAAAGATTCCCCCCCACCTCCGCGCACTATTCTGTCCCGTTAACCGGGGACCCAATTAAAATGTTTAAAGCTTAAAGTCATTGTATGGTGTGTAGCTATATGCCCACGAGTTCTAGTGGGTTACATTTCCTTGTGTAAAAGTAATATGGTTTGGTGTCACCTGATTTATTCCGTGGTGTGAAGTTTGGTGTTGTGGTCTACAGCATTTTAGTGTGGGTGTGGCCTGTCCTCGCTGTTCTTCTCCGGCTGATGAAGTTGAGAGTCTAGATGTTCATATGTTCAGGTTGGGGCTGTTCCTCGAAGTGAAGCGAGGGACCCTAAGCATACAAATATTATCAGCGAGAAGTTCCAACACTAATTCCCCCAGAACCCTCACACGCACCAAAATCCATTTACAATATTAAACACTGCTTTAGGCCTACTTGAAATGAAAGTTTGACACACTCTGCAACAAGTTATACGGGCATATGGCCCTATCTTAGAAAACATTTAGTTTAGTTAAATTACATATTATTCTGACTTTACATTATTCTCAATTCTATTAAAATTTGTCACTTGTTTCCAGTAAAACTTTATATTTTTACTATGACTCTCTTTCTTTAACATTCTCAATAAATTTGGGGTGACTTAATTATTCATACTAACTTGATTCACCACTTGGCATGTATACATTTATAAACTTTACCCCTCTGGGTTAACATTATTCAATTACGGTACCTTAGTTAAGACTTCATTTACTGTTAGTTATTATATCTCAAAACACTGTACGTTACTTTAATTCGCCACGTGGCGTGAGTGTACTAGGCTAAAATTTCATTCATTTCTGTACTTATTAAACAAAACTCCTTTTACATAACTTCAAATTAATATATATCAGTATACTGCACTTACTTACAGCAGATCTGTTTTAATTTAGCCTGCCATAGGTTGAAGATGGTACAATTAAAAGAACTTCTCTGTCGGAGAAACGCGGCGAGGCGTGGTGTTGGTTGTAGGACCGGAATCAGACAGACTTAAAAACGTTTACTCTGGCGTTTCTCAACTCGCGATCAGAGTCGACCGCCAGGTTGCAGCACCAATCGGGCGCAGCATTATTACCGTATTACAGTACGGTAGAACGCCACCGCTAAATACAGTACGGTATTTTTCTTCAGCGTGTTCGTTAAATGCCGTATAAGCGCCGATTTTTAATCAATCGGCACACTCCCACCCCAAAAGGGCAACATAGTTGCCCCACACTTAGGCAGAGGAGTACCCTGCAGTGTGCCCCAATGTTTTCTACTAAAACTCAGGTGTTCCTCGGTTTTCCCAGTTGCCTTTGTTCTCAGGAGAGCAGTGGCTCAGAAGGAAGTCGAAAAAACAGAAATAAGACGTGTAGAATGCGAGTGTGTTGACACTACACACTGACCTGATCAGGGCCAGTATGCAGCAAGAAAGACAGAAGAAGAAAAGAAGAAAGAGTGTTCGGGTGCACCCTGAGTTCTGAACTCCTGAGGCTTGACCACTTATGCGGGAACTCCGAGGCTATCTCAACAGGGACCCATGCCCTATAATTACACGGGGACTAACCCCCCAAAATTCAATAACACTTTATCCCATGAATCCCTCTTACATCCCACAGCACCAGGGAGAGAACGGGGGAGGTGGTTTCCATGACACCATAATTTGTTTGCCCAATGTGTGTATCCCTTCCTATAACCTAATACATGTGTGCTCCAAGGACATTTTCCACGTCGTACAACGCCACCGAGGTCATTACCTGGCCTCGTTGGAGCGGTACGACTAGCTCTACTTACCCCTATTTTTGAATTTCTCATTCTTTTTTTTTTTTTTTTTAAAAGGAGGAAGGTAGGAAATCGGGAGGATGAAAAGGGTAAGGATCCTTAAAGGTCAAGGGTGAGGACTAAGGGTTAGGACAGGGTTCGCTCCGAAAATAAGGAGGAGTGGAGAAAACCAAGGCTCGCGTAGGCAGGGGCGCAGCCCTGAAGTAGACGTACACCACCCGGATTGTGGGGAACATCTACCCGCTACCATATCAGGTTCTTACCTTTTCCCCCGAGCACACACCACCGAAGGATCACCATCCCTACACACATGGAAACTCCCAAAATCTTACCCTCCTTCTATTAGTCAGCTTACTCCCTCCGACAGAGCTTCAATTTTGAAATATGGGTAACAATAATTTTAGAATCGCCCCCCGGTACGTCCAGCCGGGCCGTCACCGGTGACGTGAACCCCAGGATGCGATATGGCCCTGACCAGCGGTAACATAACTTTGCGGCATGTTTGTCTGCGGCTGAGCTGAGTGGGTGGCTCTGGCAATAGACCCAGTCCCCAATCCGGAAGGGGTTTGGAATTCGCCCCTGATTATAACGTCGACGGACCCGCTCGTGCGCTCGCAGCAAATTCTTCCGAGCCTCCTTCCACCTCTCTGCAGTTTTATTATCGGGCTCCCGTGGCAGAAGATCTTCGATGTTCCACAAGTTGGTCAACGGGAGTGCGGGCGAGAATCCAAACAGGATTTCAAAGGGCACGGCCTGATGACTGTCATGTCGGGCCGTATTAAAAACTAATTGTAACCACTTCAGATTCTGATCCCAGGTGGTTTTTTGCTCAGCGTGATAAGCAATCAGGGCAGACCGGAGATTCCGATTGAATCTCTCCGCATGGGACGGCTGTGGGTAATAAGGGGAAGTGGTTACGTGTTTGATCCCACTGGCGAAACACATCCGCCGGAATTCACCCGAAATGAACTGCGGGCCATTGTCCGAGACAATGATGGTCGGAAGACCGAAATGCTGAAATATATTGTTTTGGAGCACGTTGATGGTTAAACGAGTCGTTGCCTGCCGTAAGGGCAATAGCCAGGCAAACTTTGAAAAAGCATCCACACAAACAAGCAGGTAAGCATTACCTGACTTGCTACGGGGGAATGGCCCCACGTAGTCGATGAACAACTTCTCCATCGGTCTGCTCGCCACATCAGATGACAACAACCCTAACTTGGTGTTCTGGGCAGGCTTGCTCAAGCCACATAGATGACAGCTCTTAACCCTGGTCGCGATGTCCCTATCCATGCATTCCAGATAAAATGTCTCCTAATACTGGAAATGGTCTTAGAAATTACCTTGTGGCCTCCTACTGGGGAATTGTGGTAATAACTGAAGACCATGGGCACTAACTTGCTAGGAAGCACGATCTTAGGGGCACGTCCTTTTCTTTCTCTACAACATAGGACTCCATTGGACAGGAAGTAAGGGGCCTGTACGTTACCCTCCTTTATATTTTGGATGACTGGACCCAGCTCTTCGTCGTTTAACTGATGGGGTAACACATCAGTGAAGGCTAATGGAAAGTCTAACAGAACGGGACAGGGTTGCTCAGATTGGGCGTCACTGGGCTGGGAAAACATGCGGGACAAGGCGTCTGCAACTACATTTTGAGATCCCCTAATGTATTGCACTTTGAACTTAAAGGATGAGATCTTCACCACCCATCTACCAATTTTACCCAGTTGCCGGGGATGAGCCAGAAGCCAAGAGAGAGCCTGATTGTCGGTCTCGAGCAGGAACTAAGAATGTTCCAGGAAACGCCTGAACTTGTCTAGAGCGTACACAACAGCTAAACACTCTAGGTCATAGACGGATGATTTTCGCTCTTGCTGGGTCAATGTCCGGGAAATAAAAGCCACAGGTTGCCTAGCGTCATCAACAACTTGGGACAGAACCGCCCCGAGCGCAACCGAACTCGCGTCCGTCTGTAGGATAAAGGGTTTCGAAAAGTCGGGCATCCGTAACACCGGTGGGGAGATGATGGCCTCCTTCAAGGTGTGGAAAGCCTTCTGTTGACTCTCACCCCATGTAAATTTAGCGCCCTCCTTCCTCAGCTCGTTCAAGGGTGCGGCAATCTCAGCGATATTAGGTATGAATCGTCGATAAAAATTGACCATACCTACGAATCTCGCTATTCCCTTCGCATCCCTAGGAGGGGGGAAGTCACGGATGCCCTGTGTCCTCTCGGGGTCGACCGTAACGCCCCGGTGTGAAACCAAATGGCCCAAGAAAGAAATACTCTCCTGGGCGAAACGAACCTTCTCGGGATTGACAGTGAGGCCAGATCTTCTCAACCGACACATCACTTCTCGGAGATGACCCAGATGATCTTCGAATGTCTCACTGTACACCAACGAATCATCTAAATAATTGAAGACGAATCTGAATTTCACGTCGTGAAAAAACGGTATCGAGAAGACGAGTGAGTGTCTGGGCTCCCACAGCCAAACCCATGGGAACCCTTGTGTATTGGTACGAATTCCAGGGTACACAAAAGGCCGTGTACGGTCTACTCTCTTTGGCCAAAGGAATCTGTTGATAGGCCGCATTGAGATCGATTTTGGTGAAATACCTGGCCCCACTGAACCAATCAAAGGCCGAATGTAAGTCTGGGAGGGGAACAGAATCCACCTCGATATTTGAGTTCAACTTCCGATAGTCGATGACCATACGTTGCTTACCCCCAGGCTTAGGTACCAAAAACGCTGGACTGGCATAGCTAGAATGAGAAGGTTCAATCACCCCTTGTTCTAACAACTCTTGAACCTTCTCTCGCAGAATGGTCATCTTCGGAGGTGCGAATTTGTAAGGGTGCGACCTTACTATCTTTGAGTCTGTAAGACGGATCTTATACTCCAGCAGGTGTGTGAGTCCCAATGTAGGAGTTAACACCTCGGGAAATTCCTCACACAATCGGTCTAAGGCCCTCTGCTGGGATGGAGTGAGATGATCTCGTGCAGAATCGGGACAAGCTACCTCTTGGATACCCGGCTTAGCTCCCTGGTACCCAAGGAACGGAATAAGAGCTCCCCGATTAAACTTAAAATAACATTGGTGCGCTTGGATGTCCAGCACGAGACAACTTTTCCCGATGAAATCGGCACCAATAATACAATCCACTCCCAGAGCAGGAGAAACCAGGAAAGGCCACACCCAAGAAAACACATCGATTTTAATTTTAAAGTTGTAATTGTCCTGTAATGTGGAACGTGTGTATATGTTGTAGTTGTAGACATATATATGTTTATATGTCCATTTATATGTGTTGTATATACAAGTGTATTTCTAGGGGTTAGGTATAGGGCTAAGTGGGGAAAAGTAACCCCAATTGAAAAAGAAAATCTTATATTCATGTCATTTGAATTTTGTATTTATTTAAATTTTTAGTAAAAATTTCAAGCAAAAAAATATTTTAAAGGAGAATAGTGATTTTGTTGGGAGATAGAGATTTAAAGTTTGTTTATAATAAAAATTTATTGGTTGTTAATTTTATGAGTTTTAATTGCAAGTCCCGTCTCTTTGGATCCAGTGGATTTTTTGCTTCTCTAGGCTTTTGGCCTAGTTTTAATTATCTTGTGGCCCCTCTTTATAAAAAAAAAAAAATGTATAAGTCAATACAATAAAGTGGGGTTACATTTGGTAGCAGAGCGTGGTTGTGTAGCTATATGCCCACGAGTTCTAGTGGGTTACATCCCCTTGTGTAAAAGTAATATGGTTTGGTGTCACCTGATTTATTCCGTGGTGTGAAGTTTGGTGTTGTGGTCTACAGCATTTTAGTGTGGTGTGGCTTGTCCTCGCTGTTCTCCTCCGGCTGATGAAGTTGAGAGTCTAGATGTTCATATGTTCAGGTTGGGGCTGTTCCTCGACGTGAAGCGAGGGACCCTAAGCATACAAATATTATCAGCGAGACGTTCCAACACTAATTCCCCCAGAACCCTCACACGCACCAAAATCCATTTATAATATTAAACACTGCTTTAGGCCTACTTGAAATGAAAGTTTGACACACTCTGCAACAGGTTATACGGGCATATGGCCCTATCTTGGAAAACATTTAGTTTAGTTAAATTACATATAATTCTGACTTTACATTATTCTCAATTGTATTAAAGTTTGTCACTTGTTTCCATTAAAACTTTATATTTTTACTATGACTCTCTTTCTTTAACATTCTCAATAAATTTGGGGTGACTTAATTATTCATACTAACTTGATTCACCACTTGGCATGTATACATTTATAAACTTTACCCCTCTGGGTTAACATTATTCAATTACGGTACCTTAGTTAAGACTTCATTTACTGTTAGTTATTATATCTCAAAACACTGTACGTTACTTTAATTCGCCACGTGGCGTGAGTGTACTAGGTTACAATTTCATTCATTTCTGTACTTATTAAACAAAACTCCTTTTACATGACTTCAAATTAATATATATCAGTATACTGCACTTACTTACAGCAGATCTGTTTTAATTTAGCCTGCCATAGGTTGAAGATGGTACAACTAAAGAACTTCTCTGTCGGAGAAACGCGGCGAGGCGTGGTGTTGGTTGTAGGACCGGAATCAGACAGGCTTAAAAACGTTTACTCTGGCCTTTCTCAACTCGCGATCAGCGTCGACCGCCCAGGTTGCAGCACCAATCGGGCGCAGCATTATTACCGTATTACAGTACGGTAGAACGCCACCGCTAAATACAGTACGGTATTTTTCTTCAGCGTGTTCGTTAAATGCCGTATAAGCGCCGATTTTTAATCAATCGGCACAGTGGGAATTGTAGATTTCTTTTTAACAATTTTACCGCTCCCGGGTACAACTACGGGGCAAGACATTTACAACGCTATCGCGAATTTCCTGAAACCTAATGGCATTGACTTATCAAAGATCGTGTGCGTGGTTACTGATGGCGCACCTTCCATGGTAGGTAAAAATAAAGGATTTGTCGCTCTTCTGAAAAATTATGAACATTTTCCTCCCTTTGTTCACTAACATTGTTTAATTCATGTTGAAAACTTAGCCAGTCATCTTATATCTGTTCCTGAAATTTCAGAACAGTTAAAACTGATAGTAAAGTTGATCAACTTTTTTGTTTCTAAACCCCTGAATAAACGCTTACTAAAAGTCTTCTTGCATGATTTATCAGCGCCACATTCAGAACTAATTCTACTTGCGGATGTTCGTTGGCTAAGTCGCGGGGAAGCAATTACAAGGGTCTGGATAATTTTCGAAGAAATCAAAGCATTTATTTCTGCCAACTATTATGTCACTAAGTTTCCAGAAATATTCGGGGATGATTTCAAGATCAATCTTGCTTTCATGGTAGACGTATTTCAATATCTCACTGAGCTGAACAAACGTCTTCAGGGTCAGAAAAACACAATTTGTGAACTGAAAGAAATTATATTTTCGATCAAAGTTACAAAGATTCCTCGGGACGGCAAGTAAAAATGACTTGGTTTATTTTCCTGAACCGGCACATACACTCTCGAGTCTTGGTCGTCCCCACTCGGAGTGTCCTAAAATTATCGTTCTGGCAATTCAAGATCTCTTGAAAGAGTTTGCTACACGTTTTCATGTACTTGAAGAAAGTGAGCCGTTGTTTAATATGGTGCTCAATCCATTTCAATTCAATGTGGACACTCTCAGAAAATTTCAGGTTATTCAACAGCACAATCTTGCTCGCGCGGAACTTGAATTATTAAAGCTCCAGTCCTCTCAAGCCTTAAAATATCTTTTCGAAAAGGGAAGGATCACAGATTTCTGGGGTGCAAATGATACAATGAAATTTCCGTCATTGCAAAATGCTTCTCTCAAATGCTTGGCGATGTTTGGGACAACCTACCTGTGTGAAAAATGTTTTTCATTAATGAAATACATCAAGAACAAAGCATGATGAAGATTAAATGACTCACATTTGGAGGACTGTTTACGTGTGGCTGCAAGCGACTTCTCCTTAGATATTAGTGAAATTCTGAGTAACATTCAGGGCCAAGGATCTCATTAGCCTGGTGAGTGTATTTATTATTATTATTATTGTTATTATTAAATTTTCATGGTGCTCTCCCACTTGCCCCGGATTATGAAAGGTGCTCTCAATCACAAAAAGGTTGAGAATCCCTGCTCTAGATCATTCAAAGCGCGCCTTCCAGACGTTTCCCGATTATTCTACTGGCATCCAGGCCAGTTGTGTCACTAATACGCTGTGTGCAGCCGGGGTATAAATATTGGATTTAGAAGCCGAGCTAGTTCAGTATTTGACCTGCGATATTAGAGGTGCCTTATCGGAGTTGTTATTGTAACTTATTGTTTAGTGTAAAGTGATCATTGTACATTACTTAGCGTAGTACGAAGCGGTAAAAAGTTGACATCTTTTGTTGTTGCGGCAGTGTGCGTTGAACAGTCTTTAACTTGAACCCGTTTTTATATGAGTATCTTTGTTTCTTTTTAATTATAATTAAAGTTGTATTTAGCGACTACATCTGGTGTGAGTTATTTTGTTTCGACTGTACAACACGTCTACAGACGCGATCGTGATAACAATACATATTATGCAAATCACTTGCAAATTTTTATTTGACCTTGTAAATTACGATAAGCACCGTTTACTTTTGCTAACATCTGCGCGTTTGTTATGACAAAGGAATGTACGTCCCCGTCTAGTTGTGTCTAAACAGTGCACATTTTTAATTTTCTTGTTAATTTGACAATAGTTTTTAGGTCATGGTGTCTACCTCATTTTACTGAAACGGTAAAGTATTGTTTACGTGTACAGTTTGTGATAGACGAAAAAAGAACTAATTGAGATACAAAAAGTTCGTAAACGAATCGTAATTAACAGGAAAGGAAAGTAATGAGAAACACAAAGGTCACACACGTAACCTGCAAAACGTGTGATATATGGCTTGGGAAATGAAGATGTGCAGAAAAGCAAAATAAACCAGCCTAGAGGAAGTCGCAGAAAAAATGAACGTCTGTTGCTAACCAGCCCTGACATTTATTCATTTACAAACAGATTTTATTTAATATATTTTGTGGTGTAACACATCAGATGTGCTATTAATTCAAAATTAATTTTAACATAATTGTTTGTACAACTCATGCAAAATATAGTTAATTACAAAATTATAATAAACAACATACTTAGAAAGTAAATATTGTAATAGTCATAATAAACAGTAACAGTTGTTTCAAAATAATATAATATTTTATGATACATTCATATACTAGGGTCACTCAATAAGTAACGAGACAAATTGCTCTAGCTTAAAACTCGTTTACTGAATTAATACAAAGTGATGGTTACTTTTCAACATAATCCCCCCCCCCCGACTGTAATACACTTATCCCACCGTTTTTCTAACTTCCGAATGCCCTTGGCATAAAATTCTGTGGGTTGCTGACGGAGTCAGTTTTGCCCATGAATTTTGACCTCTTCAATGGAACCGAATTTTTTGCCGCGTAGTGCCTCCTTTGTGTTCGAACGGTGCAAACAATGATTTCCGTATACATTTAACATCCTTTCATGAATTTCAGAAGGTTTGACACCTTCTGCGACTAAAAATCTAATCACTGAACGTTGTTCTTCTGCGGTGCAATTATCAAGCGGACTCACCATATTTGACTGAGTAAGTTAGAGGTTATGTTTACGAAATTTTATTAAACAGCTGATCAGAAGTCATTACAAGGATGCCAACTTGTACTCCTGAAAGTATCGTATCGATTTATCAAGGAGTTTTTGAGTTAGAGCAATTTGTCTCGTTACTTATTGAATGACCCTCGTACTTATACATTTTATTATTCATATATGTAGTATAATAACGAGATACGTTTTGTTGATTCAGGCGGCAGTGTTGATCAGCGGCGAGTTTTCTGGATCAGCAGTCATCATAAGTAAAGATTTCGCACTAGCAACATGTGTCTACCTCTTCGAGTAAGTAGCTGGATTCAGAACGGTTCATTTTCAACAAATTGTATATCATATAAACACGCCGAAACGTTACTTTCATTATATATTTTCTAATAATAATTTCCCCCGTCATATTTATTATCTTATCTTTAACTGACTGACTTATTATCTTGTCATGATTCACAATATACTTTTAATTCAGTTTCACCCAAAACGTTATTTATTTCAGTGAATTCAATTATCAATCAATGATAGGAACCTTTCTATAAATAAAATGAATAAAATTACAAAGTTAATGGAGCAGTAACTTTGAATATAATGATAAATTTAATATATTTCGTAATAAATCCTTTCAGAAATACAATCACGTTTTGTTTCTGTCTCTCTGCGTATTCACGTATCTGTAGACATACATTTTCACTACTGAATTTATGCAGCTAGTCTGTCTATGCGAATAAAATGACAAAACAGTTCGTTCTTAAAAAGTCGGCAACAATGAATCCATTACCATTGCGTGAACAATACTACTGAATCTACCCGCCGTTAAACCTTTATAAAACCAAAGAAAAGTTTCAGTTTAAACATTCGAAAATGTCTTCAGCCTATCTTACAATACATCTAAGTTATAGTGTAGTAATAAATATAATTTTGCGTTCAAGTGAAAACGGTTGTATGAAATATAAATATAAATCATAAAAAATAGGAGTCAAAGAATCTAAACCACCCAATCTCTTGTTAGGCGATATTCAATTTAGTATTTCTGTAATAAAAACCAAATAATTATTTTTTATACGGTAAATAACAATTAAAAACTACCGAAATATGACGCGCTAGAAATAAAAACTCGTACGAAGACACTGATGACCGGCGTAAACATTATATATAAAGAAACTGATATAAAAGGAAACATGAACATTAAAGGAGGTTACTACTTTTTGCACCGTGGTCTTCTCAAACATAACAGTTCTCATATTGTACGGTTTTTTAGTGTTTACAGACTCGTTATGCTTACAGATAGGTAGACAAAAGTAGATCAAAAGATTGTGTTATAGTTATCAATAATAATATAATATAGCATATTGTTCAGTATGCAATGAAACAAGAGACGTAATCGGAGACACAGAACGTATAAAACGAAATACATAAATGTGGAAAAGCGAGTTTCAGTCTCAGATTTAAGTTTGAATTGAAAAGAAAATAATCACAAATTAAAAAAAAAATGTAACATGTATGCTGACAAGAGCATAAATTGGATGTCGTTGTATTAACTCTTTTTCTATTTGGTGGAATATTGAGTGTAAAACAATATTGTTTCACTGTTCAAGCTCTAGTGCCTGCACCGAATATTTCAGTATATACGTATTAAATCAGGTATATTGCAACTTACCGTCTGCGGCTTCCAGAAACAACGACTTCACAAAGTTGATATGTTTCGGGACACTTGTCCCATCATCAGAACTTAAAATAATCGTGTATCATTTAAATTGATACATTTGTCAATTAATTAAAATATTAAAATTCAACATGAAATAAATAATTTAAAACAATATAAATACGTAAATGTCTAAAAGCGAGCGCGAACGTTTAACGATGTACATCGTACGGAGATTGACCGCGCACTGAATTACGTTTTGCTCCCACCACGACAATATCGCAAAGCAGTGTCGTACAATACATTTGATTTGGAAAGCAGTTTATACGTATTCATTGTCTACGTATGTTTTAACACACACACACACACACACACACACACACACACACACACACACACACACACACACACACACACACACACACACACACACACACACACACACACACACACACACACACACACACACACACACGTTCGGCCTCCGACAGTATACATTGTGGTGTACCAAATTCATTTCATATGCCAGTGTATATTCCAATTAAAATGTTGGTTATAGCCATCCAGTTCCAGGAAAGGCCAGTGTCACAGATAGATAACTTTCTGTTACTACATGTTGTTTACCGTTTTATGTGCAGACAGTGTACGCCAAAGTAGATGTTTCTATGAAAGTAACAATGTATTCAATTTGGAAACTTTTATTCAATTTTGAAATGTATTCAATTTCCAAACTGTGGAAAAATGTTCATATAGATATTTAATTTGCTGTTACATTACTACGTACGTACGTATATCGAATAACAGTGAAATTTTAAACCGTGAGACACATGTTTATTTTCCATACATGTGAGTCCAGCATCAAAGTTGTCCAACATCAATTTCTGCTGTTACTTAATACGAAGTCCGCTTTTTCATACATTATTCACGCATTGGACGCATCGTAAATAATTATCTTCGATATTGTAATACCTTTGAAATGAATATTCACAACATTTTCATTTCTTTTTGAATATTTTAGTTATGTTTTTGGCGCGGTTTAATAGATTTGTAGATATTTCAAAAAATACCTGTGCTGAAAGCGAACTAAATGTTTAAATTTCCTCGTCATACAATTTTCTAGTTAGTGAAGACAATAAGATAGATATGTCTACCTGAATAAACGATTGTAATTGTTGAATCTGTATCTCAGTATTGTTTTACCGAAATCTAACTTACAAATAATCTGATACTGTATAGAAAGTCATTTAAGCATGTCTCTACCTTATACAAAGTTCATTTGTTTTAAAACTGAGGGACCAAAGTTATCGCAGTTTGCCTGAATTGCACACAGTGAGAAACACATTAACAATTTTTTTTTATATTATTCACATTTTTAGTTTAAATAAATTCTTGTTAACACCCCCGGCTTATACGACTCTCAACTGTATGTCTTTCTTGTTTACAATGAACAGACGTATGACGAAGGCCTAAGTCCGGGTGATGTAGTGTTCATAGTTGTAAATTCAATCGCTACCTGGCCCGTAGTTAGGATAACCCAGCTAGATCGGATTCTCAGCTTATCCAGCCTAGACTTTTCCGATCCATAGGATAAGTTTAAGGGTAGCACGTCACCCAAATTGCATGTGTCATACGAGTAATTTAAAGCAGAGCGACCTACAACGATACTATGAGAAGTGTACAAAGAGATTAAATGTTAGGAAACGGTGTTACGTTCACTGTACAGTTGCCGTATCTTTAATTAGATAAACAATCATTACAGAAAAGAGGGAAGTTTCGTGTGCAACGAGCTACAGTAAACTAACGAAGAGTTGTTAAATTTAATATCCTTTAACATTTGAGGCGTCTGTAATTTTTACGTCTGGAAGAAAATTAAGATCTGTTATTTGTTGACTAGGAATACTGTATAACTGTATTATATTTTGAAATTCGTCTGGATTATATTACTTGCAAAACGTAATACTACTTAATATAAGAGCTGATTGTAATCTTTATGTTTAGCGCAAAAAATCCAAATACAATAATTTGTTGACATAATTATTTTTATTATTTATAAAATTAAGTTATAATACAGTCTAAGAATATTCTACAAACATTTTAATAAAGTGTGCAAAAATGCAGGATATATTTTTGCCACATTTGTGGCGTACTAAATGTAGTAAATGTACCACATGCTGTAATTTCTCTTAATATTCATGTTATTGTTCAATCATCCACAAACAGTATCGTTTTAATATGAATATTTCCACAAATACACAGTTTTCTGGATATAAAAACCGTCATCCTACATTTTAGATAATTTCCCTTAAATGTCTATTTTAATACTTTTTAGACATCCATTACGATGTATTTTGAAACTAAAAATTGGATAGCAAAATCGGTGTGACAATCGTTCACAATAAAAGAGTAAATATCATTGTAAACACTGATTGTTTCTCAGACAGGGCGTGTTTAAGGGAAACAAAACAAACGATCAAATTATATTGAAAATTTTAATATAATTTTATTATATTAAACTAATTTGTGAAGTGACGTAAACATTACCGGACGTCTCAATACCAAATGTCGTTACCAGCCTCCAGCGACTAGGCTGTGAACGCTCACAAAGCAAAGCCATTACGTCATTATTAATGAGCACAGCATCTATCACCAAAACGTCTGACAAATATAAACTACGACCACTGATTACAAGTGTAACGGAAAAGGTGTCCTTGCTACACGTATTCGGTTTCTGTGCATCAACATAAGAAAAACTTTCCTATGAAAATAGGTCTAAAAACGTGTCGTTTTTGTCTGGTCGCCATTTTGTGTTTTTTAAAGAAAACTGTATATCTCAAGATGACATTGAGATATCTTAATGAAATTTGGTATTCTTTACATGCAAAAAATCATCTATATTTTGTGATCTTAAATTTAGAAATAGCCCCCACTTTAATTATTTGATCACTAATAGCGAGGTAGGCTATATTAAAATTGTATCAAATTATTGTTTATTAAGTAATTTGTTACAAGGTTTATTGTGAACAGAGCGACACCTTGCTTGTTCAAATTAAACAGCAAATAACCGCCTTATTGAAGAAACCAACCTACCCATCACAGCAATTAAAATTAGTTGAAATTAATAGACACCAAGAATGGCAGGTTTCGATTTGTAAATTATCTATTTGCTTTAGTGAGTCCAGTTAAAATACATGTAGTTTAAATAATATCGTCAGTTACTTTTCTTAAAGAAAATTATGAATTCATTTGCTCGTGTTTCTTCCTTATTGTTTATAACGTAATTGTTGGGAATGGGTAATTAAATTTTTAGTGAAATCCCATATTTCTCACTAAAGAAAACAGATGATTTACAAGTCGAAATGTGTCATTGTTCTTTCCTGTTAGATTCAGATAGTTATAATTGTTGTGATTCAAATTATGATATATAAATACGTGTAATTAAATCCGTTAAAAGTTATTAATCCCATTAAAAAGCAATCCATAACTTTTGTTAGAAATTACGGTTAGTGAGTTAATTTTTCAAAAAGTAATAAATTTAAATACATTGCTCCTATACTAGAGAAATCGACGTCCTGCATAAAAAACAAGTAGAAAGGATTTACAGGTCGGTTGTTTACCGCCATACCTCAGTCAGTCATTATTGAAGTTAAACAAGCAAGATGACGTTCTGTTCACAATGGAGTGCATAATATATTTTACTTAGTAAACAATAATTTGATAGAATTAAAATTTAAGGAGCTATTAAAGATTTAATAATTAAAGTGGTCGCAATTTTAAAATTTGACTGTTTTAAAAGATTATAAAATTACCGTGATTTTTAATTTATTAAAGAATATTAATATAAACAAGTGTACCAAATTTTATTAAGATACCTCAATTTCTTCTTGAGACATCAATTTTAGCTCCGAAAAACGACATAATGGCGGCCGAAAACAAAACGTTTTTCCTACGTTTTCGGCATATCCTACGTTCGGAAAAACGTTCGGCCGAAAAACGAGATAATGGGGGCCGAACATTTTTCCTATACTGCACAGAAAATATTAATGTAAATTATACATTGTACATTGTACAATAAATAGATCGTACAGAATAAATTATAACAATTTTATTGTTTTGTTTTAAAACCATTAGTATAAAATATTGATTACTATGCTTACACTGTGGCCAAAATAACATGTTACAGCATCTACCCCGACAGCGTGGAACTAAGGGTTGGGAGCGTGGACCGTCACGACGGCGGACAGCTTGTACCCGTCCATGATTTCTACATACATCCGGATTATAACTATGAAGCAGACAACGATATCGCTCTGATACGGTTGGAGAGAAATCTAGAGTTTTCCGACCTGATACAACTTATTCCGCTAGCCACTAGGAGACCTGTAGCAGGCGAACGAGCTATTGTCAGTGGTTGGGGGTATGGACTTGTAAGTACCAACAGAAGCAGTCAAGATTGGTTGTATATTACATAGCATAACCAGACAACATATAGTTATACGAAGTACAAGAGGTCCTCAATATTCATACATTATGCTTTCACGAAAACGTGAATGACAGTCGAACTGACCGAAGTAGGCCTACTTGCATACTAGCCCTACGTAGGTACAGTATTTTCGTTTACTGTACTGTACCTACTATATTATTAGTTAAAACTAAAAAATACACTCAAAAACCCAGTACTCATGAATGCCAATGGGACCTGTAGTAACGGTAATAATGATGAATACCTATAATATTCTTCACGCTCATTCACTTTGTCACACCACTTCAGTGTGGAATGTTCAAAAGTCCGAAACTATAAAACGAAACTTGAGCAAACTAGTTCAATTTTTGTTCAAGAAAAGCAAATGTACGAATGTCGAATGTCGAATGTCTAAAAGGCAATAGGCTTATACTGTTCATTGTCACTGGCTATTGCTATGTATCTAAGCGTACCTAAGCACTGAGCCACTCTACAGCCCCTGTTGGTGCACGTACTGCTGCTACCACCATCTCAACTACTACTACTACTGCTGCTGCTGCTGCTACTACTACTACTACTACTACTACTACTACTACTACTACTATTCGCCCGTTACCGAAAATAAAATCTATAAATAAATAAATAACAGTCCAATTGACATCGTTTCTGAACTGTTCACTAGCCCTCTTTTTACTTTGATTGTTTAAGCGAACTTTTAATCCATTGACTCCTCGCAATTCTTAGTAATTTGCATTTCCATGAATAACTTTATTCGTCACTATATAAGTAAATATAAATGCAAAAGCACACTAGATTACAAAAGATTAAATAATGACGCGTACACAAAATCTGAATGCGTATGTCTCAATGAAATATTTTATTCATGCAGTAATATAAAAGTGTCGTAAATCGGGAGCTAGAAATACCTTTAATAAACTGAAAAAAATTATTATGAAAGATAAACTAAACATTACTTCTCGAATTTTATATAATCATGTTCTGATAATTTAAGATATTATTGCAGTGAACATAGTGATATTATATTATTATGATATGATCGTTGTAAACATTATTTGAACGATACACAGTGATCCTGTGTAATTGATTGGAATGGAGAACGTCTATTGAATAAAGGGCCGTGTGATGATAAATACAAATTATATCTTTAACTGACATTGTAAAATACCTATAAAATAAATTAAAATGCTGAACATAAAACGGTGTATAATGTTACGAATACCTGCTTTGTTAACGATTTAATAATTTCAGCATATTGATCACTGACAATATCTGAGCGTCTCCGAGGGAGTTAATAAAATTAAACAGTAAGAAAATAATACGACAAACTGTGTATTAAAAACCAAGATATCTGAGCAAAAGTAACTTACAATAATCAAATTAAAAGTGTAAAATAGTTTAAATTTTAAATTAAAACTTATTACTCTAATAAAATATACATTATGACCCACGTAGTCCTGCTATTGTAGAAAGGTCGTGTGGCTTATTGAGAGGGGTTCCACAATTACTAATGAAACTCTGACAGAGCGCACTACTGGAATACTCCTTCTGTACGAATAATGTTATCATGGAAGCCAAACTTCAGCCTTCTGAATATCGTGATCTTATATTGACTCTGACTACTTCGTTTTATTGACACCAAACTAATTTCAAACACTATCAAGGTCAATAATAACGATGACTATCTACAATGACGATGACTGACTAACATAATCCTAACATATAAAACAGAATTGTTATAGTAGTTGTACTAATGTTCGTCTCTGAACAGACGCAGGGCTCGACAATACTGCATGAGACAGAGATGGAAATAATGGATGACCTTACGTGCAACGCGACAAGCGAAGGCGCCGTCACCGAGCGAATGATTTGCGCCAACAACCGGACAAATTTCCTTTGCGATGTAAGTATAGCGTTATTCTTTCTATATATTTTGAGCGTGTTCATGTGTGTGTGTGTGTGTGTGTGTGTGTGTGTGTGTGTGTGTGTGTGTGTGTGTGTGTGTGTGTGTGTGTGTGTGTGTGTGTGTGTGTGTGTGTGTGTGTGTGTGTGTGTGTGTGTGTGTGTGTGTGTGTGTGTGTGTGTGTGTGTGTGTGTGTGTGTGATATGCCTTACGTGTTGATGTAGAATTTATTAATGAGGATAACAAGAAACTAAGGTTTGAGGGTTTTTGCATTTTATTTTTGCAAATTCCTTCAAGTGTATTTTAGTCATAGAAGACAGCAAACTGTTATACAACATTGTATCCTTGTATGCTACTATGGCAGTAAATTTTTGGAAAATACGCAGCTCGTTGAAATTACCGTAATCATTAAGCTTTACAAGACATGTAGGGAAGAACTTTTTTCAACCATGTGTTGAGTACTGGTAGATGATTCACAATACTAGTACGTCTTAAACTTATCTCTTTTATCCTTAAATTCCTACCATCTTTAACAATAAATAAACAGCGCCAAGATAGTGGATGTTAACATGTTTACTTTATGGAATTATTTTTTTAATTTTCTGTAACTAATGTTTACGAGTTTATTCATATATATATATATTGTAGCGTGACAGATGTATGCATAATATTGAATGGCAATTGATCATTAGAATAATGAAGTTATAATATTTAAATTTGGAAGAAAGCATTAAGTTTAATATAAATAGATTAATTCATAGCAACTGTGGAAAGAAATCATTATTATAAAGAAAATACAAGTTCAAATAAAAGGAGTTACTAGTGATGAGTCACTAGTAACTCCTTTTATTTGAATGAGCACAGCATCTATCACCAAAACGTCTGACAAATATAAACTACGACCACTGATTACAAGTGTAACGGAAAAGGTGTCCTTGCTACACGTATTCGGTTTCTGTGCATCAACATAAGAAAAACTTTCCTATGAAAATAGGTCTAAAAACGTGTCGTTTTTGTCTGGTCGCCATTTTGTGTTTTTTAAAGAAAACTGTATATCTCAAGATGACATTGAGATATCTTAATGAAATTTGGTATTCTTTACATGCAAAAAATCATCTATATTTTGTGATCTTAAATTTAGAAATAGCCCCCACTTTAATTATTTGATCACTAATAGCGAGGTAGGCTATATTAAATACCCATGGAACAAATCTCCATTGAAAAACGCTAACCAATTTATTATGTTAATAAGACTATACGACCATTTAGCATTAACATAATATATAAGTGCAAAGTGAACCAGTGATAGTTTTGGGTATTATAAAAAATGAACCTTGTGTTTCATTCTTGGCAATCACAAACATTGAATGCAATGAAATATGCATTTTTCAATGACTTGAAATGTGTACTGTGACAATATGTTGTTCATAAGACATGAATCTGTTTAAAATAACATTTTGTTTTACATGAAAAAAGAAAAACAGATTTCATAATACTTTTTGAACAATTCATACTATTTATTTATTAATGACAGGGTACAATTCCCCAAAGACAATGTATAAAAGACGGTATAAAAACTGTAGAATCCTACTTATAATAATAGTTAGAAATAAGAATATAAATATAAGGTTTTTATGTATACAGTACAATAATGTTTAAAAATGTTTTAGATATAAGGCCATTTGTTTGGGTCTGATACAACTAACATCAGAACTATAAAAATAGTTACTACTTGTAAATAGTCGAGAGTAATTAAGATGTTAGTTAGTAAAAAACCTTTTTTTGTAAACCATATTTCCATGTTAGAAATAAGGATTTTGTTGTAAAATGTCTGACTTGAAGACAACCATTTATTTAAAAAAATATTCTTTATTTGTTTTAACTATTATTTGTATTATAACCAATACTAATTGTTTTTGTGTAATTTGAAAACATGTTTAATTTATAATACTATATGTAAAAGTCAGAGAGGGTATCACACATCATATATTGTTTGTAAAATATTTTGTAAGAAAAATTGTTAAAAAAATCATAGGCCAAAAGAATGGAAACCAAACTTCATCAAAACAGAGAAATTGCTCATTTAAATGCAAATAAACAAAAGGGGTTTAGACAAAATAAACTTGAGATCAAGCCATATAATTGCACATACCATTTAGGAAGATTTTAATAAATTATATTCAGAATTATAAATAAAAATGAAAATGACTAAACTCAGAAATTTAGACATGGGAGTCATATATTCCAGAATAATGTTTCAGAATACAAATAATTCAATTAATTACCAGAAAATCAGGGAATATAAACCTTTTAATACAATATAGGATTATTAATATAAAATATAACGGATAAAATGGATGAATTTTATATAATGACAGGAAGTAAATTTTGATGTTTTGACTTTTCAGAGAATACCAAAAATGAAAGTAAAATTACTAATTTTGGACAGAAAACACTTAAATTTTGATGTTTTGACTTTTCAGAGAATACCAAAAATGAAAGTAAAATTACTAATTTTGGACAGAAAACACTATAAAACGGCATTTTTTAATCTTAATATAACCAGAATGAACTTAAAGATTAATTTAAATAACATCTAGTGAATAAAATTGACAAATAACCCAAGTTTAGGTATTTATATAGTGAAATATTAAAGTGTGCACAGGATATGAAAATATATTTGAACAATGTTAAGAATAATATTATATTGGCTAAGAGTTTAATTGAAACTGGAGGAAACAGTTAGTTAATTATTGGTATTTGAACGGTTAACATGACAAACGTTTTGTAACGTGCCTAACCTAACTTATAATAGTCATATAAAGCGAGTGTATAGTACGTTATTGTGAAATCGCGAGTGACTTGTAAAATACTTCTAAAACTATCATATCATAACAGAAACAATCAAGAAACACTCCATAACACAGAACAATACATATCTACTCCGAAAAACACCACAAAACACTAGAAAACTGTATAATACATTAACCCAAATTAGTGACGGAATCGGGGAAAGTGTTTGAACTAATAATTACACGGATACACTAAATATAATCCAGAAACAGTACACTAGGCACTACACAACATTTAACAAGAGATTCGCAGACACCAGAACAGGAATACTACAGGAAAATCTTTTATTTGGAACGTCGAATATACGAATGACATCTTACTAACTTCACGGCAGCCATTTGCAATATTGGTCGTCATCGCCAGAACAACGCCTCCTAGTTCAACCCAGCTGTTTGGTGAAAACAATTATTTTATTTTCAAATTATTATTCAATGTCTGTGTTTAGTAATAATTATTAATTTGATTGTAACGTTATACTTTTTAAATATTAGCCCGATTTCTCTGACTTTGATAATAATTGGCTGTTTAAAGAACCCTGTATAATTTTTATATAATATACTTTGTAACTTTTTCGATATCCTGAGAGTCGATAATAATCGATAAGAGTCAAATTGCTATTAATTAATAAAACATCAATATTCTTCAACACTAAATAGTTCTTCATTTCATAAATATTACTAGTTATCATTAATATAATTATAATTAATAATCTATCAGGACTTTACCACCTATAAGTGAAGATAACCTAAAAAAAATAAAAAGGTAAACAAGTATCGATTGGTTTGAAGACAATCTTATGAGTGGTGATAGTTTATTTAAAATATACCAGAACTTTAATAAAAATTTTCAGAAGAGCATTACACTTTTTAAAACTTCACAGCCCTATATTAATTAATTGATTACAATTAATTAATTAATAAAATTTAAAATTTTTTTTTAATTATTTTTTTTATAAACATAATTTTTTTTTTTAATTTTCTTCAAAACAATAATTTTTGTTTTGAAACTTTCGGTGAAGCTGAACATACATTTCTTCATCAACCTTACGCTACTCGACCAGTCTTGCTACCATTGGGACTCGACCAGCTGGGAAACTTAAGGAAGTGTTTCAGGCCAGTAAGACGTCGAGAGCCACACCAATTACACACCAATTTAAGAACACACACATCCATCTTTTATCTATTATTTCAAATTGGCGCACAACTTTAGGGGCTTTAATTAGCGATTGGAAGGCCAATACATTCTGCCCCATCACTAGTTGGAGCTAGGCAACAGCTACAAAGCCAGAGAATTTCAAGGGAAAATGCAACGACGTGCAACATCTAAGAAACGGGCGGCGGAGGCCGAGAAAGAAATAGAAGTTGACATGGACAACAAGGAGGCGACGCCAGTAGAGGCGGAAGAGGTATTGCCACTGGTGTTGTCCAAACAAACTGAACAACCGGAGATACCTACACAAACAGTGGAAACCAATGCGCCGGAGAAGAAAACAGAGGACATGACAACACAACAAATGTTCAGGATGATGATGGAAATGAATAAGAGAATGGAGGAGAGTAACAAGAAAATGGAGGAGGACAGGAAGAAGGAAATGGAAGGAATGAGTAAGAAAATGGACGAAAGTAATAAGGAAAGGAAAGAAGATAGCCAGTCATTGAAAGAAGATTTAGGAAATAAGATCGAAAGCACAAACAAGAGGATGTAAGAGAGGATGGAAGAAAACAGCAAGAAGATGGAAGAGAAGATGGAAGAAAACAGCAAGAAGATGGAAGAGAGGATGGGAGGAAAGTTAGAAGGATTGAAGAAGGATAATCAATCCACAAAAGAAGAGTTGACTGGGATGAACAAGAACATAGAAGATTTGAAAGATTTGAAGGAAGACAACCAATCGTTCAAGGAAGAATTCAAGTCGACCAAAGAAGAATTGATTAATAAAATTGAAAATACTAATCAGAAAATCGATGAAACCAGGAAGAAGATAGAGAATAACAACCGACAATTGAAGGAAGAATTGAAAGAAGATAACAGGAAGTTGGAAGAAAAGATGGGGGAGAAATTGGAAGAATTGAGAGAGGACAATCAAATTCTGAGAGAAGAATTAAGAGAAGTCAATCAGGAGAATTTGGACAAACTGGACGAAAGGATGGAATTGTTGCGAGAAGAATTGAATAAAGAAATCAACGTTAACAAAAAAGCGATGAATAAGAAGATGGAAGAAGAAAATATAATGGTTAATCGACAGATTCGAGAGATTTATGGAAAGTGCAACCAGACCGAAAAGGAGGTGCATGAGTTTAAAGAAGTGGTGAACATCAAGTTCACAAATATTGAAGAACATAGTCGTAGGAAGGTAGAAGAACAGAGGAAGGAAAATCAAGAAGAATTCGGAAAAGTACGCAACCAGGTCACAGAACGATGTAATGATATACAAGAGACCATGGCCAGTATCACCGGTCAGGTGCGACAAAGCCGAGAGGAGATGGAAGCAATAAGGAACAGACCGACTCCTTTCACCGGATTGCCTGTCAACGAAAGCCGAGAGTGGCTCAACTTCCGGCAATACAAACGCAAGCCGATGGAGTTCCTGACTAGGGTAGAAGAATATTTGACCAAGCATAAAATTACCCAATGGAGCCATAGCAGGGAGATATTCGACGAGTCTTTCCGAGACATAACAGATAATTGGTGGATGGCCAGCCGGAGTGAAATTTCCGACTACCAACAGTTCCGGAAAATGTTTAAGACAAAATACTGGTCTGAGACCACCCAGAACTTGATCCGTGACAATATTTGTAATGGAATATACAGGTCACAATTAGGTAGCAGTATGACGGCATATTTCTTGGGGAAGGTGTGTATGGCAAAACACCTCGAGCCAGCAATCCCAGAAGAATGTTTAGTGAATAAGATATCGTATCATTATGATGAGGACATTATCAGGGCCCGGAGAGGTAGCCAGATCAAGACGATCCAGGGAATGACCGAGTTATTGGAGGGATACGAGAACGAGGAGTATTATCGGCAGAGCAGGAAGAGAAATGAGAGACCAGAAGCAAGGCCGACTACCTACCCCAATAACGGCAATAACCATACAAGTAACCGGAACCAGCCCAATAATTACGACGGCCCTAACAACCAGCCGCGTAATAACCAGTTTAACGGTAATTTTAACGGCGTTAGGAATAACAACCCCTACCCAAACAATAGAAACAATTTTTATCAACAAAATAATAATGTCCCATACAGTCAGAGAAATCCATATCCCAACAATAATGGTGACAGACCTTACCCACCTAACCGAAATTACTATAATAATAATTTTAGTAATAACAATAATAGCAATAGTAATAACCGAGTGTCGCGCCCTAGGGTAAATTTTATAAGAGCAGAAGATCGCGGACCCAGGAGATATTATCAACCGAGGAGGAGCAGCTTCCACGACGCCGACCGAAGATGGAGGAGTGCGGAACGAGACGGCCCAAGATACGAACAGGAAAGACGAAGTACCAGCCTGGAAGATCTTGGCAGACAACAGAACAGGGCGTTAAACATCAACCAGAGTACAGAACGTCAGGAAACAAACCAGAGTTTCCCGAACGATGCCTCGGTCAATAATAACACAAACACTGAACAAAATACTTTAAACGAGAGGAGGCAGTAATCAACAACGATGACCCGTTACTGCATATAGTTCCTGGGTTAGAAAAGGATGATTTGCAACAAGCAAACAATAATAAGAATATCACTATCATAAGTAACCATTATCTGAAAGACATACGAACTGAACTTTTGGAAGAGAACGAGAAGAGTCTCAGCAACAGTAATAATGAGATAATTTATATAACAGCGGAGGTGGAAGGAGTTCCCGCTAAAATAATGATAGACACAGGAGCTAATATTTCAATAATAAACTCCAATGAGTTGGAGAGAATCCAGAATAAATGTGGAAAAACCTAACATTTGAAGGAGTAAGAGGAGCTAACCATCAAAGAGCGACATTTAGAAGAGAAGGCATTTATAAGGAAAGAAAAAGAGAAGATCAACTTACAAAAGTATAAATAATATGGGCCAGTGTAGAGTACAATATATGCCCATATGTTGTGGTAAATGATAAGCATAACAATACATATGAGTTGAAGGAAATCGTTTCAGGAAAAATCAAAGGAGTGTACAATCAAGCTTCTATGAAGAAATATTATGAAGAATGAGTTGTGAGTTTTAGAATTTTGAATTTATTAATTTTAAAAAATTCTAAAATAATGTAAGTACATCTTACAACCTAATATTTTGAGAAGAACATTTTGGAGAATTATAAGAAGAAGGAATTTAGAATTTTTATTTGAAAAATCCTAAAATAATGTAAGTACATCTTACAACCTAATATTTTGAGAAGAACATTCTGGAGAATTAAAAGAAAAAGAATTTTTAATAATTTTTAAAAATTCTAAAATAATGTAAGTAAATCTTACTAAAACCTAATAATTTTGGAACAAACTTTATGGAAGAAAGAAAAAGAAAGACTTTTGAATTGAAATATAATTACAAAAATTTAAAATTGAGTAGGTACTTCTTACTACAACCTGATAATTTAGAACAAAACTTTATGGAAGAAAGAGAAAGAGAGAGAATTTTGAACTTAATTATACAAAAAATTTAAAAATAAAGTAAGACCAACTTACTATAACTAAGTTTATGAGAAAACTTTATGGTAAATAATTAAGAAGAATTTGAATTTGGAGAAATACCAAAACATTCAGAAATAATAGTAAAATCACAGTACTATAAACAATTCTGAATGAAACAATTCTGGGAATAAATGAATTAAACAGAATTTGAATGTTGATAGAACGTCAGAACTTTGAAACAAGATAAGATCAACATATTA
Source organism: Magicicada septendecula (assembly GCA_034769895.1). Lineage (NCBI taxonomy): Eukaryota > Metazoa > Arthropoda > Insecta > Hemiptera > Cicadidae > Magicicada > Magicicada septendecula. The sequence goes on along the minus strand of CM068370.1, from coordinate 284,306,708 downwards.
CAAGGATTTATGAGAAATATTTTTCAATTAAATAAAAAGAATAATTTGAATTTTACATTAAAACTAACCAAGTTCCAAAAAATAATTATGTGTCAATTATGATTGAATTGAGAAGAAAATAAAGTGGTTAATTCAGAAAAGAGAATTAACGTTAATCCAGAATAAATGCTAGACATTCACAATAGAATTTGAAGGAGTAGAGAAGAATAACAAAAAAAGAGTGTAATATGCAAGAGAAGAAAAAATATGGAAGCAAAGAGACTAATTACCTATGAAACGATAATGAAAACAGTTAATTAAGAGCAAAGAAGAACAACTCATACCAAACAGATGGAGATGATTTTGAACCAATGATAATAATAAGACCTATATGAAATGCAAAGAGAAGAAATACCACATGAAATATAATATAAATGAATTAATGCTAATGAATGCGAAGGCGGATTAATAACTTTCTAAGAGAAAGGAAAGAACCAAAATGTTTAAATAAAATGATCAATATAACAACCTGTATATCTAATGTAAAGATACAATGTTAAAAAATTAAATATAATATATTAAGACCATTCAAATAATGAATACGAAAGACTATTTATAAAGACCATGCTAATACTATGAATAACCAGAAGAAAATATAAAGAGAATTCAGATGAAGAAGAAAGAGAGTTACACTGTAAACAGTAACCAGAATTATTAAAAGAAAGGTTTTCAACCATAATTAAATTAAATATATCAGACAAGTTAAGAGTTTTGAAAAAAATATATATGTAATGAGTATAATAATGATTATGAAGATTTATTAAGATAGAAAATGTGAGATAATCTGAGAGACTACGAAGTGGAGAATCCAAAGATATTTTTATTAGTCGAAAATGAGACTACTTTTTATTTATTTATTCGATGACTGACTGAAGATAATTCCAGCAACATTATGTTTTTGAGCAGGGATGGATATGCCTCTGTACTCAATTTATAGAAGTGGTGTATGGCCAGCAGAGAAGTAGCGTACAGTGCCCCTCTGATCTGCCCCAGCCCACGTGATAGAGAATGTTAGGGAATTAATATCCCAAGGATGCAACACGAAGTTGATAAAGGAAGAAAATGTATTACAATAATAATATATCTCAGAAGACACTAACTATCCGAAAAGAATCAGTAGTAAAACAAATAATTATACATATAAAATTAATTAAACTCTAATTATAAAAAAGTCGATATAAAAATGGAGAAGAAAATGAATTATAAGAAATGTTGAAATTAACATAAGAAATTATTTCATCCATAAACATGTCTGAAATAATTACTTCTGGAGGAGAGCAATCTGTAGCGTGACAGATGTATGCATAATATTGAATGGCAATTGATCATTAGAATAATGAAGTTATAATATTTAAATTTGGAAGAAAGCATTAAGTTTAATATAAATAGATTAATTCATAGCAACTGTGGAAAGAAATCATTATTATAAAGAAAATACAAGTTCAAATAAAAGGAGTTACTAGTGATGAGTCATCCAAGACCAGTCTCATAACCAAAGGTTTTCAAGGTATAACCCAGGAAGGTAAAAAAGTAAATAACCAAGCAGTACAGAATATGACCAAACCCACGACGAGGGAGAATAAATAGAATAGAAACCCTAAAATAAGCCAAGATCAACCAATACAGGTGGTGTATTTCTGAAATAAAGAAGAAGATGGAGAAGATCCCAAGAAACCTGATGGCATCAAGAAGAAGATGGAGAAGATACCAGTCCCAGAAGGCAGGAGAAAAGAAGACTGATGAAAGAAGAAGAAGAAGGCAGCATCCTGAAGAAGATGTCATGCTCTTATAAAAGACACCCAAATCCCTATATCCCCAAAATAAATATTTAAAAATAAAAGTATAACGAATTGAAAACCACATGTATACAAATTTAAGAGAGAGAAGTGTATAAAGTAAAAGTTGCCTGTGAACTAAGATGAAACAATAATATAGTACCCATGGAACAAATCTCCATTGAAAAACGCTAACCAATTTATTATGTTAATAAGACTATACGACCATTTAGCATTAACATTATATATAAGTGCAAAGTGAACCAGTGATAGTTTTGGGTATTATAAAAAATGAACCTTGTGTTTCATTCTTGGCAATCACAAACATTGAATGCAATGAAATATGCATTTTTCAATGACTTGAAATGTGTACTGTGACAATTTGTTGTTCATAAGACATGAATCTGTTTAAAATAACATTTTGTTTTACATGAAAAAAGAAAAACAGATTTCATAATACTTTTTGAACAATTCATACTATTTATTTATTAATGACAGGGTACAATTCCCCAAAGACAATGTATAAAAGACGGTATAAAAACTGTAGAATCCTACTTATAATAATAGTTAGAAATAAGAATATAAATATAAGGTTTTTATGTATAAAGTACAATAATGTTTAAAAATGTTTTAGATATAAGGCCATTTGTTTGGGTCTGATACAACTAACATCAGAACTATAAAAATAGTTACTACTTGTAAATAGTCGAGAGTAATTAAGATGTTAGTTAGTAAAAAACCTTTTTTTGTAAACCATATTTCCATGTTAGAAATAAGGATTTTGTTGTAAAATGTCTGACTTGAAGACAACCATTTATTTAAAAAAATATTCTTTATTTGTTTTAACTATTATTTGTATTATAACCAATACTAATTGTTTTTGTGTAATTTGAAAACATGTTTATTTTATAATACTATATGTAAAAGTCAGAGAGGGTATCACACATCATATATTGTTTGTAAAATATTTTGTAAGAAAAATTGTTAAAAAAATCATAGGCCAAAAGAATGGAAACCAAACTTCATCAAAACAGAGAAATTGCTCATTTAAATGCAAATAAACAAAAGGGGTTTAGACAAAATAAACTTGAGATCAAGCCATATAATTGCACATACCATTTAGGAAGATTTTAATAAATTATATTCAGAATTATAAATAAAAATGAAAATGACTAAACTCAGAAATTTAGACATGGGAGTCATATATTCCAGAATAATGTTTCAGAATACAACTAATTCAATTAATTACCAGAAAATCAGGGAATATAAACCTTTTAATACAATATAGGATTATTAATATTAAATATAACGGATAAAATGGATGAATTTTATATAATGACAGGAAGTAAATTTTGATGTTTTGACTTTTCAGAGAATACCAAAAATGAAAGTAAAATTACTAATTTTGGACAGAAAACACTATAAAACGGCATTTTTTAATCTTAATATAACCAGAATGAACTTAAAGATTAATTTAAATAACATCTAGTGAATAAAATTGACAAATAACCCAAGTTTAGGTATTTATATAGTGAAATATTAAAGTGTGCACAGGATATGAAAATATATTTGAACAATGTTAAGAATAATATTATATTGGCTAAGAGTTTAATTGAAACTGGAGGAAACAGTTAGTTAATTATTGGTATTTGAACGGTTAACATGACAAACGTTTTGTAACGTGCCTAACCTAACTTATAATAGTCATATAAAGCGAGTGTATAGTACGTTATTGTGAAATCGCGAGTGACTTGTAAAATACTTCTAAAACTATCATATCATAACAGAAACAATCAAGAAACACTCCATAACACAGAACAATACATATCTACTCCGAAAAACACCACAAAACACTAGAAAACTGTATAATACATTAACCCAAATTAGTGACGGAATCGGGGAAAGTGTTTGAACTAATAATTACACGGATACACTAAATATAATCCAGAAACAGTACACTAGGCACTACACAACATTTAACAAGAGATTCGCAGACACCAGAACAGGAATACTACAGGAAAATCTTTTATTTGGAACGTCGAATATACGAATGACATCTTACTAACTTCACGGCAGCCATTTGCAATATTGGTCGTCATCGCCAGAACAACGCCTCCTATTTCAACCCAGCTGTTTGGTGAAAACAATTATTTTATTTTCAAATTATTATTCAATGTCTGTGTTTAGTAATAATTATTAATTTGATTGTAACGTTATACTTTTTAAATATTAGCTCGATTTCTCTGACTTTGATAATAATTGGCTGTTTAAAGAACCCTGTATAATTTTTATATAATATACTTTGTAACTTTTTCGATATCCTGAGAGTCGATAATAATCGATAAGAGTCAAATTGCTATTAATTAATAAAACATCAATATTCTTCAACACTAAATAGTTCTTCATTTCATAAATATTACTAGTTATCATTAATATAATTATAATTAATAATCTATCAGGACTTTACCACCTATAAGTGAAGATAACCTAAAAAAAATAAAAAGGTAAACAAGTATCGATTGGTTTGAAGACAATCTTATGAGTGGTGATAGTTTATTTAAAATATACCAAAACTTTAATAAAAATTTTCAGAAGAGCATTACACTTTTTAAAACTTCACAGCCCTATATTAATTAATTGATTACAATTAATTAATTAATAAAATTTAAAATTTTTTTTAATTATTTTTTTTATAAACATAATTTTTTTTTTAAATTTTCTTCAAAACAATAATTTTTGTTTTGAAACTGTCGGTGAAGCTGAACATACATTTCTTCATCAACCTTACGCTACTCGACCAGTCTTGCTACCATTGGGACTCGACCAGCTGGGAAACTTAAGGAAGTGTTTCAGGCCAGTAAGACGTCGAGAGCCACACCAATTAAACACATTACAACCTACAGACTTAAACACAACACCTTTTAATTTTCTATTATTACAATATTTATTTAACGATACTCTTAAACACTTTTGCACATACGCTATTTCTTATTTGTGCGCACTTACCCACGTCTCGAAGGTATACTCTTCTTCTGCAGTATTTACCTTGATGTTTCCCAGCTAGGTCGCAGGCTTTTGTAGTTAATTGAGGGTGGATAAGCACGGGAATATCGTTACAAGTAAAGAGTACAGAGGATTTAGTACTGGTTGTGAAATTAGTATGGCTTTGTTAATAAAATTGTATTCATTTTGTTTATTAATTAAAAAATGCAAATTAGCATGTTATTAATTAGTGTGTTGGTTAACTAATATTTAAACCCTTATATTCACTTATACGAATATAGTATAATTATAACGTGGCAAAATCTTATCTCTTATAGCCTAAGACACATTATACACAACAATAATACATATGTGACCTGGAATATTTACACAGACATATAATATATAACACATATATTCTTACACTGCGTGATTAACACGTACGAAATTGAATATTAATATTGTCTTAGCAAGTGTTTTTTTTCTTATATACCCTTAATTAAAAATTAAATAATTAAACATTTATAAAAAAACTAATAGAGACCATTCTGTTATTTTATTTAACTATACTCCTAATGTCTCAATTAATTAACATCTACAACTGAAGAAAACTTTCGTACTTGCTTTTACGTTACAGTTACTTGATTTTAATTATTTAATTATAATATAAAAATATAATAAAATATGGTTTCTCTAATTACCATTTATTTATGAGATTAATAAGTTTTATGTTCTTTGTTATATTATTATTTTCCGAACCTTTATTAATTATTCATTATGCAAATAAAATATAATAAAGTTTATGTAAACTTGTGTATGGAATCTAGAGCCTTCTTTTGATAGACCTCAGGGTCATTTATAAGATTGCATATAGGTCTGACTTCACCTGCATATTTCTGCAACCATTTAACTGTTGTTACCGTCACCTGGACTCTCGAGTTTTGGGATCCCCTTCCGGTATCACCTTCTCTGTCTCTGCGTCGTTTGGAATTACTCTCTCCGTCTAATGGATGCTGAGTTCTGACATGGACCTCTGGTTGTGATGGTGTACGGCTGGATGTAGCTGCGTGTGGCTGTCCCTGCGTCCTCTAGTATTTTGCTCTGGTTCCTCTCCTCTCCTCGTCTTTTCCCTCGTGGATGTCTCGAAGTTCTACGTGGACTTCTTGAAGTTCATCGACGACGTTTCGACTCCTCGTAGTTTACAGTATTATTGTCTGTTAAATAACTCGTGTATATCACTAATTACTTTCACCGACGTATTGCCGGTTCCATCGCACTTCAAGTTACGTAATTCGATTTAAAACAATACTTAAAATTTGTAAAATTTGCGGTGGCGAGATGCGTGGATTTCACGTACTGTCTGTTAATGATCTGAGAAAGAGTGTGTCGCTCGCTGGGGTTTTATACTCCTGCCGGCGTTTAATTCCTGTTGAAAACTGTTCGGACAGAGTTGAACAAGTCAGCGCGTCGGTTTATTAACTAATAACAACCTACGCGTTTTTCTATGAAGCGCACACTTTTTTATAAACATTATTTGACAAATCGTTAGGTACATTAATAAACTTAACCTATGAAAATTATGAACATTAAGGTGTGTAAACTATGGAAGTTATGGCAAAATTTCACACGGTAGCTGAACGGTTCCCACGATCATAGACCTCTTAGTATTGAATTGTAGCGCCAGGCGCCAGCTGTTTTTCTACATATGTCTCTGATTCGTATAACTTCTCGTTTTCGTTCCGCACTTAAAAAACTGTGTAAAATTTCCCACAATTGTATACATAATTCAACTTGTTCTTCATTTACACACTAACACTAACACACAACACAAACTGATACACACGCGGTTGCCTGTCGCCATGACGTGATAGCTGCCAGTCGGGGCGTGTTTCGTCTTTCTCCGCTGCGTTTAAAACCAACAAGGCTTTGCAATTCCATATGCATGTTCACTTACAATTATTTCCGTATTTAAAATTAATTAATACGTTTGTTTCTTTTATTTATGTCTTATACCTAACGCTTAATTATTACATTATTTTCATTATTTATCATTTACACGACTCATACGTGCGTTCGTATGTTCTCATACCGCAGTCAGGGGTTGATACTTAGACTTATGCTAAACGTATCGTTGCAAAAAAAAAAATATATATATATATATATATATTACTATAATACTTATAACTATTTTACCTCAAGATGTATTTTTTCCTTTAGGGACATGTTTCGGGAGATCCTGTTCTCCCATCTTCAACCTTCGCCATCTTGCTTCTGGTGCAGTATTTGTGTGTTGGCTTCTGGATGTTATTATGGTGGTTTGTTGGTCTTTGGTCCTTCAATGTTGCATTATTGTGTGTGGTTGTGGTATCTGTTTTTGTATTTTGTGTATTTTCGATGTTGAGTGCTTTGAATATTGTGTCATGTTTTGTATTGGTTTGTATTTGTTCTGGTATTATTGAATTTGAACAAAGGCACCATAATGAACATTTGGGAAAATTTACAGATTTACAAACATAAAACACCAAACAAATTAATACCAGAACAAATACAAACCAATACAAAACATGACACAATATTCAAAGCACTCAACATCGAAAATACACAAAATACAAAAACAGATACCACAACCACACACAATAATGCAACATTGAAGGACCAAAGACCAACAAACCACCATAATAACATCCAGAAGCCAACACACAAATACTGCACCAGAAGCAAGATGGCGAAGATTGAAGATGGGAGAACAGGATCTCCCGAAACATGTCCCTAAAGGAAAAAATACATCTTGAGGTAAAATAGTTATAAGTATTATAGTATTATATACATCAAGAAACGGACTGTAGCAGAAAGTGATTGAAATATATATATATATATATATATATATATATATATATGTATTATAACAGCACCAAATATCAATTATTTGGAGTTATATGTCAACTGTATACTAGAATCATGTTTAAATAAATTGTAATAGTCAAAACTCCATTTGTATGTAGTAGCGATGAAAATAATGCTTTGTAAAACGACGCACACGTGGCCGTTATGTAATCAGCTCGCTGTAGAATGAATAGCCACACCCCAACAGTTAATTATTAATATCTCGGAAACTAATAAATTAAGGGGAAATCCAAGATAGCCCAAATGTTTGCCGAAATATTAATAATAACGTGTGCAAATTTTACGCAATATAATTAACAAATAAAAGAGTTAATAAATTAATGTAAATAACTTCTGTAAAAATAGAGCTACATTAATGAGCTTTTAATATGTTATAAATATAATAATTTCCAACAGATTGTATATTTTAGATTTAGCACAACTTGGTTTGCAACCAAGATATTGCAAAAAAACTATCACAGGAAATCCGGACCGACAATTTAGTTCCGCCGAGTTAATAATATTAGTAATAATATTAATTCTCCGTCTGTGGGAAACTAACTTCATTCTCACGGACCAAGGGAATTCAAATTTGGTGTAGTAGGGAGAGTGTGTCAGCCAATCAAATCATTTGACGAAATCCCGACCAGCGCGGTGTTTTGGGGCTGAACCATCACTCTTCTGCCAGTACTTGCGAAGTAAAGACGTAATTCTTCGATCGTCTCGTAACCATAGTTGTGAAGATTCATCAGAAGACTCTACGTGGTCAACACGCATAATTACGAACATAGTAAATACAGATCAACTGTACAACTCGTAATTATTGCGTCAAGTCGAGATACTCTTCATTACAACAAATAAGCTTATTGTGTACTACAAGCTGTGGTCATAAGCACGCAAGAGATCCACCAGACTACAAGACCAGACTTCAAGAATACGACAGAGAGGCCGTCTAAATCATTGGTGAACCAGCTGACGATCTGAGCTACCACTCGAACGGAACACACACACACGCGCTGACGTGCGACGTGCGAATCGACGAGGGACATAAACCAGTTCCAGCAGAAAGCCGCAGACGTTAAAATCTTCAACAAACAGCAGGAGAGGAGAGTGTCGCCGAATTCTGAACTCAACGACCGAATCCAGGACGCTCTAAGCAGATCACTATCTCTAGCAGATCGGACCAGGACAGCGAGGGACAATTTGGAGCAACTCTACCATGCACTTCAAAAACAGGAAAGCAAAATCAACTTATTTATTTTTCAACATCAAAGTTTCTATCTTTTTCAATTAAAAGAATTGTAATTTAAACAATTCAGGTGCCACAAAAATCAAAGACTCTAGTAAATAAGAATAAATTCATTGTGATAATCTGTATAGCAGTCTAAGTCATTAGTAAGCTGTAGTTAAGAATCAATAGAAATAATACGAAAGCGCTATACAAATCTTAACAAACAATCTAATTATTAGTTCATACTGCAGTATGACAGAGTCAAATCACTAGAAAATGAAATGACGTGAACTAGACTGTCACGCCTAATTTATTTTTGGAAAATATTCAATTAACTTCAGAGTTTTTATATTTTATTTTTATTAACATTCGAATCCAATTTATTAAAAGCAATTAAATTAAATTAAATAAATTAATTAATTAAATTCTTACTCGCAATTAACTTGTTAAATAACGAGTTTAACTTCTTTTCAATTATCAACTAATTGAAAAACATTAGTCAAGATCGATTCATTGTTTAGACTGTAAGGATAATTGATAATATAACCCTTTTATTCTTGTGTGTTATTGGAGTAATAAACAACGTTTTATTACCCCATATTGCATTGTTTTATTGTTGTACTACAAAGCCTACCAATCTCACAAAACTCTTCCCCTTTAAAGTAACTTATTTTGTGTGTTGTTGCCATAAATTTGAGATTACAAACTTGCGAAATTCAAATCCAAAATCCACACGCCCTAGTCGGAAGAAACCGCAAGATCGGACAGCAGGTAGGTACTCATACACAACACAACACAACAACAACGCATATAAGTAGAGTTGCATATGGCTTGCCCGGAACGTGGGGCCCGATTAAATTAAAATTAATTAAAATCAATTTAAATTTAATTTTACGTTAAAACATAGTTTGCTGTTTTAACTCTTAAGAGAGCTGGCGTCCAACTGAACAATCCCCAAAGAGTTTTGTGGTTGGTAGTGGTAGAGCAGTGAAATTATTTTGTGTATTTGAAATTATTTATTTGAAATTGTTGTGTATTTAAAAATGGATACGGAAAAAATGTTTAAACATTTATTACAAGAAATGAAACAAAACGCAGCTAAAGCGGAACAAGCAAACGCGGAATTAAAACAAGCTAACGCGGATTTGACCGCTAATATGAACGCGAAATTTGAACAAATAACAGCCAATGCTGAAATCAATATCGCAGAGTTAACATCTAAAATCTAGGCGCAAAGAGTCAGTCTAACCGAGGCATTAGACCACAGCAACGCCGACATAAACACGGAAATTAAACAATGTAATAAACAAACGACCGCGAAAATCGAGGAAAGCGCGGAAAATTTAGACGCTAGAGTCACCGAAATCGCGGAAAGCAATAAAGAAATTAAAGAGAGTAATAAAGAGTTAACCGCTAAAGTCGCTGAAATCGGTGAAAAAGTACATACGGTTGATACGAAAATAAATGAACGGTTTAAGGTTTTTGAGACCACAATGCAAAAACCGTTTATCGAACAAGTCACACGTATGGAGGGCCGGTTCAAAGAGCACATTAGCAGGTGCGAGAATCAAACAGCAGACGTCGCGAAAAAAGTCGACTCGCTCGAGATAAAGATTCAAGCTGACGCGACAGAAACGCAACGCCAAGTAAATAGACTCGATGCTTCAATTGTAGAGACGCGATCTAACATAGACTCTAATAAAGAGAGTGTATTACAAACGCTTAGCGACGAGATTTTGAAAGTACGAAAGGAGGTACGCAGGAGGTCCGCTCCTAACATTTTAGTACAAGGTCCTGTCGATGAGAAAAATCGTGGGTATTTTACAGGGGAAAATAACGAAAACCCTATTGAAATTTTGTTAGCCTGTGAAAGGAAATGGCAAGGGTAGGTTGAAGACTCGAAGATCAAGATAAAATACAGTGGGTAGTAAACGCGATGCGTGATTCGGCGCGTAAGTGGTATAACATTGTACGCGATAGAGTGTCCACATACGCGGAGTTCAAACAAAATTTGAAAGCCGGTACTGGAATTCGCATACTCAAAGGCTTTTACGCAATGAACTAGAGTATGGGCGATTTGAAAGGAAAATGGGTATTACCGCAGAAAATTATATCATCCAGCAGGTCGAGCGCGCGAAGCATTTAACCCCAGCATTTTCGGAGATTGACATAGTCACGAAACTAGCTTATCATTTTAATCACAATATAAGAGTAGCTGTGTTTACGCAGGGTATACGCACGGTCGATGAACTGCTCATTCTAGTGCCCCAAAGCGAGACAATTTTTTGATTTCGGCGAGTGGCGTTATAACCCTGATTTTCGTCGAAATAACGAAGGTCAGAATACACGGGTACAATATCATCAGCAACCTGATCAGAGACCAAGTACAAGTTCTACTCCACCCCAGACATCGTTAAAACCCCCAGATAAGACCTTTGAATACAAAGGCAAGCCAAATATCGGTAGACCGGAAGGGCAATATAAGGGTAACGATGGGGCCCCGATTAGAGCAATTCAAACGGTCGATATAGCGAGAAGTGATACAGTAGAGCAAGACAGCGATACTCCAAGCAATAAGGACCCTAGTGAGAAGAAAAAGAACCGTAAGTTTCCAAAAAACTTGGAAACGGGCGCCTCCAGGGAGGAAGAGCCATAAATCATGCCAAATTGTATAAAAATAGAATAGGTAAAAATAAGAAAAATGCTAGATTTAAGAAAAGTGATTTTTCTACAGAAATTTGTACGCCAGTTAATAAAGTATTCCAACCGGAAGGTACGGAACCATGGTTGGCGGTTAACACAATACAACAATGGGCTCCGACAATTGTATGTCCGGTGGAACAGGAACTTGACGACGACGTTCCCACACAATCAGCCTGGGAAAACGTGGAAGTCATATCCGGGGACGCATACGAATTTGACGAGTACATAGCGGAATATTGTAGAGCCACCCATAAAAATGGCTACGATATACTAGACGCACTTTAAAAATAATAATTTAATTAACTTATAATTAGAATTAAAATAAATTAACTGTGTTTATATTATTAATAATAAATTGTAAATAGTTTGTGTATAAATAATAATGCTTTTCTAACGCGGTAGCTAACGAGAGTGTAGGGCGAAACAAACACACGGGCAGGAAATAGTTACGTCACAATAACTACCGGCCGACGGTTTGAATCTAGGTCAAGCAATTAGCGCCACGCGGTGCGATAACGACTGTAAACAAACGTCAGCACATTCCTTCGCGCCCGTGCCGCTGTTGACAAACAAACCTTCTTAAACGCTGCGATTAGATACTACCCGTTCTGAAAACATTTAATTACACAATAATTTCATTTATAATATTATTAATAGGATGTATTTAGAGTTAAGTTGTATATAACGGAAGAACATTAACACACATGTATGTGACATTGAAATAAGTAATACAATGTATAAGTAGCAAGTATAATGATTACAAAGTACGTTTATAATAATTGAAAAAAAAAACAAAAAAACTGTCATTATTACACTCATTTTTTTTTAAATGAGCAGGGGAGTATATGACAGCACCAAATATCAATTATTTGCGGTTATATGTCAACTGTATACTAGAATCATGTTTAAATAAATTGTAATAGTCAAAACTCCATTTGTATGTAGTAGCGATGAAAATAATGCTTTGTAAAACGACGCACACGTGGCCGTTATGTAATCAGCTCGCTGTAGAATGAATAGCCACACCCCAACTGTTAATTATTAATATCTCGGAAACTAATAAATTAAGGGGAAATCCAAGATAGCCAAAATATTTGCCGAAATATTTATAATAACGTGTGCAAAGTTTACGCAATATAATTAACAAATAAAAGAGTTAATTAATTAATGTGAATAACTTCTATAAAAATAGAGCTACATTAATGAGCTTTTAATATGTTATAAATATAATAATTTCCAACAGATTGTATATTTTAGATTTAGCACATCTTGGTTTGCAACCAAGATATTGCAAAATAAAACTATCACAGGAAATCCGGACCGACAATTTAGTTCCGCCGAGTTAATAATATTAGTAATAATATTAATTCTCCGTCTGTGGGAAACTAACTTCATTCTCACGGACCAAGGGAATTCAAATTTGGTGTAGTAGGGAGAGTGTGTCAGCCAATCAAATCATTTGACGAAATCCCGACCAGCGCGGTGTTTTGGGGCTGAACAATCACTCTTCTGCCAGTACTTGCGAAGTAAAGACGTAATTCTTCGATCGTCTCGTAACCATAGTTGTGAAGATTCATCAGAAGACTCTACGTGGTCAACACGCATAATTACGAACATAGTAAATACAGATCAACTGTACAACTCGTAATTATTGCGTCAAGTCGAGATACTCTTCATTACAACAAACAAGCTTATTGTGTACTACACGCTGTGGTCATAAGCACGCAAGAGATCCACCAGACTACAAGACCAGACTTCAAGAATACGACAGAGAGGCCGTCTAAATCATTGGTGAACCAGCTGACGATCTGAGCTACCACTCGAACGAAACACACACACACACGCTGACGTGCGACGTGCGAATCGACGAGGGACATAAACCAGTTCCAGCAGAAAGCCGCAGACGTTAAAATCTTCAACAAACAGCAGGAGAGGAGAGTGTCGCCGAATTCTGAACTCAACGACCGAATCCAGGACGCTCTAAGCAGATCACTATCTCTAGCAGATCGGACCAGGACAGCGAGGGACAATTTGGAGCAACTCTACCATCCACTTCAAAAACAGGAAAGCAAAATCAACTTATTTATTTTTCAACATCAAAGTTTCTATCTTTTTCAATTAAAAGCATTGTAATTTAAACAATTCAGGTGCCACAAAAATCAAAGACTCTAGTAAATAAGAATAAATTCATTGTGATAATCTGTATAGCAGTCTAAGTCATTAGTAAGCTGTAGTTAAGAATCAATAGAAATAATACGAAAGCGCTATACAAATCTTAACAAACTATCTAATTATTAGTTCATACTGCAGTATAACAGAGTCAAATCACTAGAAAATGAAATGACGTGAACTAGACTGTCACGCCTAATTTATTTTTGGAAAATATTCAATTAACTTCAGAGTTTTTATATTTTATTTTTATTAACATTCGAATCCAATTTATTTAAAGCAATTAAATTAAATTAAATTAATTAATTAATTAAATTCTTACTTGCAATTAACTTGTCAAATAACGAGTTTAACTTCTTTTCAATTATCAACCAATTGAAAAACATTAGTCAAGATCGATTCATTGTTTAGACTGTAAGGATAATTGATAATATAACCCTTTTATTCTTGTGTGTTATTGGAGTAATAAACAACGTTTTATTACCCCATATTGCATTGTTTTATTGTTGTACTACAAAGCCTACCAATCTCACAAAACTCTTCCCCTTTAAAGTAACTTATTTTGTGTGTTGTTGCCATAAATTTGAGATTACAAACTTGCGAAATTCAAATCCAAAATCCACACGCCCTAGTCGGAAGAAACCGCAAGATCGGACAGCAGGTAGGTACTCATACACAACACAACACAACAACAACGCATATAAGTAGAGTTGCAATATATATATATATATTGATGTTCTTTTAGGAGCTGCATCGTAGATCTTTTCAATTTACTGTGTTACCGTAGGATATTAGACCAGATCACCAGATTTACGATCATTGTATATACATAGCCTGTACGTATATAATTATATGTAGGCCTACATGTTTTTCTTTTTAAGTAACTCCTGTTACTTTTTAATTCCAGTATTATTATCTTGTTATTCAAAAAAAGATTACTTCTGCAAATATAATATTTTAATTTTTATCGGCACATATAGACTATAATTCACAATGAAGCCTCTGGTGAGATAATTGTTCTGTGAAACGTGCGTCACTTTTTTTTAATGTGTTGATAAAAATAATAATATTAAATTTGCAAAAATAATCTATTCTTAGATAACAAGATATTATACAAATGTTCTTATTTCTTTTATGTATACGTTTAAAATATACGAGTTAAAGTAAGACAGCGTAAAGAAACCATCTTCTGACATTAAAATATTTCGTTGTCCAGATCTGTCATTTAGATTCCAAAAGAATGAACACGTTATGCATAATTCATTAGGGAAAATTGATATTTTTATTCAGATTCCCTTGTAAAATAAATCACACAACACAAAACGGATCGTAGTGTGACTGGGCAGCAAAGAGGCTTGAAATTATTTTGTAGTCTCTAGCGTGTGCACGGAGCAACATTATTGCTGATGTAGACTAACTGATGTCAACATGTGTGCATGTAGTGACTGATAAGTGTATTGTTACTGCAAACTACTATATTGCAAGACTTGTGTGCAGCTGTAACACATGTTGCATGATTTGTTGATAAAACCTAGCGAGAACAAGTTTTCAAGGTCTCTTTTGTGAATTTATATTATAAGAATGTTGAATACAGGGCTTGCGCACGAACTTGGATTTGTGAGGTAAGATTTATTTTATTAGGAGAAGTGCATGTCCGTTACACTGTATTTTATCACTCATACTCGCGCGCATGTAACATTATATCGTAATTCGTTTAGAACGGTACATGTAGGACTTGGTTTCCATTAATTCGGTTAACATAGAGTAGATAAACTCTACGGAAATCTGGGGAATTGAGGTTTGATTTCAAGCGACGTGCATGTGTGTTTGGGCACTTGTAATAATGATGGTAACCGGTTGCATATCTGTGGTGGTAGGCAATCTTATTTGAAGTCATGGGTGATGACTACATTTTTAAGATAATGTCTGCATGAAGTGGATTATGTCATTTACTCAATGATGTTTACATTTTGTAATACAATAAGGCGTAGTTTCATGATGGTCTGAAACGTTTTAAGCTAGTGGCACATAGGATTACATTTTTCTCAAAGGCAAAGTTCAATGATTGCAATTCAACTAGAAATAAAACATATGTATTACATACGACCTACTTACGTACTTTTAATTTATAAATCAATAAAGTTTTTCTTAACTAATTGAAATTTAAAGTCAATTGTTAATAATTAATCTTTGCACGACATGGTTAATGTACAAATGAAACGCTAAACAGACCATTTTCAATTACATTTATGATTGCATGTCACAAGTGAATTATAAATACGTAAACAGTGTAGTCCGACTGTTTTCACCTTAGTGGCCAAACTGTAGTTGCGAAATAAGTTTGTAAGCCGAAATCAGACAAACGCTTTCCACGAAGCATAGAGATAGTCGTCACTTAATGTTAACTACATTAATAGACTGAATGATCTATGAAATTTGACGAGTAAGTTTCATTTAGTAATTTTTTTAAATGACAGGTTTTATTTAAGTCTTGAATTGAATACCAGACCGACAACTTAAATCATATTTTTTTGATAAGTTTCAAATATTTTACATTAATTTTATACAACTTTTATATACAAACGAACTCGACAAGACACTTTTGCAGGAGGACACAATTTAAAAATTATATAGAGTTATAGACGCTATTTGGGCCAGACTGATTTAGAAAGTAGGACGTCTGAGGTTTAATTAGTGCTGGTTAGTTTTGGTTTCAATGTGGCATGTTTTGCCATGGTAATTTCGGGAAGCGTTTCGGTACTTTTGTCCAAACATTTGCTTAGTATTCAAAGCTTTATAATCCCTTGTATCCTTTTTTTAAAGTTTATTTTTAAATTTCATGTTTACTCCCGTTTTTATAAGTACATAACGTTTTACTTATGTTAGCAATGTTAAAAATCTGTCCTTAACAACTCTTCTTTGTAACTTGCGTTACAGTAGCATTGTAAATTTTTGCAATGTTAAAAACTGTAGTGTTAGAGTTGTTGAATATTTTGTTACCTTTCCACAAATTAAAGAAACAATTTTTTTAATACATTAATTTATTTTATTTTGACCACTATCTTTGCTTACGCGTTGCATGAAAGGTTGAATCCCTTATACCTATACTGTTTCTCTCCAAGATAATGTATTTTTACGTAAATCTCTGGTCACAGAAAATATACTTAAAAGGACTCGTGCTATGTTATAAATTTCTGAAATAGGAATATTAACATTAAACCATTCCAATAGCTAAATTACGATATACTGACTATAATTTTGACAACAAATTTTGTGTCAGACATGTTCCGCGTCCTTCTAAATATCTTATATAGTTTATTCTTTCAACCGCGTTTTATTTCGCGGAAGTGAATAATTCAGTAATTATAGAACAAATGGAAAAATGTATATTTTGATTAATGTCAGGTGGCATTAAAGTCTTACATGATCGTTTGCGTAAACTTGTAACAAATTGGTACGCAAATAGCAATTCAAATTCAAAATATTTCTTACAAACTTTAGTTACTCAAAAATATAAACTACTTAAAGGCAGCTTCCTAAACGGATTTTCTAAATACATATTCTTTTAGTATCAAATATTTTTTTAAAATGCAGAAAATAATATTGAAAATTCTCAAGTATTTAAAGTTACATAATATTCACTTAAACCCTAATATCATGCTACTTGTACACAAAACATAATTAAATTTTAGTCAATGCTAAGGTGTGATGATGGTGATCTGTTGGTCTGTTGCAGAATGACTTTGGAGATGCACTGGTGGTTAACAACACGCTTCAGGGACTTTACATTGGTGGACTGTTACACTGTCACTCAAACAACGTACTTTTTACAAGCATACCCAAACACTTGGAATTTATTTACAACACCATGTTGACCCAGACGTCGGACGGAGGCGGCAATATAACATTGTACTTACATGTGGGCAGATTGAATGCCACTGCCTAGCTTCTGTCTCATAGGAATGAACTCACATATCAGCATCCAAAATACTGTGACACATATTTAGGCTATTCATTCCTCCAACGTTTAGTTTTAACAATACTGTGACACATATTTAGGCTATTCATTCCTCCAACGTTTAGTTTTAACATTTTATAAGCAAATTATTCTAACTATTATGTTGTGCCATATTTTAAAAATGAAATAGAGTAAATAAATTATTTAGTTTTATTAAAAATAAATAAGTAAATAAAGTAAACAGAAAGTGAAACAGAAGAGCTGGTGAACAATAGTAACCGTAAGAAAGATGTACAAGTCATGTATCAATTGTTATATAGTTAATTAGAAAATATTTGCTACAGAAGGTAATTAGAATCTTGTTAATATAATTAAAAAATTATTAGGTCCAATGGAGAAGTTTAGCAAAACAACGACATTGTTGCACAGTATAACACATTGTTCATGTATGCTGCAACGCACATAAATCTATTCCACACGTATGAAAACAATACTTCGAGCATTTTTTTCGAGCATTTTTTTACCTCAAAGATTCGACTTTCGAAATTATTATGGATACAAAAATATTGTAGCCCCCCTCTTTCTATCTCTCCTCTCACTCTGTCTGTCTCTCACTCTCTCTCTCTCTCTCTCTCTCTCTCTCTCTCTCTCTCTCTCTCTCTCTCTCTCCCTCTCTCTCTTTTTCTGTCTTTCTCACTCTTATATTTTAATCTCGAAGTGCGATACGGATCAATACAGAACTCTCAATTGCATTCAGCATAACACTAACATAAACGGAACACACACAAGTAGACGCACAAACTTTATTTGTGTACATTAAATAGAAATGATCAAATTTGTTTTCAGTGTTATCACACTTACGAGACATTGTTATAGAACAAAATTTTCATTATTTTGGAAACAGTAATTGCCTGTAATTAATCTATTTACGAAAGCAAAAATGAACAATTTTCGCGTTCTTACAGAAACAATCTAATTTTGTTTCGTCAAAAAAGTGTTAACCTCTGCCTTATAGTTTATTTTTTTAAGAATTCCCACGTAATTTATGAATTAGTTTTCCTCATTTCTATAGTTCAGTCTAAATAACAAATTCTTTGAAAGAGTCTCTTTTATATCTTAAAATTATTTGATTGATAATTGCATTGTAAATTTCATGTTAAAGCATTAGATAGTATAGTAATGGGAACTACATAAATGTACTTTGTGTAGGAGAGCAGAATGGTGTAGTGTATCTGACTTGCACGATTGACATAGGTTAATGAAATAGGCTATTTTACCGATTTGTGTAGAAACCAAAACTTTATTAGTATATTTGGTTTTTAAACGTTTTTGCTGATTACATTATTTGGCTCCAAACGTATGTTACAAAATTTGATGGTCAAACACGACCTCAAATTTTGTAGTTCAAAATATATTTGAATTGTCAACGACAGTATTGTGTACTTGACTAAAGCGTTTTAATGAACCAATAGCGTTAAACTAAATAAATTACCACCCAATTTTCAAGTTTTAATTTCTAATAGACCTACATGTTGCCAGTAAATATGGAACGTTTTTTGAAATGTAGTGAAAAATTTTACCAAGTGTTGTAACACTTATTAAACTAAGACTATGAAAATACATCTAACTTAAAACATTTTATCATATCAACATAAGCGAGAACCATTTATTTAAACGTAAAATAGCGAAAACGTTTGCTGATCGTTTTAAGGCATATTATTTCATTCTTCAACTAATTTATTTAACTTTAAGTAATGTATAAAGTGGAATTACTATAAGTCTGTTGTCATTAAATTTAATAAAATCAATATTTATTATAATTGTACGTATAGTTTTTACCTTTCCTTTACTGCAGGGTGAAATTAGGTTTCTATATTTAATGGCCTTTTAAAATTTCCACTATTATTTTTACTTCCAAAAATGTTTTTAGTCATTGCTTTTTCCAACCTACCTTTAAGGGTGTAGTGCATGTAAACACAATGTGCAATATGTACGTAATATTTTGCTGACTGCAGTAATACACAGCTTGAAACTTAATTCCATCCACAGTTTAATATCTATTGCTGTAACAGTTAACTAGAATGTAGATAATGTATTATGTGTAATGTATAAAGTATCATGTAAAGTTACATAACTAATCCGCCTTTTACATTAAAACCAGGAATTAAGTAAGCAGTTAAATAATATTAAAAAATAATAGTGTCTATTAAACTGGAAAGGTTTCGTATAGATTCTACACAAACAGACATCACAACAACGCAAGACGGTTTATGCTTCTAAGTAGGAGAAAGATGTATAAAGTAGAATATCGAATGTAAACCGTTTTACTTAATATTATATTTAATGGTATTTATTAACACTTAATGTGTTGATCTAGACGGTCATTTCAATATTTTGTAATTTATATGTAAAGAGTTTCAAGATTAAAGAAGTTCCTGAACGACATGGAAGACAGCTAAAAAGGTGTTAAGATGTATTATAGGCATCTATAGAGAAATGTTACAGAAAGTTACTAAATTTAGACCTACAACTTCTAAAATTGCTTGGTTCTATACAGATACAGCACTAACCATTAGGCCTAAAAGTTTATTACGAGGTAGAATCTAATTTCCGTGATATGAAATTTATTCGAAAATTATTCAAATTTAAGTTATACTATATATTATATTTTTTGTTATGATTGTGCAAACATTTCAAAGCCTAATAAAGTATAAAAATGACTCAACGAAGACAAATAAACGTATTATTTTTTAATAATACACTTAGCAATTTGATCTTGAAACGTTAACAGTACAAGTTTCATATTATAAGACCTGAAGGGGGCACAAATGTGATAATTTTCTTGGCAAACCTCTTTCCCATGGGGTTTGACGATACACTGACACAAAAGGGTTGTTAGAAAATGTAGTGGCTTCTTATAAAAGTGCTGTATACGCGCACGCGGTCTATGTGTGTGTTTCGATTAAATTAATATAAACATGAAATAAATATATTGTTCAAATTAATTTTCCGATTAATATTAAAATTTACTGGGAACACAACATAGAACACGTGGTGCTTCAGCTTTCTCGTCCCGTCATGGTCTGTTAACTCTACACAGATTACAGCATAATGTTTCTGACGCTTGGTGTGCACCTGCATTGACCGAGACTATTGACGTAATGCATTCGTGCTGTATCTCGGCTATTCAGCGGAGTCATGCTACAACTTCATTTATCTACACAAGCTTAGCTGTTCGAAAATATTGTTAGGCCTTATTGGTTTGAAGACTGAAATTTATCTAGAAAGAGTTTCAATATTAAGAAACAAGTTCCTGAATGATACCAAATATTGGTAAAAAAATTATTTAGTATCGTAGGCATCCTTAGAGAAATGCACTGTACCAGATCTAATCTGTGCTTTATAACTTTTAAAGTCTGAGTGTAAAATAGCTTTATTAATTCGGTTGTTTATATGCCTTGAATTATGCTGATTTGGCTACAAGTTATGCCTGACAGTGTTCAGCGACAGTCAGGTGTTGTTAACTTTTTTTATCTATAAGTTTAGATTTAACTTGACTAAACTCTATGACATAACTTAATAAACCAATCTAAACTGAACTTAAACAACTAAATACTACTTTTAAATTTCTTGTACATAACTTTTGGATTTGATTGTATTCCGTTTACTTTTTCAAGAGGAAAAGAAAATTTTGTAAAAGCTAATAGTAATTTTTAACAGCAAATTCTGTTCTGTTAACACAATAACAATTATTATTGTGTTTGTTTAAACAAGGAATGAGATAAGGCTGTAGCTTATCTCCGATATTGCTTAATGTCTAGGCTTATAGTGAAGCCATAGTTAGTGAGTGAAAATTAAGAGTGAAGCCTGGATGAAAATTTAAGCAGTAGAGCGTATGCGTATAAAATGCTGTTTGCGATTGATCAAGTAATCATCCAAAAACGTATCACATTTAGAGCTCGGTGTTTCAGTTACAAGTCTGTTCGAATTACAATATAATAATTCCCATACAGAAGACAAAACGTATGAGTTTTGTAGAAAAATACTCCTTGCAGTCTACAATGTCTAAAATTATATTAGGTAATAAGTGAATCGAGCAGGTGTCACATTTCGGCTGTCTTGGTTGTGACATCACTTGGGTAATTATGCGTGGGAGACGCTACATACTGTAGAGTTTTATGGCAGCAAGCGAAACTTGTTAGTAAAGAAAGAAAATCGTTTAAAAGGAGGTTTAAGGAAACTACTTTGAATATTACAAACAAAAATTGCATTAGCCAAGTTTGCAGCGAAATTTCGAACATGGCTTCGTTCCATTCGTCAAGCATTTTAATAGATGTTGGGTGGCCTTAGCTACTTGTGCGTAGGTGGCCTTTTTCACTTTTTTAAAATTTATTTATTTATCAACTCGCTGCAACAGTAATAGGAACGGTCATTAGCGATCACAAAAATTATAAAAATGAATTTGTACAGATTCCTAAACAGATGTAGTAACATGTATTAAATATTTGCTTAAATACTAAATAATACAAATAAATGAGATAAGTAAAAATATTTAAAAAATTAAAATATTTGTTTAGATAATGCAAAATAAAATTAGAAATATTTACCCCCCAAAACACAAACATTACAAATACACATCATGAAGATATGTAACATAAATATAAATATAATAAATATAACACTAAGTAACAAGATATAACAACTATTGTAACAATCAGTTTTGTGTCCGGTTTATCTGTGATAATTACGGCCTTCGTTGGATGCGTCAATCTATAACGTTTTATTTGTCACGGGTGTATTTTATGAACTGCGGATAACGACATAAGTTACCCTTCAAAACTTGGTTGTACTCGTTAATCGGTTCGTAAATGTCCTTATGTTGCGAATATTATTTATATTATTTACTTTGTTATCGTTTACTGTGTTATCGTTCAGTATTCGATGATTAGCAACGATTTTATAGGAACGAGAATTTAGTGTGTCACCGTTCGTTTGAAATCGGCGCACGAATAATATTTATTCAGTAATGATCAAATAGATCGTGTATGCAGCCCACTGGATCTACTTTCGTGTCCGGATGTCCTTGCGCCCACTTCAAATTTTCTCTTCTGTTTCCTGTAATTAATAGTCTTTTATAATTACTTCACTGAAATAAAATAGGACTGATATGATTGACAAATTATATCTTTTATTCGTAATTTCTTTGAAACATTGGTCAAATTACCGTTCCATTAGTCGAGCATTTACAATTGGATGAGTTCATCCGCCGTGACAAATAGTCAGTAACAACAACAACCAAAATTCACAATATACATATTTTATGTTTCACAGGTAACGGGTACTTGGAGTTGCTAGGAAAGATATGAAATATGCTTTCACTTAAAAATACAAAGCATTACAAACATATATTTACTTTTTATCAACTAACAAAATGTATATAATAATGTTTTCCAAAATTGTTCGTTTGCAGAGGTTGCAACAGTGCTTTTAGTAACACAAAATGGCGGACTACCTGGTTCTCACTTCAGAAAAATATGTTTTTTAAATTCCAATTAAAGTGCTTTAAATAAAGTCTTAGTTATAGTAGTTTATAGTAATATTTAGTATATAGCCTCCTTTATCTGGAACAGCTATGTTTTTTAGTGGAAATTGTGTTGTGATGTTATGTAGTATTCTCCTAGAATTAACCAAAATTTCTCACCGTTGGCTTCGTATATACGGAATGGACGCTTTGAGTTGGGTATCTATTTTCTTAGATTCTCGTTAGTGTGTTGGTTTTTTCTTGGTTCTGGTGCCGTGTAATGTGTTGTCGATCCTTTCGGTATTACTTTTATCGGAAGTGCCTCTTCTGGAGTAAGTTTTCTCTCATTTAATATTAATCTTTACTGCCAGCAATACGCTGTTTAAGTTTGTGGTTTAATGTCTAACAATCAACTGTCTCTCTAAAAATATTTTAATCTCGTTGGTGACCTAGCTTTGGTGTTTTGTGATTGGTTTAAGGCCCTGACCCCACGTCACGTGACTAAATTATTTTTGAAAAAGGGCGTTTTTTAAATTTGTCACCTCAGATTATTTTCATTTATTTTGATTTAAATTTATCTTTAATTAGCACCATTTTATTGTTCATTAAAATTAAATCTATTTTATTCTAATATCGCCCCATTTTGGCCTCTTATCTGCTGTTTTGACAGGTTTATACTTTTGTGTTTTGAGGCATTGACCTAATCTTGTTTGACATTTTTATTGTATGTCTTACAGAACTAATATTTTATAACATTGTTATTCTTACTACTAAACCTAATTCTGAGTATTCCTACTTTACATACAATATCATTAATTTAAATACCTATACCTATTTTTCTGATAATAACAATAATACTGAAGCCATGTCAGCTTAGTGGCTTACTAAACACTTTACAAATATGTTTACTATCTATACTATGATAGCAATGGATGGTTTATACATCTCCCTCCATTAATATTTTTATATTTTATCAAAATCAAGCTTTTGTTTTTTGCTTTATTTAATTTAGTAGTGTTTATCTAAATATTTCAGTGTTGCTTGTGTCTGGCTCAATTCCTTGGGCCTATATGTCTAGCAGTTAGTTATTTCTGTACAATATCCTTTTTATAATATTAGATCTTTCCAAATTACCTGATTAACATTTTGAACAGTTTATGAACATTCTGTTCACTAAATAACTAACATTTTTTCAACAAAACTTTTATAACATATAAATTAATGGTGCACACAGGCTCCCATATTAACTATTTCTAATATAACTGAACATGGGTGTTTATTACCCTAACTCTTTTGTATGTCACTATACGAGTCACTATGTCTCGTATCTATTATTTGAATTATAGCATAAGCCAATAACTGTGCATTATTTAAAAATGAACAGGTGTTCAATCCTTATGAATAAATAATTATACATGACATAGAACATTGGATTTTATCAAAACACTTAATAAAAAAAATACTTTGTCACTATATTTTGGTTCTTATTTCCATACATGTGGTTCATAAGACCTTTATCGCTTCAGTGATAACCCCCACTGGCTTTCACTTCCCCACTGGTTTATATTATGATCTTTTGATCATCATTTAATTATTTTGGGCTATCTTCACTTGTTTGAAGTCATAGATTTACACTGGTATCTTAAATTATTATATATTTTGTTATTATTTGCTGTACTGCATTGCATTCTTAATTTTATTTTATCTTTATTGTGTACTCCTATCAATTGTATTGTTTATTAAAAGAATGGGATTAGTTTATTCATTAAATTGGGTCAATTTGTCATGTTTTTGGTCCAAACTTCTGTTTCTCAGTTCTAATTCTAGTTCTTTGCCTCTTCTCATTTCTTCTATTCAATGTTGTTTTTTTCTTGTGATATTCAATGTCGCCCGTTTCATTTTTCTTTTATTATCAGTCCATTTGTAGTTCATGTTATATTGTTCATATAGTATCTGTTCATGCCCCTCACCTACCATAACTATTGGGTTTTGTCACGTTATTAGAAATTTTTCTTTGTTTGTTCTTTTTTGAATTTGTTTTTATAACTATGGTTTCTTACAAAATATTTATTTAATCTTCTCTGATTACTTTTGTTGGATGTTGGAATTGGTAATTTAATGTTAATTACATACTTTTTAATAATTGTTTTCCCTTTCATGGCTTGTGCTAATACTTGTTATTTATATCTTATCGTTATAATATATCTTATACATATGTAATGAAATGTACCATCACATATTGCCCTGTCACTTAAACTGATTAATTCGGAAGATGTCTTTCAAATAGTGAAGAAATAATCATTAATTTTTTCAGTTTATTTATTCGAGCTCTATTTATTTTATTCCTTATATAGATTTACATATATTGTATTTTTCCTTCTGTTTACACAACTTTCTTCCTTCTTTGTTTCATCCTTGAATAATAAAATTTACCTACTTATGTGAGTTGGAACAGTTCGGGTAGGCACTTTTTGGCTCTTATTCACCGCTGTCCAATGCTTCACCTTATGAGTTCAGAGGAACGTATCGTCTGCTCATGATAATGGTTGCTGGAATTATCTACAGTCAACTCATTTCAATTAAAATCTCTAAAAAATAGTCTTAATTACGACTAAAAAATAATTCTGGGATTACTTGTGCTGGTTTCATTTCAGTTATTTGAACATTAATTATGTTTACTATTCACTTTCTTCTTTCATATGATTTTAGCTATCTGTCCTTCCATGTTAGTGATGGGTGGTATATATCTTCCTCTTTAGTGATATGTATAAGATTTTTATTTTATTTTATTTTTTCATCTTCTGTACTAGTTAATATTAACGTAATTATTTTGTTATCACTGAATTAGTAGTATCGTTTCATAGATGACTGCTTATATGTGCCTTTCTTCTTTAAAGTATGGGGATCTACAATCTCATAAGTATTGCTACCGTTAACTCTGTTTACAGTATACGGTCCAGTGTACAATAACAACAATTTCTTTGCAATGCCTTCCATTGTGCCTGGCAATTCCCGGTTTTTAGCAGTATTTTGTCTCCCACCAGGTAATGTTCTGGCTTCGGTTGTAGTTGCTGATATTTTCTTCTCGTCTTCTCAGTCCGTTCTAATATTTTTTCATAGAATTTTACATTGTGAAATTGATATTCACTTTCGTTAGGGAACTGAATTATTTCTGTGATCTTCCTGGGTGGTGGTCTCTGAAACATTGCAGTATACGGAGTAGTTTCAATAAACTGATGGTATGATAAATTCAAGAAGTCTTCAGCAGCTGGCAAATACTCCGCCCACCTTCTCTGTTGGTCGAAACAATACGTTCTTAGGATCCTTCCTACTTCCCTTAAAACTCGTTCGGCCGGGTTACTGCTTGGGTGGTATACAGAAGTTTTGTGTGTGTCTTGATTCCATTCTCCTCTAGTGTCTCTTTCCATCTGTTACCCTTCAACTGTGTTCCATGGTCGTTAATAATGGGCTTAGGTGTTCCTACCTCATTTACATAGTGCTGGAGAATATTGGTCAAAACCTTTTGCGTTGTTGCCCGGTTGATTGGGTACAGTTTTGTGTATCTAGTATAATGGTCGAACAATATTACAAAATATTTATATTGGTGCCTCCCGCCACTTCGCGGGAATGGGCCGCAAATATCCACAAATACGTTCTGTAATTTGCTTGCTGATGTGATGGGCATCATGGTACCTTCTTTCTTGTCATTATTTACCTTTACGAGTTGACATATGTGACAGTGTTTAATTTGGTTTAATACTTTCCTATTGGCGTCTTTGATATATATATGCTCCTGGAGCGCCTTTACAACTTTTAATGCTCCCATGTGGCCATACCTGATGTGGTAATCAATGATGAGGTCCTTCTCCATATTACATGGTATCACAATTTTCCATTTATTAAATTCGTATTGGGTCCTGATAAATAAGATTTGCTGGTGTGTGCAGTAAAATGGTGTTATGCGGTCATCTTGTTTGGCAAGTCTCTCAAGGATTTTACTCAATTTGGTGTCCTGCTTCTGTCGTTGTTCTAGTTCTTTTATGATGTCAGCCAGGTCTGATCTACTGCTGATGATGTTGTACAGTTTAATTATAGTTTCTTTTTCGCCCTCAAACTTTGATCCCTGATATTAATCTCGATAACGTGTCTGCAGCAATGTTCTTCTTCCCAGGAATATACTCCCAATTTAGGTTGTATTCCTGGATTATCAAGCTCCATCTGGTTAATCTTCCATGGTTCAACTTGCAATTTTTCAGGAATGATATTGACTTGTGATCAGTTCTGATGGTAGTCCTATATCCTAAGATGTACGCTCTGAATTTGCTACAGACGAATACAACGCTTAGAAGCTCTTTCTCTGTGACATTATAGTTCTTTTTACAGCTATTCAGAACTCGACTGGCAAAACTGATTACTTGGTGGCTTCCTTCATTGTCTTCCTGATAGAGAACGGTTCCAAAACTGACATCACTGGCATCGCAGTTCATAAAAAATTATTTGTTGAAATTTGGATGGTGTAAAATCACTGATTCCAGAAACTTATCTTTGATTAGTTTAAGCGTGGTATCTTGCCCTTCTCCCCACGTCCACTTGTCTTTTGACGATAACTGTCTTGCGAATTTTGCTTTTAATTCCGAATAATTACCTTGGAAGTTCCGGTAGTAATTACACAATCCGAGGAATGATTGAAGTTGCTTTCGATTTCTTGGTGTTGGAAATTTCTGTATGGATTCGACTTTCTCTTCGGATGGAGTGATCCCTTTCTCTGACAAGTTAAACCCTAGAAACTGTACCTCCCTTGCTAAAAATTTTGATTTCCCCAACTTCAGTGTAATGTGGTTTTCTGACAGCCTTTCCAGTATCTGCTCTACTCGTTGACAATGGTCATCCCAGTCGGTCAAGTAATTAAAATGTCGTCTACATATGCGGTTGTATATGGCAAAGTGTTCTGTCCAAGGATTTGGTCCATTATTTTCACAAACACGGCCACTGAATTTACCAGTCCAAACGGTAATCGTTTAAACTGATAATTACGGCCTTCGAAAATAAATGCCATGTATTTACGGCTCTCTGGGTGGAGTTCAACCTGCCAGTACCCACAAACAGTGTCCCACGTGCTGATATACTTAATCCCATAGAACTTTTTTATTATTTCCTCAATCTCTGCTGGGGATGTTCGGTCGTTCACTATTACCTTGTTGATTTCCCTCGCGTCCAAACAGATTCTTACTTTGCCACCTTTCTTCGGAACGGCGAGGATAGGGCTTGTATAAGGGGAGCAACTTGATTCTATGATATCCTCGCTTATTAACTCATTGATCTCCGCCCTCACAGCTTCCTTTTGTGAGTAGGCGATCGGGTATGACTTTCTATTAAAGTTCACTGGTTCACGAAACTCTATTTTGCACTGGTAGTTTCTCACCTTGCCAGGCGTATCCGAAAACACGTGGCGATACCTATTGTACACATTAACCAATTTTTCCTTTTGCACATCAGATATATCACATTTGAAAGTACGAATTTCTTTAATCTTGTCACGCCATAATTGTTCACTGTCCAACTCGTAAAGAATTTCATTGTCTTGTAACTGCCCTAGCTGTTCTAAGCTTCCCTGTATATGATACGTTATTCGGGTTGATGTTGTTCTATCACTGTCCACTAAATTAGCCGTCCATTCTCTGTGTTCCATTTTTAGGAATAATTTTGATTTGTTCATGTCAATGATAGCGGAATACTTTTTCAACACGTCGCACCCGATTAGCATTTTAAATGGTAAGCCACTGGCTACTAAGAAATTCATTGTAACTGTTTCATTTTCGCTGGTCAGTTCTAGACTTACTTGTTTTCGGACTGTTCTGTTCTGGCGTCCCGTCGCCCCAATTAACACAATGTTGTTGATCGGTAGAGTAAGTACGTTTTTCTTCCCTTCTTCAATTATCTTGTTTAATTCTACTACGTCGATCAATGACACGTTAGCTCCAGTGTCGATCATAATTGTTGTTTGTACACTGTTGATTCCTGCTGTTATGTATATAATTTCATTGTTATTTTTATTCAGATTCCCTTCTTCTTCTTCCAACAATTGTTCTCTTAAAATTTTTAGGTAGTTATTATGAATTATTGTAATATGATTTTTATTATTTTTAACGTGACTGTTGACGCTGTTAAACCCAATAGTGTGGTTCAGTGAGGGCCCCGATGGTGTTTTCACTGCCGCGTAGAGTTTAAAGGCGGCTCGGATCCTTCATCTCCTCTGCCGTTTTGGTTCGCTTGAACATTTTCGTGGCTCGTCGATCTGGGTTGGGGCCGTTGGTGATCCTCCCCATAATTCACTCGTCGGTAGTCCTCCTGACTTCGACTCCTGCCTCCGTTAGTTCGATTATTGTCGTGGTTACTTTGGTTCCAGTCGTCATCCCAACTAAAGCTTCGACGCCCGCGATAGTATGATCTACCGTTGCCACTGATATCCGCCCATATATGATTGACCCTTCGATAGTTTTGATTTTGGTCGTTCGGGTTGCGGTTGTTATTATTATTATTGTTAAAATTACGGTTGTTGTTGTACTGGTTCGGTTGATTTGTATTATATGGCCGGTTATACTGGTTTTTCGGGATGTTTTGCCTGTTGCCATAGTTATTCCCATTGTTCCTTGGACCGTTATTGTAGTTCGGCCGTTGGTATGCCCCATGGTTATTATTGTGGTTGTTATTATTACTTGGCCTGTTGTTATAGTTTGTCTGGTTGTACATTCCGTTATTATTACGATGGTTACCATTATTATTATTATTACTGTTCTCGTAGTCCGGAATGTTCCTGCTCCTGTATTGGTCGTTCCTCTGACGGCTTCTTCTCAAGTACTCCTCGCGTTCAAGCTCTTCTAATAATGTTGTCATTGCCTGTATTGTCTTTATTTGTCCTCCCGAACGTGCTGTACATATCCCGCTGTCGTAATGGTATGCCAATCTGGCGACAAATATTTCTTCCGGGATATTCGGCTCAAGGTGTTTTGCCACACACACTTTTCCAAGGAAGTATGTGGTCGGTGTGTTACCCCTGTTAGGATCGTACCTTCCATAGCTGATGCTTTCCATTACCAAGTTCTGCGTGGCATCTGACCAGTATCTCCTTTTAAATGCCTCCTTAAACTCTTCATAGTTTCGCAAATCGTGCCTGGTGGCTATCCACCAGGTATCATTTGTTTCTTTAAAGTGCTCGTCCAGGTAGCTCCGGATTACTGGCCATCTGTTCTCTCCGGTTCTTGTCAATTGTTCGCTGACTCGTTGCAAAAATTTCATCGGGTTTCTTCTAAAAGACTTAAAATTATAGTCTCCCGATTTTCCATGGGTTGGGTATATGCTATTGTAGCTGGTCGGTTGTCAACTGATCGTTGAAGGTTTTCGATCCTTTCATGGTTGCGATGTCCCTGTACCTGGACTTCGTTGACGACTGCACTTATATTTCGGTACTGATTTCCGAAGTCTGTTTGTAGTTGTTCTACTTGAGTTCGGTTTTCGTCTCCTACATGGTCTATCTTGACCTCTAGTTGGGCCCTATTCAGTGTAACCACTGCATTGATTCCTTCCAGCCTTCTATTTGTCTCAGCTATCTCCTGCCTTCTTTCACCGTCGTTTTTGTCTATCTTTTGATTAATGGTTTTCCTGACTTCCTCGACTTTCTTGTTGACTGTTTGTCCTAGTTCTTCATTCTGTCTGTTGATAGTGTCCCTCACTTCCTTGTTAGTATGTTCAATCCGTTCATTGATTTGTCTGAATTTGTTCTCGTTGATTTGCTTCAATTCCTCCTTCAATTGCCTATTATTTTCTTCCAAATGTTTAAAATTTTCGCTGGTCTGTTTATTATTTTCTTCCAAGCGTTTAAAATTTTCGCTGGTCTGTATATAATTTTCTTCCAAGCGTTTAAAATTTTTGCTGGTCTGTTTATTATTTTCTTCCAAGCGTTTAAAATTTTCGCTATTTTCTTCCTTATTTTTTTCGAATTTCTCCCCCATTTGTTTCATCAAATTTTCGCTGGTCTGTTTATTATCCTCCTTTATACTATTCATTATTTCCATGAACTTATTCCAATCTGGGCCTCCACTGGCTTCTTCTTTTCCCGTCATTTCTATTTCTTCCACCGAAGTTACCTCCTTCTCTTCCACGTTGATCTCTTCTTCGTCCTCCGCCGCGCGTGTCTTCGACGTAGCTCTTCTGTGCATTTTCCTTCTCTTCTAAAAACTGCCGGTTGAAAATGAGTTACCTGTAATACAGTTATTAAAAAACAAATTTATTTTTCTTTCTTCTTGTTTCAGCCCGAAACGTTGGTGCGCCAATCTGTAACAATCAGTTTTGTGTCCGGTTTATCTGTGATAATTACGGCCATCGTTGGATGAGTCAATCTATAACGTTTTATTTGTCACGGGTGGATTTTATGAACGAGATAACGAAATAAGTTACCCTTCAAAACTTGGTCGTACTCGTTAATCGGTTCGTAAATGTCCTTATGTTGCGACTGTTATTTATATCATTTATTTTGTTATCGTTTACTGTGTTGTCGTTCAGTATTCGATGATTAGCAACGATTTTATAGGAACGAGAATTTAGTGTGTCACCGTTCGTTTGAAATCGGCGCGCGAATAATATTTGTTCAGTAATGGTCAAATAGATCGTGTATGCAGCTCACTGGATCTACTTTCGTGTCTGGATGTCCTTGCGCCCACTTCAAATTGTCTCTTCTGTTTCCTGTAATTAATAGTCTTTTATAATTACTTCACTGAAATAAAATAGGACTGATATGAATGACAAATTATATCTTTTAATCGTAATTTCTTTGAAACATTGGTCAAATTACCGTTCCATTAGTCGAGCATTTACAATTGGATGAGTTCATCCGCCGTGACAAATAGTCCGTAACAACAACAACAAAATTCACAATATATATATATCTTATGTTTCTCAGGTAACGGGTACTTGGAGTTGCTAGGAAAGATAGGAAATATGCTTTCACTTAAAAATACGAAGCATTACAAACATATATTTACTTCTTATCAACTAACAAAATGTATACAATAATGTTTTCCAAAATTGTTCGTTTGCAGAGGTTGCAACAGTGCTTTTAGTAACACAACATGGCGGACCACCTGGTTCTCACCTCAGAAAAATGTGTTTTTTAAATTCCAATTAAAGTGTTTTAAATAAAGTCTTAGTTATAGTAGTTCATAGTAATATTTGTTATATAGCCTCCTTTATCTGGAACAGCTATGTTTTTTAGTGGAAATTGTGTTGTGATGTTATGTAGTATTCTCCTGGAATTAACCAAAATTTCTCACCGTTGGCTTCGTATATACGGAATGGACGCTTTGAGTTGGGTATCTATTTTCTTAGATTCTCGTTAGTGTGTTGGTTTTTTCTTGGTTCTGGTGCCGTGTAATGTGTTGTCGATCCTTTCGGTATTACTTTTATCGGAAGTGCCTCTTCTGGAGTAAGTTTTCTCTCATTTAATATTAATCTTTACTGCCAGCAATACGCGGTTTAAGTTTGTAGTTTAATGTCCAACAATCAACTGTCTCTCAAAAAATATTTTAATCTCGTTGGTGACCTAGCTTTGGTGTTTTGTGATTGGTTTAAGGCCCTGACCCCACGTCACGTGACTAAATTATTTTTGAAAATTGGCGTTTTTTAAATTTGTCACCTCAGATTACGTTTCATTTATTTTGATTTAAATTTATCTTTAATTAGCACCATTTTATTGTTCATTAAAATTAAATCTATTTGATACTAATCTCGCCCCATTTTGGCCTCTTATCTGCTGTTTTGACAGGTTTATACTTTTGTGTTTTGAGGCATTGACCTAATCTTGTTTGACATTTTTATTGTATGTCTTACAGAACTAATATTTTATAACATTGATATTCTTACTACTAAACCTAATTCTGAGTATTCCTACTTTACATACAATATCATTAATTAAATACCTATACCTATTTTTCTGATAATAACAATAATACTGAAGCCATGTCAGCTCAGTGGCTTACTAAACACTTTACAAATATGTTTACTATCTATATTATGATAGCAATGGATGGTTTATACATCTCCCTCCATTAACATTTTTATATTTTATCAAAACCAAGCTTTTGTTTTTTGTTTTATTTAATTTAGTAGTGTTTATCTAAATATTTCAGTGTTGCTTGTGTCTGGCTCAATTCCTTGGGCCTATATGTCTAGCAGTTAGTTATTTCTGTACAATATCCTTTTTATAATATTAGATCTTTCCAAATTACCTGATTAACATTTTGAACAGTTTATGAACATTCTGTTCACTAAATAACTAACATTTTTTCAACAAAACTTTTATAACATATAAATTAATGGTGCACACAGGCTCCCATATTAACTATTTCTAATATAACTGAACATGGGTGTTTATTACCCTAACTCTTTTGTATGTCACTATATCTATTATTTTAATTATAGCATAAGCCAACAACTGTGCATTATTTAAAAATGAATAGGTGTTCAATCCTTATGAATAAATAATTATACATGACATAGAACATTGGATTTTATCAAAACACTTAATAAAAAAACACTTTGTCACTATATTTTGGTTCTTATATCCATATATGTGGTTCAAAAGACCTTTATCACTTCAGTGATAACCCCCACTGGCTTTCACTTCCCCACTGGTTTATATTATGATCATCATCTATTATCATCATTTAATTATTTTGGGCTCTCACTATCTTCACTTGTTTGAACTCATAGTTTTACACTGGTTTCTTAAATTATTACATAGTTTGTTATTATTTACTCTACTGCATTGCATTCTTAATTTTATTTTATCTTTATTGAGTACTCCTATAAATTGTATTGTTTACTAAAAGAATGGGATTAGTTTATTCATTAAATTGGGTCAATTTGTCATGTTGTTTAGTCCAAACTTCTGTTTCTCAGTTCTAATTCTAGTTCTTTGCCTCTTCTCATTTCTTCTATTCAATGTTGATTTTTTCTTGTGGTATTCATTGTCGCCCGTTTCATTTTTCTTTTATTATCAGTCCATTTGTAGTTCCTGTTATATTGTTCATATAGGATCTGTTCATGCCCCTCACCTACCATAACTATTGGGTTTTGTCACGTTATTAGACATTTTTCTTTGTTTGTTCTTTTCTGAATTTCTTTTTATAACTATGGTTTCTTACAAAATATTTATTTAATCTTCTCTCATTACTTTTGTTGGATGTTGGAATTGGTAATTTAATGTTAATTACATCCTTTTTAATAAGTTTTTTCCCTTTCATGGATTGTGCCAATAATTGATATTTATATCTTATCGTTATAATATATCTTATACATATGTGATGAAATGTACCATCACACTATATAACAATAAGTCATAATAACTTATCAATCCGTTAACTTAATTACACAATTTTTAATGTTCTTATAATTTTCGTAAGTCGTACCTATATTGTTGTTAACAACTGAATCTCCTTTATGAGGAGAAGTATGTTGACGGCTGCAGTCTTGTTATTTAAACTTTTTCTCACATCCGTTTTCAGTTTTACTATATAAGGTGTGAGAAATTGTCACATACGCTTGCTGCGCTCCTGTCGCAATTTTTTGTTGACCTTATCGGTGGGTTAGTGTTCGAGTGCATTGTGCTTGTGTTTTATGAGTGTTGTGTGTTTTCCCCTGTATTAGTTTGTTTGTTTAGTCTTTTAATCATATACTATGCAGAAATTTATAATTATTATTTTGTTGATTCTCTCTCACTCGTATTACTTATTACTTTTCATGTATTAGTTTTTAATTAGCCTGAAGACGGCTGCCGATTGTTTGTGTAGCCGGAACGTCGAATTAATTTTTGTTGTGATGGCAAAAATCCAGATACAGATTTCACCTGTGATGTATGCTTACATCACTCAGATATGAGTGATGTATCCCTCTGTACTCGGGTTTAGCTGAAGAAACATTTTAGTAGAATACTAGCATTGGAGATGAGATTCTTGGCATCCGTGAAATAATATAACACGAAGCAATAAACTGAATAAACATATAGGCTTACATAAAGTTGTAAGTTTTTATCCAAGATCGCAGACACGTATTGCTTATCTGAATAGGAATCAGGCGATAGTTTACCCAAGGAAGTTTGGCAATACAAACTCGTTGAACAAAGAAATGTAGGAAAAAACATAGGAAGCGTTGGTGAGGATGTATTTCCTTTGGGACCGAAACAAGCGATTCGATTATTTCCTGAAGGAAAAAAAGAAGTTTATTGTGTTCATTCTCAAGTACATTTTTTTAATATTTAATATCAGTACGTTTGCACAAGACTTTCAAACGTTATATACTTTTATATTATACTTAAGTGGAATTTACATTTTACAGTACTGTCAAAACTAGCGTTTTTGACTAAAGGTATTTACATTAAAATATAAATTTTATTTTAATTGTACCACAATTTCGTTAAATTATGTGATACTGCATTATCAATGGAAAAATTAAGACAGTCACTGGCTGAGTTTTAAATTTTACCGCGCTGATTATACCGCCTCTCATGAAGACACATTTCATGTAATCTGTACTGGTAGCATAATGACGAACTAAGGCATGTTCGATTCCAGATGACAGTGCAGTAGAAATTAGCAATAATTATCTCGTTCATTACAGACTATGTTTTCCTAACAGACATCACACGGAGTGAAATGTGTAAAGAGATATATTTCTTTGTGTACATATTATACCATCAACGTACGCCTCATGGAAGCGCATGTTAGATGAAGTTTAGGCTTTCACACCTTGCTGAGTAGTAACTATTACAGGCCACATACTGGCAAACGGAGATGGTAAGTATACGGCTTACTGAATGCAGAAAACGAGAACTTAGTACAAATAAATTTTCAACCCTCATTTAAAACAGTTGTTTTTGAAGAAAGCGAATGTGTGATTAAAATCATAGTATTTACATTTAGTAAACGCACACTTGATTTAGATCTACAGTAAATTTTTATTAGTCATTACGATTATTTCACAGTTATGGAAAATTCAGAGGTTAGATTTTAACTGAGGTATGGGAGTGTATGCAACAATAGCGTTTTAAAATTTTGAGGGGTCGAGGAGGTGGTGTATGGCAAACGAGGAAGACAATTAGAAATACAAAAAAAATTATTATTTTTGTATAAGTGGGGAATCATGCACTGAACCTAGGCAATGTAAAATTATTACTCCGCAGCAATAAAAGTAAAGTATTGAATCTACTGGAAGTAATGGAAATTTGAAAATCTGAAGAACATTGAACGTATATGCATAATTTTTCTTTATATAAAGAATTATTCTGTTATTTATAATTATCTATAACTGTATTTTGTTTAGTTCTGTAAAAGAGCAGTCTCACCTTTGTTCAGTAACCGTTTACCTAGGGTTTTCCTGTTGCCACCTTTTGTCATACACCAACTCAACCTCTCCCACTTCTAACACGCTGATGTTCCTATAGCTCATTTCCACAGTTTAAACTCACTCTCTGAAATTAATGAAACCTGTAAAAATTGTCAAGACTGATAAAAATAAAATATATCCGTAGAACTAAACCAAGCACGTATTTATTACATTTGAATATTAAAATATTCGACCAAGTGCCGAGTGACCATTGAATTAGTGCAATTTACAGTTATAGGTTAAAAGTTTTTATGTCTTCATGACTTCCAGTGATTTTTAGAATATATAACGTTCAGAAAATCTGAAAAGGATTGTTCTCTACAAAAGTTAGTACTAGTATAAGATTTACTAAGAAAGTCAAATGCTTTTGTTATGTTTCAGTGTGATTACGGTGACCCTCTGATCGTGAACAACACGTTGATCGGTCTGTACAGTGGCGGTTATCAAAAATGTCGCCCAGAGAACGTCATGTACACGTGGGTGGCGGCGCAAAGGGAAACCATAGACTTCATCATCGACTACGTAAGAAAGCCCGAGGAGTTCGTTCACAGTTTACAGCTTGGTACTGCAGAGAAATGTGAACCTCTGGTGTCGTCGCAGGAAGACAGAATTGAATCGTACGACACTTAACAAGTTCATTGTTTTAATACCTCGACCAATAACATTGTCCGTTGTACTCTAACACGATTACAATAATTAATAGTTAATAATTTCTCTGTTCATAATAGTCGTTAAAAACATTAAAATATATCTGAAATTAAAGTATGAGTTGTCAGATTTTACTAACACCACATGTACTATAAAAGCGTCAAAACAATTCACGCATTATCATTTTTACATATCAAAGCTGCAGCTACATTAGGACGCCATTGTCACTGTTACATGGCCACACTGCAACAAAATTTACATCTCACTTCACAGACTTTTCATGTAATGTGTTCAATTGAAATTATTAGTGATAATTAAACTCTTGAAATTATTATCAGAGAAAGGTGAGGAGTATCTAGTAGCTAGTAGGTTTGATGATATGGAAACATATCATCTTGTATGTTAATGTATGATAGTGATTTGAGTCCCGCCTAGAAGTAGTTAATTAAAGAACGACTGATAATTGGTAATTGTATTAAGATTTTATTTAACTGAATTTCACTTTATTTAATGGTTTTATTGAAATATTTAGAAAACATTTGTAAAAAAGGCGCTAAAATGTCTAAAAATTGTATTATCATCTTTGATGACATTTATCGTCACAATTCGCCGTCATTTTTACTCAGATCTGCAATTTTATAATTTACAGTAAAATGTTTAAACAAATCACAGAGTTAAATTAAAAAGCTAATTTGTGTGCGTGTGTGAGAGAGAGAGAGCGATAGAGAGAGAGGGACAGTAGGAAAGCATAAGAATTTTTGTCTATATAAAAGATTAATGGAAAAGAAAATTTGCGAACTTCATCTTTCTTTATAAATTCAACGTTTTGTATTGAATTTACAGTGCTTATCATTATTATGCTTAACTGTATATTGTACTAATTTTTGAATGTTTGTGTCAAACATAGTATAAAAGTGAGGCAAGTGAGATTGCAAAAACATCAGTTAACTGATGTTTGATTAACAAATTCAATTCTATAATACGTCGTATTGCCGTTTTTTATTTTTACCCTGTTCTTGGTAGATATGTCGTCAAGAACAGATCCTTTCTTTGTTGTCAGTTCCTTTCTCACGCTATCATTATCGTCATCAATATAATCGTCTTCCTCACTTGCCGCTTCTTTGTCGTCATCAAATCCTTCCATTTCATCGTTGCTAGAGTGTTTCCTTATCGTTCGCCTTATCCAGTTACGTAAAGCAAATACACTGGTATATATTTCCGGATTCCCGTAGCTGTTGCATACATCTCCTCCGAGATATAGTCCGAGTAATTCTCCATTACATACTAGCGGGTCCCCTAAGTCGTACTGAAAAAAAAACCAAATAGGCTACGTTTATATTTATCACAATTTTCAAAACTATTTAAAACAAACAAGTACACTTAAACAGTGGGATTAATTCCTTCTAGGTAACATTATGCTTTAAAACATAAGATGCGGATTGTGTGCCCGCAATATTTAGAAATTTATTTATGGTCTACTGTATGGTAATTAAGATACAAAATTTAGTGCGTACAATAAAATGGCATAATCAATACTACTGGTTAACGGTTAGTGAAATAGAGTAATTAGAATTTAAATGATGCAAACGAATTTTAAGCATGGTCCTTAGAAAGCACTTTTTGAAACAGAGATTTAAATAACAGAAAAAGATGCAGTATAATGATTTTGTTTAGGAGAGAGGTGTTTCTGGGTATCACCATAGATGTGAGGGAACTATTATTGTCGATGTTAAATGAGAAAGCCTACGGTCTCGTCGGATGTACCAACCAAACTTTTGAAACCGCAGGAAAACTCTTGTTGATCTACGAATTTTATCAGTTCCTGAGAGGAGAACACTTACCGGGGTAAGATCGTAGAAACATGTCCAGAAGACGTCAAACGATAATGATAGTGTAAGAGGATGAATCCAAGGACAGGGGAAAAGGTATAGCGAATATAGAATGGAAAGATAATGTGGAACAAGTAATGCGGTATAGAGGTCTCATGGAGTGGGATTATTTGGATAGGCCTAAACTAAGCTGGGAACTAGGCTGCGTCGGACGGGATACACTGTAAAACAACTAGCTGTAGTAGTAGTAATAATAATAATAATAGTAGTAGTAGTAATATTGGTAGTAATGATAATAATAATGTAAGGGGGAAGGAGAAGATAATATGATGATGAAGAAGAAGAAAAAACGAACTAATAAAAAGACTCAAGTTTACAAAAACTGTCATGTCCTAATGACGTTTTATAGATCAGTTATATTTTGTTCTTTATTTATTTTAGTTATATACTGTTACTGCTCTTTTTTAAATCTTATAATATACTAGGAATTATTGCTTCTCTTACAGCACAAATTGTTGTTTGTATTATCCACTTTCTAGGAATTTTCTTAGCTGTCTCTACTAGGACTATAGCTACAGTTACGGGGGTACACGCAAACTGATAAATTATATTATTACCACTGTTGGTGTAATTTGTCAAGTTTCAAGGCTGCGTTTTTTCTTGTCTGTAAACCTGTGCTAGAAGATTGGGCTCTGATGGTTTGTATGATGTAGTGTCTAGAGTCATCTTTCAAGAAATTTCTGAAAGTAGCCTATTCAAAATTGACAGACTTTAATTAAAGTGATTTGTAATGTAAGTAAATCTTTCTCATTTCAAAGTGATCTGGGAAATAGTCTTCCCCTTTAAATACCTATAAAATTTATTCATTAAACGGCTTTTTTAGTTTTCACTACTAATATTATGTTAATCGTTTAGAAAGAGTTGCCTGTGTTTCATATTGTCTATTAATTTGTCTGTACACTCACGTTACACGGACCAATACCAAAAGCGTCGGCACACATACTCGTGTCTTCATCAATACACTGTTCTCGTGAGTAAACATAAACGCTAGCCACCTGCAGGGTGCCGACTGGAACTCGTCCACCCTGGAAATAAATAACGGTAAGTATGCATTTATAACTTTATTTTTTATTTATTTAGAACCAGTATGGACGTTGCCAAGAGTAACATAATATACAACAAGTACATGGACAACCAACTCAGTTGATTCAAATTATATTTAAGATGTTTTCCGTTAGTTTCACCAATTTTTGGTTACAGTCCAATAATAGGTTTGGAATCTAGATGGTAACATAACATACTGTTCTTTACTATATCTGGTATTAAACGGTTACTGACTAAGACTTACTACAATATTAAACATTAGATATTAAAGAAGTAAGGCTGTAATAAAAATAATTGTTTACTTAATTAATATGAAATTTTTAATTTAATTTCTTAAAGACTTGCGTTTTTAGAAACCCATAAAACAGTTTTGTTTTATAATTCATAAACTGTATTAACACACAATGTATTGACATTCTCTGAAACGCAGATACTTTCATTCCTTTTTCCAACCACATATGTGCTGAACGATATTAAAAAATTACAAGCAATAATGGAGAACGGTTCTTCAAAAAAATGTCTCTCGTAAAGTCTCGATAATTGAAAGTATATTCTATGCCATTTTATGCAGGATTTGTTTGTTATAGAAGTGTCTAGAATTAAAAGCGACAAAGTGAAGTAACTGAGAGCTTACATATGTTTCTCCGAATCCAGTGATTTCCGCTACTGTTCCTGCTGCGGGCGTAGACTTGGACAACTTTATAGGCCTGGCTTTCCTACCGAGTTTTATTTTCTGCGCAGTTTTTATGAGCGCAATGTTGTACCCGTAGGAGTATTCGTTAAAATTGTTGTGAAATATTATAATATCGGCGTTTATGTGTTGTCCGCTGCTGAGGTCTCTGCCGTCACTGGCAACAATTATTTCCAGTTCCTGAGGATAATAGCTAGAAACACACATTATTACCGTTACTATATAATTTAATAATGAATAGTCATTCTTATTGCGTGGTTGTAGTTTGTGTTGCAGCTTTATTATTTTATTGAGTTCTCTTCACCTTTTTGTAATGTAAGAGGTATGATAAGGAATTAAAAAACTTTTGATATAATGAATTGTGTTAAGTCGCAGAGTCTTAGATAATATTGATATAATTAAATGTAAAAAAACCCTGGAGTATTCTTTCTACCGTAGAGTATTAATTAAAAACCGTGTATTCTTTCTCAAAATATGAACAATTTTCAACACATCTCATTTATATTACAGAAGACTGCTAAAAATTTAGTCATCATTCTAATTTTATTTAAATTTATTCTTTCTTTGAAGTAAAAAAATGTTTCTAGGAGGTGATTGTGGTAGTGGAAAACTAATTTCTGTTTGGATAGTTGGCAGATGTTAAAAATGTTTGCCTAATAGAAATTCGAAACTGGAGACACTAAAACCTATCATGAATATAGAGCCACAAGTGTTATAGTGTTATAGAGCCCTAATTAAAGAAAATATCAAAAGATTAAGCAAATATCATGGAGAATAAAACCGGAAAGTTGAAAATAACTGTCACTGAGATTACAAAAAATAAGTAAATAAATAAGTAAGTCTACAAATAGAAGAGGAGATAGTGTTTTGCAATGACTTCGTCTAAGCAAAAAAGACTATGTGCAAATTATTATTGCATTTAAGCCAAGAAAAGTAAGTTTACAATTATTGCAAACACAATAATGTCTCGTTTAACTGAAATATTCGTACAGAGATTCTTGTTATATGTGGATAGATGGAATCTGTTAGTTTGTGTGAGTGCGTGTGTTCACACATTACTCTAAAATTTATGGTTTACAGGTTTTTTGACGGTAATTACAGTTTTTGGTTTTCTAAATAACTACAATTGAACGGCGGAAGCGAGTTTTCAGTTTTAACTTGACCTAGTTTGGCATTTAGCTATCTGTCTGTCGGTCTATTTGGATATGACTCACAATAACTTTTGAACGCATCAAGCGATTTTCGTAAAGTAAGCATGCGTGTCCATACATTTACCCTACCGAACCCTCTTGTTTTTGAGATTGATCCCTCAGAAATAGGGGACAGGAAAAAATGTGAGCGAGTTAAAATTTTGAAAATATAGCTCAAATCCATTTGAGTATCATATTAAAGAAAAATTAATCAAAATATGTACTTAGTGCTTATTTTTGAAGATGTCATAATATTTGGTTGCTGGTGTCCAAAAGTGGGTAAAAAGTTTGATAAAATATAAAACATCTATGCAGCGTAACTAATTTCAAAATTTTAACTAAAATCTCAATTTAGTGT
This sequence comes from Magicicada septendecula, assembly GCA_034769895.1. NCBI lineage: Eukaryota > Metazoa > Arthropoda > Insecta > Hemiptera > Cicadidae > Magicicada > Magicicada septendecula. Next base: position 284,264,193 of record CM068370.1, on the reverse strand, counting down.
TAATATTTGGGAACTTCAAAATGTTTAGAAGCCAGGGTACAAAGGGTGAGGCAAAAGATTGATTAAATTAAAAATTCCATGCGCGATATCAAATTAAAGGCAATTTTAACCAACATCTGAATATCATAAACCGTTTTATAATTTTCAAGTTTCCTTGGCCTCAGGGCTCAAAAGTTTGAAAAATTGTGATAATTCACCTAATTATCAGACTAAAAGGAATTTTAACACAACACTGATTGCTTCAAATTATTATCATTTATTCTACAATTCATACTTTACTAAACAAGAAATAGTAGAGCAATCGGTATTTTTGTAATTTTTCTGAAAATTAAAAAATTATCTAATATCAAAATTTATCCAATAATAAAGGTAATTGACAGAAAATAGTAAGAGGACCCTGCAGCTCAGGGAGCACAGTAGTTTAATAGCATAAATTCGCCGATTTAATTTCAACGGGCAATTTTAAAACTTCTAAAATTTACAATTGGCAAGTCTATAAAAAATGACTGTATCATTTTCTAAAATAGAAGACTAATTGACGAGTAAATTGTCAACACATTTCAATGAATTATAAGCAAATTATCTTTCTGCATCATCATTCATTCTCTTGACGCTGTTTTCATTAGTTTCCATTGTAGTTTCTTTAGTGATCTGTGATGTAGGTTTAAGTACTTGTAAACTTAAATAAGTCATGAAAGGTTTTTAAGACCTTAGTATAGATAAGTAAACTCTAGGTTTTACTAAACGCGTCAAATGATTTAACATACGCGCAAAAGGTTTCTGTGGAACACAGGACGCTTATCATTTGTAAAATTCAAACATCTGTGCATTTTCCCTCATTCTCTTACTAAAATATCGATGTTCATTTTATTACTTTAATTTTCATTTTTTCAAATTATTTTTCTTTACAAAAGTTGCATATTTAAATAAAGGTAAGTTACCGGACACAAACTATATTGTTACGACATCACAGAACAATCTACGTGTTTATCGAACGTTCCAGAGAGATCCAGAATGTAAGCGTGTGGGGTACGTGCTTGTTGACGCATTTGATAGACGGTGCCAGAATTCACGCGGCCGCTCTCACTGTGTCGAGGGCGCAAGCAATTACGTCATAGTTTAGAGGTAAACGTAGTATGTGGAATCGTCTAGATTTTCTTCAGCTATAAATACCAATACTCAACGACGTTCAATTCAGTATAGCAGCGATATATTTTCAGTACGGTTCGAGTTATTATCGGGCGACATTACTGTGTGCGTTCAAGTGGTTATTTGTGAAGTGTTGGGTTTTATAATCGGGCGGTATAATTGTAATACAATTGTGTTTAATATTAGTGATATTTTATTGCGTGTGAACAATTTTTATTTGATTTGTTGTAGTAGACTGTGTTGTTAATTACGAACTGTTTTACTGTAAAGATTAAAGCTGGTGATTAGTAATTTGATTGGTGTCTTGTAGTTATTTTGTTTCCTCTGTACCTACGACGATCGAGTAGACTGTCGTAACAGTGGTGTCAGCCTTGGGATAGAACGGTTAACAGTGGAAACAGTGGACATTTTGTACAAGACGAGTGTAATTCGTTCGGAAAACAATGGATGCCAGTCAGATGATGGAAAATTTCCAGGCGCTGTTGTTGCAGACAGAAGAACGACGACGACAGGATGCAGAGAAAGCGAAAGAGAGACAGAAAACCCTCCTGCTGGACGCAGAGGAAAGACGCAGACAGGAGGCGGAAGAAGCAGAAAAACGACAAGATGAAAAACGCAGGCAGGAACGGGAAGAAACAGAAGAACGACATAAACGTGAACAGAAGACATCAAAGAGCAAAAGAAGACACAAGAACAAACCGCTGCAGAGTTGGGTCTCCTACGAGGTGAGCTTAATGAGCTAGTTACTAAAATGTCGGAGGTACAAGAATCAATGACATTAAAAATAGTAGAAGTAGAAAAATCTGTCTCAAGTGTGGAAAAAACTATGTCAACAAAAATAGAAGATTCGATTACAAATATAAAAGAGCAAATAAAAAATGAAGTCGAGCAGTGCCTGAAGTTACAACCAAAACAACTATGTGAACAGACTGTACAAGTGATAAAGACAGAAAAAGACGCAGAAAATAAGTTAATTGAGAAAGTCACTTTGTCTGCAGTAATGACAGTTCATGTCAAAGCTCCTACCTTTGACAGAAGCAGTCTCTGGGCAACGTACCTCCGTCAATTTGAAGCTGCTGCATGCGCAAGTAATTGGACAGAGCAAGTATGGACAGACTAATGAGATTGGCCTAGCCTGAAGCGCCAGAAGATTTTGGAATGAGTTTTGCGATGCAGATATTTACTGCCGGTGTCCGAGATAACGAACTACAGCAAGTGTTACGAATGGCAAGACACCAGAACAGTTCGGATACCCTGGTACATGCTTTGCAATTTGAGACCGCCAAATCAGCGTCTGGTTGGACAAGTCAAAGTGCGCGCGCTAAATGTTCGCGACGGCACAGACGATGAGGAAGAAGAACAAGGAACAGAGACTCGACGGTCGGCGCCACAGAATAAAATAAGAAAGCATGGAAGACCGAAGTGTTATAGATGTGAGAAACCTGGAAATCTACAACGAGATTGTCATGTTAGAATTCAGCAGCAGGGAAAAGAGCAATAGTCGGTACAACGGGGCGGTTTGCTGACTAACTGGAGGAACGAAGCCCCTAGACAATACGCAATTTCTACACTTCAGAAAAACAGTGGGAGCTTGGCAGTTACCGAATTTGTTCAAGAAAAGCCAACCTCGATTACAGTTGACAGGCGCAACAGATTCTATTGTCCGCCCCGACGTGATTAAAGATCTCAAGCCTGCCTGGTGCTCTTGCAGCTTGCGAACAGCTACTGGACGGCCTGTAAAAGTGTTTGGAAAAGTTGAGATACACCTACGCCTCGGTTGACTTGAGTTTAATTATCAAGTACTTGTTGCAGACATCGTGGATGAAGCAATTCTTGGTGTGGACGTTATGAACGCTTACGGGTATATAGTCGACTTCAAAAACAATGTCTTGAGAATCGGAGGCGAAGAGGAAATGCTATCAACAATGACGACAGCAGAAAAATCGATGGAAGTCATAAACCAAGTGGCCGTAACTGTTCCGCCAAACTCCGAAAAGATCATCATGGTTAGAACCGAGGTAGATACTAGGGGCAACAAGTGCTCTATATTGGAGCCCCAGGTAGTCAGCACAACGGGCATAGCCTAATAATTGCCAGAAGTTTAGTAAAACCTGACGAAACCAGAAATGTACCTATTAAAATGATTAATATTTTGGATCAAGCTATCGTTTTATAATGCAATACGCTCCTAGGCAAACTGACTCCTGTGGCCTGGGTAGCCGGAATGACGCAACGAATATCCAGTGCTTCGGATAATTCCAAATTACCAGAGGAACTGCAAGAATTATTGAACAGATCTTCTAACGACCTCTCAAGTTGTGAGATAAAAGAACTTATACAGTTTTTACACGAATTCAAAGATTGTTTTGCAGTTCGGAGACAGTCACTGGGAAGAACCTCTCTTGAGCAACATCGCATCAATACCGGGGACACAACACCGATAAGCCAACCTCCTTGAAGGCCTCCATTATCTAAACAAGAGGAAATGTATCGGTTAGTACAGGACATGTTGACAGAGGGAGTAATCTAACCTTCGTCAAGTGCTTGGTCTTCTCCTGTAGTGGTGGTAGCAAAGAAAGATGGTGGATTCCGTTTCTGCGTAGACTACCGGAGGTTAAATGACGTTACAAAGGAAGACTGCTATCCATTACCTCGCGTTGACGATACACTCGACACGTTGTCCGGAGCACAGTGGTTTTCCACGTTGGACCTGAAGAGTGGTCCTATTGGCAAGTGGGTCTTCATCAAGAAGAGAAAGGAAAGACCGCTTTCTCGACCCCAAGTGGCTTATTCCAATTTAACATCATGCCATTTGGACTCTGTAATGCACCGGCAATATTTGAAAGATTGATGGACCTGGTACTCCAAGGCCTGACATGGAAAACTTGCATTTAGAAGATGTCATAGTGATCGGGAAGACTTTCAAAGACCATTTGGAAAACCTTAAGGAGGTTCTAACTAGAATTGACGGTGCCCAACTGAAGCTGAGACCGAAGAAGTGTTCTCTATTCCAGGAGGAAGTACAGTATCTGGGCCATCTAGTTTCGGCAGCGGGTATTAGCATGGATCCTAATAAAGTAGACACCGTAAGAGACTGGCCAGTTCCGAAGAGTAAACACGAAGTTCGGAATTTCCTGGGGTTATGCTTATATTACAGACGTTTTGTGAAAGGCTTGAAATGCTTCGCTACTATTGCTAAACCACTACATGAGCTAACGGAAAATAAACGAAGCTTCCAGTGGTCGAGGGAGTGTGATCAAGCATTTAGGACTTTGAAAATTGCATTATGTTGGCAGCCAATTTCTTGCTTTCCCAGCTTCCGAAGGGAAGTACATTGTGAACACAGACGCAAGCAATACTGGTCTAGGAGCAGTTTTGTCTCAAGTGCAAAACGGTGAAGAACGAGAAATAGCGTATTACAGCAAGACACTTTCTAAACCGGAGAGAAATTATTGCGTTACAAGGAGAGAGTTGCTGGCAATCGTCCGAGCGTTGGAGCACTTCCATAAATACTTCTATGCAAGAGAGTTTTCACTACGTACCGACCATGCTGCGCTTTAAAAATCCGGAAGGACAGTTCGTAAGGGGGCTTGAACGTCTACAAGAGTACAACTTCAAGGTACAACATCTACGGGGGCACCTGCATGGTAATGCAGATGGCTTATCACGAAGACCGTGCCCGGAAGACTGCCGACATTGCCACAGAAAGGAAGAACAAAACTCAAGCGAACATGTTCAAGCCATCACTATAGATTTCCTGACAGACGGCTGGACAACACAAGACTGTCGACAAGAACAGATGACTGATGAAGACATTAGACAGATCTTGACAGCAAAAGAGAAGGTCGCCGCCCGGATTGGCAAGATATCTGCCATGGTTCCGAAGTGCTGAAGGGTTACTGGGCACAATGGAAATCTCTCATCTTAGAAAATTGATTCCTGAAAAGGGCTTGGGAAAGAGCAGATGGACGAGACGTGGTCATGCAGTAGATAGTTCCCCGAAGTAAAGTGCAGTCTGTTTTGAAGGAGATGCATGACGGAACATCTGGTGGCCATCTTGGCGTTAACAAAACCCTTGACAAAATACGGAAGCGATTTTATTGGCTTCATCTTCGTCACCACGTAGGGGAATGGGTTCGGACGTGTGAAATATGTGCTGCAAGCAAGGGCCCACAAACCAGAAGCAGATGTAAAATGAGACAGTATGACGTTGGACTGCTTTTCGAGAGAATTGCCATAGACATTGCTGGACCATTCCCAGTTACTGACGGTGGAAACCGGTACATCATGGTTGTAGGTGACTACTTTACTAAGTGGGTAGAAGCCTACGCAATTCCAAATCAGGAGGTTACCACTGTGGCAAAGCAGTTAGTTCACAACTTCTGTTGCCGTTATGGAGCCCCTATGGAAATCCATACGGATCAAGGGAGAAATTTCGAATCAAGAGTGTTTAAAGAATTATGCCGTCTACTCGGAATTCGAAAGAACAGGACAACGCCTCTGCATCCTCAGTCGGACGGGATGGTTGAGAGATTCAATAGGACCCTTAGGCAGCATCTTTCGAAGGTTGTTGACGAGAACCAAACAGACTGGGACCAACGTATACCACTATTCCTCATGGCGTATAGATCATCAGTACACGACACAACCGGCCTGACTCCAGCAAAATTGGTGTTTGGGCGGGAGATTCGTCTTCCTGGCGGACTTAATGTTCGGATCACCTGAGACTCAGTCCCAAGAGCCGCAGAACTATTTCTCGCAATTAGAAAACCAACTGTGAGAAATGAATCACTTGGTAAGAGGACGGCTGAAGATTGCCAGTGATAAAATGAAAACTCGGTATGACATTCGCAGCAATAGTGTGGGTTTGCAAGAAGGAGATCAGGTCTGGTTGTTCAATCCAAAGCGCCGTCGTGGTCGCTCACCTAAGCTTCATTCTAACTGGGAAGGACCCTACACTGCGGAAAAAAAGAATCAACGATGTTGATTATCGGATTCAAGAGGAAGGACAGCAAAAGTTCAAGGTCGTCCACCTAGATCGCCTGGCTAAGTATTACTTCAGAGACGGTTTGCCAGTTCGGGACAAACTAGCTTAAGGAGGGGGAAGTATTACGACATCACAGAACAATCTACGTGTTTATCGAATGTTCCAGAGAGATCCAGAATGCTAGCGTGTGGCGTACGTGCTTGTTGACGCATTTGAAAGACGGTGCGAGAATTCACGCGGCCGCTTTCACTGTGTCAAGGGCGCAAGCAATTACGTCATAGTTTAGAGGTAATACGTAGTATATGGAATCGTCTAGATTTTCGGCGGCTATAAATACCAGTACTCAACGACGTTCAATTCAGTATAGCAGCGATATATTTTCAGTACGCTTCGAGTTATTATCGGGCGAGATTACTGCGTACGTTCAAGTGGTTATTAGTGAAGTGTTGCGTTTTATAATCGGGCGGTATAATTGTAACACAATTGTGTTTAATATTAGTGACATTTTATTGCGTGTGAACAATTTTTATTTGATTTGTTGTAGTAGACTGTGTTGTTAATTACGAACGGTTTAACTGTAAAAATTGAAGCTGGTAATTAGTGACTTAATTGGTGTCTTGTATGGTACTTATTTTGTTTCCACTGTACCTACGACGATAGAGTAGACCGTCGTAACAATATGTAAATAGATAACTGCGTTTATTATTTTTAATAATTACTTTTGTGTATCGGATTGACATGATTCTTGACAGTTATCACAGCTCCTTTAATTGTAAGATCTGAGTTTATTATACTAATCAAAACAAAGGAGTTTTTGGTTTACTGTACTGTCATTTTCACACTCCCAATGTGTTTATATACGCTTCTGCTTTAGTTACCTAGCTATTTCGTTACCGGTGCATACGATCCAGTTTTTGTTCAAGATGGCGCCGCTTCCAATTAGATATCTGCCGTCCGAAGTGATAGCAACCTGAAACAACAAGTTAGAAGAAATCGTTTTTCGAAAAATGTCTGTGATGTTTGCATTAGTTTGGTATGAGTAGCACAGTCAATACTGCCTTGATCAAAAGGATGAGTAGGAAGTCGGAAAGTGTAACACTGTTTCATTAATTGTGCGCCACTTACCTACTCTGTCTCTGTGCACCGATCAGATTGCACTGTTAATAACGTGAGATTACCCGTTTTGAGTAAATGCAGTCATCATCAACAACACCTTAGAACCTTAAACGGAGTCGTCCCGTCTTGTAATCGTCAATCTGCCATTGACGTAGCAATGATTATGTTCAGAAATGTGTCATCCTTTTAGACGAAACAGTATTAGCTATAATTTACAATTTTCACGGTTTAATCAAAACTAAATGTTTTTTTACAGAAATGTTTGATACAAATAAGAAAACATATTATTTGTTACTGTTGCAAATTTTGAAAGACATCTAAGAACATATTCTATACTTAGCTTCATATTGAATGAGTAATTACGAGTACACAAAAATCAGCTTTATTTTTTACAGTAATAAACGGAACTCTTATATCCAAATCTTACCTACCGTGTAAGGATATTCCTCGACGTCTGCCGTTATGCCACCAATAATTCCATACGATTTCACCACTAAAAGTATATAGAAACAGAAATAAATTATTAGTTTACACAAAAACGTATATATGAAGTATTAATTTATTAAAATGGATTTGTATGTTGACAGACATCCGCTAGTATATGAAAATAATGGTTAAGTGAGAAAATTAACAATTTTACTGTATACCTAATTAATTCAACCTTTATAAGATAAAATACATCATGAAACTAAAGCATTTATGAATCGCTTTTACCAAAACAGTACATGTATACAATCATAACAACAATATTTGACACCTATTTAAAAAAATTGGTACTCACAAACAGAAAATATTGATTTCACATGTTTCTAACAAATTTCTTTTTTATTATATGTTAAACAAATTTATTTATGCACTAACGCTTTGATTACTACATAGAGTAATTATTTAACAACAATCATCGTGTAAACTAACGCACTCTTGCTGTAGAAAGAAATCAGTTATAGTTACACAGTTTACAGAAATCAGCTACAGAAATTTTTAAGTAACACAAAAATCTGACAAGTAAAATACTTCAATAGTGTCAAAAGATTTATCTAAATATATAAATAACGGTAAGCATTATGTACAAGTGTGCAGCTGTTTGTCTTAGGACAGCGGTAGTAGAGTGAGAGGGGGAGACAGATAGATAGACAGACAGACAGACAAGAGTGAGGGGTAGTGGGCGCGCGAGAATCTGTGTTTCTAAAGCAACAGAGGCATGAAAAGTTTTACTTTTTTTTAAACATTAAAATACATTTAATTTTTTCTGAATAATTAAAATAATGAACTAATGGAATACTAAAATACAAAGTAAAAGGTACGCACGTTTCTACATTGCTTATTAGCTACTGACTAAGTACACTGACGGGTTTATATTTCTTGACTTAGGTCCCGGGGCGTACGATAAGATGAAGGTCAGTTCTGAGGCTCGAGGTAGGGTCAGCCTGTGGAAAAAACTATCTTTTGTAACGATTATGTAATTAATAGGCGGTGGAAGAGTAGCGCTAATGACACTGCACTCCTTGTATGCCGTACTGCTCAAAAGTCAAAAGTTAGGCAGCCTACCCTACCCTCTTAAATCATTTTGATGGTACAAATAGGTGTCGCTTACTATTAACGTTAGTATTATTATTATTATTATTATTATTATTATTATTCTCATTACTATTAATACACAGCCAGGATCTGCTGCTTAACATGTATAACGTATGCCTGACTTCCTGCTGACTCCTCGTGTTTGTCAGCAAAGGAAAGGGCAACCCAGAACTTCGCTCTTCCTGTCACCTCCTGAGTATGTTGGATACAGCGGGTAAGGTGCTCGATCAGTCGAGGGCGACAGTGATACAGCCCGCTGGTGATGTTTCACTAAGGTAGCACGGCTGTAGAGCGGGAAATCCACGTTCTAGCGACTCCATCAGAGAAGTGTCCGAAGCGGTCAGAAGAGCGGATGACCACGATCACTTCTCTCATCGGATGGTGCTACTCTTGTGCTCGACGTAAGGAATGCCTTTAACTCCGAGGGGTGTTGCAATATGTTGGAGACACTCCGCGTACCTGAATACCTCTTAGAGATGCTAAATGACTATCAGAAACATCGCGCCCTGCTGTTTCTAAAAAGCCTGTAGGTCGTAAACGATAGCTAAAAGACATAATTATTTATGTCATTATTCAGTTATCCTGGCGTACAAATAACTTCCCTCCGATATCTAGAAGCTGACGTAAAACAAACAATTAACTATTCTAGAATATCAGGTTGCGTGAACAAACCAGTTACTAAGAACTGAAGCCAAGTTTGGCATGTACGAAAAGATGGTACACCCAGCATTGCTGGTAGCAAATAATGGAACAGAAGGAGATAAAGAACTCAAGAAGGATACTGAACCTGACCCTTCTCAATAGGGAGGGACGAGTATATATATATATATATATATATATATATATATATATATATATATATAGGATGTATATATAGTGTGTGTGTGTGTGTGTGTGTGTGTGTGTGTGTGTGTGTGTGTGTGTGTGTGTGTGTGTGTGTGTGTGTGTGTGTGTGTGTGTGTGTGTGTGTGTGTGTGTGTGTGTGTGTGTGTGTGTGTGTGTGTGTGTGTGTGTGTGTGTGTGTGTGTGTGTGTGTGTGTGTGTGTGTGTGTGAAGGAAGATGCGGCGTCCAGAAAAGAAGTGATTTGGGTAAGAGAAGAAAGAAGCGTGACTAGTGCATGTGAAGAGAATGATCGAGGACCGACTCGTCTAAGAGTACACCACCTGGAAAGAAAAGTAGAGGAGTAAAATTAGAATCCTAAAAGAGGAAGGCGTGACGTTTTGGTGTACTCTGGATCTTCACATAGGCTAAGTAGAATAAGTAAAAGGAGAAAGAAAGGAGGAACTTTCTCTAAATTATAACCAGCATCATGGCCTGTAAACCTTCAGCTACGTGTCATCGCAGAATAAGGAAATTGAACACAATAAAAACAAAATCCACTAGCGTATATCACGTTTTTATGTAATGTAACTGAGCGAATTGTTGCAAAAGACAGATTACAATCGCATATTACAAACATCAAGGAACATACCTACGGTGTCTAAAGATAACCGCGTGTGTAAAACTAGATTTTTCGAGAAAAGTCTATCATCGAAAAATTTTAGACAGGAATGTTCAACTAATGGCAATATGGTTTTGACTCGTAAATTGTAAGCTTGTAAGCTCCTACCAACAGACTCAGCCATACCAGTAAATTTTATTTCGTAGCGCAAATCTATATAGGCCCTCCTATCCGTGTAAGGCATATGCTGACTGATTAACTTATTTGTTTTTAACTGGGTTTATTTATATTATTAATTTCTCACTATAATTAGCTCATTATTATTATTATTTTATTAATATTGGGCAATAGGCCGTTATTTCATTATTACATTTTTAAATACATGTAATGTAAGGGTAAACTTTACATATACTTATTGTAAACTTTATATTTAAAATCATTTTACCGATTCTGGGGCCAGATTATTACGTTGTCATTACTTCTACCGCAAAACGATACCCACAGAAAGTGTGTAGGCTACATCCTGTCAGTAGTTGTAAAGGGTAACATTTACTACAAAGGCAAGGAATTCTGAGATTTCAACTTACTGGTTTCTTAAATTGGCTACAAACACGCGTGCAGACAATTAAGATTGTAATGGATGATCGCTGAATATACCGATTTTCTTTAACATTTTGAACGTCTCTACTGAATATATGCTTAACGTAATACGTATTGCCGAACATTGCGTTATCACGTATGCTTGCGCGCACGCAGATATCCATACTACTAATTAAAAAACAAGCGTGAGTTATTATGTACCTCAGTCATTAGCATTCTCTCCTTTGTTATTTGCTATCATTCATACAGATTCATAGAAAAAACGCAATACAACCTTCATAAATTACATTACTTTCTTACTTCTATGACGACAGTTTTTGTCTCCGATAATTGTAAACAGCTGTCGTGTTTTCTTTCCTCAAAGACAATCGCATTAAAGCCAGCAGTTACTTCTAGCGATGTCAATGCTACGCGTTATCTGCTGTACTCTTTGCTGTTCAAATAAGACGACACCTTGTAAGATAAGCCGGTTAATTACCTTGTCTATATAAAAATTACGCTTTGTAGTTTAAATTATTTGTACTTCATTTACAACAAGATGAATTGTACTCCTAACGACTTATCTGTCAGAAACAAAATAATGTACATTTACTGCTTATTTATAATAACGAATATAAGAATCGGTATGGAGAACCATACATGATTCCGGGTTCTAAGATTAATATTTAAAATTACTAAATATAAATTGAAAAATTTGACAAGTTTAACAAACTGAAATGAAATATTTCCAAAGAAACTATTTCTATGTTGCCGATAACGTAGTACATATATAAAAAATCGGTATGGAGAACCATAACTGAGTTCCATGTTTTAATTAATTATTAAATTATTTTTAATATGTACACTCGGAACGAATCCAAATATAACAGCATCATTTTGGTAAAAACGCTGAGAAAGATAACCAAATACGAATTTCCTAGTTGTTAATATTTTAAAAATAAAGAATTAATTTGATTAAATTACCTTTCCTTTAAAAAAAATGAAGCGTTATACATACTAATATAACAATAATAATTATTATTTTAATTAACAAGTAAACTGTAAATGTTTAGGAAAACAAATTTCACATTTGAATGAACATTTACTTACTGATACGTTACCTAAAATGATATTATTTTCCATTTAAGTAAAGATAACAGAATTTGTTATGTTCGTTTGTTTTTAAAACACATTAAGTTGCGTACCTACCTAATAAGCACTTTATATTTTTGTAATAATTAATATATTGTTTGGACGATCTTTCTGATCGTCGTATGTTACAGTGCAAAACAAAAAACAGACACCAATGAAGTCACTAATTACCAGCTTTAATTAATCACAATTAATTATTTGCAATGAACAAGTTAGTCTCTTACAACGATACAAATGTGGCATTCCACGAAATCAATCAGCATATGGATGGGGGTATAATGCACAAGTAGCAGAATTAATCTTTATTGTAATTATTGGCGTTAAGAAAATAGAGTTTTTTAGATTTTCGTACTAAAGAACTCAAATAAATGTTTGTTCTGCGGTAAGTTATAATTTCCATAGTAAACTGAAAAGTCCAGTGTACCAACTGGTACACAACTGGAACTGCGTACTGCCAACTCAATAAAAAAAATAATAAAAGTGGATCAGACCTGATTATTTTCCCTAGAAAATTACATTCCATATTTAAAGCCTATATTTCACACAATTCTGAAGAAAATTCAGATATATGCACTAACAAGCAGACAGGTCAGCAAATGTTGAGCACAGGATACTTAAAAATTTGATAATTCCGTCGAAAGCCAAACCGAAAATTTTCATGGTGTACCTAAAAGAGCTCCTCCTACGGTACAATTTTACAATAAAAACATATTTCACGTACGCAGAAGACAATTTAAAATTAAACATAAAATTACTGTAACACAAATGAATTTCGTGACCTACATTTACAGGCCCTCATTCGAAACAACTTGAAACTACCTGCACTGACATTTGTGATTGCTAACGAAACGGTTCAGACCTCATTGTTTTTACGCGATTGGGTAACAAAAATGTGTACGCGCCCCCCCCACACACACTCACACACATTAACGTACACAAATGCACACATACCTACACACAAACAGCAGTCAACCTATTGTAAAACAGCCTGATTTTAGCTGGAAAGATTGAAAAATCAAGAAGTAGATTGGTTGCTGCTTAGAGGGAAAATAATAAGGTAACTAAAATCGCAAAGGGTATGGTGGTTTGTACAAGCGCAGAGAAGAATACCCGAAGAGATAATTAAGAAGATTAATACATGGAAAATATTGAAGAACAGACCAAGAGGAACGCCCACATCATTCTCCATACGTACAGGGTTCTAACCTGCAGTACGATACTTTTTAAAATTTATTTTAACCCAAGAATTATTATATACACACATATATATTTACACATTTGTTGGGTAGTAGTTCCATTATATTTAATAGCTAATATATCTCGTCCTTCAAAATGAAATACTTTATTTGACATCAGAATGGTAATTTTAAAAAATTACCCCCAATCCTTCAACTACTCTTCTCGTTTATAGATATTTTATCTGCTTTATTACCATGAATTACTATGATTTTATTTTAAGGACACTTCATTTATCAGAATTAAGTACTTTACTCTTCACTAAACGTAAAATGTTGCAAGCAAATTACCCCTCCCCCACAACCGATCCACTCCATTTTTTATATTTACACTTTTTTTGTGTAACAGTTTCATTATATGTAATTACTAAAGCATGTTATTCTTCAAAATTAAACACTTTACGTGACATTGAAAAAGTAATCTTAGAAAATCCCCCCTTCCCTTAAAAGTAGGGTAATCTTCTGATTTTTAAACATTTCATTTACCATGGAATAGTGAATTAATATAATTCTGTTTTCAGACTACATTATTTAACAAAATTGAGTACTTTATTTTATAATTAATAAAGTTGTGTTAGTTGTTATAATCACAAACATAATTAACACTCTTGTACACCATTACAGAAAAATGATTCCGATTAGAACTTTCAACCTCCGCAGCTCGTCATCAGATCGGAAATAAGAATAATGGGAAATTGTTACAATAACAGTAGCTTATTATTGTTATTTCCGATCTGATGATGAGCTGCGAAGCTTGAAAGCGCTAATCGGAATAATTTTTCTGTTGTGGTGTGCAACACTGTTAATTCTGTTAACTTTATTTTGTTAAAACACAAAACATTCCCAGTAAACTACCCCTCCCCCTCCCACTCGACACAGATTGTATTAATTTATTAAAACATTTATTGCTTTAAATTATTATCTTTCAAAACGCGCATAAAATTTAAAGGCTTGTAAAAGTTAATGTTTGGTCTGCATTAAGTAGTGCTCGAATTCCCAAAATTTTAATATTATTATCGCCAACAGAATTATCACTGTTGCACACGACTATAGAAAATTATTCCGATTAACGCTTTCAACCTTCACAGCTCATTTCGAATCTGACGATGAGCTGTAAAGCTTGAAAGCCCTAATCGGAATAATTTTTCTATAGTGGTGTGCAACAGTGACAATTCTGTTTGTGATTATAACCACTAACACAACTTTCTTAATTAATATTTTGATCGCCGTAATCAAAACTTCAGAGCAGGTTTTAGTGTGTATGAGGTTCTACCATTTACACACATTTTTAAACATTCCCTATGGAGCGTTGCTCAGAGTAAAGCTGCGAATCTACAGTGTACGTTTCAGAAAACAAACACGCGGAAAAGAAGGAGCGCTCCAGAGTCGCTCATGAACCCTGAGCATCTTGCAGAGGGTTCATCCCCTAAAGACGAGAAGTCTGTCTATGAACCATTCCTCTGTAAACACGTGCAGTTACAATGGTCAGCGATTCACAGTAAGCAAATCTCTATCCACGCTGGACACCTTTTTAGCTTGCACACCTTGTGTTTGTGTGGGTTTCGGGGCTTTCCATTTACAAAGCGTGCAAACGTAAGAAAATAAACATAAGTGAGGCCAGAAATAACACGAATTGTGTATGTGAGTCCTTCCTGCATTTTGATTGTGGTAGTCACAATAATAAAACTTTAGAAGTGTTAACATTTCATGAGGGATATATTCTTGAATGCCATAATGATTTACATCTTCATGGATAGACGATTTAAATTAAAATAAAAAAAATTTTTATTTTATTGTCTAACAACAAAATTATATTATTTTTAACAATTACCATTGTTTGAACAATTTAAATATATTTGTATTTTTAATTAATTTCGTCAAACTCATTAAGTCATTACCAAACGTGAAACAAATTATCCCATTCCTTCTCCAAATACCCTATTCATTTACAGATATTTCATGTCCCTTCCTATAGTAGATCATTATGACCTTCTTTTCAGGATAGCTTATTTATTAAAATTAAGTACTTTACTCTTGTTAAAACTTAAAACGTTGCAGGTACAGTATCTCTCCCCCTTAACCGATCGTCATCAAAATCAGTAGACCTTGAGTCCTCTACAACACAGGCACATATGCAAAAAATTATTTGATTCTGTTTAAATTTGTGGCAGTTATCGTTTTCCATAGAAACACACACACACACACACACACACACACACGCGCGCGCGCGCGCGCGCGCGCGCGAGCGCACACACGCACACACACACACCATTTCAGGAAAATAACTTTTCGTCATGTTTTGAGGGAAGTACAATCAGAATCAGCCCGTATCTCGAACACGATTCTTTCGCGATCACCATACTTCCATTTCCTCACGGAACATGGAAGTAGTAAATAAATTATTCGTCATGCTGTAGTAACTTTAAAACGCTATTGTTGGAACTTCAAATTTATTAAAAAAAGTCATCATAATTATCATCATCAACCTTAAGGATTAGGCTCATAGTGTTATAAAAAAGCTAACATCTGTGCAATTCTTAACAAAGAAAATGTCAATATTAACTTGTATATTAACCATACAATTTTACCTTAGGATTCCTCGCAACAACACTCTAAGAGTGATTCATGATACACTACGATTGCTCTCTGCTGTAAACGTCAAAAAGTAACTCAACTGTATAAAAAGCTATTACCGTCTCAGAGACTATTATCTCGAGCAGTATCGCACCAAGGGGGGTTGGAGTGTTAGACCCCCCGAAATTTTTGAAAACAAATTTTGTAATCAACGTACATACAGATAGTAAGAGTATAGTAGGCCTATAATTACTGTATTATAGTTCATTTGTACAAACAAATGAACATTTTTACCATTATTAAAGTATAAACTAAAAATCAGTGTAAGTAAGTTTACCAGACATTCATCAGCTGTTTCCGTTCCAATAGCGCATGATATATAATGCACAGAAACAAGCGTGAAGATTATTGCGTTCGTATTTATCAAAAAAAAAAAAAAAAAAAAAAAAAAACAGCTTTTATCAAAGCGTAGCGTTTAGTTTACTACAGTACTATCTTTTCCGGTTATGAGAGTAAAATAGATCGGTCTGGATCGCCGTCGAATTCAGCGCAAAGGAAAGCCATACATAGTCGGAAGATAAGAAAATATCAGAAAAAAGTTACAGGAAAGTAGTTCAGGCGTGCGGTGTGTCGTTAAGCAATGTTTTTAGAATTATTAAAGAAGCATCAGCGTATACGGGTGAAATAATATCTTTCAGTAGTCCCCATAAAAATGTTCAACAAAGGAAATAAAAACTGATTTAGTCGATTTCAACAAGCCTACTATTCGACTAATTAATCACGAATGTCAATCCATTAAAGGGGGAAGACCAACATTCAAAGTTATTGAAAAGATTTTAAAGAAGGGATTCATTGTAAAGGTAGTGATTCTAGTCTGAGACACATTATTTGCCAAATAGGATTTCGATAAAAACGTGCCGAAAGCAATAGGAAACGTTTAATTGGAAAAGACGACATTAGAAACATAAGAGTTGATATGTATGAAAATTATTGCAACGCAGAGAACAGCGGGCTGTAATATATACTGACGAAACTCATTTTCACAGTTCAATGTCAGTTACAAAAACGTGGACAGACAATGACAATAGTAGCTGAAAATTTCAATAAACAAAGGACAGCGGGTTGCTGTAGTTCATGCTGGTGGTGAATATGGGATTGTACCTAATACGCTTTTAATGTTGTTTAATCGAGTTCCAGAAAAGGCAATCATCACAGCGGTATGATCTATGAATATTATAAAAAAAGATGCCTGAAATCCTTATTTTGAACTTGATTAAGAACAGTGTAATATTAATAGATAATATCTCCTACCATACTGTACAAATAAATCTACCTCCGACATCGTAACAAAAAAGGCAGACATGATTAACCGGTTATTGAACCATGACATACCTTTAATCCATCTATTTTAAAACCTGTGCTCTATGGACTAATTTCACAAAATAAACCAACATACAAACTTTTAAAACAGACGTTGCTTTGACAAATCTTGGACATTCCGTTCTAGATACCTACCGCATCACCCAGGTCTTAGTCCTATAGAAATATTTTGGTCCATCATGAAGGAGCATGTTAAAAGAAAAAACGTGCATTTTCCGTACACAGTGTTATAAACTGAGCAAGAAAGGAATCTGAGTGTATTTCTCCAACAAACTGGACATCAAGATTTGACCACGTCATGAAAAGATTATGTGAGATCGGACCAAAGAGTGGATAATGTAACAGACAGTTTCAAAATTAATGTAGGAAGAGCTAGCAGTAATCAGGATAACTTGAGTGATAATAACAGTGATAACATTGAAGGAAACATTAGTGGGGTGGAAGAACTGAACTAAATATTTTTAATTAGGTGTAAGTAATTATGTACTATATTACTTAAAGAGTTTAGTCTAATCGTTGCATTAATATTGTCGCTCCTGTTCTTAATGGATAGTTTACAACTGCTAGATTTTTACATCACACACACACACACACAAGAGTCATTTCACAATCGAGGGTGATAATATTGATGTTACTTATTCAAACAAATTAAGATCCCAGTGCACTGTTGACTATATATTACTACGTTTTTCCTGAATCGTATCATGTACACAAAGTATAACATACTCCAAAATATACAAAGTTTAAACTTTAGTCTGAAGCTCGCACTTCCGGTGTCAATAAATTCAAAATTACTACTAAAAACCGGGCTGTTAGGCCGAGGTCGGTTGCTGTTAATCTTCATTACGTCGGGAACATTTCGGTTCCCCATCGGGAATCTTCTTCAGGTCACTAAGAAACGACAGAGCGTAAACACACAATACACTACAGGTATCAAAGCTAAACTTTTCCTATTTCTTTCCCATCGAGGGCCACTGCCAGTGCCCACGAAACTCTCAATCTCTCTGCTCAGAGCCACCCTGATATACATAGCGCCAGCATTCTGGTCCCTGCTTCAGACCGAAGCCTGGAAGCCTTCCAGTCCCGAACCCTCAGCTACATCTCCAACTCTCCCTGGTTTGTCAATAATTGTGTTATCAAGCGAGGGTTGAAGATTCCATCGCTTGACGAGTTCGTCCGATCTCTTGCGCAGAAACTCTCCGACCATGCCTCCAAATCATCCATTCCTCGCCTCCGTCACCTTAACATGGACGAAAGATCTCCCTCTGTTAAACACAGACGGCCTCGAGCCTTGCTCGACGACCCAACATAGGTTACTTACCACATTTGCCTACTTGCCGAACTTCATACTTTACAAACTCCCGCACTCACAGATTCCGTTCCGCTGCATGACGACAGATGTATCAGGAGTTGGGCCTGCTCTACGTGTGCCAAGCGCCGCCTTTTTCGGGTGACTTCTTCCCTCCACTCTCTCGCATGCCACGATGTCTCCAAACGGCAGCCTCCCGGGACTCTTACCGGGCAGTCGGAAGTGTAACGACCCGTCGTGGGCGTACAAATCCCACCTGCCTGTGCGAAGGAACCCCGGAGGCTCCGCAAGTAAGCACATGCACAAATAACACCAGCAATAAGTGAATGCAATAAATTATTTGTGCACTATTTTCCAAATAGAATGAACCGACTTCTGATACACTGACAGTGTGACAGGTAAAAAGAAGTGGAAATACGTCGACCCACATACATGTATAGGCTTAACATTGACGTATGTAATAAAGTATGATTCCACAAAATCCTATTAACACTATTACAGATTCTCATAAATACAGCTATTAAGAAGTTTGAAAGCTTAAGAATATTCAAGTATTGGCTTAACTTACTACTCATTGACATAATTATCTAAATTGAGTTGACTATAAATTTATGATATTCACTTAAAAAACAAATAATATTAAAATGTATTCATTGTCGATAATAAGTCGAAATTTAAACTGAATGAGATAAGAGGGAGTAAAGAATAGGCCTACCATGAAATCACACTGTAGGCCTACGATTAATTTTTGTCTGAAAGAAATCGTTTTCCTTATGTGGACCTCACCATTATAATTCTACAGTTCTGATGCATTTGTTGATGTTTAACACCGTAAGCTTGGTTAACATGTTTAAATCCCGCTTATTATAGAAAAACAGAAGAACCTTATTTTGCTAACTGATGGAGACAAAATTATTTGAACATTAAATTTACTCTAAGCTTATAAAATTTACATCATAATGCATGACGAAGTAAATACAAATTATTTTTATTTAAAATAATGTCTATAAAATAATTTTTATTTTTCAAGTGTTTTCAATTGTTTACAGAATTTGTATACAGATGTCATAATAATAATTATTACACGTGCATAAAACATTACGAAGTCGTCACGGGCGAATTCATACTGGAATTTTTCAGACAAACCTTTACTGCCCTTTCTTATTATTTACATATTTCAGTCAACAATATTGTATTTTTCGGTAATGTAACGATCAATAAGAGTTAAAAAAACTGTTTAGTAGTAGTAGTAGTAGTAGTAGTAGTAGTAGTAATAGTAGAAGTAGTGGTAGTAGTAGTATAAGTAGTAGTAGTAGTAGCAGCAGCGGAAGTAGTAGTAGTATAGTATTACAGATAAACGTGACAACATCGTAAATTATAATTGTACAATTGTTATCAACTAATTATTATTATTAAATACCTATCTCACTTCACGTAAATTTCAATGTAAACGAAAAATAACTTGCACAACTACTAGAATAAGACAGCAGCTGGAAACACTGGTGTATCTCACCTAAAGAGACCAGTATAATCACAATTAACCACAATAACATCATTTTGTCGTTTGTCATGTTTTCTCTGTTAATAGTACTTCAACCTTTCACTGCGAACGCGATCAGTTACACGACTACTCATTTAATGGAATATCGACTGCTATATCATCTTACTCGGATCATTTTAGTAATAAGTACGATTGTTGGTGATTATTGATGGCTAACTCCGTATGGCCAGAGTTATACTGTTCTTTTGTGATGTAAATGTACCATTATTGTTTTCTAGAAGGAGGCAGGTATGCTTAACCTAAATTATTTCTAAACACCAGTGCAGATAATGGCGTTACAATACTATCTCAGTGTCTTCTAACAAAGCAGCCGATAACAAAGCAATCACAAGTTTCAAGGCAACTTCTTTAGAGAGTATTGTTCATCTTGTTCTATATTCATGATACGTCGTAAACTAATTCTAGTTTAGGTTTAGAAATATTACACAATTTGCATGTTATAATACATATTTGATACACTGCCCTACTCCTGAAGTTAATGTGAATTAATTTAAGAACGGGAATATGCTGATAGCAGACTGTCAAAGGGTTATGTCTGTCTTCTGCTAACTTTAGTGCGTTCAAGAAATAAAAGACAATTACAAAAGTTGCAAAGGTTATCTAACAATCCAAGAAGTTCCAAATTAATAAAGAACTGTTAATGTTATTTAAAGAATTAACAATTCACAGCTGAATTCACGTTAGGTGTATATAAATTAATGAGATAATACGAGTAAATTCTCTTATATGTAAGTAATATTGGTCATTAAAATATAAAAGTCTGCATTAAAGTGTCACATGAAAATTTGGTGGAAAATTCGTAGAAATAATAAGACTACTTTACTTTTGAAAAGATTTTTATTGATTTCTTTATCAATATTGTAACCGTCGTACAAATAAAAGATAAGATAGGAGGTTCGTTTAAAACCTTAACTCTCTTCAACTTTTCGCTCCGCTGTGGGTAATGCCGATTGGTAACTAGCCGCTGTTCGACTCTTTTAAGCCCCACTGTTGCGAGCGCCAAATTGTAACCAGACCTGTATACTGTAGTTACAAATAAAGATAAAGAAAGAAAAAATTTAATTCAATTCCTGAAAAAAAATTTTATTTTTGTTTATAGTGTATATAATTTGTAATTAATTCTGTTTTATTGTTTTTAAATAAATTTCCAAAATTCTGAAAGGTAATTTTGTTTAATTCGCACTTCTGGAAGATATTAACAAAATCTTGAGTTAAACAGATTAACTCCTGTCAGCAATCGATTAACGACTTTCCGTGTTGCTCCAGTGTCTCACCAATTGTTAATATTTTCTTCTTTCAGGAAGCCTTGTTGCTTAATTAACACCTTAAATTACCATGTAAAATAATTTATTAAACCATACAATTGAAAGGAATTGATTTATTAACATTTTAAATAATAGTCGATATTAAATCGATTTCGAGCAATGTTCGACTCCGTCTCAAGGATAATCGATATGTTATTACAGGTTAAGAAATTCATATAATTATTGTAAAAAGGTTCTTGGAGCGATTAATTAATAATAGTCAGAGAAGGGCAGGACGAGAAAGTATAACATTTACAATAAATTATTTTAAATAATTATTATCTAACAAATGTGAATAATCTGTATAAAATGTTTAATATATTTGAGTATCAGACCAGGTGTAGACTACGAAGTCAGTCGATGTTGGTGGCACTGCCTCGCATTTCCATGATGGCCGCTCCCAAAAATGAATAGGTTAACTGCAATATTCTTCGCGAGAAAATCTCACAACAAAATCAACTTTATAATTGTTTTAAATATCCCCGAACTTGTGTAAACTGTCTAGGATGTTGTTTGGGCTAGTCTGGATGAGTGTTCAGTGTCCACTGGTGTTAATTGTTTTATATTAGATGTGTTCACTTGTATATGTTCGTTACGTAAAAATGGTTATTCTGTTGTAGCTTGAATTATTACAAATATGTAGTTTTAATGTTTTAATGCACTGGAATTATGTAGTGTGGTGTTCGTTTTCACTGTTGTCGTTTAAGTTTTTATATGTTTTAACTGGAAAAGTGTTTATTTAAGTAACTCCCGTTGCTCATCGAATTTTTCTCTGTAAGGTTAGCAGTTCATTATGCGGTTTTAAGGAACGCAATTTCACATTAACTGTTCAGTTTGAGCGTTAACAAAGAACTAACTAACTTCCTCCACTTTAGTAAAAATCTTGCCAAGTTAATATTGGAAAAGTATTGTTAAAATAATTACGACTTCCCATATACATGATTCCAAATTACATTATATATGGAATAATTTTAGTTTATTATTCGCTTTCATGAATTATTAACCATATAATTGGTTTATTTATCTCCTTCTGTTTAATTTGATATGACATAGTCCATATTTGTTGAGATTTTTGTTGAAATTACCAAATTTCTTTCTTTTTGGAAATCTAGGCCCAAAAACCTGGATTCCGCCTTCCTATACTTTTACTGCCATTTTAAGTGTTATTAATACCATTATAATAAATTTCAAATGGTCACAAATCCTTTCTTTTCCTGAATTACATATAAGTTTAACATTTGAACTGTTTTTTAGTGATAATTTCTGAATTTAACATTCCTCTTTAAAAATAGTTAATTTATAAATTTCAAAAATTTTCAATAATTTGAGGTATTTTTCTATATTACCCTTTTAAATCATAGGTTCATTTACAGTAGTTGTTAATTGACCTACCTTACCTAAATCTTGCCAGTTTACATGATTCATAGGTGAATTAACTGGTTTATATTGAGTTTCTGTGAATTCATTATTTGGCCTAGAGTTTAGTATTTTGCATGTATGGTTTTTTCTAATAAATTTACTTCTACTCCTCCTCTGACTCTTAATAGTTATCATGACATAAAATAAAATTGTTTACTACTTATTGAGATGTGTAGCATCTAATTCATGCTACTGTTATATAAAAATAATAATTAACATCACTCAGCATTCTGTAAAGTTGGACATGTTTGCTGAAATTGTTTTTAACATACATTTAACTCATTTTGTTAATTAATACAGCATACATACTGAAACATTTTAATTGGTATGTATGCTGTTATTTAACTAATATAACTTATTCTAAACATATAAATCTTATTATCTAATAACTCTTTTAAAAATATGGAGTTCATGGCTTTGAACATATTAGCCATTTCAAATTTCTTAATTCTATTAACACTTAAACTAATTCCAGTCCTTCCTATTTTTATTACTATTATTTAACATCCCCTTATATAGTAAACATTTCAACCTATACTTTAGTTATTGTCATTCCTACAAATGTCTTGTTATAACAAAGTGACCAAAAATAATAAAATATTGGAAATACCTTCCATTTTAATATTTCATGATTTGTCAATTATCAAATATAAAAGTTGTTTTATAGCATATAGTTTAAGTTATAGTAATGTTACAACTTCAAGTTTATTATATTTCAAAAAACACTTACACTAATACACTTTCACTGGTGGTTCTGACTTATTGAGTCTTATTATCTCAGACCAGACCTTTAGTCATCATGGACTGTGAAGATTTGTTCATTTTTTTATCACACAATAACTTTAGTCGTTGCACCTCTTATCATACTATACAACACTTTTGTTTATTAATAATTACAATTTTATAGGGTTTCGGGATGTTATACTTTCTTTAATTGTATCTATTGGTTTGGGGTCAATGGTAGTTAATAATAGGTTTTATAATGGTTCTTCCATCCTATTTCTTCCTTTCTTCTCTTCTTCCTTCTTGTGTTTCTTCTTGGGTAAACCAAGGTACTCAGTGTTATCTTGACTGATGGTTGGTTCGGAGTATCTTCCTTATTTTTTGATACTGACTTTATTCTTCTTTCCTGGTTTCAGGGTATCGTTTATTTCCTGATAATAAATCTTATTCTTCTTTCTTCTTGTGGCGGGTATTTTGTTCATCACCACTCCTTATCTGATTCTTTTTTCTTGATTTTGTGGTATCTAGTTTATTTACTGCTCCTAACCTCCTGGGTAATCTCCTGGTTGTTTAATATGAGTTTTCCTTAATTCTTTCTTTGACTTTTAATAGTGGTATTTTTTATAATTTAATGATTGTTTTTCTTTTATTGTGGTTTTTTCCTTTGAAGTAATTGAATTTCATTCGATATTCTTTTAGTATATGTAATTTAATTATATTTTATTATCTTAAATTAATTAATTAGTGGTGGAATATCTGTCATGCTACAATATCAACGTATTGCCTAGTCAGTGACGTGTTGTCTTTAGTAATAAAGCCTCAGGATATTCTTGTTATTATGGGGTAGTCGTTTAATATAATGTTACTTTCGATTCCCGTTATCTATAAAAATTAAGTATTTTATTCTTATAATAAACAGTGAATGCAAAACATTGGATAGCTATTTGGGTGAATATCAGGGTGGCTTTAGGAACGGCAGATCCTGTCCAGAACAAATATTCACTCTGAAGTCAATAATCCGTTACAGGCTACTGAATTCAAAGGAGAATGTAATAGCATTTGTTGATTTCAAAAAGGCCTTTGATTCTGTTGATAGAGAAGCTATAGATAGAATAATCCGAGAATTTGTTGTTAAATCTAATTTGGCAAATCTAATCCGTGAAACACTTACGGACACAGTCTCAAAAATAAAATTCATGGGAGAAATATCTCAAACATTCAAAATAAATACAGGTGTAAGACAGGGCGATGGTTTATCCCCAATTCTTTTTAACTGTGTCCTGGAGAAAGTAGTGAGAATTTGGAATGAAAAATTAAAGAAACGCAAAATATCACCAATCATGTTGGAAAGAAGGAACAAACGTATTGAAGTAAACTGTTTGGCATTCGCAGATGACTTTGCTATACTTTCTGAACATCTGATATCTGCAGTAACAAAAGTTAATTTTTTGGAGAACATAGCTAGTAGAACAGGCTTAAGAATTTCTGCAGAAAAAACAAATTTCTCACAAACATTAAAAACGCGCAAAAATTCCTGGTAACAGATATTGGTCGAATTTAGAGGGTTCAAAAATTTAAGTATTTAAAAGAGATAATTCAAGAGAATGGCTTGGAAAAATCTGCTATAGAAGAAAGGATTCATAAGATTGAACGGGCATGTGATATAACTAAAGATATTTACAATAAAAAGTGCATATCTAAAAACCTAAAAATGCGAAAATGAGGCATTACAGTACAGTAGTGAAGCCAGAATGCCTATATGCAAGTGAATGTCTAGCATTTAATTATAATTTAGACAAATTAGATATTTTGGAAAGACGAATTATTAGGAAAATATTAGGCCCACGAAAAAATTCAGAAGGTTGGAAATTAAGAAGTAATGATGAAATATATCAAAGTATAGAAAGTATATCAGAAACAATGAGAAAAAGAAGACTATTATGTTTTAGACATATATATATATATATTGTAATAAAATAATATGATTGATTTAGATTGAATATTTATTGAGTCTGTATGTTCTTAATTGGTGTGGCTCTCGACGTCTCACTGGTCTGAAACACTTCCTTAAGTTTCCCAGCTGGTCGAGTCTCAATGGTAGCAAGACCGGTCGAGTAGCGTAATGTTGATGAAGAAATATATGTTCAGCTTCACCGTAAGTTTCAAAACAAAAATTATTGTTTTGAAGAAAATTAAAAAAAAAATTGTTTATTTAAAAAAAAATTAAAAAAAAATTTTCTTTTTATTAATTAATTAATTATAATCAATTAATTAAGATAGGGCTGTGAAGTTTTAAAAAGTGTAATGCTCTTCTGAAAAATTTACTAAATTTTTGGTATATTTTAAATAAACTATCACCACTCATAAGATTGTCTTCAAACCAATCGATACTTGTTTACCTTTTTATTTTTTAGGTTATCTTCACTTATAGGTGGTAAAGTCCTGGTAGATTATTAATTAGAATTATATTAGTGATAACTAGTAATATTTACGAAATAAAGAACTATTTAGTGTTGAAGAATTGTAATGTTTTATTAATTAATAGCAATATTGACTCTTATCGATTAATATCGACTCTCAGGATATCGAAAAAGTTACAAAGTATATTATATAAAAATCATACAGGGTTCTTTAAACAGCCAATTATTATCAAAGTCAGAGAAATCGGGCTAATATTTAAAAAGTATAACGTTACAACAAATTAATAATTATTACTAAATACAGACATTGAATAGAAAATAAAATAATTGTTTTCACCAACAGCTGATGTTGAACCAGGAAGCATTGAATCGTCAAAGAAAGATGGCCGCCGTCAAACTGGTCAGAATGTCGCTCGTTCCTGCTTCGTTCCAAATAATGTATTTTCTGGCAGTATTCCTGTTCTGGTGTCTGCAAATCTCTTGTTAAATGTTGTTTAGTGCCTAGTGTAATGTTTCTGGGTTGTATTTAGTGTATCCGTGTAATTATAAGTCAAAACACTTTTCCCTATTCCGACACTAAATTGGTTAATGTATTATTCAGTTTTCTGGTCTTTTATGGTGTTTTTCGGAGTAGATGTGTATTGTTCAGTGTTATTTATTGTTTCTTGATTATTTCTGTGATAATGTGAGAGTTCTAGATGTATTTTATAAATCACTCGCGATTTCACAATAACGTACTATTCACCGCTCAACTTTACCGCTGTAAGTTAGGTTAGATCGTCACAAAACGCTCGTCATATTAACCGTTCGAATACCAATAATCAACTAACTATTTCCTTCAGTTTCAATTAAACTCTTAGCCCATATAATATTATTCTTAACATTGTTCAAATATATTTTCACATCCTGTGCACACTTTAATATTCACTATATAAATGCCTAAACTTTGGTTATTTATCAATTTTATTCACTAGATGTTATCTAAATTAATCTTTCAGTTCATTCAGCTTATTTTCAGATTAAATAATGCCGTTTTATAGTGTTTTCTGTCCAAAAAATAGTAATTTTACTTTCAGTTTGGTATACTCTGAAAAGTCAAAACATACTTCCTGTCATTATGTAAATTCAGCCATTTTACCAGTTATATTTAATATTAATAATCCTATATTGTATTAAAAGGTTTATATTCCCTTATTTTCTTGTAATTAATTGAATTAGTTGTATTCTGAAACATTATTCTGGATTTTCTCCATCTTCTTCTTTATTTTAGAAATACACCACCTGTGTTGTTTGATCTTGGCTTATTTTAGGGTTTCTATTCTATTTATTCTTCCTCGTTGTGGGTTTAGTCATATTTAGTACTGCTTTGTTATTTACTTTTTTACCTTCCTGGGTTATACCTTGAAAACCTTTGGTTATGAGACTGGTCTTGGATGACTCATCACTAGTAACTCCTTTTATTTGAACTTGTATTTTATTTATAATAATGATTTCTTTCCACAGTTGCCATGAATTAATCTATTTATATTAAACTTAATGCTTTCTTCCAAATTTAAATATTATAACTTCATTATTCTAATGATCAATTGCCATTCAATATTATGCTTATATCTGTCACGTTACAGATTGCTTCCCTCCAGAAGTAATTATTTCAGACATGTTTATGGATGAAATAATTTCTTATGATAATTTCATCATTGCTTATAATTCATTTTCTTCTCCATTTTTATATCGACTTTTTTATATTAGAGTTTAATTAATTTTATATATATAGTTACTTGTTTTACTACTGATCCTTTTCGGATAGTTAGTGTCTTCTGAGATATATTATTATTGTAATACATTTTCCTTCTTTATCAACTTCGTGTTGTATCCTTGGGATATTGATTCCCTAACATTCCCTATCATGTGGGCTGGGGCAGATCAGAGTGGCACTGTACGCTACTTCTCTGCTGGCCATACACCACTTCTATAAATTGAGTACAGAGGCATATCCATCCCTGCTCAAAAAAACATAATGCTGCTGGAATTATCTTCAGTCAGTCATCGAATAAATAAATAAAAAGTAGTCTCATTTTCGACTAATAAAAATATCTTTGGATTCTCCACTTCGTAGTCTCTCAGATTATCTCACATTTTCTATCTTAATAAATCTTCATAATTATTATTATACTCATCATATATATATTTTTTAAAATCTCTTAACTTGTCTGATATATTTATTTTAATTATGGTTGAAAACCTTTCTTTTAATAATTCTGGTTACTGTTTACAGTGTAACTCTCTTTCTTCTCCATCTGAATTCTCTTTATATTTTCTTCTGGTTACTCATAATATTAGTATGGTCTTTATATATAGTCTTTCTTATTCATTATTTGAATGGTCTTAATATATTATATTTAATTTTTTAACTTTGTATCTTTACATTAGATATACAGGTTGTTATATTGATCATTTTCTTTAAACATTTTGGTTATTTCCTTTCTCTTAGAAAGTTATTAATCCGCCTTCGCATTCATTAGCATTAATTCATTTATATTATATTTCATGTGGTATTTCTTCTCTTTGCATTTCATATAGGTCTTATTATTATCATTTGTTCGAAATCATCTTCTCCATATGTTTGGTATGAGTTGTACTTCTTTGCTCTTAATTAACTGTTTTCATTATCGTTTCATAGGTAATTAGTCTCGTTGGTTCCAAAATTTGTTTTCCTTCTCTGGCATATTACACTCTTTTTTTTTATTCTTCTCTACTCCTTCCAATGCTATTGTGAATGTCTAGCATTTATTCTGGATTAACGTTAATTCTCTTTTCTGAATTAATCACTCTATTTTCTTCTCAATTCAATTATAATTGGCACATAATTATTTTTTGGAACCTGGTTAGTTTTAATGTAAAATTCAATCTATTCTTTTTATTTAATTGAAAAATATTTCTCATAAATCCTTGTAATATGTTGATCTTATCTTGTTTCAAAGTACTGACGTTCTATCAACATTCAAATTCGGTTTAATTCATTTATTCCCAGAATTGTTTCATTCAGAATTGTTTATAGTACTGTTATCTTACTATTATTTCTGAATGTTTTGGTATTTCTCCAAATTCAAATTCTTCTTAATTATTTACCATAAAGTTTTCTCATAAACTTAGTTATAGTAAGTTGGTCTTACTTCATTTTTAAATTTTTTGTATATTAAATTCAAAATTCCTTTCTTCTTAATTCTTCCAAAATGTTTTTTCTCATAATTCAGTGGTAGTAAGCTGTGCTTGCTTAATTTTAAATTTAAAAAAAAAAATTAAGTTCAAAATTCTCTCTCTTTCTCTTTCTTCCATAAAGTTTTGTTCTAAATTATCAGGTTGTAGTAAGATGTACTTACTCAATTTTAAATTTTTATAATTATATTTCAATTCAAAAGTCTTTCTTTTTCTTTCTTCCATAAAGTTCGTTCGAAAATTATTAGGTTGTAAGTTGTTCTTACATATTTTAGAATTTTTTAAAATTAAATTAAAAAATTCTTCTTCTTTCTCTTCCATAAAGTTTTATCTCCAAATTATTATGTTGTAAGTTGTTCTTACATATTTTAGAATTTTTTAAAAAAATATATAAATTCTAAATTCCTTCTTCTTATAATTCTCCAGAATGTTCTTCTCAAAATATTAGGTTGTAAGATGTACTTACATTATTTTAGAATTTTTAAAATATTAAAAATTCTAAATTCCAAAACTCACAACTCATTCTTCATAATATTTCTTCATAGAAGCTTGATTGTACACTCCTTTGACTTTTCCTGAAACGATTTCCCTCAACTCATATGTATTGTTATGCTTATCATTTACCACAACATATGGGCCAGTGTAAAGTAATAATAGTTTTTTGGTTATGCCTTCTAAGGTGCTAGGCAGCTCTCTATTTTTTAGGAGGACTTTTTCACCCTCTTTATATGTTACAATTCGCCCTATTGCCTTTTGGTATTTGGCTTGCCGTTTTTCCTGATCTTCAGCTACCTTGTTGTAAAACTTCAACTGGTTGAATTTCCTATTATTGTTTGCTGGAAATTCAATGATTTGTTCAATGTCTCGGGGAGTCGGCTTCTCATACATGGCTGAGTATGGTGGAATTCCTATAGCTGGATGGTGGGCATAATTTAGGAATGTTTCTGTCGCTGCTAGGTACTCTTGCCACTTTTTCTGTTGGTTGTGACAGTACGTGCGCAATATCCTACCCACTTCTCTTAGTACTCTCTCAGCCGGATTGCTACTTGGGTGGTAGACTGATGTCTTATACGTTTTGACCCCAAGTGGTAATAAAGTGTCTCGCCATCTCCTCCCCTTAAATTGTGTACCATGGTCGGTAATAATGGAAAACGGTTTACCGATCTCTGGAACATACAAATCAATAATCACCGCCAAAACCTTTGCTGTTGTTGCCCGATTAACCGGATATAGCTTTATATACTTGGTGTAGTGATCCATTATGATTACCAAGTATTTATATCTGTGCCGACCACCGCTACGGGGAAATGGCCCGCAGATATCCAAAAACACTTTTTCTAGTTTTGCGTTGGAAGTTATTGGTATCATGATACCCTCTGTCTTTTCATTGTTTATTTTGGCACATTGGCAGATCTTACAGGACTTGATGTACGTTCTCACCTTGCGGTTGATATTCTTGATCTTACAGTTTTCTTCTAGAGCCTGTATCACTTTTAACGCTCCCATGTGACCATACCTGACATGGTAATCGATGATGACCTCCTTTTCGATTTGGTGTGGGATTATCACCTTCCATGTCTCATCGTCTAAGGCGGTTTTTATGAATAAAATTCCCTTGTTAAGGTGGTAATATTTAGAAATGGTTTCATCATTGGCTTCCAAACGACTCACTATGTTTTTCAGCTTAGGATCAGACTGCTGATGGATTCGAATATTTATTAGCAAAGCTTGTAAATCGGCTCTGGTCGTGAATATGTTATAAATTTTGACCAAGCTCTCCTTCTCCCCCTCGAAAGTCTGATCTTCCAGATTTATACGTGACAACACATCCGCTACCACGTTCTTCTTTCCTGGAATGTATTCCCATTTCAGGTCATATTCTTGTAGGGCGAATACCCACCTAGCCAATCGGCCGTGACTCAACTTGCACCTACGAAGGAACGAGATGGATTTATGATCAGTTCGTACCGTGACTTGATATCCGAGAATGTACGTCCGGAATTTGCTGCATGCGAACACCACGCTCAACAATTCCTTTTCTGTCACACTGTAGTTCTTTTCGCACTGGTTCAGTGTGCGACTAGCGAAGCTTATTACCAGATGTTGCCCTCCTCATCTTCCTGGTATAAAGTTGTTCCTAAGCTCAGATCGCTAGCATCACAGTTTAGAAAGAATGGTTTCTTAAAATCTGGGTGACGAAGTATAACACTCTCCAGAAACTTCTCTTTTATCAAGCGGAAAGTAATATCTTGATCTTCACCCCAAGTCCATTTGTTTTTTGCAGATAACTGTGGTTGAAACTTGGCGGTCAACTCGGAATATCGGCTCTGAAACTTCCTGTAATAGTTACAGAGTCCGAGGAAAGATTGCAATTGTTTCCTGTTTCTTGGTTGCGGGAACCTCTGAATTGCCTCCACTTCCTCTGCTGATGGGGTAATATCTCGATCGTCTAGGTTGAAACCTAAGAATTGTACCTCGCGCGCTATGAACTTGGATTTCTCCAACTTCAGTGTTATGTTGTTCTGCGCTAGTTTGTTTAGTACAAATTCCACTCTGTAACAGTGCTCCTCCCAGGTTCCGGATGTGATTAGTAAATCGTCAACATAGACGGTGGTAAATTGGAGCGCTTCTGGTCCCAAAATCTGGTCCATGCATGCCACAAATATGGCGACAGAATTGACAAGTCCGAAGGGCAGTCTCTTGAACTGGTAATTGCGCCCTTCGAAAATGAACGCTACATACTGGCGGCTTTGTGGATGCAGCTCTACCTGCCAATAACCACAGACCGTATCCCAGGTGCTAATAAATTTAGTACCATGAAAACGCTTTAATATTTCTTCTATTTCACCGGGAGAGGTTCTGTCATTCACAATTGTCTTGTTCAACTCACGCGCATCTAAACAGAGCCGGACTTGTCCGTCTTTCTTCGGAACAGCAATAATTGGACTAGTGTAAGGTGATTGACTAATCTCAATTATATCATTTTCTATCATCTTGTTTATCTCTGTTCTCACGGCTTCTTTGAGCGACTGCGCTATTGGATATGACCTCCGGTTAAACTCTACGTTTTCTTTAAAACGAAGTTGGCACTGGTAGTTTTTTACCTTCCCTGGTTCATCAGAAAACACCGCCTTGTATTTCTCATATATAGCGATTAGACGATCCGCCAGATGTGTTGGTATTTTCTTGTTATCGCTTCCGCACTGGAAATTCCGTATTTCTTGGATCTTAACTGACCATAAATCCTCTCCTCCATGATTGTATATTATGGGTTTAGAAAGAGGGCTGTTTCTAATAACATTTATTTTACGAAGTTGTTGATGTATAGGGCTGGGAAGTATAGTTGTGCTTCCTACCAGATCTGCGGTCCATGTTACTCCGTCTGGGAAAAGTGATACTTTATTTAAATTAAGATCAATTACCGCCGAATATCTACGAAGAATACCGCAACCGACTAAGATGTCAAATGGTAATCCGGTGGCGATTAAAAATTCCATGTCTAAAGCTATATCACGGCTAACGACACTTAAGGAAACTTGCTTCCTGATGGTTTTATTCTGGCGGCCAGTTGCACCTACCAATAGAATGTTGTTGACTCGTAACATTGGCAAAGTTTTTCCACATGTACTCTGTATTCTCTCCAACTCATTGGAGTTTATTATTGAAATATTAGCTCCTGTGTCTATCATTATTTTAGCGGGAACTCCTTCCACCTCCGCTGTTATATAAATTATCTCATTATTACTGTTGCTGAGACTCTTCTCGTTCTCTTCCAAAAGTTCAGTTCGTATGTCTTTCAGATAATGGTTACTTATAATAGTGATGTTTTTATGCTGGTTTTCTTGTCGCAATTCATCCTTTTCTAACCCAGGAAGTATAAGCAGTAACGGGTCATCGTTGTTGATTACTGCCTCCTCTCGTTTAAAGTATTGTGGTCATTGTTTATGTTATTATTGACCGAGGCATCGTTCGGGAAACTCTGGTTTGTTTCCTGACGTTCTGTACCCTGGTTAATGTTTAACGCCCTGTTCTGTTGTCTGCCAAGATCTTCCAGGCTGGTACTTCGTCTTCCCTGTTCGTGTCTTGGGCCGTCTCGTTCCGCACTCCTCCATCTTCGGTCGGCGCCGTGGAAGCTGCTCCTCCTCGGTTGATAATATCTCCTGGGTCCGCGATCTTCTGCTCTTATAAAATTTATCCTAGGGCGCGACACTCGGTTATTATTACTGCTATTGTTGTTATTACTAAAATTATTATTATAGTAATTTCGGTTAGGTGGGTAAGGTCTGTCACCATTATTGTTGGGATATGGATTTCTCTGACTGTATGGGACATTATTATGTTGGTAAAAATTGTTTCTATTATTTGGGTAAGGGTTGTT
Source organism: Magicicada septendecula (assembly GCA_034769895.1). Taxonomy (NCBI): domain Eukaryota; kingdom Metazoa; phylum Arthropoda; class Insecta; order Hemiptera; family Cicadidae; genus Magicicada; species Magicicada septendecula. Next base: position 284,230,671 of record CM068370.1, on the reverse strand, counting down.
ATTCCTCACTCCGTTAAAATTACCGTTAAACTGGTTATTACGCGGCGGGTTGTTAGAGCCGTCGTAATTATTGGGCTGGTTCCGGTTACTTGTATGGTTATTGCCGTTATTGGGGTAGGTAGTCGGCCTTGCTTCTGGTCTCTCATTTCTCTTCCTGCTCTGCCGATAATATTCCTCGTTCTCGTATCCCTCTAGTAACTCGGTCATTCCCTGGATCGTCTTGATCTGACTACCTCTCCGGGCCCTGATAATGTCCTCATCATAGTGATACGATATCTTGTTCACTAAACATTCTTCTGGGATTGCTGGCTCAAGGCGTTTTGCCATACACACCTTCCCCAAGAAATATGCCGTCATACTGCTACCTAATTGTGACCTGTATCTTCCATTACAAATATTGTCACGGATCAAGTTCTGGGTGGTCTCAGACCAGTATTTTGTCTTAAACATTTTCCGGAACTGTTGGTAGTCGGAAATTTCACTCCGGTTGGCCATCCACCAATTATCAGTTATGTCTCGGAAAGACTCGTCTAATATCTCCCTGCTATGGCTCCATTGGGTAATTTTATGCTTGGTCAAATATTCTTCTACCCTAGCCAGGAACTCCATCGGCTTGCGTTTGTATTGCCGGAAGTTAAGCCACTCTCGGCTTTCGTTGACAGGTAATCCGGTGAAATGAGTCGGTCTGTTTCTTATCGCTTCCATCTCCTCTCGGCTTTGTCGCACCTGTCCGGTGATACTGGCCATGGTCTCTTGTATATCATTACATCGTTCTGTGACCTGGTTGCGTACTTTTCCGAATTCTTCTTGATTTTCCTTCCTCTGTTCTTCTACCTTCCTACGACTATGTTCTTCAATATTTGTGAACTTGATGTTCACCACTTCTTTAAACTCATGCACCTCCTTTTCGGTCTGGTTGCACTTTCCATCAATCTCTCGAATCTGTCGATTGACCATTATATTTTCTTCTTCCATCTTCTTATTCATCGCTTTTTTGTTAACATTGATTTCTTTATTCAGTTCTTCTCGCAACAATTCCATCTTTTCGTCCAGTTTGTCCAAATTCTCCTGATTGACCTCTCTTAATTCTTCTCTCAAAATTTGATTGTCCTCTCTCAATTCTTCCAATTTCTCCCCCATCTTCTCTTCCAACTTCCTGTTATCTTCTTTCAACTCTTCCTTCAATTGTCGGTTGTTCTTCTCTATCTTCTTCCTAGTTTCATCGATTTTCTGATTAGTATTCTCAATTTTATTAATCAATTCTTCTTTAGTTGACTTGAATTCTTCCTTGAAAGATTGGTTGTCTTCCTTTAATTCTTCCATGTTCTTGTTCATCCCAGTCAACTCTTCTTTTGTGGACTGATTATCCTTCTTCAATTCTTCTAACTTTTCTCCCATCCTCTCTTCCATCTTCTTGCTGTTTTCTTCCATCTTCTTGTTTGTTGTTTCGATTTTATTTCCTAAATCTTCTTTCAAGGACTGGTTATCACTCCCCATTTTCTTACTCAAGTCTTCCTTCAATTCCTTACTTGTGGATTCCATTTTCTTATTATTTTCGTCCATTTTCTTGTCCATGTTTTTATTGTTTTCCTCCATTTGCTTACTCATTTCCATCATCATTCTCATCACTGCTTCCTGGAATTTCACATCTCCGGTTGTCGCAGTGTTCTCGGTTTGTGAAGGTTCCCCCGGTTGTTCTAACCGTTCCTTCCGGACATTGACTTCCCCTGTCTGAGTAGGCATTTCGGGTTGTTCGTCTGGTTGTACCGGTCGTTTGGACAACACCGGCGGTAACGACTCTTCCACCTCTACTGGCGTCGCCTCCTTGTTGTCCATGTCAACTTCTATTTCTTTCTCGGCCTCCGCCGCCCGTTTCTTAGATGTTGCACGTCGTTGCATTTTCCCTTGAATTTCTCTGGCTTTGTAGCTGTTGCCTAGCTCCAACTAGTGATTGGGGAGAATGTATTGGCCTTACAATCGACTAATTAAAGCCCCTAAAGTTGTGCGCCAATTTGTAATAAAATAATATGATTGATTTAGATTGAATATTTATTGAGTCTGTATGTTCTTAATTGGTGTGGCTCTCGACGTCTCACTGGTCTGAAACACTTCCTTAAGTTTCCCAGCTGGTCGAGTCTCAATGGTAGCAAGACCGGTCGAGTAGCGTAATGTTGATGAAGAAATATATGTTCAGCTTCTCCGAAAGTTTCAAAACAAAAATTATTGTTTTGAAGAAAAAAAAAAAAAATTGTTTATTTAAAAAAAAATTAAAAAAAATATTTTCTTTTTATTAATTAATTAATTATAATCAATTAATTAATATAGGGCTGTGAAGTTTTAAAAAGTGTAATGCTCTTCTGAAAAATTTTATTAAAGTTTTGGTATATTTTAAATAAACTATCACCACTCATAAGATTGTCTTCAAACCAATCGATACTTGTTTACCTTTTTATTTTTTAGGTTATCTTCACTTATAGGTGGTAAAGTCCTGGTAGATTATTAATTAGAATTATATTAGTGATAACTAGTAATATTTACGAAATAAAGAACTATTTAGTGTTGAAGAATTGTAATGTTTTATTAATTAATAGCAATATTGACTCTTATCGATTAATATCGACTCTCAGGATATCGAAAAAGTTACAAAGTATATTATATAAAAATCATACAGGGTTCTTTAAACAGCCAATTATTATCAAAGTCAGAGAAATCGGGCTAATATTTAAAAAGTATAACGTTACAACAAATTAATAATTATTACTAAATACAGACATTGAATAGAAAATAAAATAATTGTTTTCACCAACAGCTGATGTTGAACCAGGAAGCATTGAATCGTCAAAGAAAGATGGCCGCCGTCAAACTGGTCAGAATGTCGCTCGTTCCTGCTTCGTTCCAAATAATGTATTTTCTGGCAGTATTCCTGTTCTGGTGTCTGCAAATCTCTTGTTAAATGTTGTTTAGTGCCTAGTGTAATGTTTCTGGGTTGTATTTAGTGTATCCGTGTAATTATAAGTCAAAACACTTTTCCCTATTCCGACACTAAATTGGTTAATGTATTATTCAGTTTTCTGGTCTTTTGTGGTGTTTTTCGGAGTAGATGTGTATTGTTCAGTGTTATTTATTGTTTCTTGATTATTTCTGTGATAATGTGAGAGTTCTAGATGTATTTTATAAATCACTCGCGATTTCACAATAACGTACTATTCACCGCTCAACTTTACCGCTGTAAGTTAGGTTAGATCGTCACAAAACGCTCGTCATATTAACCGTTCGAATACCAATAATCAACTAACTATTTCCTTCAGTTTCAATTAAACTCTTAGCCCATATAATATTATTCTTAACATTGTTCAAATATATTTTCACATCCTGTGCACACTTTAATATTCACTATATAAATGCCTAAACTTTGGTTATTTATCAATTTTATTCACTAGATGTTATCTAAATTAATCTTTAAGTTCATTCAGCTTATTTTCAGATTAAATAATGCCGTTTTATAGTGTTTTCTGTCCAAAAAATAGTAATTTTACTTTCAGTTTGGTATACTCTGAAAAGTCAAAACATACTTCCTGTCATTATGTAAATTCAGCCATTTTATCAGTTATATTTAATATTAATAATCCTATATTGTATTAAAAGGTTTATATTCCCTTATTTTCTTGTAATTAATTGAATTAGTTGTATTCTGAAACATTATTCTGGAATATATGACTCCCATGTCCAAATTTCTGAGTTTAGTCATTTTCATTTTTATTTATAATTCTGAATATAATTTATTAAAATCTCTCTAAATGGTATGTGCAATTATATGGCATGATCTCAAGTTTATTTTGTCTAAACCCCTTTTGTTTATTTGCTTTTAAATGAGTAATTTCTCTGTTTTGATGAAGTTTGGTTTCCATTCTTTTGGCCTAGGTTTTTTAACAATTTTTCCTTACAAAATGTTTTGCAAACAATATATGATGTGTGATACTCTCTCTGACTTTTACATATAGTATTATAAATTAAACATGTTTTCAAATTACACAATAACAATTAGTATTGGTTACAATACAGATAACAGTCAAACAAATAAAGAATATCTTTAAATAAGTGGTTGTCTTCAAGTCAGACATTTTACAACAAAATCCTTATTTCTAACATGGAAATATGGTTCTCAGAAAAAGGTTTTTTACTAACTAACATCTTAATTACTCTCTACTATTTACAAGTAGTAATTATTTTTATAGTTCTGATGTTAGTTGTATCAGACCCAAACAAATGGCCTTATATCTAAAACATTTTTAAACATTCTTATACTATATACATAAAAACCTTATATTTATATTCTTATTTCTAACTATTATTATAAGTAGGATTCTACAGTTTTTATACCGTCTTTTACACATTGTCTTTGGGGAATTGTACCCTGTCATTAATAAATAAATAGCATAAATTGTTCAACAAGTATTATGAAATCTGTTTTTCTTTTTGCATATAAAACAAAAATGTTATTTTAAACAGATTTATGTCTTATGAACAACATATTGTCACAGTACACATTTCAAGTCATTGAAAATTGCATATTTCATTGTATGCAATGTTTGTGATTGCTAAGAATGAAACACAAGGTTCATTTTTTATAATACCCAAAACTATCACTGGTTCACTTTGCACTTTTATATTATGTTAATGCTAAATGGTCGTATAGTCTTATTAACATAATAAATTGGTTAGCGTTTTTCAATGGAGATTTGTTCCATGGGTACTATATTATTGTTTCATCTTAGTTCACAGGCAACTTTTACTTTATACACTTCTCTCTCTTAAATTTATATACATGTGGTTTTCATTTCGTTATACTTTTATTTTTAAATATTTATTTTGGGGATATAGGGATTTGGGTGTCTTTTATAAGAGCATGACATCTTCTTCAGGATGCTGCCTTCTTCTTCTTTCATCAGTCTTCTTTTCTCCTGCCTTCTGGGATTGGTATCTTCTCCATCTTCTTCTTGATGCCATCAGGTTTCTTGGGATTTTCTCCATCTTCTTCTTTATTTTAGAAATACACCACCTGTGTTGTTTGATCTTGGCTTATTTTAGGGTTTCTATTCTATTTATTCTTCCTCGTTGTGGGTTTAGTCATATTCAGTACTGCTTTGTTATTTACTTTTTTACCTTCCTGGGTTATACCTTGAAAACCTTTGGTTATGAGACTGGTCTTGGATGACTCATCACTAGTAACTCCTTTTATTTGAACTTGTATTTTCTTTATAATAATGATTTCTTTCCACAGTTGCCATGAATTAATCTATTTATATTAAACTTAATGCTTTCTTCCAAATTTAAATATTATAACTTCATTATTCTAATGATCAATTGCCATTAAATATTATGCTTATATCTGTCACGTTACAATATATATATATATATATTTTGCAACAGATCAAACTTTATTATTCTAATAAGTATATTGTGAGTGTGTAAAAATCGATACAAGTCTATTATGGAAGAGATGAAATATTATTTATTATATACAATTATTGTTTATAAAGATGTATAATGTATTTTAAATTGTCATATATTTATAATGCATTTAATTGTTTGTATTGTTCGATAATATAAATCGATTTTACTTGTTTGCTGCAACGTCCTCCTCTCGTCTCGTCGGTCCCGTCTTGCCGTCCTCTTCTTCCTGTCCCTCATTCCTGGCGTCCTCTTCGTCTCGTCGTCCTCTTCTACAGCTTCACTCCTTCCTGGTGTCCTCTTCGTCCTGGCGTCCTCTTCGTCTCGTCGTCCTCTTCTACAGCAAGCGGCTCCAGCGGCGATATTTCACAGAGTCTCGTAGTTATGTTTGACTGCTTCCACGATATCTTGTAGTGTCTTTAAATTACCTAAGCGGATATCTTAACTTACACGAAACAGCACTGTATTAAATTTTAAATTTTATCTAATTATTTACCCTCTCGGTTCTTATTGCAAAACTTCGTTAAGAATTTCAAGGTTTATAGTTTATTTTATATAAGATATTTCTACGTTTATAAGAGAACAACTCTCTTCACCGGCCACAACTTCCCCTAGCAACGTCGACAGACAGCCTGTGTCCATCCTAGCTCTGCAACGTATATATCTCACTTAATTTGGTGTATTTTGATAGGCTAAGCCCAAGTCACATGATTGATGGAACGACCAGATACACAAATTTCATGAAAAACTTTGTATAATTTTGCATAATCCTGCATGGAAATTATCTACAATTTTTATTACCCTATCATTGATAAGAGTTACACTTGAGTTTTTCTTTGCTTAAAAAACCATATTTCTAAAATAGTTACAAACCTCAGAGTATACACAAATCGAAGCTATTTACTTAAATAATTCCTTGTCAAATTTTCATGTAAATCGGTTAACTATCACTGCCGCTATAGCGATCGCAGATTATCACACCCGCACACGCGCACCAATTCATACAAAAAATACATGACAATATAGGACATCTTTTTATGAAGAGTTTGGTGTAACCTATATGCTTATCAATTTTTAAATACAAAACTTATGACTAAAAGACAAAATATTACACAAAACAAATTTAAACAAGAATGCTCGTCATTCATATACTCTGATATAAACAGCATATCTTATCATCCTGTGTTCTGTTGCAATATATATACACCCTATATATATATATATATATATATATATATATATATATATAATGGAGGACAATAGCTTGACAAAGCAAATCTTCAAATATTTGTGGGTGAAGAAGACAACATCAAGTTGGATTAAAGAAGTCCAAAAGGATTTAGAAAAAAATAATATACACGCAGAAGAAGCAATTGAAGGAGAAATTTTTCGGGCAAAAGTGTTAAAAATGGAGGGAGCCCAGGGTAGGAGAGAGAAAAACCCAGCTTCAAAGTGGGCTGAAGACACGAAGAGGAGACACAGTGAGAAGACGAAAGAGTATTGGAAGAAAATGTAAGAACCAAGAGTAAAGAATTGAAATTGCCATGTGGCCTAGATGGCCGATAGGGAAAAAAAAACAGTGAACGCAGGAGACGAGGTATCTTTATCCTTCAAAATGAAGTACTTTATTCGACATCAAAAAGGTAGTTTTCGAAAAATTACCCCTCCTCTTCAAATACCTTTTTCATTTACCTATATCATCTACTTTTGTACAGCGGATTATTATGACCTTCTTTTCAGAATACTATATTTATCAAAATTAAGTACTTTATTCTTGTTAAAACGTAAAACGTTGCAGGTAAATTCTCATCCCTCTAAACCGATCTTCACCACAGTCAGTAGGTCTTGACACCTCTACACCTCGAGAACACGTGAAAAAATTATTTGATTCTGTCTGAATTTGCAGCAGTTAAGAATTTAATGAAAAGATGCCACACGTTTCGATATTAAAAAAGAAGTTTATGAAATGTTAATGAAACTCAGTATGCCCCGAAAACAAATTTTCTCACTGGAAATGTGAAAAAAATAGAAAACTCTCCTTGAAGATGATCTGATGTTTGTCTGATGATAGATTTCTTCTAGAAATGTGTTAGTAATTTTTAAAATACTATTACTGAATACATTAATGAGTGGTCCAATGATCAATCTAATGTTTTCTCTAAATTGAATGAGTTTTCTTTAATACTTTATCCTTCACATAGAAAATATATACGGATGTGTAGAAAAGTTAAAAATATCTGCCAACCTTGCAAATCAGCGAGGTACTTGTGATTGGTGATTACAGTCATGTCAAAAAGAATGCTCATATCCGTGGGAATAATTATTGCTGCAAGGTTGAATAAAGATAGAGAAAACCCAAAGCACATTTTAAAAATGAAAACAAAGGAAAACATTATGTTTTTAGTGTTACTCATTGCTTTTCTTGTCTGTAATATGTCATTTGAGCAAATTCTGTTATAAATTTGCCATTTTTCTTTCATATATTTGATGAGAAAACTGGCCACACCTAGACACAGTCAAATCAGTTCTGTTCACTTACACATTATAAAAGTCTCCATTCTAAAGAATTTTTTATATTATCTTTGGGGATTAAAAGTTCCTAGAAAATTTTCATCCCACAAGTACCATGGTGCAAGTGGCGACACAATGCAAAAATGATCGAGAAGAAGATTCACTAGCATCACGTTCGAGTAGAACAACAGAAAAACGTGACATGATTTTGTTTAGCTGATACAAATTATTTAATATTAGTTTATTATATTATTTAAATGATTTTACGATATTCAATTTTTTTAAATTAAAACATATTTATAATTGTTTAGAGTACATAAAATAATACTCCCTGTAGTCTGAATTTTATAGAAGTGTCCTGGTTTTCATTTAAAACATATGAGATCCCTAGTTTAAAGCATCTAACTGTCTATAACTCGTGAAAAAAGGAGTGTCTGAGGATTATTCACATAACTGAATAATATAATGGCTTGCAAAAGAACATGTACCCACACACGCGCGCGTGCGCACAGGGGGGAGAGAGACGGACAGAGAGACATACAGAGACAGAGACACGGAGTGAGTGAGAGAGTATACTTGGGAATTTCGAAGTTACGTCTGGTTACAACTGGTGCGAAAAATGTTACCTACAAGAAAGGTAACAAGATAAAAAAGCTAGAGAGTCTAACGTAGAAAAGCACAGATCTGGTCGAGTATTATCAAACGTAAACATTTATTTTATGCTTACTATAACACAAATGCTATTTAAAATAAAATAACATTTGGTATAAAGAAAAATTAAATATAAATACATTGTTTATCACACTGCCATATTACTAAATAAGCATTGTTGTTTATTTTTTATTGTTAGAAGAGACTTCCGACAAGTGTGTTGCAGAAATGCATTGTTACCACTCCACAACGAGACACATTGTTATTAGAGTGCTAGTCTTTTGTTATTCGAAAGTTTCACTGAAGGGCACCCTCTCCACCTCGACACTTTTCATTTCCCTTCAAGTCGTCTTATTCATTCATCGAGTACGCAACAGTATCGCACTCAACAAGAGGAAGAGAGAGAGAGAGAGAGAGAGAGAGAGAGAGAGAGAGATACACTCTTCTCTATCAATGATAAACCTAACCACTTTCGTATACTTCCGTAACACTTAAAGAGAACGAAATATTTCTTCATCATGCTTCTTCTTTTATGTATATGATAACTAAAGTAGACCTATTACAACACAATTGCACACTAGTATTTAGACGAAACTGCCGTTAGGTAATTACTTCTTTTCAAAAGCTAAAATCATATTGTTATATTTTAAATGGGCAATTGACTTAACAAAATGTATCTGATTATTTTCGAAAAATCTATTATATACAATGTCTTTAGAGTACACAAATATATTATCGATGATAAATAGGGACGTAAGTTAAAGCCGAAACGTGAACAGTGAGCATTAAAAGTATTTATGAATACAAGAATTATATAATCAAAATTGTCATGAATTTGTGTTCACGTTAGGGAACCCCACAGCTAGCTAGATGAATGTCTTGGCAGATAGACGACTTACTGTGTTAAATTTGATTAAGTTGTTGGTTTCAGGTTTTAATTTATTTTGTCTGTATTGTTGAGTGTGGACAATAATTGTGGTCCTAACGATGTGATTATTACATTATTTACGATGTCACAAGTCACAAACAATACAGTTTACATTGTGTTATCAAAGTACTGCATTTTAGAGAATCATGAAAACTTAGACTAACTTTGGATCTTTTCGGTTAAGTGGCAGCATGGAGTGAACAATTACTCTACGTAGCAATCGCCAGTAGCAACGCATTTCCCCCTCCACACGTAGCGATAACCAGCGACAGTTTGTATTTTTATTTTTATTTTGACATATTTTTTTATATTTATATTTTTATATTGTATTTTTATATTTATATAAAATGGTGTTCACACACTCCTCGCATGCATGAATTCCAATCTATGCATGTGAAGTGATTCATTTGCTACTCATCTTGACAGTATTGCCCGGTTGTGTACGCCTTACTCCAACAGTAAATGAAGTATACGATTGTGAGGATATCTAATCGAGAATTATTTAGTAATGTATCCTGTCGAACTTGTTTGGATTGCCGACAGTCCTTTGTATAACATACCCAACGGTCTTTACCTGTCGTATACAGTTTCATTTGATCGCCGTTCATACAAATATGTGGGTTATGTAAAATATTTTTGTCTCTTAGAAACTGTATCGCTGAATCTTTTTCGGGAATCTGTGCTGTTAACTGAAGGAAATTCATGATACGCAACGATACTACTACACTTGCGATTGCGGCATACAGAGTCGCAGGGCACGCTGTCACCATGGAATAGTTGCAAAATGCGTTGGAGGGGGAAATGCGTTGTTACTGGCGATTGCTACGTAGAGTAATTGCTCACTGCATGCTGCCACTTAACCGAAAAGATCCCTAACTTTTGTTAACGTAAACAAAAGAAATGTTATTTTACTTGAATAAACAATAATTAAAGTCGCTTTCCAACAACTGTGCAAATGTACAAACTTAAGATTGGTGAAAACGTCACCATTATATATATATAGACTGGAAACCTAAGCGTACAACTGCAATTAGCGTGGAAACCGGCACTTCACAATGTACAGTTAACACGTGGACTAGTAATCAGTGAGAACTGTTTGCTACGCCAGACGCTAAACCGGGTAAATTTTATCCCTATTCGATGCACAATTTAGATTTGGGAACTGACTAGGTAAGTTGTGTTTTGGTGTATTATTTTTTTGACATTCTACAATGTAGTATTGAAGATCGTGGAATAATTTTGTATCAATGATGTAGTGCTGTTCAGTGAGTCTTTTTGTGTGTTCTTAACTAATGAATAGTGGAGAAGACTTCTGGTTAGCCTGCTGTACACAGCACAGCAGCTTACAGATAGTATACAAAAGCTTCAAAGCCTGCCATGAATGAATTGAAGATCATGGCGTATTTAGATAATGATTGTTCTTATGTATCCTATGCATTTTCATCACTACGTGCAACAGTAAATACAGAATGTTATTCTGGTAATTTACGACACTTGGACGAGACTATTCGTAGAAAACGGTGAGATTTACGTAAGGCTACTTTCACACACAACGGAATAATCCATACGGACATTTGCCGTACAGAAGACGCTTTCACACTACATGGTTTTGTGAGTTCCGTCACATTGTGTTCTCAGTTTTGTTCTGCAGCGTTTGTAATCAACTCAAAATAATCGCTAACAAATTGTTGTGATGCGGTTACTGTACCGTCACCGGAGGCGTATTGTTAGTGGAAACGTCAGCATAATATATATAGACTGGATATCCAAGCGTACAACTGCAATTAGCGTGGAAACCGGCACTTCACAATGTACAGTTAACACGTGGACCAATAGCCAGTAAGAACTATTAGCTATGTCAGACGCTAAACAGGGTATATTTTATCCCTATTTGACTCACAATTTAGATTTGGTAACTGACTAGGTAAGTTGTGTTTTGGTGTAACTAATTAGGCAATTTTTTTGACATTATACACTGTAGTATTGACGATCATGGAATCATATGACATAACACACATACCTCAGTTCTGCTTCAACTATTGTGGTTTAAGGCTACTTTCACACACAACGGTCTTGTCCGTACGGAAAAAACTTACGGATATTTGCCGTACGGAAGACGCTTTCACACTACACGGTTTTGTGGGTCTCGTCACATTGTATTCTCAGTTTTTTCAGTAGCGGTTGACGTCAACTCAAAATAATCGGTAACAAATTGTTGCGATGTCGCTACTGCATCATCATCGAAGACGTAGGACGAGAGACCGGGTTCATTGGGTCCATCCGATCAATCAAAGGAGAAGGGAAGGATGAAACGGGTTCAGTTTACAAACCGTTTGAAGAACTATGTAGAGGTTAAAACAAATTCTATAAATACTGTCGTATTTCAGTTTTATCATTCCATGAAATACCTAACCTAATAAAATATACACTTCAGAATCAAAATACGAAAATGGGAAATAGTGTTCAATCTGCTCAAATTTTAGCTGTGACATTGAAATAAGTAAAATACACTAGCAGTAAGGAATAGGATTTTTTGAAAGGCCGTTTATCAGTGAGTAATGCTTTTCTTGAAATTAAAACAACCGTTTTTACGATGAGTACATAGTTGTTTAAAAGCACTGCAAAAATCCGATACAAATAACATTTGCAAACATACAAATATTTAATAAGAAAATTCTGTAACTAAGAACATTGATAAAATAATGTGTTTTCTAGTGCAATATATTAATAAAATTTCAAATTGCAATGAAAAATGTAAAAAGTGAGACAACTAGGATACTAGGATAAAGAATAAAACAGTATAAAATTTACAGTAATATAGTCTTGTTTACACATATTATGTGTACACACATATTCTCAATGGATTGTTAACTAAAAAATATACTACCGATTACAATTTTACAGAATATAGAATTATACAAATGAAAGCAATCACAATGTAAATAGTATGAAAAATATTATATATATATTGTAACGAAACAAATTTTACAAAAGAATAGTAAATAATAGTGAAATCCGATCCAGAGAGGAAACAAGAAATAATAATTGAAAGCAAATTAAAGGAAACCTAGTTGGTTTGACTTATATAATATTATCAAGAAACCCAGAAATAACCCAGTAGAATGGGGCAGTAAACAGACAAAAATTAAATAAATAAACCTAGTAGGCCTAATCAACTTACCCTGAATAACAACCAAACCCAATAAAGAGTGCCTAATCATAAATTAAAATTGTATTAACAAAATTGTATCGACATATTTTAAGGATAGAAAAAGGGACGCAAACCTTACAGTTATATGAGTGACATAATATAAATAGTGACACAGACTACTGTTAAACAGTGTTAATTATTTTTGTATGAAAAGTGTTTTATTGTTATTATTAGACAGAATTTTAGTTTATCATACAGACAATAGTTTAGTAGTATAAATAAACTAAAACTGTCAAAAACAATTATTATTATTAAGAGTTTTGTTGTATGTTATAAGATTTTATGTCACCAGTTAATTTATGTAAATATATTTATCTCAGGTAGTCAAAGTAGAAATTACAATCAACCATAACAAATTGTTCCACCACATATCATAGAAATTCAAATTAATAAGGTTTTACAGTTATAAACTGAGGCATGTTTAGTATCAAATTGTTTATAATTATCTAATTAATAATTGTATAAACATTGCATATATAATTAGAGTATAATAATAAAATTATCTATTAAAGGTAATTTATAAAATATAAAGTAGGTAATGGGTGTTGATCCTATAACATTTAACCTGTACATAAATGACCAATCAAAATTTAAGAAATTTGTATGAGTTCTATGACTAAAAAAGAAGAAATAACACTTAATTGTTAATTGTGATGGAAAACAGTTGAATAGTGCGTGTCTAGATGTAATTAAAACAATATAAAAATAGATACCCCGTTTGTGAAAGAAGATCTGAAAGACCACCAGCGAAGATAATAATCCTTCCACTACAATTTTCATGAACAAGTAATACACACAATCAAGAAAAATCTTCAGAATAAACCAGAAAACCTTCAGAATATCGTCTAGATGTGTAAAGTATAATTTGACAATATTTTTATCCAACAAGGAACAACCACTAGACAATATAACAATTTACACTAACACTAACACTAATCACTAGTAAACGTTTTAAAGTGCAACCAAATTCAATATCTAAGCGAACAGTGATTACAAGGAAAACATTTATTGTACAAATTAATAAACTACATTATTTTCTGAGACGGACAAATAGTCATGATGTTGACGTTACTCTAACCTACATGCTTTTACGAAGCGTATTGAATATCGTCAAAACTTGTATGTAACTTAATATATAATTTGTGTAATTTTTTAGTTTATAAGTAATATATTGTTTGTAAAGGTACTCTCTATTATTAATTAACATGTAAAGGAACTTTTCGTAGCAGCCACAAGAATTCCCACGAAATATATTAAAATTATTTAGTTATTAAATCCTGAGATAAATATCGATTGTGACAACCGTATGTATCGAATGGAATTTTCCAATAATTTGAATTTATGTTACACAGATTAAACCATTATGTTATTAAATCATATCCATGCGTTATTATTTCAGGAACGTAATATATTATACCAGTTTAAAAGATACTACGGGAAGAAAGGGTAGTATTATAAATTGGCGCACCAACTAGTGAGGCTGAAATTAGGGAATATTAGGTGAAGAAATTGAAACAAGCAAATTAATTTCCTCATTTTTAGCTGGCGACTGCTATAAGTTCCAAGAAAATAATAAAGATGCGTAAGAGGGCTACATCATTGAAACGGACGAAGGAGGCAGAGAAAGAAGTCAGGATGGAAGAGAAAGAAGTAACATCGGTGGAGGATGTGGAGACGGTAGCAAGAAAGGAAGATAGGGGAGACCCGAATCTTATAAAATTAATGAAGTTAATGAATAGTATGAGTGAAAAAATGGACAGAAATAAGGAAGAAACGAAGGAAGATTTGAAGAACATCAAGGAAGAATTCACTGAAAACTCAAAGAAACAAAATGAAATTTTGAGTCAAAACTTATTAAAACAAATGGAGGAACAAAACAAGCAAACGAAGGAAGATTTGATGAGCATCAAGGAAGATCACAGATAAACAAATGAGAAAATTGATAGTATCAAGGAAGATAACAGACAAACAAATGAGAAAATAGACGGTATGAAGGAAGAGATTAACGAGAACTCAGGGGTACAAAATGAGAAAATGAGTGAAAATTTAATAAAACAGATGGAGGAGAGATTTGACCAAAACAAAGAAGAAACTAATGAAAATTTAGGAAACAAAACGAAACCACTAATGAGAGTTTAAAACGGATAAATGAGAAAATTGATAGTATTAAAGAAAGTACTAATGAAACTTTAAGACAAACTATAAGTGAAAATAATAACCAAATGAAGGAAGAATTCAGACAAATCAATGAAGAGAATTTAAGAAGAATTAATGGTAGAATTGAACAGGTCAATGATACCATTAACCAGAATATGGACAAAATCGATGAGGAAAGGAAGCAAGAAACAGCTAACATTAATGAGAGATTAAGAAAAGCTAACGAAACCATTACACAAAATAAAGCAGTGATAAATACCAGAATAGACCAGGTCCAATTAAATAATCGTATTCAAATAGAAGGAATACAAAAGGAACAAGAAAATCTAGTAAATTTACAGAAACAAACCGGAGAAATGTGTGACAATATTTTTACACTACGGTGAATAATTTAACTGGTCAAGTACGCCAAAATCAAGAAGAAATTGAGTTAATTAGAACCAGACCAAATAATATTACTCATGTTTCCACAAATGAAACCAGAGAAGGGATTAATTTCAAAAATTATCGTAGAAACCCCATGGAATTCCTGGCCAGAATCGAGGAACATTTCAATAAACATCGGATAACTATCTGGAGCTCGATTAGAGAGATGTTGGATGAGCATTTTAGGGAGATTACGGACAACTGGTGGACAGCAACCAGGAATGAGATAGTGGACTACGCTCAATTTAAAAAACTGTTTAAAGAAAAATACTGGTCCGAAGCGATACAAAATATTATAAGGGACAACATTTGTCAGGAAAGGTATGATGGAAATAGAGGTACATCTCCAACTACTTACTTCTGGGGAAAGGTGTGTTTGGCGAGACACCTAGAGCCAAGAATACCAGAAGAATCCCTAGTAACTAAAATGGCATACCATTATGACACAGGAATTGCCAGAGCACGCCTGGGAAGCCAGATTAAAACGGTCCACGCAATGGCTGACTTATTAGAAAATTATAAACACGAGGGTTACTACAAAAGAAGCAGACAACGAACGGATCAGTGCGGTTCAAAAAATAATAACCATGGTATGAATCATAATCAATATAATAACATGAATAACCGGAATAGTTATGTCAACGATCGTAATTACAACCAAAATTTTACCCCAAATAATAACCAACCAGCAAACATCAATCGAAACCCAATTAACAATAATAATAACAACAGGCCCAATCAAAATTACCATCCGGGTAATAGAAATAATAATTATAATAACTACCGAACACACCAAAATTATAATAATTTTAGCAGTAACTCAGGAGTTAATAACAATAATAATCAGGGTAATTATAATAATAATCGTCCGTACCGACCCCGAATAAATTATATCAGTGCAGAAGAAGGGGATTACTGGAGATACCATCAACCTCGGAGGAACAGTTTTAATAACAGTTATGATCAAAGAGGAAATCCCAGAGGGATGAGTCACCATTATAACCGAGTAAGAAGTAGAAGCCAGGAGGACTTCCGAGAATCAAGGGGAAGTGAACAATTAGACAACCGAGAGGTTGAACAACCAGGAACCAGCACACCATTCCAGGCAAATCAACAGTCATGCCCGGAAAATAATCATGATAGCCTTAATTTAAACGGAGTGAGGCAGTAATAAACCCTCGCGACCCCTTACTGCTACTAACTACTGGGTATAAAAACCACCAAATTCAAAAACATAGTAATAACAAATTACTACCAATTAATTATGAAAAGCTAATTATGGAAAATAAAAGAATTTTAAGGTACAATAACCACCAAATTCAAAAACATAGTAATAACAAATTACTACCAACTAATTATAAAAAACTAATTATGGAAAATAAAAGACTTTTGAAGTACAAAAACCACCAAATTCAAAAACATAGTAATAACAAATTACTACCAACTAATTATGGAAAAGAAAAAGAATTTTGAAGTACAAAAACCACCAAATTCAAAAACATAGTAATAACAAATTACTACCAATTAATTATGAAAAACTAATTAGGGAAAATACAAGAATTTTGAAGTATAACAATAACCAAAGTTTAAGGACGGATAGTCAAAATCTTACTATTATTTACAATTATTATTTGAAAAATCTTCGAGAAGAACTGTTGGAGGAAACGGTGACAAGTATAATCAACCAGCATAATGAAATTTTATACATAACCGCTCAAACTGAAAGAATTCCTACACGAATAATGATAGATACTGGTGCAAATGTATCACTTATTAACGACGCTGAACTGGAGAGAATACAGAAACAAAGTAAAAATATAATACCTATCTTACCTGTCAATAATGTTATTTTAATAGGTGCCACTGGGGGTCAAAATAAAACAGTGAGAAAACAAGTGTCATTGGAAATAGAAAGCAAAGGTGTTACAATTAATATTATATGTTTGGTCGCAATCGGCCTACCATTCGAATTATTAATCGGATGCGATATGCTGAGAAAATTTTCAGCCATTATTGATTTGAGCAAGGAGAAGGTGTCCTTGAACTCAGAAGGTGTTATGTGGACGGCAGAGTTAATAGGAAGCGATGGTGCCCCTCTGAACCAAGTTAGGGAATTAAATTTTTTAAATAATGACACCCAATGCAGAAAAATAATCTATAATATGACAAATGAAGACCTGTGGAACAGTAAATTACAGGAGATAAGAGAGTTTAGACACCAAGGCACAAATAATTTGACAGTAAAACAAGTAGAAGATCTCATTATAATATATAGGAAGTATAAACATGTATTTTCAGAAAAACCAGGAAAAGTAAAAAACTATCAGTGTAGAATACAATTTAAAGAACCAGCAGAATTCCACAGAAAATCCTATCCTATACCATATTCATTGAAGGAGGCGGTTAGAGCTGAAATTAATAAAATGTTGTTATATGATATAATTGAGCATAGCCAATCACCATATACTAGCCCAATAGTAGCAATTCAGAAGAAGAACGGGCAGGTTCGACTTTGCTTGGATGCCCGAGAAATAAATAAACATACAGTAAATGGTCGCACGTCACCTGGAGAAATAGAAGAAATTCTAAAGAAATTTCATGGTACAAAATTTATCAGTACCTGGGACACAGTTTTTGGTTACTGACAGGTGGAGTTGCACCCGATGAGTCGAAAATATATGGCTTTTATTTTCGAGGGTAGAAACTACCAGTTTAAAAGATTGCCATTTGGATTAGTCAATTCGGTAGCAATTTTTGTACGATGTATGGATCAAGTATTGGGTCAGGAAGCGCTACAATTCACCACAGTTTATGTAGACGACCTGTTGATTACCTCATCCAACTGGGAGGAACATTGTCACAGGGTGGAATATGTATTGAGTAAGTTAGCAGAGAACGACATAACACTAAAACTCGAAAAATCCCAATTAATAGCGAAGGAGGTTCAATTTTTAGGTTTCAATTTGACCGAACAAGGTATTTCCCCATCACAAGAAAAGGTTACTGCAATCCAGAAGTTCCCACAACCAAAGAATAAGAGGCAACTCCAATCCTTCTTAGGACTGTGTAATTACTACCGGAAGTTTCAACGCAATTATTCCGCATTGACATCTAAATTTCAGGAACAGCTGTCTTCCAAAAACGAAAACGAATGGACATGAACAGGACGCTATACTACAACAGATAAAGGATACATTCTTAGAGACAGTAATCCTTCATCATCCAAATTTTGATCACCCATTCTTTTTGAACTGTGACGCAAGTGATGTCAGTCTTGGGACGGTATTGTACCAAGAAGACACAGAAGGAAACCATTTAGTCATCAGTTTTGCCAGTCGTGTGTTAAACCACTGTGAGAGAAGGTATAATGTTACGGAAAAGGAACTATTAAGCATAGTCTTTGCTTGTAGTAAATTCCGAACGTACATTTTGGGATATCCTGTAACTGTCAGAACAGATCATAAGTCCATCTCATTTTTAAGAAGTTGTAAGCTGAGTCATGGAAAGCTTACAAGATGGATACTCGCCTTGCAGGAGTATAATATCAAATGGGAATATATTCCAGGGAGTCAAAACGTGGTAGCAGACGTATTATCTCGAATAAACCTGGACACCCAGACATTTGAGGGTGAGAAAGAAAGGATTATCAAGGTGTACAACATTCTCAAAAGTAGATCTGATTTGGAGGCATTATTACAAAATATCAGAGCTAATCAGTTATTAGACCCAAAATTAATAAAAATCAAGGAACGTATGGCGAACCAAAACTCTTCAATAAACCAATTCTATTGTGAACAAGAAGGAATTTTATTTATAAAAAATACATTGAACCAAGAAGACTGGAAGGTAATCATTCCCAGAATCATGGAGAAAGAACTAGTGTTGGAATATCACATAAGATACGGACATATGGGTGCAGTAAAGGTAGTGAAAGCATTGGAGGAGAATTGTTACATTAAGAACATACACAGGAAGGTACAAAATTATATAAAACCCTGTCATATCTGTCAATTGGTCAAAATTAATAATGAACGAAGGGAAGGTGTAATGATAACTATATCGTCAGAACAAAAATTGGAAAAATTATTCATTGACATATGTGGACCATTTCCTAGGAGTGAAGGTAGAAGCCGGTATAAATACCTTATAATCATTATGGACCACTTCACCAAATTCACCGAATTGTATCCAATCAGTCGAGCAACTACGCAGAAAATTCTTGAAGTAATAACTACTCAATACATTCCAAAAATAGGAATACCTGTTTCAATAGTTACAGACCATGGTACACAGTTTCGAGGCAGAAAATGGAAGAACACATTGTTAGAACTGAACATCAAAAGCTATAAGACCTCCGTATACCACCCCAGTAGCAATCCATCAGAAAGAATACTGAGAGAGTTTGGTAGAATCTTAAGAACCTATTGTCATCAATAACAAAGGAAGTGGCCTGATTACTTATCAGCCACAGAAGATTTTTTAAACTTGGCTTATCATCCATCTATAAATTGCACTCCATACACTGCCATGTATGAAAAACAACCACCCAGAGAGATCCAAGAATTGATTAAATTTCCTAAGTCTTCACCGTACCAATTTAATAAATTAAAATTCTATAATCAGGTGATGGAAAATCTGGAAAAACGCAGAAATAAATACCAGAAAATAAAGGGTAAAATAATTAAATATGAAGTAGGAGAGAAAGTTTTGTTAAAGAACAGGGAATTGCCTAGCACTCTAGAAGGGATATCAAAGAAATTATTATTACTATAAGTTGGACGCTACACCATAACAAAAAACAACAACAACAACACGTACGAATTAACCGAACCCATTTCAAAGAAGATCAAGGGCAATTATAATCAACAATCCGTGAAAAAATATCATGAGGAAGAAAAGGAAAAATAACATAAGTAATTATGTCCTCACACCTAATGAAGTGTTCAGAAATAATTACTTCTGAAGGGAGGCAATTTGTAACGAAACAAATTTTACAAAAGAATAGTAAATAATAGTGAAATCCGATCCAGAGAGGAAACAAGAAATAATAATTGAAAGCAAATTAAAGGAAACCTAGTTGGTTTGACTTATATAATATTATCAAGAAACCCAGAAATAACCCAGTAGAATAGGGCAGTAAACAGACAAAAATTAAATAAATAAACCTAGTAGGCCTAATCAACTTACCCTGAATAACAACCAAACCCAATAAAGAGTGCCTAATCATAAATTAAAATTGTATTAACAAAATTGTATCGACATATTTTAAGGATAGAAAAAGGGACACAAACCTTACAGTTATATGAGTGACATAATATAAATAGTGACACAGACTACTGTTAAACAGTGTTAATTATTTTTGTATGAAAAGTGTTTTATTGTTATTATTAGACAGAATTTTAGTTTATCATACAGACAATAGTTTAGCAGTATAAATAAACTAAAACTGTCAAAAACAATTATTATTATTAAGAGTTTTGTTGTATGTTATAAGATTTTATGTCACCAGTTAATTTATGTAAATATATTTATCTCAGGTAGTCAAAGTAGAAACTACAATCAACCATAACAAATTGTTCCACCACATATCATAGAAATTCAAATTAATAAGGTTTTACAGTTATAAACTGAGGCATGTTTAGTATCAAATTGTTTATAATTATCTAATTAATAATTGTATAAACATTGCATATATAATTAGAGTATAATAATAAAATTATCTATTAAAGGTAATTTATAAAATATAAAGTAGGTAATGGGTGTTGATCCTATAACATTTAACCTGTACATAAATGAACAATCAAAATTTAAGAAATTTGTATGAGTTCTGTGACTAAAAAAGAAGAAATAACACTTAGTTGTTAATTGTGATGGAAAACAGTTGAATAGTGCGTGTCTAGATGTAATTAAAAAAATATAAAAATAGATAACCCGTTTGTGAAAGAAGATCTGAAAGACCATCAGCGAAGATAATAATCCCTCCACTACAATTTTCATGAACTAGTAATACACACAATCAAGAAAAATCTTCAGAATAAACCAGAAAACCTTCAGAATATCGTCTAGATGTGTAAAGTATAATTTGACAATATTTTTATCCAACAAGGAACAACCACTAGACAATATAACAATTTACACTAACACTAATCACTAGTAAACATTTTAAAGTGCAACCAAATTCAATATCTAAGCGAACAGTGATTACAAGGAAAACATTTATTGCACACATTAATAAACTACATTATTTTCTGAGTCATGATGTTGACGTTACTCTAACCTACATGCTTTTACGAAGCGTATTGAATATCGTCAAAACTTGTATGCAACTTAATATATAATTTGTGTAATTTTTTAGATTATAAGTAATATATTGTTTGTAAAGGTACTCTCTATTATTAATTAACATGTAAAGAACTTTTCGTAGCAGCCACAAGAATTCCCACGAAATATATTAAAATTATTTAGTTATTAAATCCTGAGATAAATATCTATTGTGACAACCGTATGTATCGAATGGAATTTTCCAATAATTTGAATTTATGTTATACAGATTAAACCATTATGTTATTAAATCATATCCATGCGTTATTATTTCAGCAACGTAATATATTATACCATTAAGATACTACGGGGATAAGGTTAGTATTATAATATATACATACTGTATATATAGAGAGGCTATTTTATAACATACAAATTTATATATTTTATAATATGTATAAAACACAATATAAAAAATTGTAAACATAAAATTGAACTGAAGGTATGCAAATGAAGTGAGTACAAAGCGTGCATTAAGCCATACACCACTTACGCGTGCATACGTCATAGCGGCGACACGGCTACCGTATCCGGTGGAAAATGGACGTCTGCCGTGCCGTATCCGTCTCGTGTGAAAGCTGCTATTTCACTTTTCCGTTCCAATGTCTACGAACTGCCGTACGGACAATACCTCTGCCTGTGAAAGGCGCCTAAGGATAATTTACGGAATTTGCACCCCGATACTTCAATCGGATACACATTATTGCTTGTTCAAGAATTTTAGGCAAAAAATAACCTAATGACAACGTATAATAATGATCAGCGTAATCGCCAAGTATGTTCCAACGTGATCTTTCCTCTTCCCAACAATGTAAAGTACCACAAAAGGCAACGCAACGTTTGGCAACTGCTGAAGACCTAAATTAAAATTCGTTGACTCAAGGATATACCAAAAACTGTATTCGGTAAATGTTTTTAAGACCGAGAAACAGTTTGCAAACAGTTATGTTCAACTGAGGATAATTTGGAGGAGGCAAAATAATGTAGGTGGATCATGTACAAAAATTGCACGAACTACATTCAGTTCATTGTTATGTATACTAAATACGAGTATATTATATTTTGTTTTGATTAACGTGAACAATACATAACAGACTTTCCCACATAACCTATTCTATTGTCCAGCTACTCTATTCTGTGTATTCCATTGGCGTTCCATCATTTAGTAAGTAAAAAGAAATAAAAAACTATATTCTTTGAACGAGGCTAAATTTGTAACAGATTAAACAACATAACATCACTGTTCATCCTCATCGACGTCGTCGTTGGCTTCATCGTTACTTTCATCATCAAGAGAATCATCGTCAGTCTTCTGGTTACCAAACCCATGAGCACCGATTATGGTATCATCACATTTTAATTTTGTGTTTCTCGAATCGTAATGTCAATCCACTTGCGAAATTTTGCAAGTTCGCAGTAAATAACAGGTACATCGACGTAAATACATATGACGTCTCTTCTGAAAATTCCAACTGCTGTGCCTTGGTAAACCAGCGGGTTACCGTTGTCTCCCTGCAACAGACGTTACAACAACATGAGCAAATACTGTTCAATAGAAATTATTCGAGTTATAGTAGACTAGTTGGGTATTTTTACAATTACCTGAAACCTTATGGAATTTTGTTTTATTGCTAAAACGTTTCTCAAAATTTAAGAATTAGCCATATTTTTACGTCTGTATAAAATGGCTAGAATAGCGAAAATGGTAAATTCTTGGATTTCGTTGTCCATGACGTGTCCGTTACTTAACTAAATATCACTATAATATTGACGACTCGGAACACTAAGCCTCTGATGAAGCCTTCTATAGGCCGGTTTAGGCTGTAAGGTAAAACTTTACGTTTATACTTATAAAAAACTTAGTGTTCCGAGTCGTCAATATTATAGCGATATTTAGCGAAAATGGTGTTTAGAGCCGTAATGCATGCGGCTGTAAACCCCATTTCATTACAGTTTAAGTGAATCGCATTGCATTCACTTAATATTTAATTAAGTGAATACCCTTAATCGTTTTGTCTCCACAACTTGTTGCGCCTTAGAGAGCTTGCCACAATATTCAGTTTGACGAGAATGCGCCACGGTTTACTAAACGTCTTCACTGACGAAGTCTCCACAACTTATTGCGCCTTAGAGAGCTTGCTACAATATTCAGTTTGACGAGAATGCGCCACGGTTTACTAAACGTCTTCACTGACGACGTCTCCACAACTTATGGCGCCTTAGAGAGCTTGCTACAATATTCAGTTTGACGAGAATGCGCCACGGTTTACTAAACGTCTTCACTGACGACGTCTCCACAACTTATGGCGCCTTAGAGAGCTTGCTACAATATTCAGTTTGACGAGAATGCGCCACGGTTTACTAAACGTCTTCACTGACGACGTCTCCACAACTTATTGCGCCTTAGAGAGCTTGCTACAATATTCAGTTTGACGAGAATGCGCCACGGTTTACTAAACGTCTTCACTGACGACGTCTCCACAACTTATTGCGCCTTAGAGAGCTTGCTACAATATTCAGTTTGACGAGAATGCGCCACGGTTTATTATACTTCTTTAGTGACTTTTATATGGTTACGACCATCGCAAGGATCGTCGTTTCTACACAGTGGAACATAATAATTAGACAGCAGATAAATTGTTACTCACAGCCTTGGCAATAGTTTAAATAAACAAAAATAAAGGCGAATAAACATAAATAAAAAACAAGTTTAGTTCTAGAATAAAAATACTTTTCCAAATCAGAATTAGCCAGCACTCAATAACGCAATAAACATGATCTAGTTAACATGTCACAATATATAAGTCATCATTTTTATGGTGACTTTAATAATAAGAGGTTTTATCGGGTTCCATTCGCTACCGAAAACTGACTGTGGTGATTAATAATTTTGATTGTGTGTTTAACTGTTTATAACTGGGCAATTACGTACGAGAGAGTTTCACTATGTGTAATTGAGAAAACGAAGGCACAT
This sequence comes from Magicicada septendecula, assembly GCA_034769895.1. Classification (NCBI taxonomy): domain Eukaryota; kingdom Metazoa; phylum Arthropoda; class Insecta; order Hemiptera; family Cicadidae; genus Magicicada; species Magicicada septendecula. Next base: position 284,206,041 of record CM068370.1, on the reverse strand, counting down.
GGCACAGGAAGCTCTGGAACAGGAAGAACATTCCAGAGTGTGACTCCCAGCTGCTTACATAAACATGTCTAATCTCACAGCACTACTACGCAAGTTGCCTAATTGTCGGCGTAGCAAGGTATTTTAATGTTAGCTGTAATGTCTCTGTCTACATCTTTCCTAAATGGTCATTCAGCTGCTTCTCATTGAATCAGATCTTTCAATGATATCACCTACCTCTGACCTTTTTCCTAAAGGCGTCATTTAGAATCCAATCGTTCTTTATACAGCCATTGACTGTTTTAAGGAATTCAGTTCGTTCCACTTCTTTTGTGTCTCTGCCAAGATTCAGATTTACTACTTACTTACATTCGTTGTAGGAGAAGCAAGCCTTTTTGTAAAGTTAAGCTTGGTTGATATTTGTGGTTCCTTTCGTTCAGTTATGAAATTTTGTTCTTCATGTGTGTTAGAATTTAGACCAAAGCCATATGTCATTTAATAGTACAAAAATTCGAAGCTACTAACGTCTTGAGTTGTGTCGTTATTTATACGTCCCAGGTTTGATCGTCTTACGCGATGTGATTAACTTCTAACTAATGGAGAATGCAAAGTACTATTAGATACGATTCAGCATATGTGCTTCGCTCACAGATTCCAAACCTAGTACATCTACCGTAGACTAGTCGTCTACAGTAAGGATTCTAGCGTACCTATAGTGTATCATTTTTTTTGCATACAAGTCATTTACAATTAATTCATAAAAACAAATATTAATCAGGGCAGGGAACACCCTTTATTGTTGGCAGTATAACGTTCTTTAAATATTTACGCTGAACCAAAGTTTTTTGAAACCATTATCTAAATTAGTTAATGCTGATACTCATAACTGATATTAAGACTGTAAAAACTAACTTGTTACAGATTTTGTTACGTGTGTAGGACAAGAGTAGTCGAAAATATTGTTTTACTGTTGCCTTAAATATGAGGCAACACAATTTCAGTCGTTTGCATAATCATCATATCTATTATAGGCCTACTGCAGCGGAGAGAGTTCTCACGCGGAAGCGAATCTAGGAATAGGCCTAGATATGTTCTGGACATTGTAACGCAACAGAAATGCTAGCATCCGTGTTACATAAAAACAAGGTTAACAGAATAATAAACAAGTCAATATCTAACCCCATGATAGAACAAAGATCTAATAATTACATTTATAATTATAGATAAAGGTAAGTAAGGATGCAAGGTAGTATTAACAAGAATAAACGAACCTGTAAGTTAGATAATAGTTGATTATATATGTTCAGTGAAGAGCAAACAAAAAATGAAACAATAATTTACTTTATAGTAATAGCAAATAAGAATTTTGAGTTAAGAGATATTATTTTGTGACAACAAATATTATGATAAAGTTTATGTTATGTTATACCAAATATGTGTTGAGTTAATGAAAGATAATGAAACAAGATGTATTATTCAATGACTGTTGTAGAATGAAGTGTGAAGCAGCTAATTAACGTTAATAGATTTGAATTTTCTTATATGTGATCCATAGGTCAAGATTAAATTATTATTAGATATAGAAAAATAATTGTTTATGTAAATGTTAATAGTTAAGATTTGATTATATGTATGAATTTATGTAAAAGGGGCTATAGATGATTACCAGTTATAAACACAGGTAGATCCGTTTACAATAAAAGGCCTAACAGCCAAAACCACTATATAACCACTCATGACATAAAGGTTAGGTACATCAATTAATAATAATTAATGAATACGATTTGAAGAGCTAGAAAAAAACATTAAATTAATAATGATATATAATAAAATTTATACAAATTATGATAATGCCATAATGCCACGATATCGACTAATAACGTTTAATATCGAAAAGGTATTAAATATAAAACAGAAAAAAACAGGCTTATATCAAAAAACCAGCAGAATATGTGTAGAAAATAATAAACCAACTATCTGTAAAGTTACATTCCGAGAGGACAGCAAATTGATAAGGAATAGACAAAAAATATATGAAATAAACACTATATTCAAAACATGTGGAAGGAAGAAAAATCATGTGTTGCTAGGGACGACGGAAAAAGAGGAAGTTGTTGATTTGACAATAATTGCTTTGATGATCTGAATGTGATGAGATTAATAAAAAACCAAGAAATATCTATTTAATTGGAATATACTAAATTAGTAAATACTATTATAAAATACAAAATACTAATGATAATATTTATGACTCTTGCCAGTGTAAATTAACCAAACAAGACAATAGTATGAAATCACAATAGGAAATAAATAACTGGATTCTACAAGGAAGGACTTGAACTGTCCCATATCCGAAGGGAATTGAAGATACATTAAAACAAATAGAAATAGTCAAAAGTATCACAAATAATAATATACACTACACCAGAATTTATAACCTTTCAAATACACGGAACAACACTAATTGCTTCAACCGAGAGAAGAACGTATTTGGATCCTGGAGTTGCAGAAGAAGCATCCATCGGGCTGTAAATCAATCCAGAGAGCTGTATTTCCGAAGTGGACAGGACAAGAATTCCATTTTATTAAACCGAAGAAAGAATATAGTACGGTATAATTGTCCAGAACAGTAAATTTACCAATCAACCGCCTACACGATTTGCTTCGTTCTAGTCTGGTAAATTATTATTATATTAAACATACTAACTACACAACACTTCAAATATGTAAATCTTGCATTCTTATCTATGTATTTTTAATCTTCCCCACAGTTACAAGAACCTTCACACCCTGAATTAAATTAATTACAAATTAAAACACACTATATAACTGAATTTAAATAAAGGATCGGAATAATCAACAATCGATTCACGCAATCTATAGCCCAAGCATATGTTAGTTAGAACATATCTTATTCAATGTTAAAGAAGTAAACAAATAAAGAACCTTTATATAATTGCAAAATCTTGTCATTTGGAGTATGATTTAATGAGTTGGGAATAAAAAGTAACTGAATAAGTATAGAATAATTGGTTAACATAAACAGTGAAATAACCTATAAGTTTCGTTGAGCCGATACTACAGCGCTTATAGCGGAATTATCTGACACCAAAGAGAGAGCGTAAAAATACAAAATTAGACATAATTCTCTTCAAGGTATAATAGGGTTGAACGAAATTACAGAATAACGCATTAATTATTTAAGTTTCAGGTATACTAACACTGATATCTTTTAGAGAGCTAAGTTAATATTAATTAATAACATCAATATATCCCACAACTCCAAATATCTCAGATATTTAAATAATTAAGTAAACTAAACGACCTAAGAGAATAAAACAGGGGAACATACCCGTTCATAGCAACGAACAGGCTTACATTGCGTGACACATTATAAGACGCAAGTCGTCGTCTTATAACAAATTGGCGCTCAACCAGTGTAGGGCTTGAGTAAGTAATTATAAGTATGATAATATTACTTAACCAGAGCAGGCAACTGTGGGAGGATAAAAATGTATGATACCAGAGGTAGATCAAAGAGGAGGGCAGAAGATACTGAGAAGGAAGAAGGTGAACAAGAACAGGAAATAGAAATAATAACAGATAGTGAAATGGAACAACAGACAGACGAAATAACGGAAACTGAAATAATCGCGGACAAGGAAAAGGGAGTAATGGAAGAAGATGCCCAAGGGGACCAACCAGATAAGCCCAACCAAAAGGATGACTTGAGTATACAGGAAATGTTTAAACTACTATTGGAAAAATCAAAGCAGCAGGAGGAAAACGTAAGAGAACAGTTTAGGAAAACAAATGAGGAAAATAAGGAAAACTTAAGAGAACAGTTTAGGAAAACAAATGAGGAAAATAAGGAAAACTCAAAACAAATGAACGAAAGATTAAACCAAATTCACGAAAGGTTAGATAGGAATGATGAGGGTTTAAAACAAATGAGGAAAGACATCCTACAAATACATGAAGAGAATTTAAGGCAGATTAATGAAAAAATTGAGAATCTTCATGTGACAGTTAACCAGAAGGTGCACCAAAATAATGAGGAAAGAAAATTAAAAATAGCCAAAACAAATGAAGTGTTAGAAAAAACTAACGAAACAATAGTACAGGTTCGTGAAGAACTACAAAATAAAATTAATGACGTAAAAATTGAGAGTAAAACATTGGTCGAAGAAATCCAACAGGAAACTGTCGGAAAATATGAGCAAATTAAAAACGAAGTACATCAGGTACGGGAAGAGAATAAGGAAGGGATTACGCAAATACAGACAGACATGGGTGAACGACTCGAAAGAGTCTATGGAAATTTAAACAGTATGGAAGGTCAAATTAATACCAGTAAAAATAAAATTGAGGAAATTAGTAGACGTGAATTACAATTACAAGAAGAAGTAGATTCATGGCGGGATAGGACATGCCAACATAGTCATACAAATAACCACGAGAACCGGGAGTCGATTAATTTTCGTAATTACAAGCGCAATCCGATGGAATTTTTAAAGAGATTGGAAGAGGTGATCGCAAGAAATAGAGAAAATCGCTGGAGTATTATACGCAGTATGATTGATGAAACGTTTAAAGATACTTATGATAATTGGTGGACAGCGGTGCGCCCGGATAGACTGGACATGACTGAGTTCAAAAAACAGTTTAAAGAGAAATATTGGTCTGAATCGACCCAGAACATGATTAGGAATAATTTGAGTAACGGTCGATACGAAACAAACATAGGCCAGTCTCCTACTTCATACTTTCTAGGAAAAGTGTGTATGGCGCGGAACTTAGAGCCCAGAATTCCCGAAGAATGTTTGGTGATACAACTATCCTACCATTACGAGGAAGGGATAAAAAATGCACGTATGTGTAGTGAAATCAAAACGATCCCAGCCATGGCCAAATTCTTGGAGAATTATGAGCACGAGAACCAATACCAAAGAAATAGAATGTTAAATTATGAATATCAGAAGTATAATAATAACGCGCCACCAACCAATTCTCATAATAATGATCACAATCGACCTGCGCAGAACGTTAATGCCAATAGAACCCAAAATGAGCACGCGAATAATAATTCCAGGAACTATAATTATCGTGGCAATAATAATTATAATTACCGTGATAGTCGCAATAATAGAGGAGATGGGGACAGACGACCCAATAATTATAGGCATAACGTCAATTATATCTACTCCAGGCCTCAAGGTAATCAGCGACGGTATTACCCAAGGAGTCACCGATATGACAGCCATTATAACCAGTCCCGGCGTGAAGACAACTATCCACCTGAAGGAAATTATAGGATAGCGGAACCTAATACGGAGGATCGCACTGACACCGTGCAAAATCAACACAGTAATCAAAATGAAAATAGAGAAGAGGGGGTAAGCCCTCATTTAAACTAATAGAGGCAGTGAAAATTAATGAATACCCTTCACTGAACCGTAATCTTGGGGAACAGCGACTTATAAACAAAATTAAGAATAATCGTGCAATAACCATAATTAATAACCACTATTTAAAGAATATCAGGGAAGATTTATTGGAAGAGGATAAAAAACATGTAAACAGTAATAGTAATAACGAAATCATATATGTAACGGCTAAATTAAATGGAGTAAAATCTGCCATAATGATAGATACTGGATCTAACATATCGTTGATAGACAGTACTGAACTTGAAAAAATCCAGCGAGAAGTCCAGTTACCCATACCGACCTTACCTGTCAATAATGTGATAATTATCGGAGCCACTGGGAGACAAAATAAAACAGTTAAAAAACAAGTATCGCTCTATCTTACCAATAATAATATGACCCTACCAATAGGATTCTTGGTCGCAACGGGATTACCGTTCAATGTATTGATTGGATGCGATGTATTGCGCCAGCATTCCGCAGTAATTGACTTGCATAAAGGTATAATATCTTTAACATCCGAAGAAGGATTATGGACAGCCGAATTAATTGACACTAATAGAACCGTTCCAGTTAACACCAGATGTCTAGCCATAAAAAGCTATTTTTGTAAGAAAAATAAAATACCAGAAGTCATTCAATATGAGGACGAGGATCCCGAACTTTGGCAGAGTAAGTTAGAAGAGGTCCGAGAATTCCAAAGGGAAAAAACTTATGGACAAGTAAGTAAAGTACAGGCCGAAAATTTAATTCAAATATATAATAAATACAAACATGTATTCTCCAATGCTCCAGGTAAAGTAAAAGGATATCAGTGTGTAATAAATTTTAAAGAACCAGTGAACTTTCGCAGAAAATCATACCCAATTGCTTATTCCATAAAAAACGAGGTCCGGAACGAGATTAATCGTATGATTCAAGATGACATAATAGAATATAGTCAATCACCATATACCAGTCCCATAGTGGCAGTCCCGAAAAAGAACGGAAAGGTGAGAATTTGCCTGGACGCTAGGGAAATAAATAAAATGATCATCAATGATAGGACTTCACCAGGCGAAATAGAAGAAATTTTAAAGAAATTCCACGGCATTAAATACATCAGCACTTGGGATACGGTATGCGGTTACTGGCAGGTCGAACTACACCCAGATAGTAGAAAATACATGGCGTTCCTTTTTGACGGAAGGAACTATCAATTTAAAAGGCTACCTTTCGGACTAATTAATTCGGTTGCAATATTTGTAAAATGTATGGACCAAGTATTAGGACAAGAAACACTGCAGTTCACTACGGTCTATGTAGATGATTTACTTATAACTTCTTCACATTGGGATAAACATTGCGAGCGGGTGGAACAGGTACTGAGAAAATTATCTGAAAACAACATAACACTCAAGCTGAATAAATCTAAATTTATCGCCAATCAAGTAAAGTTTTTAGGTTTTAATTTGTCTGAGGAGGGTATCACACCTTCAACAGAAAAGGTAGAAGCAATTCAACTGTTCCCTACTCCAAAAAATAGAAAACAGCTACAATCCTTTCTTGGAATTTGTAACTATTACCGAAAATTCCAAGATAACAATTCAGAACTAACTGCCAAGTTTCAGAAACAATTATCATCCAAAGACAAGTGGGCATGGGGACCAGAACAAGATAAAATTCTGCAATTAATCAAGAAGAAATTTTTAGAAACAGTTATGTTGTACCACCCTGATTTCAACAAACGCTTTTATTTAAATTGTGATGCGAGCAATGTTAGCTTAGGAGCTACCCTATATCAAGAAGATAAAGACGGACATCATATGGTAATCAGCTTCGCCAGCAGGGTGCTTAACAACTGCGAACGCAATTATAACGTTACCGAGAAGGAGCTGATAAGCGTAGTGTACGCATGCAATAAATTTAGAACTTATATACTCGGATACCCAGTGACCGTAAGAAGTGACCATAAATCAATTTCATTTCTAAAAAGATGTAAACTTAGTCATGGCCGGCTAACTAGATGGGTCCTTGCATTGCAAGAGTATTGCATTGATTGGGAATATATACCTGGAAGAAAGAACATAGCAGCCGATATCTTGTCCCGAATAAACATACAAGATCAATCGTTCGAAGGAGAAAAGGAAGAGATTGCGAAAGTGTACCATGTCATTAAGAGTCGGAGTGATTTGGAGATTATTATAAATGAAATTAATCAACACCAAAAATTGGATCCCAAATTAATAAACATACGCCAGAAGATACAAAATGCTGATGAAGTTATTACTAAATATTACTGTATACATGATGATCGATTATTTATTAAGGTTACCCCTAAACAAATAAACTGGAAACTAGTAATTCCCACCGCTGTGGAAAACAAATTGATATTGGATTACCATGAACGATATGGACACGTGGGAGCCGTGAAAATCGTCAAAGCCCTAGAAGAACAAGTGTACATAAAAAATATAACCAGAAAAGTACAAAAATCCATACAGGCATGTCACATCTGCCAGATGGTTAAACATAATAATGAGAAGAAGGAGGGAGTCATGATCCCTATAACATCCAAATATAAGCTGGAGAAAGTATTTCTAGATATATGTGGGCCATTCCCACGCGGTGGAGGAAACCACAGATATAAATTCATAATAATCATTTTTGATCACTTTTCCAAATACACTAAACTCTACGCTATTAGCAGAGCAACGACCAAGAAAATTCTGGATATAGTCATCGGACATTACATAACAGAGGTTGGTAAACCGTCATCTATTATCACCGATCATGGTACGCAATTCAAGGGCTATAAATGGAGAAATAATCTTTTAAAACACAACATTAGAACATATAAGACTTCAGTATACCACCCCAGCAGTAATCCGGCAGAACGTGTATTGAGGGAAGTTGGCAGAATACTCCGAACTTACTGTCATGACCAACAGAGAAGGTGGTACGAATACTTGTCACTAACCGAAGAGTTCTTAAATATATCTTACCACCAGCCCATTGAAAATACCCCTTATACTGTTATGTTTGAAAGGCTTCCACCTAGAGAAATCCAGGATATAATAAACTTTCCAAATAACTCAGAATATCAATTTGAAACAGTTAAATTTTATAACCGAGTTATGGAAAAGGCGGAAATGAAGAAAAGAAAATATGAAAAGAATAATCCAAAACCAATTAAGTACCAAGTGGGTGAGAAAATATTAATAAGAGACAGGGAGCTGCCAAGCACTCTAGAGGGAATAACTAAAAAATTATTATTATTATATACTGGGCCATATGTGATAACAAAAAATAATAATAACAATACATATGAAATAATGAACCCTATCACGAAAAGGATTAAGGGAACGTACAACCAGGAGTCCATAAAGAAATATAATGAATAAATTCTAAAATATAATAAGAACAACTTATTACCAGTCTTGAAGAGAAAATACTTGGAATTTAAAAGAATTTGAGTTGAATACTACCACTAAATTCTAAAATACAATAAGAACCACTTATTATCGATTTTGAAGAAAAACACTTGTAAATAAAAGAGAATTATTATTAAATGTTTATAAAGAAATAGCGTGAACAATGAATAATGAAATCCCAAGATTACAGAAGAAAGCGAGAATTATTATTAAATGTTTATAAAGAAATAGTGTGAACAATGAATAATGAAATCCCAAGATTACAGAAGAAAGCGAGAACTATTACTAAACGTCTACAAGGAAATAATGTGAATGATAAATAATGAAACCCCAAGATAAAAATTTTTACCTCAAATCTACCTATGCAAAATAAAGAAAGAGAAAAATCATATGACCTAAAATACATACCACATTGCCAAATGAAGGAAACAACTTCAGTAAACGATTGAATGTAACCAATTTAATGTTAAAGAAGACAAGAAAGAAAGATTATTTATGAACATAATTCATTGAAAAATAAACAGCCAAAATAATGAAATACGATAAGAAGAAGAATAGTTGGACTAAGGAATGTATTTAGTCAGAATTACAGTTATAATGATCATCACACAACAACTATTTAGAAAATATTGAGATCAGAGAAAAAACAAATGAAGAAGATACTTAGCATTACAATCACAACAAAAATGAAAACAAAAATGATTACAAATGAAAACTGTCAAATTTAATATCAAAGAATGTTTAAGGAACTAAAATGGAAACACAAAATATGAAGGATAGTAATGAAGAAATATAAAAGCAACAAAGAAAAAAAAAGTTTCCCAAATATTTATTATTAAATAATTAAAGAGATTATTAGGAGATTATTATATTTTATAGCTGACTGTAGATGAATTCCAGCAGTACTATATTAAGATGTGGTGTGGGCAGCAGAGTATGAAGCCAAACAGTGCCTCTCTGAACTGTACCAATGCATGTATTAGGGATTGTTAGGGAAATTAAATATTTAAGGAATATTAGAATAGTTGCAAGAATGACTTCAGTTTCCAAAAGAGTAGGACGAAGAAAACAGAAAGAAATGAGTTGACAGAAGAATAATTGAGAAATACAGTGATTATAGTAATTATAAGTAGAAGAGATGTGAAACTAATGTATCATTGAATATTGTAGCCAACGATCAACAAATAATGTTTACAGAAATTAAATATGGTCAAGAATGTTAATTAAAATGATGAAATGTTATTAAATAAAAAAAAATAATAAAAAAATATTAATACTAGTCTAATGAAGTTACATTGAGAATCCCATCGTCAACCATTAACAATGAAATGAAGAAAAGGCATGTGAAAAAGACAAGTTTATTTGACCTAAACTTCATTCAGGTAAACTAAACTTTTTTAGGAGGGGGAGCATATGTAACGCAACAGAAATGCTAGCATCCGTGTTACATAAAAACAAGGTTAACAGAATAATAAACAAGTCAATATCTAACCCCATGATAGAACAAAGATCTAATAATTACATTTATAATTATAGATAAAGGTAAGTAAGGATGCAAGGTAGTATTAACAAGAATAAACGAACCTGTAAGTTAGATAATAGTTGATGATATATGTTCAGTGAAGAGCAAACAAAAAATGAAACAATAATTTACTTTATAGTAATAGCAAATAAGAATTTTGAGTTAAGAGATATTATTTTGTGACAACAAATATTATGATAAAGTTTATGTTATGTTATACCAAATATGTGTTGAGTTAATGAAAGATAATGAAACAAGATATATTATTCAATGACTGTTGTAGAATGAAGTGTGAAGCAGCTAATTAACGTTAATAGATTTGAATTTTCTTATATGTGATCCATAGGTCAAGATTAAATTATTATTAGATATAGAAAAATAATTGTTTATGTAAATGTTAATAGTTAAGATTTGATTATATGTATGAATTTATGTAAAAGGGGCTATAGATGATTACCAGTTATAAACACAGGTAGATCCGTTTACAATAAAAGGCCTAACAGACTAAACCACTATATAACCACTCATGACATAAAGGTTAGGTACATCAATTAATAATAACTAATGAATACGATTTGAAGAGCTAGAAAAAAACATTAAATTAATAATGATATATAATAAAATTTATACAAATTATGATAATGCCATAATGCCATGATATCGATTAATATCGTTTAATATCGAAAAGGTGTTAAATATAAAAAAGAAAAAAAAACAGGCTTATATCAAAAAACCAGCAGAATATGTGTAGAAAATAATAAACCAACTATCTGTAAAGTTACATTCCGAGAGGACAGCAAATTGATAAGGAATAGACAAAAAATATATGAAATAAACACTATATTCAAAACATGTGGAAGGAAGAAAAATCATGTGTTGCTAGGGACGACGGAAAAAGAGGAAGTTGTTGATTTGACAATAATTGCTTTGATGATCTGAATGTGATGAGATTAATAAAAAACCAAGAAATATCTATTTAATTGGAATATACTAAATTAGTAAATACTATTATAAAATACAAAATACTAATGATAATATTTATGACTCTTGCCAGTGTAAATTAACCAAACAAGACAATAGTATGAAATCACAATAGGAAATAAATAACTGGATTCTACAAGGAAGGACTTGAACTGTCCCATATCCGAAGGGAATTGAAGATACATTAAAACAAATAGAAATAGTCAAAAGTATCACAAATAATAATATACACTACACCAGAATTTATAACCTTTCAAATACACGGAACAACACTAATTGCTTCAACCGAGAGAAGAACGTATTTGGATCCTGGAGTTGCAGAAGAAGCATCCATCGGGCTGTAAATCAATCCAGAGAGCTGTATTTCCGAAGTGGACAGGACAAGAATTCCATTTTATTAAACCGAAGAAAGAATATAGTACGGTATAATTGTCCAGAACAGTAAATTTACCAATCAACCGCCTACACGATTTGCTTCGTTCTAGTCTGGTAAATTATTATTATATTAAACATACTAACTACACAACACTTCAAATATGTAAATCTTGCATTCTTATCTATGTATTTTTAATCTTCCCCACAGTTACAAGAACCTTCACACCCTGAATTAAATTAATTACAAATTAAAACACACTATATAACTGAATTTAAATAAAGGATCGGAATAATCAACAATCGATTCACGCAATCTATAGCCCAAGCATATGTTAGTTAGAACATATCTTATTCAATGTTAAAGAAGTAAACAAATAAAGAACCTTTATATAATTGCAAAATCTTGTCATTTGGAGTATGATTTAATGAGTTGGGAATAAAAAGTAACTGAATAAGTATAGAATAATTGGTTAACATAAACAGTGAAATAACCTATAAGTTTCGTTGAGCCGATACTACAGCGCTTATAGCGGAATTATCTGGCACCAAAGAGAGAGCGTAAAAATACAAAATTAGACATAACTCTCTTCAAGGTATAATAGGGTTGAACGAAATTACAGAATAACGCATTAATTATTTAAGTTTCAGGTACACTAACACTGATATTTTTTAGAGAGCTAAGTTAATATTAATTAATTACATCAATATATCCCACAACTCCAAATATCTCAGATATTTAAATAATTAAGTAAACTAAACGACCTAAGAGAATAAAACAGGGGAACATACCCGTTCATAGCAACGAACAGGCTTACATTGCGTGACACATTATAAGACGCAAGTCGTCGTCTTATAACAACATGCATCAGTCGCTATTTCTAAATCAATAACATTCGACGCATAGGCACGAGTAATAAAAACTATTTCTAAACTAATTTATACGTCTTCTCTTTGTCTGACCCTCGTCTGAATTTGCCGGAGGTGTTTATATTAGACGGCAAACTGACATGTCAGATATTGTTTTGGACACGTTAAACTTTGTCTAATCGTGTGTAGCGTCTATTTTTAACTAATCACTTTTTAGTCTGTTTTCGCGAGAACGTAAACTTGATCTTTAGGCGAGTGGTTGCATCGTCACTCGTCATTTACATATTACACACTCGTTAATTGCTAGCTGATTGTGGTAGCAGTTAACTTTAATATGCATGACATCTTTATTATTTCTCTTTTCTGAGATAATTTCGCATCACCATTATTATTAACTCCTAAAGGCAATGCCTTGTCGCTGTAGCCACGTCACTCTATCCCTTGCGATATTCTTCATTTCATCATAGGACCCACTATTCACGACACTCATTGTGCTGCGGAAGTATTCAGTTCTTGGTATTCCTTTGGGCTTCTTCCCCACTACTTTGCCCTCAAAGATGTTAGTTAAAAAAGGACTATGTCTGATCACATTCGCATCACCATACGCGTTTAAATGTTCTTACTCGAATGGTGTTTTTATAATTGTGATGTGTCTTTGGTAACATGTAAAAAACATTTTTATTAATTTATTTTATTCATGTCAATACCTGATTCAATAATACAAACCAACAAGTCATACGTAGTAAAATCCATATTAGTACTGCTTCACACACACAGACATACATACAATGATTTATATTATCGGGCAGGTGAAAACTTTAGACAGGCTCTCGCCTACACACGCCTATACTTTCACGCACTAAATTTTTAAAACTACTCATCCTACTATCTTTACACTAATTAATTACACAATACTGCCCTCGGTAAATATGCAAATATATGTCTTGTTGCAATATATATGTTTCTACACACACACACGTTATACGATTTAGATTGTAATATTTTTAATTGCCATTACCTTGCAAGATAACAAATAGTGACACAGAAAATTCATCGATAATCCCGTATATAGTGCAGTACTTACATAACACGAACTTCCCGTGGCGCATATGTCAAGTGGCCCCATCCACATTCCTACCGATGTCCACCACTGGTCACGACATGTGTCACCGTCATAGATAGTACTGCTTCTGCGCTGCAATTTGTATAAGCGATCCTGAAAATGTGTAGCGCTATTATTAAAACGTTTCAAACGATGTGCAGGTAAACGAATTTACTTTTAAATTAAATGTCTGGTACATTAGGGTCAACTGACTAAAGCCAAAAATTACAAAAAATATTGTAACGCTAATTGTTTAGAGGATATAATTTATGTGTGTGTGTGTGTGTGTGTGTGTGTGTGCGCGCGCGCGCGCGCGAGGGCGTGCGAGGGCGTGCGAGTATATATAGAGTGAGAGAGAGAGAGTGTGAGAGAGAGAGCGATATAATAAATGTCGCACAGAATAAGTAATCGAGACGCATTTTATTGAAATTATGTGAATTTATTAATGACACTATTATTTTCTGACACTATACTGCACTTTTAGTGGGGTTTATAAAAGTAACAAATCTGTCTGTTGACCTTCGTAACTCAAACTAAAATTTAATTTCTGTACAATGAAATAAATCGATATTTAAAAGTCCCTTTTTGTCTTATTTAAACTATAATTTTATTGTTATAATAGGTTTTTCATTTAAATGTATTTTTAGAAGTGTATATTGTAACTAGACTGTTATTACGTGTCCTTTTAAAAAGTGGTTATTATTATTAATTCGGAGATGTGAGTTCGGTTGTATGTTGTTTCGTTGAACACGTAAGTTGGTTGGTGTGTTGCTCGGGTTCGCTGAATGTGTTTTATAATTCTGCTCTTCGCTCGTCGCTGAGATGAACCTATTGGTGTGCCTTTCCACTGAAAAAACATAAGTATTGGTTTAGGTACATACTTACTTGTGACGGTTCGTTACTAGTAATTTTGAGGTGTATTACTAGTAATAAAGTGAGAATAATTCAAATCAACTTATTGCCGCCGCCACTGCTGCCAACCATGGGTGTCGTTCACCTTAGCTGTAAAGTCCTAGTCTAATACAATAATAGTCAAATTTTTGGATTGGTTATGAATTGATTTTTTATTCATCGAACTCATTATTAATGATTACTATTATACAATAATTGTCTACCTTCTATTAAAATTTTTAATGTTGTTGATGGACTCTTTTAAATAATTAGATCTCAGGGTTTCCAGACTGAATCGGACTATCTACCGTTCTGGACGTTAACATTTCGCTATATTAATTAATAAATAACGCAGGTTCTTTTAGACTGCAAGATACACTCAAATCAAAAGAATGTACTACTATGATAGTTAGTATTAGGAGAGTGATAAAATTATTATAATTCTTTAACAAAAAACATAAACATTGAACAAGTGTTCCTTAATGGAATTGTAGGTTAAGTTCGTTTCATTGTAACCTAACTTACTTGACTTTAAATGATTAATAATTCCTTAGATATGCTAACAGTTTTGTATAACATAATTATAATGGGAATCTAGTGATACTTTCATCATTTTATCTTCTTATATTTGGATATAAACAAACTAACAGGTATTTTAAAATTACCCACTCATATGGTTGATGAGTATATTACATTTAGCTATAATCTTACATTTAAACACACTATAACGCTTAAGATACTATAGGTCCAGGGTTTCTTTTAATTCCCTCAGTGACGATTAATTTCCCTTATTCTACAAGTTCATTTATTAATTAGAAAATTAAAGATTGTTAATGATTAAATTTTTCATTATTAATTGTTTGTTTTAATTGTTAAAATCTTTTTTCCATCTAGGTTGGGGTATATTTGATCTAAATTTATTAATTAATTTCGCTGATAGCGTTCCTTAATTCTTGAATTACTTATTTAAAATATTTGCCATGGTCACTGATACTTGCGTACTAAGTCGTTCTGCTAGTATCACTATTTCACAAAATATTCCTTTTTTATTTGAATGAAATTAATTTTGATTAATTCATTCTCGCTCACTACCTATGCGCGAATACTCCTATTAAGATCACTAGTTAAAGAAAACTTTCACTATCCCTATATCCGACCCAACCTCAACTTGGCGTTTCGAGGTTAGATGCTTTCGTCAGCTGTCGGCTGTCAATTCAGTACTTTTTGGTTACGATGACCAGCGTGGAGTCTGCGTCGAGGCTTGAGATGAACTGATGATCTTACCTGTGTCAAGATCCCGTACCTAGTAATTAATAACGGGTCCTGATTGGTCAATTGTTATAATTTCCGTGTACATTCGGAATATCTCGGCAAAATAGACGCTTCTTGGTGTCATTTCACTGGGGTCGAGGCTACGATTTTTGGTCCGCACTAGTACGCCCACGGGCTTGTAATTAATTATTTTTCTTATGATTTAAATTATTCGTTTATAAATACAATAATACTCTTTTCATGACTACTATCGTTTTTATCTTTTTTTCTGAGTATTTTGGTTACCCACACCATATAGTTCTGGTAAGGATTAATAAAATAAATTTCTTACTGTTGCTTACGAACTAATTACATATCTTATTTTCTACCTTATTCTATTTATATTGTTCACTTTGGGATAAATAATTATCATGTTTATTTAGTTATTAACTATCACCACTTCTCGTTAAAGTTTTAGGCGGTAATTCGCTAAAATTGTCATCTTTCGTTTAGGCCTACCCCCATATTTATTCTATATTTTTATTACCTTCTTATATTAAGGATTCTTATAGATATTACACTCTTCTTTCTTCACTTTTGTTCTTTGTGATTACTTATCAACACTGTACAATAGTTTTTTCACATCATTATTTAAATATTATTCCTAAATATTACTTTACTTTTGACTAGACTCTTGGTCTGTTGTCATTCTAAGTGTTTATTACTTATTTCATAATCTTAGGGGTTTGTAACCCATATTTGTTGTGGCCTATCTATAATGAACTAATCATTACCACTTCTGATTATATCAGCACTAGCTATTATTGGTTTATTTTATTTTAATTACATTTTCTCTGACTATTATTCAGTATACTTGGGTGTTACATTTTTCTTATTTGATTTTTTCACCTTCATCTTTTGATTATGTCTATTTTGTGTCAGTGTTATTATAGCAATGTTAATACTTGGCAGTGTTTAGTTCTGCTCTTATATTTTGACATTTGTTTGAATTTATCTAAACTTACTGCATTTAGCATCAGATATGGTTTACCTATAATTTACATTATTATCATTAATTGTATGACAATAAACACTGATTTGCCTCACATGAATGTTACTATGTCTTAGTTAATATCATTGACTGAGTCCCTATTTTTTTGTCATAGTTTTATGTGTAATTTTTGTTGTTCCAGGTACCCATATTGTGTTGTACTCTTGGTCACATTAATTTACATTTATACTGTAATCAGGTTCCTTTATATTATGACTTTTTGTAAATGGAATGCTCCTTATAGTCTCTAGTTGGTTTACACTCCAATACATTTTAGTTTAACATCATTCCAGTCACTGCTTTTTACTATTTTATTGGTAACTTGTTGGCCAGTTTAGGTTATGTCCTATCTTCGATTCCCAACAATAGTTGAACCTCAGATTATGTTTTCTACTTATTGCATGATTCTTTACATTTACTTACAGCTGATTTTTATTGTTTTTAGTCATTTTTCTTTATTTTGTTACTATCTCAAATTTTATTGTTGAGTAATAGTTGTCTTTGAGAATTTTATTTCTACTTTACAAATTTTACTAGTCCTTTGGACATTACCTAAATGTCATTTTTTATATATTACTAATTTATACATTTACAACTCTTATATTCACTCTCCCTCTTTATTTCTACTATTAATATTTTACTTTTGAGTTCTGGTTGTACCGTCAAGTCATTAAAATCAGTTTATTAATAGTTTTATGTCAGTGTCAAGTCACAGCTTAGGGTTTTAAATCAAGTTTTTTAAATCAATTTTATTTTCTTTATCATTAGTAATACTTTATTCTCATGGTTTATTTTGTTCTTATCATTACTATCTCCTTCTTGTATCTGATTTGATTTTGTTTTCCCTATTCACACTGATTCTTTTATCCTGCTTAATAAAAATGTTTTAGTGGATGGTTAGTGAGGATCGGTCAATAATACAAATTTTAGCTATTTTGCGTCGACGTTTCGACAATATTTATTGTCATCTTCAGGACCTGTGTATGAAATACAATAGAAATATCAAACATAACGAAACAATTAAATATTTGGGTCAACGTGTTGTGAGTGTGTGCGTGCGTATGTATGTATCATTTTATATGTGAAGACTTATGATAGTTTGTTTACATCTTCAAATTATCTTTAAGAAAACGAGCAAATTATAGTATGAGAGAACTTAATTTATATAGTATTACAATTTAAATTACTAAATGTAATGATATTTTAATTAATTAAACAAACAGCAATGAACAATTGGATATTAGATTGGTACATAAATTGTTTATACCTACAGCAGTCAACATATAGCAAAATAAAATATATTACCTATAAATAAAACAGATTAGGGGATGTTCACTACGTAATTATTAAAAGTTATTTTTACCATGTTTCACTCCTTACTGGTATTAACAAACAATCATAATTTAGAAACAGACAATTTACACAATAACTGTAGAACATTACGACTTACATCAGATAGTTGACAAAGGTTACAAACAAAAGTTTATAGTAAATTTTACTAACAGGTAAACTTGGATAATAATTGTAATCGAATTGTAAAATATAGTCCAGAGTACTATAGAATAATGCAATTTATGTATGTGTTAACAATCACACCCTCTATCACCACCCATTCTCACCCTGCCAGTCCTCCTCATAGCCTCTCTCTCTAACCTGAAATCGCTCTATCACTCTCCCCTTAATAAATTTCTTCTTGTTATTGGTGCTGTAGTATTCTTCTCACTGTCTGATCTATTGGGTATTTGGGTCAACGTTGTCTTGCCTTTAGTCGTGTCTTCGTTTCTTCTAGAATACATTTACTTATCAATTATAATTTATTTTATTCCCTTATTTTAATCATAATTCATTCTATGTTCCTGTTTACATGTTCATCTTTTGTTGATTATTTTGTTTTGGATAGTTTTTAATCCGTTTGTTTTACATTGGGTTCTGGATGAATTATATGTACCGTTACAATATAAATAATTTAAGTACACTTCTCTTTAACGTCGACTACAGATCTTTCAGACGACGGGTTGATCCTATCTGAATGAATACGTGGGTTATTTGTCCGGCTTCAGGGTTTCTGTCGGGAGAGTAAATATTTCTCGTGGGCACCGTGACATACAATTTCATACCGCCAACTTATACCTACTATTACTGATTAACTGTTGTATTGGTCCAATTAACTTAAATTGTCTATATATCCTAAACGGAATATCTTGCACTATCTAGATAGCACTCAATTATAATAATTTTACTGCATTAACTCAATAGGAATTTTCTAATTGCATACCTCGCGACTGACAGACCAAATGTCTGGACCAGTGCTGCTTTTAGTCTATCGCTATCTATTCCAAAAAGAGACTGATGTATACGTTCAATGTCAGTTTCTTCAGCTGAATATATCGTAATCTGATTGGTTCTTCAGTAACTTTTCTTACATTTTTCTTACAGATAGTAAATTTCCTGTGTAAAAAAGTTTCAAAACAGAATAATTCTTATTCAAAAACCTGAAATATTTTACGTCCGTTCTATGGGCTATAAAACATTTTACTTAAAAAACGCATACATTCCGATATAACTTTTAGAACAACTATTATCATCAAGAATGTCTTGTTACAACAAGTATTCCGATATAAATACCATCACAGCGTTTTTCTAATTTCGATAGTCATTCAAAGTAATAGGTTTTTATGAATATCCCGTAAAATAATTCCGCACCACCTCACTGCACTAAAAGTTGTTTTACCAGTCTAAAAACCCTTAAAATTAACGTTTTTTACAATGCTTCTTATCAAATAATTTACAATATTCAAACCTGTAGTCTCTACTTACTCATACACTGTCTTTATATGCTATCATATGCTTTATTATCTGCTTTATTCTTTAAGCAATGAGAATGTCTATTCAACACACACACGCGGGCGCGCTCAATTTTAATTATACAAATTTTCTCTATCGCACACTCGTGTGTGTGTGTGTGTGTGTGTGTGTGTGTGTGTGTGTGTGTGTGTGTGTGTGAGAGAGAGAGAGAGAGAGAGGTTTTATAATGAAATGTGTATATGGGTTAACTACTATGATAGAAAAGCAGTGGAGACATGAGGTGTGATAAAAAAATAAGGAGAATTTTCGTTCATTATAAAATGCACTTATGCCAACTTTCTTTCAAGTCCTTCAAATTCTCCTTTTGGTATAGCCTTTAGTTAATTTAGTGATCTTGCCTTTATCTCCTCTACGGTTGCAAAACGTTGTCTTATTGTTGTCTTCTTCATTTTTGGGAATGAGAAAAAATCGCGTGGGGCCATATCTGATGAATTGGGTCACTGCGCCATTACATTAGTGTCATTGTTTGCCAAGAAAGTGGGAATTAGCAGTGAATTATGAGCCGATTGGTTATCATGTTGCATGTTATGCAAGAATTGTTTGCCCAAAGTTCTGGTCGCTTTTTCGGATTGGATCACGCAACCGTCGTAAGACTTCAAGATGATACACTCTTTATTATCATAAAGAGGCCTACGTCCTGACGTTAAGTATTCATAGAAGACTCTGCCATTCTAATAAAAGAAAACAGTAACGAGAACCTGCACATTCGATCTCAGTTTGCATGAGTTTTTAGGAAGCTTTCTTTGCAACGACTGGGCCTTTGTTTCAGTGTCATAGCCGTACACGCACGTTCGTCACCCGTTGCGTTGCGTTTGAATAAATACGTGTCATCAGCGACTCCAGCCAACATTTGATCAGCAATGTTTTTGCGATTCTGCTTTTGCTGAAACTTAAAGAATTGTGTAACAAATTCGGCTGCTACTCGTTTCGTGCCCAAAACGTTAGTAAAAATTGCTTTGCATGACCAGTACAATATACCAACTTGCTCAGAAATTTCTCTTATTGTGATTACTCTTACTGAGGAAGATATCCTTAACTTATGGTTGATGTGGTAGAACGACCAGTCCTCTTGTCGTCTTCAGTGTCTTCATGGTCATCTTAGAATCAATATTTTTACTACTTCATTACACTTGATATTATTTTTACACAGAATTTAATGCACATTCTTTGTTCTAACATTCCGAAAAGATAAAAATTGTTTATCGTGCCTAAATGTGTCGTCCATGTTTGCTTGTTAAACGCAAACTAAGCGCCTAATATTTCCAGCAATTGACCGTACGCCAAAGAGAGTCGAATCAACACGAGAAAAATTATTTTAAATTGAAAACGTATACAATGTGAAATTATGAAATTATCATCATTTTTTATCACACCTCCTAAATAACCAGTAGGACTGATAATAAATAAGGATATTAAAAATAACAGTACAATTTTATATATATTATAACAGTAACAGTACAATATATATTATAATGTTATATAATATATATATTGCAACGATACAAATTATGACTGCATAGATAGGTTATTTTGAAATTACTACAACAGAGTCTATATCTGGAGGTAGGAAAATGTTATTCAATAACACAATAAAACTTGGTATTATTTTATGGCTTTATAATATAAAATTGTTTAATAAAGAATTGTCTTTTAACAAATGAGTTTATAGGCCAGTTTTACATATAAGTTACTTGTATATAGAATTCCAACTGTTTGCGTAGATACCAGGCGCTCCGCTCGCTGGTCATCTGCACGTCGACCGACCGAAGATCACCCCGTTGAAAATCTACGTCTCGGCGCACACACGCACTTCGATATGAAATTGTTATTGTTATAACAGTTTTATAACACTGTTATAACAGTTTTATCTCAGGGATCAAAACTGGGTAAAAATAGATCGTGTATTAAGGTTACACAATTTTGGCTTCTTGAAGTGTTCTCGCGTTAACTCTCAGAATACTACGGCAGATATTCTGTCCTAATCCAGAAATATTCCACTCTTCGCGAAAAAGCATTAGTGTATGATTTATTTAAAATTATCTGAGTTCTATAAAGTGGAAGTGGTTACGGAAAACTCGTACCGTACCAACTACTACGTTTTATGGAAATCGACTTGTCTTGTCACGAAAATCTCGTGACAGCGAGCACGTCTTTCTATGGCAAGACTTCAGAACAAACTGAACGATGTGCTCTCTGAAACGAACCTTCTCAAATAATTTTTAAACCTTCTGATTGGTGGAAAATCTAGCAACGTCATAGATTTGCAGACTGATAGACCGAACTCAAGTTGAAACCCTGTCCGATTCTGCAAAGGCCTGTCTAGATTTAATTTAAAAATTTTATTATATTCTAGGAGAAAACGAAAAAAAATGATTTCATTAAAAAATCATATATAGTTGTGGAGAACTGAGTATATGGAAAATGTAGCTTATAACCGTGAGAACACCCTGTCCACGTTTCAGAACGAAATGTGAATTTCCAATTAAGTTATTAAGTAAAATGTGAATCACACGGGCACCCGCACACTTACACACAAATATTACACATTACATAAAAGAGTATAAAATTATGCATATTTTAACATAACACACCATTCTAAACATAGTTTGCTTCAAAACGTATGACTACTTTACAAAGGAAAGAACAAAATCAATTTTTAATATGTCTATGGCCGTCAGAAAATGGGTTATAGCTTTAGTATTCCACTTATATGAACTTACATCCTGTGTTCTGTTGCTATATAATATATATATAATAACAGCACCAAATATTAACTATTTGGGGTTATATGTTGCCCGCATACTGAAAGCATATTTAAGTAAAATGTAACAGTCAAAACTCCAGTTGAATGTAGAGCATTGAAAGTAATGCTTTGTAAAGCAACGCACACGTGGTCATTATGTAATCAGTTCGCTGTACAAGGAAGCGACCACACCCAAACTGTTAATTATTAATATCTCGGAGACTAATAAATAAAGGCGAAATCCAACATAGCCAAAGTGTTTATCGAGATATTAATAATGACGTGTGCAAATTTTACGCGATATAATTAACAAATGAAAGAGTTAATTAAATTAATTGAATAACTTCTGTAAAAATAGAGTTACAGTAATGAGATTTTAGTATGTTATAAAGGTAATAATTTCTGACAGATTGTATATTTTAGATTTCACACAACTTGGTTTGCAACCAAGTTATTGCAAAATTAAATAAGCACAGGATATCCGGAGGGCAAATTGGTTCCGCCGAATAATTATAATAAGAATATTAGAAATAATATCAATTCTCCGTCTGTGGGAACCTAACTTCATTCTCACGGACCAAGGGAATTCAAAATTTTATGTGGTAGGGAGAGTGTGTCAGCCAATGAAATCATTTGACGCGAGCCCCGGCCAGCGAGGTGTTTTCACGCTGAAAGATCACTCTTTTGCCAGTACTCACGAAGTTAAGACGTAGTCCTTCGATCGTCTAGTAACCAAAGTGGTGAAGATCAACAAGAAGACTCTACGTGGTCAACACACACGCAATTACGAACACACTAAGTACAGAGCATCTGTATAGCTCGTAATTGTTGCGTAAAGGCGAGATACTCTTCAGTACATCAACCAAGCTTATTGTGTACTACCAGTTAGTCATAAGCACGCAAGAGATCCACCAGACTCCAAGACCAGACTTCAAGAATACAGCAGAGAGGCCGTCTAAATCATTGGTGAACAGCTGACGAGCAGAGCGACCACCCGAACGAAGCACAACACACACGCTGACGTGCAACGTGCGAATCGACGAGGGACAGGAAGCAGTTCCAGCGGACAGCAGCAGACGTTAAAATATTCACAAACAGCAAGGAAGCAGAGTGTTGCCGAATTTTGAACTCCACGACCGAATCCAGCAGTTCTAAGCAGATTACTTTCTCTAACCAAGGACTCGGATCGACGAGGGACAAATCGGGACGACATCCTCTTCAGTAACAGGAAAGCAAAATCCACTTATTTATTTTTCAGATCAAATTTTCTATTTTTCAATTAAAACGTTGTAATTCAAATAATTCAGGTGCCAAACAAAAAGCAAAGACTCTAGTAATTAAAAAGTAAATTCATTGTGATAATCTGTATAGCAGTTTAAGTCATTAGTAAGTTATAGTTAAGAAATAGAAGTAGTATAAAAGCGCTATACAAATCTTAACTGACAATCTAATCTTAGATCATACTGCAGTATATCAGAAGTAGAATCACTAGAAATGAAATAACGTGAACTAGACTGTCACGTCAAATTCATTTTAATTAATTATTCTAATTAATTTCAGAGTTTTATATTTTGTTTCATGAACATTAGATTCAATTTAATTAAATAAATTTAATTAAATTCAAATCAATTAATAAAGTAAAATTTAAATTGCAATTAACTCGCCAAAGAACGAGTTCAGTTTCATTCAACTATTGACCAATCGAAAAACATTGAATCATTGTTTAGACTATAAGAAAATCATAAAATAATAACCATTCTATTCTTGTGTGTTGTTGGTGTAATAAACAACGTTTTATTGCCCCATATAACAGTGTTTTATTGTTGTACGATAAACCCTACCAGTCTCACAAAACTCTCCCCCTTTAAAGTAACCTATTTTGTGTGTTGTTGAAATAAATTTGAGATTACTAGCTTGCGAACTTCAAATCCAAAATCCACACGCCCTAGTCGGAAGAATCTGCAAGATCAGACAGCAGGTAGGTACTCACACCCAACACAACATAACAATAACGCATAGAAGTAGAGTTGCAATATATATATATATATATATATATATATATATATATATATTGTCACCGGACAAAAGGCTTGCCGCATGACAAATGGCGCCAATCGTACACTCTTGTTATTTTGGTGGCCCTAAAAAGGACCGAGTGGCGAGAACTGTGATGTTGGTCGTGCCGCGCTGAGGTGTTCGGCGGCTGCGCCCGCTGATCGTGGCGTACTGCAGTCCTCCTCTTCTTTCGGCACCGGTTGTAGAGTCGGCTGCCGGCCCAGCGAAATCCATCGCTAGCGCGGAACGGGAGTGCGAAGACGCAAGAACGGCGGCGGTTCTATTCTTCGGCTGTTCCTTCCGGCTGACTCCGCCCCGATGTCGTCCGAGAGAGGAGAGATGAAGTGCGTTCGATGGCGTGGCGATGAAGAGTGCGTAAAATTTTCTGCCGGCCCGGGTTTTATTAACTAACCGGGATCGCTGATTGGCTAGCTCCGAACACGTAGTTGGTCACGTCTCGGCGGCTGCTGATGCCGGATTGGCTCGCTGTGTCCACCGCTGATACCGGAGAGCAGATGTTCGCATACCGCTGCTGTCACAATATATTGTAGCATGACAGATAATCCACATAAATAAATTACTCAATGATCATTAATAAAGCTCTAATATATGGAATATCCAGATGAGAATCAATTAAAAGGCAGTATTAATTAATATACTCACAAGGAAAGTAAGAATAAAGAAAAAATCTGCAAATAATCTATATACTACAAATTTAAAAACCAGAAAACTAAAAATGTGAATAACAAAATTACCCAGGTAAGATAGAAGCAGGCAATTAAGATACCCCGACAAAGAAACCAGACCAGAAGAAACAAAGGCATACACAGCGGAATGGTACTGAAGAAAGAAGAAAGAAGAAAGAAGAGATATAAAATGAACGAAAATACTGAAGAAAGAAGAAAGAAAAAATATAGAATGACTAAAAATACTGAAGAATAAGAAACCTGAGAAGATCCACTAGAAAAAAGGAAGTGAGACGACCCATACCAAATAGAAACCCCATAGGGAGAGAACCCAAAAACCCCAAAAATAAATGAATGTCCAAAGAGAAAGTATAACACCCCAAAAAACCATATCACAATGTAAAACTGACAAAAACCAAAAGTGTTAATAGTATTAAGTAACAGTGCACCCAAAAAAGTTATTGTTTAGTTTGTATGAACAAATCTTCACTGTCCCCCCATGGTTGAATATTTCATGTTGAAAAGCTAGAAAAGGACTAGTAATAATATTAATAAATAACCATGGACAAGTGTAAGTTATTGAATTATAACCGATAAACTTTGAAAAGGTGCATGAGTTGCCGTACAAATGTATAAACTTTAAGTGTTTTTTGAACAGTATCTTATTTGATATGAAGTAATAATATTGCTAATGAAATGCTACTGAATCTATAAGAACATTCCATAGAATGAAATAATAAACAGATAGCTAGTGTTATACTTAGAGATGGGGAATGAATCCTTAAAATTGGGAAATACAGAGCAGACTGTCAATAATTAGTTTTAAGAAAGTGTTAACCATTATATGGAACCAATATATTATGTTCCTGTTCCATATAATAACTAGACAAATAAGATTTATTAGTAAGAGATATTATTATTATAAGAAGTTATTTTGTTGTTAATTTAAATTAGGAATGCCATATCTAAAGGTAGATATCATTCCCCATGTTATAAAATGTTTTTAATTATGTTACTAGGTGTAATCAATACACATAAAAGGTATTATTCAAGGTACCAGTTTTGATAGAGATAGGTGTTATATTTTAATTGTACAATCAATAATCACTGTTATACCAGTCAAAGAACTAATTGTTAATAAAGTATATAAGGATAAAAAGTCAGAGAAGGGTATAAACTAACTACATTAGTAAACATTTTGCAAATAGCAACACATCAAATCTAGGCCATATAATGAATTTAAACTGCAGAATAATTAATAAATCTAGTCTTATAAGCCAGTTAAACTGACAATATTTATGCAAGATAAACCCAACATATAGTATACCATGTAAATAAGACTTTCTAAAGATATGGTCAGTAGATAAGTAAAATTACTTATTTATCTAATAAAATTACCAATAAAAATGGCATGGACTAACTGACATTATCGGAGGAGGAGTCATAGACAAATGAATTGTATTTAAAAACAATCATTAATAAACTAAATTGCAAGAAATTAAGTAAGAATAGACAATTATATCAATTTCAGATTTAATAGAATAATAATTATATTAGGGAAAATGGCTATTATTTGCTTGGACTACAGGAAATATAAATTTAGGCCTACCTTCCAAAAATGTAATAAATATAATTTTCTAATGAAACTTTGTAACACTATATTAATTACTAGCAAAATAAGCAGAATAGAATAATGAAACCGAATATGTATTTAGTATTTCGTACAGTTAATTAACAACGAAATTATTTTCTGAGTATAATGTATTAAAATAAAATGTATCGGAAGCTAAGATAATTTGAAACAATGTATAAGATATATTAAATGGGCTAAGATTTTCAGGAGACGAAGGAAATGAGAACAGTTCATTATTATACGTTGACGAGTGAACTTAACGTGATTATTTGCTAGAAGTAACCTGTAATGGCGATTAACGTTATAAACCGAGTTCGGTGAAAATTTTTATAAAACTTATTTTGAGCTATTTTTTTTATTGTGAACCGGTGAAGTTAAAATATGAACAGTGTAACACCAATAAACTGAACCACATAAGACTAATTAATCGAAATAACACCAATATCACACAGTTTACTGACGAAAAATTAAGGTTAAAACCGACACACATAGACCCAATAAGATATATCCAATAACAACACTTTACACCAAGTGAACTATTCCACCATACACCAGTGACACTCAAATACATCCAGGACAATCATATACAATTGCTGAGACCATTTACACGGAAAAAAGACATCTTTATTTAAATAAAACTTTCATCCAAGTTATACGTTAACTACGCATGCGCCAGTCGGCCATTTTGTGAATCGTCGTCATCTACTCCCGTCAGCTGTAGAGAACGACTGTTTGATGCTGCTTTTGGTTTGAATAAATCTCATATATAAACTTTTATTAATTTTAATTATAACATTGTATTGTTTAATATTAAGGCATTTTATAATTGTAAGTGTTATACTGTCCTGCCCATAACCTTCTCTGGCTATATCTTAAATAACCGTTTAAAGAACCATATTTTTATAATACTAATGTAAACTTTTTATATCGACCGGCCCTGAGTGAGTCGATACTACTTTGTAACATCGATTCTTATCGAACAAAATAACTATTTTATTAATAAACGTGCTGTTTTGTAATTTGGATTTGGTTTTTCTTTAAAAAAGCTTAACAAATAAATTATTCAAGCATACCAACTAACCGAAAGGCGGTATATACGAAACAACGAACGCTCCAAGAAGAAGAAGAAGGGAGCCGTCTTTCGACTAGATTTGGAGTTAACCAGATTGTCCTTTAACAATTTTACTGAAAGTGACACTATTACACGAATAAACATAATACCACTTCATTTCTAATTACAAACAATAAACACGATTAGTTCCTAAATATTAAGAACCAAATTACCCAGAAAATTTTTTTTTCAGAAATTTTTTTTTTGAATATAAATTTAAAATTTTTTTATTTCAAATGATTGTAACAACATTCCTAGTTTCATTAGAGTTTATTTATGTGTATTATTACAATATATATATATTGTAATAGTACATGTCTTCACAATAAAGTCAACAACAAAAGATAAAGAATGAAGCACTCATAAACTAACACCAGAACACCTAAGAAAGGAATAATAACTGAGTAACTGTGTACAAATTATTATATAAGGTTCAAGAACTACTCAATAAAGCAATTAATGTAATTAACTCAGTAAACCAAAGAACAATAAGTAGTGATAAAGAAGAAAGTACAGAAGACAACTTAGTAACGTGATAAACCCAATAGATATGGTAAGTGAGAGGTATAAACAAGCCTAACAACGAAACCACGAATTAAAATAAAGACATGCTAAGCAACAAGACAGTGAAGACCACATTAATTACCAAATAACTTAAATGCATGAAGAACTGAAAAGAAACAAAATTAACAAAAACAGTCATTTTTTAATAGAGGTCAGAATATTTCACCTCACAGAGTCCACCAATTAAATAAAAAGCCTTTTTCTATGTCAGACAATATATTACTTAAAGATAATTAATATTTTCAAGGAATAAAAGGAAATCGAAACAAAAAGGGAAATATTATCATAAATAAATCATTGGGAAATAGGGAAATAGAGAATGCAAATTTAGGAATTAAATAATGCAATTAACCTGACAAAACAATAACTGATGATGACAAATACCCAGAAGAGACGATCAAATGACAAAAAATGTAAATAGTTATTAGTAGACATAAATATAATATACAAAGGTTCAACTTAGTATGTAAGAAATAAGACATTCAGTATAGCCTTAGATTAAAACTATGAGGACGTCTGCGAACCTCAAACAGTTATTTTGTATAAGCGAACTACAGACTGTAAGTCATATAGAATTACAAATATAATACGTAATATTGAACAATAATTATAAAAATCAGGTAGTGTAACAGTGCAAAAAGGTGAGAAAAACAGTGATAGGCTTTAAAAAGTAAAAACAGAGTATAGTGTAAGTGAATAAACATATTTACAATATGAATATTGTATGAAACATGTAATTTATATAAAACAACAAGGTGACTAATATAGTGAAATAAAACCAAGGGGAAATAATTAAAAAATAAAGAATCTTCCGTTACAAACTTATAATATAATATTGACGAAGATACAATTAGATTCTATGGAATCATATTAATTATAAATTGTGAAATCATACACGACATGTTTCGGGAAACATGTTCCCATCTTCAGGTTTAAAAACTGTTTGTTCTCACATGAAGAACTTGTCAACGCAAATAAAAACTTTTACTAACATCATTAAAAACACACTATATTAATAACGTACCGAGCGAAGAATCAGTGCGCACTGTTCGGGTTCATAATCGCAACTGTTGATTTCTCATTTGTCCATAATCTGATAAACATGTTTTAACGCAGTATCGTACAAGCTGTTCGAGTTAAACGACAATTGATCGTTGAGCACTAGGTCTTTTTGTGTTCTCGATGCTTTGTAGATTTCGAATTCCCCTAAGGCGCTCATAATTCGCCCTTTGTTGCAAATATGTAACGGTTTCAAATTTTTGGCGCAACTAGTGTATCCGTGGTTATTATTAATCAAATGTAACGCGAAGTTGGAGGTAGTATATCTAATGCTGCCCTTCGGTATGTGTTCACTAAATCTATCTTTAAATTTTCTCCCTGTCTGGCCAATGTAAAACATGTCACACTCATCGCACACTATTTTATAAACACCCGAGTTATTTTCAAGTTCTGAACGTATATTATGTCTGAAGAAATTCCGCAAGTTATTCGTGGTTTTAAAAAATACATTAATGTTTAATCTTTTAAATACGTTTTTTATAATGTGTGGAAGTAGATAAGTATATTCAATCTCGATGAAAGCGTTCTCTGTATTATTAGATTTAACCACTTTATTTGCTTTGGATTTGTGTTTACGAATTAGTTTGTCTATAATTGTGTCTTTATATCCATTCCTTACGGCAATGAATTTAACAGTGTTTATCTCTTCCTTCAGGTCTTCTTGGCTTAGTGGGAATGATAATAATCTGTGTACGAAAGCATTGAAGGAAGCCAATTTTTGTGTGTGTGGGTGATATGAATCTGCATGAATAACCATGTCTGTAGTTGTGGGGTTTCTGTATATCCCAAATTTAAAAGAATCGGTGCATTTCTTGATGCATACGTCCATAAAATTTAAGCTATTATATTTCTCTGTTTCCATAGTAAATTTGATGTTACCGTTTACGTTGTTCATGTGTTTGAGCATTATATCGATTTGTCTATTTGTGCCGTTGAATATTATAAAGGTGTCATCAACGTATCGGATGTATGAAATGATAAGTTCGTGCAATTTGTTATGAGCAGACAAAAGATATTTATTTTCGTAATAATTAAGGTATATTTCTGCCAATAGACCACTGAGCGGGGAACCCATTGCTAATCCTTCTTTCTGCTCGAAAAACTTGTTATCAAAAGTGAAATAATTTTGTTGTAATATGACTCGTAACAATGACAATAGTTCTTGAATTTGCTGTTGGCTTAAAATTGCGGCATTAATCAAGTTGGTTTGAAGTATGTTTATAGTCTCATTTACCGGTATGTTAGTGTATAAATTGGTAATGTCAAATGAGACTAGTTTATAGTTCGGGTCAAAATTGACGTTCCTTATGTTGTTTATAAATTCCAGGCTATTCTTTACGCTATGAACGTTCGTTAGTTTGATACTATTTTTTAAAATGAGTTGTAGTTTTTTAGCTACTATATAACTAGGCGCAGATGTGTAATTAACTAAGGGTCGTATGGGCATGTGTTCTTTGTGTATTTTGGGCAAGCCAGTGAATATGGGGGCCCGCGGTTTCATCTGTTTAATCTGGCGTCTAGTGTCTTTGTCAAACAACGTTGTGCAATCATTAATAACGGAGTTTAATAGTTTTGTGTATTTTGCAGTGGGGTCGTTCTTCAGGCGTTCAATGTTGTTGCAGGTAATGAATTCGTAACCCTTTTCTATATAATCTGAATTATACATGATAACCAATGTATTGCCTTTGTCATTTATTTCGAGATTTTTTTTGATACTGTTTGCTGTTTTAAATTCCTCTTTGTATTTTGAAGGCATTATATCGTTGTTGCTGATTTTTAGTAGTAGTGTTAGATTGTTGTTGATTATATATCGTGCCTCCTGTTGTGTTCCTTGATTTTTAATGTATTTTAGAGCGGCTTCGGCGTTAGTTACCTCTCGTACTAAATTAGTTTTATTAAATGTGGGTAGGTTATAATTTAATCATTTTGATAATAACTTTATCTCATCTTCGCTGAATACCATTTTAGTGTGGTTGTCTACTTGTTTGTGGAAAACATGTTTACATTTGATGTCCCTATGTGTATGTTGTTCGCGTTGTAATTTAGTGAATTTCTTATTGTGCGTGGCTATGATGACTTTTGTTGTGTTTGTTGTGTTTTGTAATATAAATGAATTATTTATAATTCATTAATATTATATATTTAAGTGTGTAAAGACTAGATTCATTTGGGCTATTTTGTGTGTGTTCTATATGTAAGCAGGGATTGTATATAATTTGTTGAATAGTCTCTGTAAACAGATATTTGAACAGTAGTATTAATTTAGTTTATTTGGAGGTTTGAATTATTATTTGTGTATGTATTAGGTTTAGTATTGTGGACATTTGATTAAGATACTAGACTGTGATATTATACAATATTTAAACTGAACATTAATACTATAATGATAAGAGTTAATAATAGTGCCGTTTACGTTAAATAAGGACTATAATATTTGTTTGAATATATAAAATAACTGAAAATATGGCTTAATCACTTGAATTACAAAATATGTTAGCTACATTATTAGCCAATATGCAGAAAATGTCAGAAGAAAATAAAGCTAATATGGAGAAAATGTCAGAAGAAAATAAAGCTAGTAAAGAGGAAGCATTAAAAAGAATAGGTCACTATAGTCACTACATGACGTGAATAAGAAAATTTATACCGCTGTGCATGATCAAGCTGAACAAAATAAACAACTTTCAGAATCGACAGAGAAGCGTATCGGAGAGAAAGTCGAGTTAATTCGTATTAACATTGAGCTAGCACTTGAAGCTAATAATTCACGTCACAGCGACTGTGAAGCTAAGATCAATGTCATAGAAGAAAGAATGGTAAGTCATACATCGACAGTAAATGAGCTGCTAGCTGAGCAGGAACAGCGAATACAGGAGTTAAAACAACAGCTGACCCAACTCCAGAGTACCTCGACACCAGCGAACCAGACCACGTATGTTTATAAAACTTGTGATGAACCAAATTCGCAATTAAAATTCTATGGCAGAGAGACAGACAATCCCCTCCATTTCTTCAATAACTGCGAGAGAGGTATGGACGCGATAAATGACCACCTAAGCGAAACGGACAAAAGAAACTGGGTGGTGAGAAGGTTTAAAGGTACCGCGGCTGAATGGTTCACCGTCATACAGGACAAGGTATGTACGTATGAAGATCTGTTGCGGCATTTTAGGGCTAGGTACTGGAATAGCGAGATACAAGTAAAGATCCGTGTACAGCTGGAGTTTGGTAAACATTTGATTTTGAAAGGTTCAAAAGAAAACTATTTAATCCAGCTGATATCTCGGGCCAAATATCTGGAACCTGAAGTGACAGAAGCAGAAATGGTAAATAAGTTAGCTCACCATTTTGGACGCGGAATTCAAATCGCGGTCGTTACACAAGGGGTTAAATCCTTAGAGGAACTACTCTTGTTATTGACTAAATGGGATAATGTGGATAACCCAAGTAATAATAGGAATAGTGAGCAATCACGTAAACAATTTCAGCCACAACAACAACAACAACTACAACAACAGTTTAAAAATAAACCAAGATTTCAAAGATTCAATCAAAGGAAAGTTTCGGCAATTACCGAGACCTATGCAGATGAAGAGCAGCAAAATAAACGTGTTACGTTGCACGGCGTGGGTCCGTGCAATAAATTAATAAATAAATAAAAATAAGAATAAAAATACAATTAAAACACACAATAACAAACGGCAGTATCAGAAATCATATGTTAGCAATAATAGTGATAATAATGTATACATTGCTTCTGGCTTATACCCTATTGATGTTAGGAATGAATTAACATATTATAATGGTGTTGATGAATGTGTGGAAAATAATAGACTTGAGGATAACAATGACACTGTTCTGTTAGCGAGAATCAATGGGTGTGTTGGTAATAATGTGTTGCTCTATAGTAGTGCCAAGTGTTATTAATTAATGAAAAATTTATTAACAAACATAAGTACCAAATTAAGAAAACACCTATCTTACCTATAAATAATACTATGGTGACTATGGCGACCGGTGATACACAAATTATTTGTAAACAAGCACTTATATCCATAATTACACAAGGCATAGAAATTGAAGTGCCAGTCCTTATAGTTAAAAATCTAGTATAATATGATGTTATATTAGGAACTGACACTTTAAGAAAAATATACGCCACAATCGATTTCAGTAACAAAAAACTTACATGCACAATTCGAAATAAACTATACACTGTTAGACTGCAAATTATTTGTAAACAAGCACTTATATCCATAATTACACAAGGCATAGAAATTGAAGTGCCAGTCCTTATAGTTAAAAATCTAGTATAATATGATGTTATATTAGGAACTGACACTTTAAGAAAAATATACGCCACAATCGATTTCAGTAACAAAAAACTTACATGCACAATTCGAAATAAACTATACACTGTTAGACTGGGACAGGTGGGCAGTGATTTGAACCAGGCAGAACAATATACCGACATACGAAAGCCAGTTTTTAATCTAGTAGATAAGATAACGAGTAGCGGTCAGTCCACCGGCAATAAACTAACAGATGACCAAGAGAAGCAGTTGGATAATATTTTAACCAATTATGAATCGGTTTTTAAAAATTAACGTACTATTACTAGCGTATATGAGCATAGGATAAATGTAGTCGATGAAAATAAGTTTTTCCGGAAAACCTATCCAATTCCATTACACTACCAAAGACAAGTTGAGGAAGAAATAAGTAAAATGTTAACCAAAAATATTATTGAACGTGCTGATAGTAACTTCCTAAATTCTATGGTAGTGGTAAAAAAGAAAACTAACGATATTCGTATTTGTTTGGATATGTACAACCTCAAAAGCATAACACAAAAGTGTTACGATTATTAAGAAAATATACCAAATGGCGATGAAAAGAGCGGGATGAGGCAGCATTCAACGCTACCAAGGACTTGTATAGTAAGAACTTACATATATTCCATCCTTAAGAAGAAGGGACTTACGTACTCAATTGTGACGCGTCGGACTACGCGATCAGGGGAGAGTTACATCAGCGGAATAACCAAGGTGAACACAAGGTAATCGCCCACGTAAGTCGTTCATTAAAAGACGCTGAGAGAAACTATTTTACGTCGGAGAATGAAATTCTGGCGATAGTATATTGTATCAGCAAATTCAGATATTACCTTGTGGGACAAAACTTCGAGATTTTATCAGACAATCAGGCATTTTCTTTCATGCTCAAATGTAAACTTGGAAATGCCCGCATATCGCGATGGATCATGGCGATCCAAGAATATGATTTTAGCATAAAATATTGCAAAGCCAGTGAAAACAAAATAGCAGATACTTTAAGTAGGTATCCTCCGATAATTGAAGAACAGTACTCCTCAACAAAGAATGAAGTGCAGATCCTGACAGTTAAGTATGTATTACCGAGTACATTAAGAACTAGGTTAAAAAATATAAACATTGAGCAACAGCGGGGTGCTAAATTAAAGAAAATCAGTGATGACATAAGAGTTCAGGACAACCCAAAGTATAAAATAGACAAGGATGTGTTATACAAGATCATAGACGGGCAGGGGAAGATAATGGTACCGGATGAACTAGTTGAAGATTTAACTTGGGCGTACTACGAGAGTCTGGCGTACGCGGGAGCGTATAAATGCTATTTAGCAATGCGAGAAGACTTTGTGTGGTTAAATATGGCTAGAAAGTTAAATCTATTTTGCGTACCTGCCACATATGCCAAACTGCAAAGTACCCGAATCAACATACGTATGTAGAAATGGGCAATATTATCACTAAAAACAAAAATGAGTTATTATGTATTGATTTTTTAGGTCCACTACCGCGTGCATCGAGGGGTATGAGGAATCTGTTGGTGTGCACTGATGCGTTCTCTAACATGTAAGTCTTTATGTATGTAAACATGCATGTAACATGTAAACATGTAAGTCTTTATGCAATAGGACGACCCACCCCGGCGGCCGTATTAAATGTCGTCGTAAACAAATGCATCACTAAATATGATCACGTTACAAAAATTTTGTCCGACCAGGATAAACAGTTCACCAATAGGAAGTGGCAATCCGAATTGGAAAACCATAATATCCAGACTGTGTTAACAGCCATCCGGAGACCGCAAGGCAACCTCGCTGAAAGGGTCAACAGAGAGTTAGGTCGACTGTTCCGTACTTATTGTAATACCAACCAAAGTAGATGGCCGGACCAAAGCGACTACGCCAGATAAAAATAGAAAAACCCACAAAATAGTTTTGACAGATCGTACAATGAATGTGAGTAAAACAGAAAACACTACTGGTATGTCAACGGAACCTGTGCCCAGTACCGTACAGAAATATTTTTGTATGACAAATCTTTTAGCTAGACGGGTGCCGCGTTTGCTAACACCTGGCGAAAATCAGGTTTATAAAAAAATATAAATTAATATAAAAAATTGTTGTCTTCTCATGCAGGCCCGGGACCTTTTGCCCTCCCCTCGTATTACAAAGACAAAAAATAAAAATAAAAGTCCATATTAAAGATGTTGAAAGAATCAGTCTGGTGTGCGCCGTTAAAGCAAAAAAAATCACTATTAACTAAATATTATAGTTTTTAGTCGATAATGTCTTTTATTAATTACTGAATACAGTAGACATTTTTTCAACATAGAGCTGGATAAAAAGCCAGCGGTTTACAAGGAAAATTTTAGTAGTCGTACTTTATTAAACTACAGGTAATTAGCTACTATTTGGCCAGTTGTCCTCGTTTATTAAAGAACAATCTTTACAATTATTTATTGTGCTTACAGTTAAATGTTCCTTAATTAGACGTAATGATCAAACCTAAATCATTCACTTACATACGATTCTCCGTATCCGGT
The DNA here is from genome assembly GCA_034769895.1 of Magicicada septendecula. NCBI lineage: Eukaryota > Metazoa > Arthropoda > Insecta > Hemiptera > Cicadidae > Magicicada > Magicicada septendecula. The sequence continues at coordinate 284,169,594 of CM068370.1, read as the reverse complement.
AACGTAACCGATACTTCCAGATCCGGGACTAACGTTAGCAATCTTTATAGGTTTGGCAGTTTTGCTGAAACGAATTTTCTTGTTCAGTTTAATCAGTGCCATGCAATAGTTGTACAACGGTGGGTAAAATACCTTGGACACGTTGAACAGTTGGCCTCCGTCAAGCGCATTGTCACTTCCAACTCTCACTGTCATGTTGGACACCAAAGTTCTGTAAAGAAACATGCAAAATCGTAAATGAATGATTGTGTCGTCTATCGAAGAAGCGATCATTGTGGAGGAATCCCAGCAAACTTGCTAGTTAATTCTTGTGGGTGGGGCCACGCACACACACACACACACACACATACACACACACACACACACACACACACACACACACACACACACACCACAGCGCAGTACATCAATCAATTAAGATTACGACTATTAGCGGAAAGATAAATTTGGTTTCCAAGTAAGCTCTGCCCGAAATTCTTACTTTCTAAAGGTAGGCTAATATTGTGCAATACGTTATCAAAACTTTTTTTTGAACAGTTTCATAATCCATAATTGTTATTGATAAGGATTATATATATTATAATAAAAAGAGAAATTGTGTGGAGTCGTGTTTGTGTTGTTATTTGTCGGGCGTTACACTCCGCGCACTTTTTATTACTTACTGATGACTGGATCCTCTGCGATGATGTCGTCCTGCAAAACAACTTAAGCAACTATGTGTTTGTGGGCGCCACTTGGAATCTTTTGTTCCAAGAAATTGTTATTAAAATTAAAATTTTGAATTCTTAGTAGTTAGTTTAATTCTATGAAGAAATGTGAACAAGTCAGTTTGAGTTTGAAAAAATAACGTATGTTTTAATGAATCTTAAAAAATCGTCTGAAGGACTAACATTCGTGAAAAAATAAAATTGCAGAGTTACAAAAAAAAAAATAAATTATTATTATTGACAAGTTTTTTCTTCAATCAAGTATCGGCTAACAAATATTTTATTTTACTCAGTTGAAAAGCATGAGTTTAATGTATGAAAAATCTTTATACTCAGGACGTGACTCCTTTGAACTACCAAAACAGATCAATAAGATGCTTTACAAAAATTAAGTGATTTGAAGGTGTGTGGCATGTGTAGTACAACTGTGTGACAAATGTTACCAGGTAAAAATGACTTTAACTTTGAACAACTCACGTTCCGATGGGTAATTATTTCTCACAATGGACACTTCTCTCGGGTTCGTTTTCAATCTCGCCTCTTCGTGTTGACGTTCCTTGTGCACTGATTTTATTTGAAAGTCAAAATACGGTTTTTAAAACTTCCGCACTTTTGTAAAAAGTTTAGCAGTGAATGTACGCTTGAATACCGCCGCCGACAATCAGCTGTCCGCGTGGTTTCTCAATTAGCCGCCACAGCGCTGATTCTCCTCCTGCAGTTGATGAAAAGGCTTTGTGTACGTTACGTTATTGGGATTTTTGTCAAAGTCAGTTTGTCTTAGCGAATACAGCAGAATTGATTCTCTATTAAAATTTTGGTCCCTCCTGGGCCGCTGATATTCTGGCTGCGTGTGTTCTATTAAATGTGCCGTGTTGCTGCTTTATTTCAGCAACACATTGGCGTATACTCTTGTAGAGGTTAAGTCAGTCTATTGTCAATGTACGGGAAAAGCCTTTCTGCGTTCTCACGTCGACTTCTCGTTCTTCGGTTTCGCCTCGGGTGTGATGATCTGTTTCGTGGGTGATGTGTCTCTTCTTGATTCAAAGCATAAAGTGTTTTTCGGTTGAATTTGGTCTTCCTTTTATACTCTGTAAGGCTCATTGTTTTAGCTTTTTGACATGAACTTTTTATTTGTGTAAAAATTCCTTCTAGAACGTTTGAGAATAATGAAATGGAACCTCATGGAACAAATTTGACTTCCGTAGAAGCTTTAGAACAAAAATTTCTTATTCTTCACACTAAGGATATTACAAAAATTATTCTGGTATTTGTCAAACAATTTTACATAACTACTTACAATCTGCATGTCATTACTATATTTGGGTTCTCTGCTTTCAACTGAATCTAATGATACTAATTACGATTGGTTTTGATCAAATTAACTATAATAAAATAACACAACATACAACTCTTACCTTGGAATGTTTCCATAAAAATTCAATTTTTTAACTAAAAAATTGTTGTGAAGCTGTTTGGTGTCTTCTACAACATTAATACATAATATTATCATCTTTCTATAACAAAATAAATAAAGTTTAACACATATAATATATAAATAAGTTCAGTTTTACATGGTCCATGCCTATGGCCTAAGTTGTTGTCACTGTTAAAATACAATAATTAGTCTTTTTTCCTTATTATATATGGGATTTTTCGAGTATGCACTAAGAGTTTATTATATTGTCTATCTTTTGTGATACCTGGTTTATCCTGATACATATTATTTTTATTGTAAGCTTACTTAGCATCATATTGGTTTGCATAAGTGATTCTATTTATTGGTGTGACAAATTTCACTCTCATAAGTCAAATTCTTTAATAATTGATCTTATTTTCAACTGAGTATGTTTGTTTTCATAGTACACTACAGGATTGTACCCTTTTCTTTTATTTTTGTTAATATTTTGCAATTATTAAGTCAAAATGACTGTTTTTTTGTGATGGGTCCTTGGCTTCAGCCAGATGTGGTATAGGTAAATAGTTTCCTAACTCGACTATTATTAGTGTCTAAGTTAGTCAAATATATTAGTATAGTCACATTATACTGTATTTCAACTTTATAATGCAATTTGGTTGCATTTTGTCAACATTAACTTCATAAGTATTACAATATTATAGGTCTACTACATGTTTTCAGTTAATACGGTTTTTGGCTATTTTAACTGATTTTTATTCACTTGACAGCTTTCTTTATTTATGATAAATTGTTCATCTTTGTCTACTTGACAATTACATATAGTTTTTATCTCAATTCTATAATAATTAATTTTTACAAAAAGTCTGAGCGATTGGACTCAGGTCCTAAACATATATTTTTTGTCATAACATTTATATATTTTTTAATTTTAATTTAGATCCTTTCTAATAATGTATTCAAATCATTTAATACATTTATTTTATTTACATTACATAGTATAATAATGGATCTTGTCCATTAATTCACAATAAATAGTTTTTTATACCCTATTCAGAGTTAAAAAACTTAATAATTAATGACCTCATTTCGGTTGTTTCTGACATTATTTGTCTCTCTTAGAGTATATTATTGGTTTTACACTGTTCTCCACTTAAATAATATATATGGGGTTTGAGTCTTAGTCATAGTCTGGTCGTTTTTTCATATTAATGGTATTAATTATTAGACAAAATTTTTAGGATTACTTGGGTTCGATACTGTTCACCTCACTTTCCTCTTATGATAAATTGCTATGCAAATAATTTCCTTTATGGAACGTTCTGTGACGTTACAATATATATAATTCTACTTATACAAATATATATATATATATATGTACGTATAATAAATGTGTGTGTGTGTGTGTGTGTGTGTGTGTGTGTGTGTGTGTGTGTGTGTGTGTGTGTGTGTGTGTGTGTGTGTGTGTGTGTGTGTGTGTGTCCAAATATAGTAATTTCAGCTCCGGAGCTAACCTGCCGATACTAGCGACAAGTGAAGTGGCTGGTGGCCGGAGATTACTTGTGCAGATTAATCCCAATCTCTATCACCAGACAAGGATTCAGTGGAACGGGGAAGCCGTCTCACGTCATGCAAGTTACTTTCTTTTTCTCTAGTTGTGTGTGCACAGAAATTCTCACATTATGCGCATACTTTCTTGAATACAATTATTTTCACGTTTAGTTATATTAAGTCACAAAATTTTTGTTTCTTATTAATTATTCCGAAATTGTTTTGATATAAACACACCGTGTTCACAAGTGCAGATTAGTAGTTAATTACATCTGTTGCATAGCCGTAACGGATACAGGATTGTGGAAAGGGTCCGATGGAAAAAAGAATCGTAAAACCTGTAAAAGGAACAAAAAAATAATAGTTTAATTGCATTTACTTGGCACTGTGTATTTAATTACCATTCTTTAGACAAGAATACAGCAAATCTACATTCAAACGATAAAGTTAAATGTTTAGATTTTTTAGAAAACTAAAAATTTATAAATCCAAATTATATACCCTGCAATATTTGTTGGGTGAGCTTTGTTATTTTCCTTATGGCCTGTCTGTTCCCTGAACCGCTTCCGAATTTCTGTATTGTCTTCTCACAACTCTGCTGTCTACTATGTATTATATGTAAATTTGATATTACTTTATCCAATCTGGTAATGCATACCAAAACAAATGTCAGGTGATTATTAATAAAGAATAAATTTGCGAAATGTAACTATTTTTTATGTTTATACTATTTTTTTATGTCATTTCATTATAATTCATTCAATATAATGAATTCTATATAATGTTCGTTATAATTCTATATAATGTTACACCAAGCCCCTAGCGATATCAATTTAAAGTAGTCTATAGGCCTACTCATTAACACATAGATATTTAATTAGGTCTACTCTGTTTTGATGGTAGCTGTTGTTAAGCGAATATCGTTGTCTATAATTTATCTGTTATGTTCACATCTGACACGTGTGTCATGTTATAAGAAAAAAAAAGAATTCACTTAAAATTTAGTTATTAAGGCAAGTGTTATGCAGTCAAGGTTGAATAATAGTTTCTGTTAGGCGCGACAATTAGCAAATTGAATAATAAGACGCGTTTGACAAGTGAGTAATCAAGAAAATGTCATTGTTAAAAAGCCGGGCTGTAAGTTAAACGTACTGCAGAAGTTTTCAAAAAGGGCTGTTGCGAATTGACCTGTTGTGCTGCGATTTATAAAAGAAATCGGGCCACGTATAAAAATAGAATTAATGGAATTGCGAGTTATCATTATGTAACGACAGTCTGCAGCGCCGTGTTTTGGTTTCTGCTTGCCAACGCGATCTGTTGACGGAACCGGGTAATTAGGTTTCCCGACACAAAGTATTTTTCGCATGTACGTTCAGTCGGACCTGGACGACCGCTCCGAGTACAGCCTATTCTTCCGGCAGAGCTGAGTTCTTTATTTGTTGTAAATTCTATCCTATCATGACGAGTTAAACGCTCATCGATCTCCGGTAAGTACCTTAAATATATGTTATTCATTTTATTGCAAAAAGTTTCAATTTCAATCGTAATTGACTTAGATGTCAATGGATAATAAATTTGAAGCATTCCGCGTGGTCGTAAATTTAATGTCTGTTCATTATCAAGTATTTAATTTATTTTAAACTCTAAAACAGCCTGTACCTTGTATTTTGTAAATCCTAATTGTTCATGTAAAAGAGGTGTAAGAAATTATGTAATTTTGTGGAACTGGCGAGACTTTGATGAATTGACTGTGCGAGCACGTGCCGTATGAATTTGTAACCTGTCGTAATATGTTAATGTTGTATAAGTATGTGAGTGTGCATTAAAAATCAAACCAAATCAAGTGGAATTGGGGTCTGGTGTGTGAGATATGAATTTAAAATATAAAAGAGGAAATGTTGCACCTAATTTTAATGAAGATTGTTGAACTGGTTAGGGGCGGGCAGGTGTTGATTCTGTTTATACACGCTTTGTATGTGGAACATGTGTGGGGTGCGGAAATAAGTGGTGTCACCATATTAATTATTATTAATGTCCAGGGTTCCCGAGGGAGACGAAGACTGGACTCCAGAATGGTGGTATTCCACCTTCCTCCATCGCCTGAACACACGTGAACTCTCGCCTCACCTGCCGGAAGATAATCGACAGTAAAGCATGCCACAGTAACCAATGGGGAACAATCTGGACCAATTAAGGTGATATTCAACCAATTCTTATTCACACTAGGCCTCTACAGGAAACACCATGTTTTGTGCATTTAACATTCACTTAGATTGACTGTTTTTTTACATCGTTAAACTGTTTAATTGGGTGCGTCCCGGCTGGACAGATTTCATATAACCTGGGTTTAAGAATACATTTAGTACGAGAACAATTGTAGGCCCGCCCTCTGGATGTGTCCAGCGCGCATTAATTTTATGCTCTACAATGGGTTTGGAAAAGTTTGTGGGGGACGGATTTTTTTATTAAGTAAATGGGTGCTGTTGTACGATGAGCTGAACCGGCTGGTTTGGTTTTATTTTTATCACGGGGTTTTTTTTTTGCACATAATCATTTTCTTTTTCATATAAGGGCTGGGGTTTTCCTTTTATTCTGCTATCAGGACGTGTTACATTTAAATATTTCACTAAATCAGGGGTAGGCACCTGTTGGTGCAAATTCATTCAAGCTTTCGACATGTTACCCTATGTCGGGTCATGCGCTGGAACATGTCAGCGGCCGGGTCAATTCAAATTTTCTTTAAATTTATAAATTGCTATTTTTTTTTATAAAATTATACAGGCTGTACTGACACTCAAATTTATTATTGTCTTTTCTTGCTGTTATGGTCAATTCAAATTTTCTTTAAATTTTTATATTTTTATAAAATTAAGGATTTTACAATTTTTATAAAATTATACAGGCTGTGCTGACACCTTAAATTTATAATTGTAGTTTCTTGTTATTATGGCAAGTCCAGATTTTCTTTATAGTTATGAATGTATTTTATAAAACTATACAGGCATGGGAAAATTTCTAAACGGGGTGGTGATTAAAATATACAGGCTGTGCGCCAGGCTTTATAATTGTAATTTGTCTGTGATTATGTGATGTATAGGTATGTGTGTTATATGTATGTGTTTTAAATTATGTGTTATCTTTAGGTCAGATGTTATGTGAAGGAATGATATTTACATGTTATAATTGAAATTGAGTTATTGGAATATTCAATTGAAATTGAAATTGAAATTGAAATTGAGTTACTGAGATTGAATCTATTGTTATAAATGAAATTACAGGTAACATTGAAATTTTATCCTGAATCATGATATTTGAATATTCAAAGAAAAATTGTAAATCTGTGATGAATTAAATGTTGGTAAATTTTGGAATTATGAAAACTATGAAATTTAATAAAAAGTTGTTATATTGTATGTTAATAGAGAGTTTTAATTGCAAGCCCCTTCTCACTGGACCCAGCACACTTTATCTTTCTTCTAGGCCTTCAGCCTAGTCATAAATATCTAGTAGCCTCTCTTCAAAAAAAAAAAAAAAAAAAAAATGAAAACGCAAATAAAAAATAAGGAGGGGTTACACTGTTTCTGCGCCTCTTCGTCTGAAGTCAGCAGTTGCTTACATTGGCCTCACATTGCTGGACCACCTAATATCCCCCGAGACGAAGCATTAGGAATTGATTCTGACCAAACCTCTGGTTTGACAGAACAGTGATTCCGTATACAGCAGGGCCATAATGAAATTAATGTAATGGTACTGCAGACATGTAAGCCTACATTGCAATATGTATCAAACTAGAGAAACGTGGTTCAGTTTACGCTTAACAAAATTTTATTGTATACTTATGAAAGATTATGTTAGGAGATTATACACTTGTAAGTGAATTTTATGCATTGTTTATCATACGAATAAAACATTTAACGTGCGTACACGGTCAGTGCGTACAAGTATAAAAATTATTGTAATACGCTCCCTGAGCTGTGGAACTGGCTTACTATTTAAACAAAATATACTTATTAATACATAAATTTTGATATTAGATAATTTTTCAATTATGGAAATTTTTGGAAATGAAACTTCCACAGAAAATTTCAATCTATCAAAGGACGTTCTAGACAATTTGATTTGAGTTTCCAGTACATATCAACCACATTCAGTTTTGACATTCCGATTTTTCTGTGTTAGTTAATAATTATGTGTAAGTCATAATTATGCTGCTATACTACTAATTAATAATTATGTATAACATGTCGTAGATATTATCCGCACATAGGTGGACTTAACTTGTGGTAATGAGGGCCTGGGTTAACTTCCTGGAATGATAACAAGCGCCGCAAACGTAGATTCGGCCATATTATTTTCCTTGTTTCCCGCTCGGAAAAGCCAGCATACGCTGGCAAAATCATAATCTACTCCGTTGGTACAAGAAAGGAGACATTTTGTTATTATGTTATCATTGAGCCCCACATTACCTTAACGTCAAATACGACACCCCAACTCAGATAACGTCAAATACACTAAAGCGTCATTACAAGCACTCTAATAAATGAAAGCAAGAGATGGTGATAAGTGAAAAAACTTAAAGAAGAAAGCATATTAGGAAATCGTTAACATTACATTTTATTTAATGTAACTTCCAAATTGACAGTTGGAGTGGCAGTTATACGGTGCTGCCACGTTGTGCTGTACAACCACGTGGTCCTCAGCTGACAGCTTGCATTGCAGCAGTCTAACGACAGACTTGTTTACAACGAAAGTTTTAAATGTTTGACAGCTTTTAAATATTTTTTTTATTTTTAAATTCTTTAATTTTCGCTTTGATTAATTTTGTAGTTTTTATGCTGACTTAGCAGTAACTTGTAGTGGGCACTGCAAGATTTTAAATGATTTGTGTTATAAGTTGTATTCAGGGCTCAGTTGATATAACTATTAAATTTTAAATAATAACGCTGGTAAATAAACTAATTTTTCATAAAAAAAGAAGATTAAAATCAAGTAGCATAGAAATTATTAATTTGCGGTCAACCCTATTTGCATGAATACCGCCTTGCGTGTCTGAAGACATTTTACACAACAATAAATTCTACACAAATATTAACACTTAACAAATGTTTACTGAACGTCGTATTTAACGTTTCATTATTAGTTTGTAGGTATGACGCTAAGAAAGATATTCATTCGTTTTATACAAACAAAGAACAGTAAACAAGAAATAATAACAACATAAAAATAACATAATATAAAAAATAACAACATACACTAACTGCGACCCGACTTACGAAACAGAGTGCTTTGCATGCATAGGATACGCAATTAAAACAAATAGGCTTACGGCTTTAACGTTTGCTAATAAGAACCGTTAACATTCGTCACAACTTTTCTCGGAGGGGCGTGTTAATCATCAACGGTTATTGGCTACTTCAAAGAACGCTAAATTCATACACCTTCTATGTTCTTAAGTGTCAATTCAGAATTTATATTTAATAGATATTACGAGGTTGGGAAGGATATCAGGGCTAAGAACATTTATGAATACATACATTAAAAGAGTTACCGGTTTTGGAGGTTCGCTATTATGGTTCTACGACTTCGAATATAACCACGATGAGCATATGAAAGGAGACAGACACGGAAATGGGTAGCTCATGAGGATAGGTCAAAGAAATTGTATTGGAGATAGTTCGGAACTTTGTGTACGGGAAACCTGTGGATCAAGGGAAGAACTAGTAAATAAATTATGGAAACGTCGAATGACGCTCTAAAACTACACAAAGTGTTTCGTAGGCCGTTAGTGTAAAACAACGCGTTTCAACATCTATTATAAAAGGGTTTTTAAAATTTAAAGTGAAAATAAAAAGAAAATACTGTGATTAAACGTGCTGAAAATATTTTTGTTACTTCGAAAACACGTTGTGTGTGTGTGTGTGTGATACCACTTCTTGTGGGAAAATGATAAGTAAAAATGAAAATGAAAAGTAAAATGGCGACTATTTGATTGAGGTAAAGACTACGTAGGCGAGACTTACGCATTTCCAACGTTTCCGCTTGTGACAATCCACTGCTGTTTGTATATCATGCCGCCTCCTAATAGTTCGTTATATTTCGTGAGTATTGCCACCTGAAACGTACAACGCTTTTACACATATTTATTTATACACGTTTGTACAACGCATCACGCATTCTCAAATAAAATTCTGCATACACTTTTTCCGGCACGTAAAAACATATTAAGAAAAAAGGGGCAAATGCCACCTTCAGAAAGAGTTCATCCAGTGCCTCTGGAAAAGGCAAGTTAAGCAAGTCGAAAACCTTTCATTAAAGTTTTCAGAAAAAACTAAATAATAAATGTAATCGTGAAATCTAAATAATATACACTCGTGCCTTTATATTTAAACTTTTAAGCACTCACACATACTTTTAACCATGTACATGTTTACCACATGTTACACTTTTAACCAGGCTGACGTGTTTACAATCTATAGGGGTTACAATTTAACATTGTTACTTCTGTGTAACAATGTTAAAGATACTTTTTATCGACTGTATTAAAAGGAACTACTGGTTTCTTAGTGCATAATTTGCAAGAACATTTTAAAAATGAAATTATCTTTTATACTTACCGTATAAGGGTATTTTGATATTGTAGCATTTTTACCATAGAGTAGACCGTAAAGTTGTTCATTAGTAGGAGGCTGGATATAACGACGAGGTTCGGCTCTGGATATTGCGGCCACTAAGAAAGCAGTAAATATTTAATTTAATCACAAGGAGTCAGTTGTAATACCATAATATAAAACAATATTTTGAATATATATGATTTTTTTTATTTATCTGTAAGTACAATTCAATATATAATTTTCTACAATATTTTATTTAAACGTATATGAGTTTTTCTTTGCCATCTCTGAAAAATTCTCGTTCAACATCCGATTTTTATTCCCGCGTTGTATTTCGGGCTTCTTCATTAATATGATATCACTACTTTACATAGGACCGAAAACGTCAAAATCACACGTGCAAGAAGATCACAATTTTTTTAAGAAGTTATTCGCGACAAAGCAAATTTTTTTCGACATTGCAGACGCTCATAGATGATGTATGCACACCTATATCAGAAACACTCAATTCAGCCACCATTTTCTCCACTGTCATTCGCTTACTTCCAAAACACTTGATAAATCCTTTCAGAGTTGTCTAAGTTGCTGGCCCTTTTTGAACAAGTCGTCTATCCATGGGTCCCTTTTTGAACAACTCTCACCATTTTGCGATGGCCTGGCGTAAAATTCTATGCCACCATACACTTCCTTCAAGTTGCGTTTATTTTAGTGGGCTTACACCTCCTTGTTCATAGAAAACGAGTCACTGCGCGGATTTCTAATATGCGCGTTTCTTGCAAATTACGTCACATATTTCGTGCCCGGCAAGGGACTAGACATTATTTCCAACAACAGTGTTACATTGCCACTAACTGGTGTTATTAATTTTTAATATAGTTGATTAATATTTGCTATTAACTGCGAATATTATGCTATCTAGTCTTTATAAAATCGACGAGACTGTTATAAACAACAATGATTTTTAACCATATAAAATAACGTGCAGCTAGTTTCCTTAGTTCAATAAACAATTAAACAGAAATGGTTTAACAATATATTGCATTCTGTACGAAATTTTCTGAAATGAAAACAGTGATTCTGATAAATATATGCAATTCTTGGGTGCGTGGTACAGTTTTACTTTAAAGCTCACATAATTTAATAATATGGAAACGTCATCATTGCATAATGAAACTAATATTTGTTAAGAGCCTGTATGACTTGTAATTACCTATAAATCGCTTGTAACAATTGTCAGTTAAACTTAAAAAAGATTAAACATAATGCATTCAATACTTATCAGAGATTAATCTTGTAAGTATTGAATTTCTTATGAAGTGAGTATGACTAATTTAAAAGTTACATATCACAAAATGCAAAAGATAACCTAAAGGAACATAATATATTTTTAATTACACAATAAATCTTCAGGTTTCCAACTAATTTTAAAATAATTTTTAGAATAATTTAGATTAGTATGGTTTCAGCTGAAAAGTCGTAACATATTTTCTAGGTTACGTTAGGCAGTATTCCTATTCAAATGAGATAGGGAAAACATATTTGGTAACCGCATTAAGCCTGCTACGCGCATGAAATACAGTGTGAATAGTTCTGCACTTCAACCAGTTAATATTGGCATAGACAATGTCTATGAAAAAAATACTCATGTCAGTAGTAACAGTGTATTTTAAAGTAGACGATTTCACCCAATTAGCGTACATTTTGAGAATTCAAACAATATAAAAAAAAATCACCTTTACTGATTCAAAAGGTATTTGATATTTTGCTTAAGAATTTAGAAGAAACTAATTTACGTCATAAAATTATTTACAGCAGATATTCACTGTTGAAGAATTTATGCCATCCGATTAATATCCATTTTTAATTAAAGCAAAGAGACACCTCATCACCACTACATATAAATTTTTATGTAGAAAAAGCGCAAAGAAAATGTAGTTACTGAGAGAGTGAGTGGACATTAAATAACAAGTTTGAGGCGCTCGTGGATACAGCAGGTGGCAAATAAGCAGTCATGTACCAAACACCGAAGCAATGGCATCGGCACCAAGGCGGAGAGACATCGGTGATAAGGTACGTCGACATAAATAAAATTAACACATGTGTGTGTGTGTGTGTGTGTTTACAAAAATATCGCATGAAGAAACTCTTACTAATAACAAGTAAATTTATAATATAACTTAAGCAAAAGATTCATATAATAAAGTGTTTTCATAAACTAAAATTTTTAATCAAAGTTCTTTTAAATTGAATCAAAGTGTAATACAAAATTGCCAGACTCGCTAACTAATATAAATTTTAACAATAGTAAAAAACATCCTTCACCCCTCACGTAATTACTAGTGTATTATTAATACACACAATATGATATTCCCAAAGATAACGGTTTATAGAGTACAATACAGAAATAATATAATATATGAATAATTTATAGAACTAAATTATATAGAGTTTACTAACAAAAATAATAGTAAACTGAACTGCTTAAGCATCAACAATATTAACAACAAATACTTTATCAGTATTCAGTATTTCAATCAATGAAGAACCATATTTAAGAAACCCGTATTTTAACTCCCACTGACACCAACATGAAACCTCTGTATTTAAAACATTAATCCTCTGAATTTTAGGCATCTCAGTAAGAGTCACAGAACGAACATATAAAAAAACATTATTCAGACAAATAGAAAATTTCTATAGGCCTACACAAAATATAAGCTATCAATAAAGTGAACAATATAGTGCGGTAAAAACTCAATGCACAAAGTTAAAACAGCCCAGCTTGCGAAATAGTAATCGTGATAACGACATTTTTGTATATTACAAACGTATTAAGTAGGCAATACAGAAACTATTCAAAAACACAAACATAGTATTTTAAAAACACTAATAACCTGGAAACTTGAATAGTACAATTTGATTTGGAAAGCTTAAAAATCAATGCAATGATATAAAAGTAGAATAATTAGCATATAAGTCTAGGATAGTACTTTTATGTCACGACTTACCACATGATACGACGATTACAAATGTAGAAACTGCCTTCATTGCACATGTTTTGTTGTCCCTAATGTATAAGTTGTACCTAGTCTAATAGAGCAGCAGCAACGTTAGCAAGCGGGAAGTGAAGTGTAGCTGACGTGAACATCTAGTAAGAGTTTGATAAGATACGGTAATTGACAATTACTCAATATGTGGTAACATGCTTCGGATATTTCCAAAAGTAGTAAAGTACATACGTGATCATGAAAATGTTCCACGCAGTACTTAAAATGTTAATTATCTTAAATAAAAATATAAACACTAAGTTAAAATTGAGACAAATGTCGTTAATGTAGATGTACGCGTTTCAAATAAATTGAGATACACGTCAATAATGTACGCAATGTAACTGAGTGTAATTCAGTTAACGTAACCTTTTAACGTTAATGTTGCATCTATGCTTTTCATAAAGAAGATTTGACCCTTACAATTTTTACACTATAGCTGAAAGCATAAAAAAAAACTTCAGTTCTTTTCTTACTACCTTGTAAAGGTACTGTACAACTTAAGTTTCATTTAAATTGTTTTGAAACAAATTAATACGTTTTGACAGGTGCTAATTTTTCATCATAAACGCAGTACAAAAAATCGTATGCAAACGGAAAAATCATAATGAGGCGATGCAAAGACGATGCAGTATGATACAATCAAATTTTTTTTCAGCAGAAAGTTCTGTATTGGAGACAGCTGCTATCAAAATGTGACGAACTCACATTCGGTTTCATACTTTATTGCTTGGTTAAAGGAGAACCTTGCTGCCTAAGCACACATCAAGGGGAACAAAGTTTAAAAAACTATTAAAATAGCTCACACGCAAGTAATGCTGAATATGCCATATAAATAAATAGATTGTTAAATAACCATAGCTCTAGTCAAATAGTGACATCGTAGGCTACGAACCTGATGTGAGAACTACTGTGTAGAATAAAAAGTCATTTTTACATAAAAAGAAGTGAATTAATATAGAATGTTATAGTCGTACTGCCTGCTAATCAGTAGGCCTACTTAACGCTATTATCTTAAGGTAAAACAATCGACAGAGGCGCTTAAGCAGGAGTCCTTTGTTAATAACTACTTCAATCCGGGACGCATTGTTTCCACTGACCTTCTCTTCTTGTTATTCAAAAGGTTTATTGAAGGATTCTCACAGACGCTGTAACCCTTTTTTTATTTGTGGGGGAGTTTTATGAATTTTTTTTTTAAAAAGGGTTACTTAATATTTAAGACTAGGCTGAAGGCCTAGAAGGAAGCATAAAGTGTGCTTGGTCCAATGAGACGGGACTTGCAACTAATACTCTCTATTAACATGCAAGATAACAACTTTTTGGGGCCTAAACGATTACACATAAATTAACATACACGATACACATAAATCACGGATACAGTTATATATATATATTTACAGGGCCTATGGGCAACCTGTATAGTTTCATAAAAATACAATAACCCCCAAAATTACTCAAAAGGCAATTGGCCATCATAATAAGAAAACACAATTTATAAGTTTAAAATGCCTTGTGAACCGCCTGTATAGTTTTATGAAAATACAATAAGCACCAAAATTACTTAAAAGGCAATTGGCCATAATAATAAGAAAATACAATTAATAATTTAAAATGCCTGTAAACAGCCTGTATAGTTTTATCAAAATACAATAACCACCGAAATTACTTAAAAGGCAATTGTCCATAATAATAAGAAAATACAATTTGTAAATTTAAAGAAAATAACCTGGATTGGCCCGGCCGCTGACATGTTCTACAAGGCATCCGAAAAGGCAATTAACCATTACAAAATTTAGGAACTCCTCCCCCAAGCCAGACAGGGTAGAAGAAGGCTGGACAAGAGCCAGACCCGACGTAAGGTAACATGTCCGGGAGCTTGCATAGACTTGCTCAAACAGGTGACTACCCCTGATTTTAAAATGTAACCAGACCTAATTGCAAATTAAGGAAAACTCCCAAACCTTTTATGAAATACGAAAATTATTGTGTTGCGAAAAGACCCGAAATTATAATCGATGGTAAATCAGCCGGTCTAGATCTACATGTTACATACTGCACCTACCTACTTAACTAACATACCAGCCCCTCCAAACTTCTACAAACCCATTCAGTACCAAGGTAAAAAATATAATATATAGCATAAAAAAAATTAAAGAGCGCTGGTCACATGCCAGCGAACGGGCCTACAATTGATCTCGAGACCAATTACCCATCAAAGCAATGTTACTTGAAAGTTTGCATGCAAAATTATGTCCAGCGGGGCACGCGCACAACTGAAATGGTTTTATTGGCTGTACTAAGTCAATTAAGTAGAACTTGAGTTTTTGTAGATGGTTAACGTACGATATCTGTTGTTTTATACAGGGGCCAAATTTATTTAAACATTGGATGAATATCACCTGGTTTATGCAGATGATTCCCAGGTGGACTTCTGCCTTACTGCACTGTCAGTCGGTCATGATGAGGGTGGTTATAGTTGCACCGTTACTGTTTCTTTTTCCTCCGGCAGGCGAAAAACGAGAGTCTGTGTGTGTGTTGTCAGTTCAGGACATGGTAGAGGATGGAATTTCTACCATGCTAGGATCAAATTTCCGTCGCTCCGGGAGCCCTAGGCATGAGTAATAATTAATTCGCTGACAAACTAAATCATTCCCGAGCATAACACACAGATGTACAACTGCCCCACCTTGTATTGTCAAAATCAAACATGAATCAAACACTTGCCACCCTTGACCATTTCCACTGAGTATTTTATAAATACGTGTACCTTTTAACGTCACAGAACGTTCCATAAAGGAAACCATTTACATAGCAATTTATCATAAGAGGAGAGTGAGGTGGACAGTATCGAACCCAAGTAGCCCTAAAAAATTTTGTAATATTGTCTAATAATTATTACCACTAACATGAAAAAACGACCAGACTGTGACTAAGACACAAACCCCATATATATTATTAAAGTGAATAACAGTGAAAAAACCATAAGATACTATGAGAGAGACAAATAATATCAGGATCAACCAAAATGAAGTAATTAATTACTGAGTTTAGTAACTCTGAATAGAGTATAAAGAACTATTTATTGTGAATGAATGGACATGATCCATTATTATATTACGTAATGTAAATAAAATAAATGTATTAAATGACTTAAATACATTATTAGAAAGAATCTAAGTTAAATTAAAAATTATATAATTGTTATGACAAAAAATATTAATGTGTTGTGCCCAGTGCGAGATTAATTAACCATTGGAACGTGAGTTATCAAAATTAAAGTCATTTTTTACCTGGTTACATTTTGTCACACAGTTGTACTACACATGCCACACACACCTTCAAATCACTTAATTTTTCTTGTAAAGCATCTTATTGATATGTCTTGGTAGTTCAAAGGAGTCACGTCCTGAGAGTAAAGATTTTTTTCACGTATTAAACTCATGCTTTTCAACTGAGTAAAAAATTGAAAATACTAGCCGATACTTGATTTGAGAAATAAATTTGTCAATAATAATAATAACTTATGAATTTTTTTTGTAACTCTGCAATTTTATAATTGTTCGTGAATGTTAGTCCTTCAGACGATTTTTTTTTAGAATCATTAAACTTACTTTATTTTTTCAAACCAAACTGACTTTTTTACATTTTTTCATAGAAGTAAGAATTAAAAATTTTAATTTTTTTTAATAATCATATTTCTTTCTTGGAACAAACGATTCCAAGTGGCGCCCACAAAAAACATAGTATTAAGTTGTGTTACAGGACTACATCACCGCAAAGGATCCAGTCACCGGTAAGTACCAAAAGTGCGCGGAGGTAACGCCCGACAATTTACAACACATAACAACCCATACACACTGTGCTATTTGTTATAACTTGACGACTCCAACGTGAGGTTGTTGAAGAAGGCTATACGACCTCAAAATACAAGTAGTAGGAAAAAATATTAGGTTATAAATTGGCAGCCCAACTAGTGAGGCTTGAGAAGAAAAAAAAAAACGGAACAAGCCCGACAACTACCAACAGATCAAAATGCCGCAACCTAAGGGAAAAAAGGTGAAGAAGAATGTGGAACCCGAGTTAAGTGTGGAAGACGGAGAGGCAGTACAAATGGAGGAAACGGAATTAGAACCGCCTACACTAGAAATGGAAAAGCTGGTACAAACGGCAGACGAATTAGATGAGCAAACGGGAGAAGAACCCATACAAATGGTAGAACAAACACAAAAACCCGAACCAGAAAAAATAACAGGGATTGTTGACGTGAATATATAAATGACGATGCTCCAAAAAATGGATGAAACAAACAAAAATATAGAATCGTTGAATAAAAACAGACAGGAAGATAAGGAGGAGAATAATAAAAAGAGACAGGAAGATAAGGAGGAGAGTAATAGAAACAGACGGGAAGATAAGGAGGAAATAATAAGATCCCTGAGGGAGGATAATGAAAGAAACAGACAGAAAGAGAGAGAGGAGAATGAAAGATGGAGAGAATCCCTGAGAGAGGAGGGACGGAAGGAGAGAGAGGAGAATGAAAAACAAATGCAGGAATATCGGGAGGAAAATCGAAAATGGATAGAATCCATGAGGGATGATGGTGAAAACCAAAGACAGAAATATAGGGAGACAGATCAAAAACGGAGAGAGTCCCTGAGAAAGGAAACTAATACAAATTGCGAAATAGGAAACAGAGAGACCGAAGATAATAAAATCGACAATAGCAGGGAGGTCGAGGTAATGGAGGAACAGGTAGAAAATGATACCGGTCCTGAAACCATAGAGGAAAAAAACGTAGAAACGAAACAAAACATAGCTAATAGGTTGGGCAGACCGAGAAAAACAAACAGAGAGTATACAAAGGAAATAGAAGAGATGACTCAAGACGGTTTAATTAATATACTTAAACCCCCGGTCACTGACCGCAGAGAAAGAAGTTATATGAAGGAATATAAAAAGAATTTAATGAAAGGGGACAAAAAGAAAGAGTGTATTACAAAGAAAATTATAGGCCAGAATGCTTTTAAAGTAAGCGTGCCTAGAAGGAGGATACAACCCAAAAGGAAGGGAAATTATGAGGAACAAATGGGTCAGATTATAGAAAATACGCTCAGACAATAAGAGAAATAAGAGAGAAAAGGATTCAAGAGAATAGACCCCAGGCAAATTATATGACGGCCGATAATCAACAACCATATCCACCCAACCTACCAAGTTATGGGTATACGACACAACAAACGCAAGGTAACCAAGGTGGTAAGGCCAATAACCGCTATCGATTTTCCGAGGGTAGGAGTAACGAACCACCCCGAAACGAAAGTAACAACCAACAGGAACCAAACGCTAACCAAAATAATAATGAGAATCGGGTAACAATCCACGAAAATCCGGGTTTCTTATTACAGCAGAATCGGGCAAATAATGATGAAAGACCCCGAACCGCTCAGGTAAAGCATATATTGGCAGAATTTAGACAAAAACCAAATAGTAACCCCAGAGGTGAAGGTGATATAGAGGATGAATTCCGCTATACAGAAAAGATATGGCCCAAACATGTGGTGAGATGGTAATACCATGTGTTAATCATCCAGAATAAATGTCATAGACCAGGCATTTGAAGGAGCAGAGGAGCTAAACAACGAAAAGTCGGATATTGAGAAGAGAGGGAAAACGAGGAATGAGAATGATAAATAATGACATAATATAAGGATCACACAACTAAAAGCAATTGAAATAATCAAAGTAATTAACCCAAACTGACAAAATATAAATCCAAATATTATCAAACATAAAAACAATACCTACGAGGTAACCGATGGATGGATGGATGGATGCACGGGCGTCTTGCGCCCTAATTTGTGTGCGTTGTCCAGGCCTAAGCCTGATGAACGCCAGGTGAGCGCGGTCGTTTGCTCTGCTCAAGGATGTTATGGTGCAGTCCGCGGGTCCATGATAGATTAACATGGCCACCACGGTGGCAAGCTTATGCTTTTGCTTCAGCCAATTGTCCGGCCAAGGCGCGACACCATGGTCCCCTCAGGCTAGCCTTTGGGAACGTGGTGACGCACTGGCGAGGACAAGAAGCTCGAGCGCCCTAGGGCGTCGGCCGAAATGGTGGGTAATGTCACCGAGACAGCCAGCTTTCGCAAGGAAGGCACTTGCACAACCTCGCGGGAGCTCATGTCTCAGGTCATTACCTGCCAAATCAACAAAGCAGGTGCTGACGGGGATCTTAGTCGTTATTATGGCTTCAGCCAATCGCAACGCCTGGTCGCGTCTCATTGGTATCCGGGACATAGCCCACGGAAACTCAGAGACGCGCTGGCGAATACAAGAGGCTCGTCTGCCCGAAGGCAGCGGCCGAGTCGACGGAACTTATCACCGGGGCAGTCGGCTTTCGCAAGGAAGGCATTTGCACAACCTCGCGAGAGCCCATGTCCCCCGGATCAAGGCCCTGCCGAATCGGCAAAGCCGATGCTGGCAATAAATTTATCCATTCAATCTGCCGCAGCATGATTGACTACAGTTTCGGCAGGCGCAGGTAGTGATTGATGGTGATCGGTTCAGATTTCCAGAAGGTTGGGGGATTCGTTTCTGGGGGGTTCATGTGATGAACTTAGGGGGGGTCGTCTAACAGCGCCCCAGGGCGCCTGACGCGGCGAGGGGGCGGTGCATTCTCCATGCTGTTAAGCCTTCGGAGGTGCGGATAAGAGGACTCGCCGGCCTTGGCGAACAAATTCGTTGCCAGGGACCAGACGAAGACCTCTAAGTTGGGAACACGGAGACCCCGATGTATGGCGGTATTTCGCACATACCACGGGGACCCCGTGAGGGAGCGTAGGAAATGTAGTCAGCCTATGCCTGTTGGTGGCCGACAGGAGAGGCCACCAGGCGGGTGCCGCATAAGTGAGTACTGTTCGGAGGAACAGTAGATACAATGGAAGTTTGGTACAGACAGCCAGGCAGCTGTTCCGCGAAAGCATAGGTGATAGTTTGGCTCTGACGCCACGAGCCAAGTTGAGGGTTGAGGTCACGTGGGCGTTGAAGTTTAAGTGCCGATCAAGCCGAACACCTAGGTACTTCACCGTCTCAGTCCAGTTGATGGGTCTCCCCTCTAAGGAGAGGGATTGGCATCGGGAAATGGACTTATGCGTAAAGCAGATCGCCTCGGATTTTTCCGTATTGATCGCTACCCGCTATTTCCTTAGGCAGTCCGGAAGCATAGCCAACTGGCGTTGCAACATTACGCTCGTCCGCCAAGGCGAAAGCGAGCTAAAATGAAACATCGCGTCGCCGGCAAATAGAGATAACGTGACCTCGGGATAAACAGGCAGATCGTTCGTGTACAGTACATACAGAACGGGGCCGAGGACAGATCCTTGTGGGACGCCGGCGGAGACAGGGCGAACCCGAGAGAACGCCCCATCTACGCTGATCCTGAAGGTGCGATCCGTCAGATAGGATCGGAGCAAGTGGACGATAGATGTCGGGATTGGCGAATGCGCCAGTTTGTAGAGCAGGCCTTCGTGCCAGACTTTATCGAAGGCTTTGCTCACATCCAACAGGACAGCGCCTGTTGCCTGATGATTGTTGGCGGCGTCGGCTAGACAGGTGACAACCCGTACTAGCTGAAGAGTAGTCGAGTGCCTCGGCCTAAACCCAAACTGCTCCTCGCGGATGAAACCATCCACCAGGGGCCGAATACGGGCCAGGAGAAGACGCTCGAATACCTTCGAGATTACTGGCAATAGTGATATTGGGCGGTACCTTCCAGGTAGCGTGGGCGGCTTTTTAGGTTTCTGGATCATGATGACGTTAGCAGTTTTCCACAGGCGAGGGAAGTAACTCAGCCGGAGACATGAGTTGAACAGCTCAAGAAGAACGTCAACTGCCGAAGGCGGGAGATTCTGCAACGCAGCGGCGCCGATGCGATCGGGGCCAGGGGCCTTTCTCTTCTTCAGTCGGCTTAGGACAGACGCAAGGTCATCCTCGTCGACCGAAACAGGAGGATCAATGGGGGGAGCAGAAAAGTATCCAGATAAGAAATCCCTGACGACGGCCAAATGTGCCGGGTCAGAGATGCCTCTATGGACTGTGAACTGTTCCTCAATACAGTCGGCGAAGACTTCCGCCTTGCCTTCTGCAGAGTATACAGTGCCGTCCGGGATATTCAAGGGATGGCGAGTCCTCTTTTCGCCTTTTAATCTACCAGCGGCTCTCCATACGGAGGCGTGGTCGACTTCCAAGGACTCCAAATAGGAGTCCCATCGATTCGCGTTTACGTCAAGCAGAAGCTGCGAGACGTGTTCCGACTGGGCTCGAAAGCGCCGTCTAGCGGCAGGATCACGGGTATGGTGCCATCTGCGGCGGAGCTGGCGCCGTAATCGGATGGCTTGGAGAACTTCCGCAGGAAGGTCGGAGCGTTTATTACTCACCGGAACAGTATAGGTGTTTTTGTCCATTGCAGACTGGACAAGGTCCTGGAGCTGATGTACCCGGAGATCCACGTCGTCACAAGAGACGAGTGGGTCCGGAGGGACAGATGGCAACTGCCTGGCCAGATCATCATGGTAGGATCGCCAATTGACTCTCCTAACAGGATGATCGGGAAGTCGGGGTGAGACCGACGGCAGCAAGACAGTTACAAGTAGGGGTTCGTGATCGGACGATAGGTCCGACACCGCGCTGACTTGTAGATGAAAGGGGATGGCCTTGACAATTACAATATCAAGGACATCCGGCGGATAACCCGTAGTGGGAAAGTGTGTCGGTTCGGTCGGGCCGATGATGAGGACGCTGGGATCATCTTCGACAGCCCTACGGAGAGAATTGCCGTAGGGGTTTGACGTTCTGCTGTTCCAAGAGGGATGCTTGGCATTAAGGTCTCCGGCTACGATGGTTGGGAGATCGCTGTCTAGGAGGGCGTCCCACTCCTCATGCGGTGGAGCTCGATGGCCGGGCGGGTGGTACGCAGAAACAAAGCGCACCTCCAGGCCGGCTACATCCAGCGCCACAGCACATGCTTCGATGAGGGTAGTTTCAGGGGCAGGGAGTTCTCTATGAGAGTGTCGCCTGTGGACTAAGCTCGCCACTCCGCCAGATGCTCGGTGGCGATAGGGACCATTCCTGTCTTTCCTCTAGCAAGCATAGGCTGGCAGGGAAAATCGCCGGTTAGGGGCAAGATGCGTTTCAGAGAGGAGTACGACATCTGCGTCGTACTCGACAAGGAAAGCTGCCAGTTCGGCCCGACGCGCCGGAATGCCCTCTGCATTCCACGCGACGAACCGAAACTGTCTAGCCATGGTTAGATGAGGGGACGATCAGGGCGATCAGCGATGTTAGGATCGCCATGAGTTTAGTCGGGACATCCCGAGCAGCAAGAATTTGCGGAACAATGCCGCTGACCCAGGCCATCAGCTGAGCCTCAGTGACCAATGGTGAACCACCGGCCACAGGGGCCTGACTAGCCGGCGCTGGGGCCGCGGAAGGTGCAGATGTCGCCTCCAGGGGAGGTTGGGCAATTGGAGCTGGCTGCTCGGGGGCTGGCGAGATTTCCATGGAAGTCGCAGGGGCCTGGGCAACAGGAGCAGGCTCCTGGCCGGGTAGTTGCTGGGCAGCCGGAGGGGCGTTGTTAGCCTCCGGGTAGAGATGTTTTGCCACAAGTGGCTGTCTATTCTTGCGCTTAGCGCGCCGTTTCTTAGGCGGCTGGGTCTGTGAGGGGGGTACTGCGGGCGTTGCCGCTTGAGGAGAAGGCACTCCGGCAGGTGCTGAGGTTCTGGGGGCCACGGAGGGCGCCGTAGCGACCGCTGCAGCGTATGTTATGGTTCCTCCAGCGGCAGGTGCCGCAGGAAGAGCCGTAGATGCTGAGGCGGGTGGTTGGACTGCCGCCCGCTTCGAGGGTCTAGGAGCTGGGCGAGGAGGTTCAACCTGACGGTTTTGCTCCCGCTGCTTTTTCTTTAGGGCCTTCTTGAAATGGTTACAACCCCTAAAGTTAGCCGGGTGGCTGCCTCCGCAGTTGCAGCACGTCGCGGTTTGAGGCTTCACAACGGGACAATTCTCGTTGTGGGCCTCTCCGCAGCGTACACAACGCGGCGGCATCTTACAAAAGGCCGATGAGTGGCCGAATCGCTGGCATTGAAAGCACTGGGAAGGCCCAGGCTTACTACTAAATGCCCTAACCTGTACCCGGAGGCACAGAATGGTTTCCAGATTGTAGACTTCAGCGAAGGAACCAACCTTCTGGATCCTGATGTAAAAGGAATTGCTTTTCCTTTTCCGATCACCGGATAGGAGAGGGACAACGGAGGTAGGGAAGAAACCCTTCTCCGCCAGATCCTCCCAGATCCACAAGATCGGTGTGTCATGGGGAATCCCGGACACCACAATCTTGAGTTCCCTCTCCTCAGGGAGGGGGAAGGTATGGAAAGCGCGACCGGAGTCGGCCAGGAATTTCTGGCAAGCCCGAAAGTCCTGGATCGACTTCGGAAGCAGTCGAATGGACGAACCTTGGCTTTTGGCCTCAATTCGCCCAGACGGCACAACTAGTTTGAGCTCCCGAAGGAGGGTATGCCAATCGGTGCACTGAGGCACGACAATCGGCGGAATCTTGGGTTGCTTAGGTGGTGTTTCTGGTTCTGGTACTATGTTACCAGGGGAAGGTGATTTGCGACCTACCGACTCTGCAGCCACGCCTCGTTTCGCCGGGACAGTCCGTTTTGGGGAAGTCGGCCTGCTTCCACCGCTACCTCGCCGTTTCCGGCTAGGCACGGGCTGGAAGCCGTCCTCCGTCTCCATCTCGGAGTCCGACGACAACGTAGCGCCGAGGGCTGCGGCATAGGCAATGGATAGTGGGTCCTGGGAAGGACCAACACAAGGCTGGTCCCTCACGGGAGGGACAGATGTTTCGTGCTCCTTAGCAGAAACAGCAGAAGGCTGGACCTGCGAAAGAACAGACGATTGGCGACCCTTAGAAGGACCAGCACAAGGCTGATCCCCCACGGGATGGTCTGATGCGTTGTGGTCTCTGCAGGATCGGCATTATGCCGGACCTGCAAAGTAGCTGGAGTTGGTTGGTGGTCCTTAGCAGGACCAACTGAAGGTTGGTCCCGCGAAGAATTACCAGATGCTCGGCGGGCCTTAGAAGGACCTTCGCCGCGGACAGGGGCAGTATCGGGATTTGTAGCAGGACCAGCAGAAGGCTGGACCCGCGAAACTTCAATAGATGCTGGGTGGTCTTTAAAAGGACTATCGCCGCGGACTGCAGCAATTTCAGTTTTTGATTTGGCCGGGATTCTTACCATTGGGCCATCTGTGGAGCTTAGCGTTATGCTTCGCAGCACAGATGGCTTCAGCAAGGGGGCTACCCTGCCTTCGGATTTATTATGGCCCTTGTTAGGACCACAACTCTCCGCGGACAGGGGCTCCCCTTGGTCTCGTCCCGACATCGCCGTCGCCAACGGGTGTCGGGTACGCTCTTGGGCGGGGGAGAGAGCAAACTCCCGTTCCGAACTGCACTGGCACTTTGTCACTGACACTCACCAAACTTCGCCACAGAACACCACGCACAAAGTAAGGACAATAGCCCGCACACGTCTTGTCGCGAACTGGCCGAATTCTGGCTCACTCGAACTGTATCGATAATTTAGCCAATTGGCTAGTAGGAGAGGATTTTGAGGTTAGGATTCTTGTTCTGTTCCTTTCAATCGCTAGGAGTAGAATGAGGTAACCGACACGGTTTTTTTTTCGCTCTGGGCTTTGCGGTTGTGCGTCGCAGAGACGAACCGCACGGTAACTGAGTTACGAGCTACCTTCTGGAGCTCCTGCCTCGTGGCCCTGCCCAAGTAGGGCGCGTGCTCTATAGCAGGCCGATTCTCGGCTGTTGTGCTAGTCTACGCTAGCGCAGTATACACCGAGGGCGTTTCCACGAATCACCTGGGCGTATACGGTACCTTCCCAGCCCAGTCACTAGAGGATTGCCTGGGAACCTCGCCGCACGTGCATAAAATTTGCGTGCAAGCCGCCTGAAAGTGGCGTCCAAGGAGTGGACGCCAAGTCCTCTCCTTAGAAGGCGAGATGAGAAGCGACGGGGGACTTTGGCCGCTAGCCGAAGACCCCTGTCGAGGGCGCTCTGCAACTTCTTTTTATGCATTGCGGCGAGGTAACCCCAGACCGGGCAGGCGTAGGTAATGACCGGCAGCTGATACGCGCCGACGATCATCCTACCCAATTTCCTGGTCATGGCTGAGCTGATCAGGAGTGGAAACAGTGCGCACAGGCGAGTGGATGCTCGCTTACGGACTGTCTGTGGGTGGGTACGCCAGGTGAGCCGACGGTCAAGGTGTAAGCCGAGGTACTTGACCTCGTTGGACCAGCGCAAGTACGTTCTGCCGATACGTAGCTGCCTAACGGGGTTCTTCCGTCGCTTAGAGAATTCGACGGCTACACTCTTGGTAGCGTTGAGTTGCACTCTCCAATTCTCGGTCCAGTCCACGAGCGTGTCGAGCTGGCGCTGCAGTCGTAGGACGGCCCTTTCCTCATGACGATCGGCCGTAAATACGGCCGTGTCGTCAGCGAAGAGGGCCATCTGGACTCCAGGCTGTCTCGGCACGTCGTTGACGTAGATCGAGAACAGAAGGGGGCCTAGAACACTACCTTGAGGGACGCCGGCTGCGATTCGCCTCTCGGAAGAGACTGAATCGCCAACTCTCACGCAGAAGGTCCTCTCCGTCAGAAAGCTAGCAACCAGATGAAGGTAGCAGTCCGGGAGCTGGACATCCCTAAGTTTGAATAACAGGCCATCATGCCATACGCTGTCGAAGGCTTTCTCAACATCTAAGAAACAGCCAACGGTCCGTTCTCTCCGACACCCGGCTTCCGTGATGCTTTCCACCAGTCTCATCAGTTGATGAGTGGTCGAGTGCCCCACACGAAAGCCGAACTGTTCGGGGACCAGCACGTCAAAGTTGGTTAGATATTCTCGTACACGACGCTGTACGAGGCGCTCAAAAACCTTGGACGTAGCGAAGAGTAGGCTGATAGGCCGGAGGTTTTCCGAGCGGGTGGTATCCTTTCCCTGCTTCGGGATCACGATAACCGTCGCCTTTCTCCATTTCTTGGGAAAGTAGGCCAGTCTAAGACACGCGTTGAACAAATCAGTCAAGAATTGAACTCCAGGCTCGGGAAGAATTCGTAGAGCGGTGTTGGTAACACAGTCCGGGCCTGGAGCTTTTCTTGTTCCAGTTCGGGCTCCGCCGTGATCGGAAGAGACAGAAAGTCTTCCACAGCCATCTCGACTTGTTCGTCGAAGTCCCAGTCCATGGGCGGGTTGGGAGCGAACTGTCGCTCGAAACACAAGCCCAAGTACTCGGCCTCCTCCTCCGGGCGACCCAGGAGTCGACCGAACGGTCCAACAATGGCGGGAAGTGGAGGTCGGCGCCTCCGTCCCGTCAATGCGGTAGGTATTCTGTACGGGTGAGATTGCGGGTCCGCATCCCCCTTTCGGGCCACGTCGAGTTCCCAACAGCTACGTCGGAACGCCTTCAGACTGCCGCGCAGTCGTCCGGTGAGCCGATTGTATGCTGCCTTATCGGCCGGATCACGGGTCCTCTGCCAACGTTTCCGGAAGTAATTCCTCTCGCGAGCGAGAAGAGAGACTTCCTCAGGGATGCGTTGGTAGTCAGGCGTGAAGCCAGCTCGCGTACGTGAAGACACGCCTATAGCCGAGATGATTGCCTCTCCGATTCCCGCAACTGCTTCGTCTAGGAGGCGAACGGAATCGAGTGGGGCCGCTGGCGGCAATCTACGGCACAAGGCCGGGCCGTAGCGATCCCAATCGATAACCTTCTTCTTGTCAGAACGTGCATAGGCGTGCTGGGTAGCGACGTGGACCAAGATAGGGTTGTGGTCGGATGTCAGCTCCGTAAGTGAGAATACCTCGACCGGACAGACAACTCCTTGGGTCACCGCGATATCCAGAACATCGGGAGCCGCGTTAGGCCTTGACGGAAAGAACGTGGGTTGCGCTGGACCAAACACCATCGCCCGGCGCGATTCAACAAAACTGAGCAAGCGCCTCCCGTTCGGAGTAGTCAGGCGACTATTCCAAACGCGATGCTTGCAATTAAGATCGCCGGCCAAAATTACCCTTCGATGGGAATCGAAGATGACGTCCAGGTCGCCGACAAGGAGTTCAGCTTGTGGGGGCTTGTATGCTGAAACCACGAGGACGCCGCCAAGAGCTCCGTGGACCTCAATGGCGGTGGCCTCTAGGTTGGTAAGCTGCGGCAAAGCGACACGATGATGACCTATGGAGGTCCTCACCGCGATCGCCGTGCCGCCTCCTCGTCGGCCAACTCGGTCATCCCGATAGACCACGTAATTTGGTAATCGAAACCGGTTCGCCGGGGTCAAGTGGGTTTCCCCGAGGAGAAGTACATCGGGTTTGAACCGAGCCAGGAATTCAAGAAGGTCGGAATGCTTGGAACCGATGTTGTTAGCATTCCAGGCTACGAGCGAGAGATCTCGTCTAAGGGCTCGGTTCATAGAAGACCTATGACTTCGCAGGCTTCCACCAAGAGCATAAATCTCTCAGTTGGGTCAGCAGTTTCCAGGCGGTCTCGGATGGACCTGAAGGTAGATGCGACTTTCTTGAGGTCGTAGCCAGACAGAAAGTCGCGGACGAACTGTGCGTCATCGGAAATGACGGACTGGGCGGTTTGCCTGGAAACTGAGGCCGCGTAAGAGCGACTAGGTTTAACGGCAGATCGGGTCGTGGTGGAAGCCACAGGACCAGGGCCAGACGGTTTTGAATCAGCGGCAGGAAAAGTACGCTGTTGCGCTTCGTCGGACTTATACCAGGAAGCAGGACTTTTCTTGGGCTGTGGGCAGGCAGGAGCTCGGGGCCGAGCATCCGGTGTGGTTATCCCTTTGTTCCTAGGTTTTGTGATGCCTGCTCGCGGAAAACGCGGAGGTGGCAGTGGTGGCGAGGCTACCTCTGGTTCAGAGGCGGGAGTTGGAGGTTCCGCGGAGGTGGAGGGTTGATTCTCCGGCTCCATAACCGAGATGACGGCTACTGGGCGTGTCTCTGCTTCGGAAGGAGACGCGGTACGTTTGTTTGCCTTTGCAGGGGCTGGAGGTGGAGCCGGAGAGGGCGCGCGCCGTGCCGGTTGTGCCTTTGGTTGAGGCCTTGCCTGAGTTTTAGGCTGTCTCTGAGGTTGGGGCTGCATAGCTGGCTACCTTGGCTTCGAGAGGGGCCCCTGCGGCTTTTGCTTCCGCAGGAGCTCCGCCTTGTAGACCGGGCAGTTTACATTACTTGCTGCATGGCCTTGGCCACAATTAATGCAGCGGAATTTGGTCTTGTCTGCCACAGTGCAGGCCTGGGTTGAATGTCCCAGAGAACAACGTAGACAGGCCGGGGCATTGCGGCAGACGTCAGTGTGATGGCCGAACCTCTGGCACCGGTGGCACTGCGCGAGCTTGCCCTGGGGACGACTGGATTCCACCCTGACGCGGAAGCCAAACAGCCGCGTCAGCTGGAATATTTTGTCTGCAGCCTCGCCCTTCTCGAGCTGGAGACGGACGAGCGGGAGAGGTACTCGGGTTTCTGAGTGCGTGAACAGGCGAAAAATTGCCTGCACTGGGTACCCGAGGTCACGGAGTTCCACGAGGATCTCCTGTGGATCTGTATGCGCGTCAAGCCCTCGCAAAATTACAGACAAGGGCTTGACTCGCTTAGGAGAAGAGGTATGGTACTGGAGGCTGTGCGCCTGCAGGAAGGCCTCGACCAAGCGATGGTCCTCGAGCTGGCGGACGACAATCTTGACCGTATCACCGCCAAGCAGCTTCAGATCAAGCTTGTCGGCCGACAGGCCGTGGGCCGCGATCAGCCGTCTGTATAAGGCGGCGACATTGGACACGCTATGGACATACAGGGGCGGTGCGCGACCAACAGCGGCAGCAGCCGGAGCTGCTGTCGAAGCAGTCGGAACCGCGGCCTGTTGGCCCTGAGAAGGTCCGATGTCCATGGCCGAGGTACTAGAGGATGCGGTTGGATGGGTCCTCTTGGGCTTCTTAGCCGGGCGATTACGCCGACCAACGGTCGCGAACTCGCCCCACTCGTCAGCCGGAAGAGGAGGAAGCGGGTTAGGGAGAGGATCGTCCGTCTCCATCGCCCGAGGCGATTCAGGCGAGTCGCCCAGATGGGGCAAGGCAGAGCCGAGCGACTCGGCACTTGAGCCGTTGCCTTTGGAAGGCATGCTGGCCAGGTGCGGCGGCTGCCGGGCAGAGACTGCTAGGCAGTCACTGCCAGACGCCAGGGATCTCGGGTCCGGCCGAAGCCGGATTACCCACGCGTCTTCCTTGCTCACGACGATGCGGGAGGAGCTGGGCTAACGACCAGCTTCGTTGAATACCAGTCCTTACCAAGACTGGTGTCCACTGGCCCCTTTACCCCGGCGATATCCTAGCTCGCTTACCACTGGTGGGGGCTTGCAAGAATCGTCCGGGGCAGCGCTACCTAACAGTCGTGAGCAAGTTAGGAATTATACGCTGAAATGCGGCACTCACCAGGTGAGCCCAGAGCACACTTCTTCTTTCCTGTCCGGCCAAGATGTTTTCCGGCGCAGGTGGTCCTTAGAAGGGCAAACTTCGGCCAGCTGCTTCTTCTACCAGCTACTAAGTTCACTGGTTACAGCTGGCTACTGGTCTTCTTTCTCGCGAAGAGAAAGGCGAGATTCCTCGTCCAACGACGAGGTGGGCGATGCAGCAGAAGCTGAAGTAACGTCCAGAGTAGAGAGCAGTCCAAGAGCAGTCCTGATCTTCTGAAGTCTGGAGCAGAAGTGTCTCGGCGTGTCTCTCCACCGACACGGTTAGTAACAAAGTAAAAGGTACGTATAATCAAGCATCATTGGAAAAGTACCATGATTAGAAAAACCCAAGTCAAATACAGCATCATTGAGAAGGTACTTTGACTAAAAACATGTTAACATGAATTTTTCTAACTTACCCATAATTAGAAAGGAGGTAGAGATTATTAAAAATATAAAAAAATTATTGTACAAGTAAATATTATTAATAAATATTACGAGATGGAGACATTCCACCATAAGCAAGATTTATTTCCAATAGCCATGTCAACGTATATTTACCAGCTTACCCGTACTTAGTAAAGGAGAAAAAAAAAGGAGAAATACTGTCATATATTTAATAGTAGATGGAAATGATAAATGAAAAAAAAAGGGAAAACAGTGTGTTACATAAGGAGGTAATGATGAATGAATATAGCTATTAACATTTAATGATTTTAAACGATAATTTTACCTGCGGAGAACGATATATTATTATAAGTGTGAAATAATCAGAAGAGTTTAAGAAAGGGAATTTATGTGTAGGAGCCTATGATCTTTGAATATTGTATTTTTTTTTTTTATTATTATTATTATTATTTGTTGCGAAGGTGCAATTATTATTTTCTGGACAGGGATGTGTTGCCTCTGATTTCAGTAGTTATAGATAGGGAAGGGCAGAGAATGTATGCCATAGCGAGCCACTCTGACTCCCAACCCTCTATGAAAGTTAGGGAATTGATAGGGAATTATATCAAAGATTAAATAATTAACATCAAGGTATAAAGGAAAGGAATAGGTGATACGACAAAGAACGAACTAGGAATATTGAGTTGGATTAATATATTAAAAAAGTAGTACAGGAACTTAATTATAAGATAAGAGAATGAAATATAAAGAAGCTAATAAAAGGTTAATACAGAGATGATAATTTCATGAAAACAAAAGATATGTTTTTCAAAAATTATCAGAGGCATATGTAACGTCACAGAACGTTCCATAAAGGAAACCATTTACATAGCAATTTATCATAAGAGGAGAGTGAGGTGGACAGTATCGAACCCAAGTAGCCCTAAAAAATTTTGTAATATTGTCTAATAATTATTACCACTAACATGAAAAAACGACCAGACTGTGACTAAGACACAAACCCCATATATATTGTTAAAGTGAATAACAGTGAAAAAACCATAAGATACTATGAGAGAGACAAATAATATCAGGATCAACCAAAATGAAGTCATTAATTACTGAGTTTAGTAACTCTGAATAGAGTATAAAGAACTATTTATGGTGAATGAATGGACATGATCCATTATTATATTACGTAATGTAAATAAAATAAATGTATTAAATGACTTAAATACATTATTAGAAAGAATCTAAGTTAAATTAAAAATTATATAATTGTTATGACAAAAAATATTAATGTGTTGGATTTGAGACCAAACACTCAGATTTCATGTAAAAATTAATTATTATCAAATTAAAAAAAAAACTATATGTAATCGTCAAGCAGACAAAAATGAACAATTTATCATAGATAAAGAAAGCTGTCAAATGAATAAAGGTCAGTCAAAATAGCCAAAAACCGTATTAACTGAAAACATGTGGTAGGCATATAATATTGTATGATTTATGGATTTAATGTTGCCAAAATGCAACCAAATGGCATTAGAAAGTTGAAATATAATATAAACCGACTATACTAATATATTTGACTAACTTTGACATTGTAATAGTCGAGTTAGCAAAATATTTACCTATACCATGTATGGCTGGGGCCAATCAACCAGTACAAAAAATAGTCATATCTGGCTAAATATTTACAAAATGTTGGCAACAATAAAAGAGAATGGTACAATACTTCAGTATACCTTAAAAACGAACAAACTCAGTTGAAAATAAGATCAATTATGAAAGAATTTAACTTATAAGAGTGAGATTTGTCACACTATGAAGAAGGACATCTCAGACCAACCAATATGATGCTATGTTATCCTGTAATAAAGATAATATGTGTAAAGAGTAACCAGGTATCACAAAAGACAGACAATATAATAAACTCTGAGTGTACACTAGTGAAATACTATATATGTTAAAGAAAGAGACTAATTATTGTGTCATAACATTGACAACAACATAGGCCATGGGCATGGGCCATGTAAAATTGAAATTATCTGTGTATTATATATGTTAAAATTTGTTTGTTTTGTTATAGCAAGATAGTAATATTATGTGTTCATGTTATGGAAGAAACATAATACTTTCACAACAGTTTTTTGTTCTAAAAAATTGAATTTTAATGACAACAACCCAAGGTGAGAGTTGTATATTGTGTTACTTATTAGAGTTAATTTATTTAAAAACCAATCATAATTAGTATCACTAGATTCAGTTGAAAACAGAGAATCTAAATG
The DNA here is from genome assembly GCA_034769895.1 of Magicicada septendecula. NCBI lineage: Eukaryota > Metazoa > Arthropoda > Insecta > Hemiptera > Cicadidae > Magicicada > Magicicada septendecula. The sequence continues at coordinate 284,137,003 of CM068370.1, read as the reverse complement.
TAATAATGGCATGCAAATTGTGAGTACTAATGTACAACTGTTTGACAAATACCAGAGTAATTTTTGAAATATCCTTAGTGTGAAGAATAAGAAATTTGTTCTAAAAGCTTCGACGGAAATTAAATTTGTTCCATGACGTTCCATTTCGTTTATTCTCGAACAATCTAGAAGGAATTTTTACACAAATATACCGGAAGTCAATGAAAACAATCAGCCTGAATTAGTATAAAAGAGAGACCAAATTCGACCCAAAAGCACTTGAAGCTTGAACTCCAGAACAGACGCATCACCCACGACACTGATCAACGCAACCAAGGCGAAACCGAAGGCGAGAAATCGACACAAGACACGAAGAAAGGCTTTTCCCGTACATTGACAAACAGACTGACTTAACCTCTACAAGAATCTACGCCAATGTGTTGCTGAAATAGAGCAGCAACACGGCAAATTTTAATAGAATTCACGCAGCCAGAACGTCAACGGCCCAGGAGGGACCAAAATTTTAAATAGAGAACCAATTCTGCTGTGTTCGCAAAGACAAACTAACTTGACAATAACTCCCTTAACGTAAACAAACAAACACAAAGCCTTTCTCTCGACTACATGGGAATCAGCGCTGTGACGGCCAATTTGGTAACCAACGCCAAACAGCTGACCTGTAAGCGGCGGGATCCGAGCGAAATTCTACTGCCAAACCGTTTCACAAAAAGTGCGGAAATCGTAAATGATCGCAATTTTGACTTACAATAAATTCAGTGCACACATGAAGAGGCGAGATTGAAAAACTACCAGAGAGGAGTGTCCAGTGCGAGATTAATTAACCATTGGAACTTGAGTTATCAAAATTAAAGTCATTTTTTACCTGGTTACATTTTGTCACACAGTTGTACTACACATGCCACACACACCTTCAAATCACTTAATTTTTCTTGTAAAGCATCTTATTGATATGTATTGGTAGTTCAAAGGAGTCACGTCCTGAGAGTAAAGATTTTTTTCACGTATTAAACTCATGCTTTTCAACTGAGTAAAAAATTGAAAATACTAGCCGATACTTGATTGGAGAAATAAATTTGTCAATAATAATAATAATAACTTGTGAATTTTTTTTGTAACTCTGCAATTTTATAATTGTTCGTGAATGTTAGTCCTTCAGACGATTTTTTTTTTAGATTTTTTTAAAGTAGTAATTGGCTATTTTTCTTAATTTATACAGATTACATTTTATTTTCCCTTTGTACAGGTTCTGGTTTGTTTTACACATGATTTGTTTACTTGTTGAATGGTTTTGTGTCTGTTTTATAATAATTGTATGTTGTTTTATTAGTTTCCATATTATGGCTTGTCTATTGTGTCATAACTGCTTTTCCAGTATTATTAGATTTGTCTGAATTTATCTTGTTTCTTACTTATTGCCTTTGTTTATAATTGAACTATTATTTCCTATTCTCTATTACTTAAAACATAACATTAAGGTTTATGGTCTGTATAATTCCTGTATATTTCATCAAACATAATCATTATTGCATGTCATTACTCACAATGTTCATACTCTTCATATCCTCATACCCTTTGATGAATTTTAATTATTGCTTGACATAAAAAATATAAACATAAACATCAATTAAACATATTAATACAATGATATTTTTTTTATGACTAACTCTAAATGACATTAAGCCATAATTGAATCTTCAACAACTCTTTACTATTTAATATTAATATCTTTTTATATTATTATCAGTTTGTCAATGAAAAATATTCTTTAATGTATCATTTTAAATTAATGATATTGGATTCTTATTTCTGGGAATAAGAATCATATATTCTGTGTATTAACACACTGATAGTCATTCGTTCTTGAATACATGAACAATAATACTAATTAACAAATTATTACCTAATATTAAGACTTGCAAACTAAATTATGACAAGTAGTAAGTACTACTATTATCTAAAACATACTTATTATCTAGTCTGTTACACTTTGTTTCATTTTGTCATTAATACTCTTTTTTTTCTGGATAATTGCTATTACGTTCCACAGTCCTTCCTGTGATTTGCCATTATCAGCTTTTACTTATTTCTTTCCACTCACTGATGGTTTTTGATCACTCTTAAATCTTTACTGTTTTTTCACTGTTTATTTGGTGTCTATCCCTATCAATAGGGTTCTATTTAATTTCGTGTTTTACATTATCACTTTGCACACTATATGTTTAATTTAAGTGTTACTAGTGGGTATTACCTAACTATAAATTCTCTTTCTCATTTTACAGTATTCACTATTTCTTTAACTCTCTATTTCTCACTTTACAAGGTTTAATTATAATATTAACAAGTTCATGTCGTATTAGATTGATTTATCATAGTTACTCTCTATTTATTTGGTTGGTGTACTTTGTTTAAATTGAAGTTTGAATATTAACACTTATCATTTACATTGCTTGTTTGGGTTGATACTAATAATTATCATTTACAATTATCATTCATTGGTTTCTTTTTCCATTACTTTATTGGATTGTAACATTTCTCCGTTTCTTGTTCTACATTACTGGTTTGTGTCCCTTCATGTCTTTTCATTTCATTTATCTTATGGTTTTCTCCTTCTCATCTGGTTTCATTTTCTTCGGTCAATCACTGGTGTTGTGGCTGGTTCTAGTTATTCCCTCCATTTCGTTTGTCTTGATATATCTTATCACAGGTATTGGGGCTTGTTATATTTTCTCACATATTTTATTATGATTTATATATCCTCTCCTTGGTGTTGGCCTGGCTCTACCTTCTCACTTATTTTGTGATGATTTATATATCCTTTCTTTGGTGTTTGGGCTGGTTCTACCTGCTCACTTATCATTTATTGGGTTATTATGGTTAAATCGCATTGTATTATGGTTTTCACGTTTTGGTTCGTTGCTTGCTACTTTTCTCTTATCTGAACTAACTTTTATTATTACGTTTATATGTTTGATCGTATTACTATGTTAAATACCCATTCTTTAATCTCTGATTCATCCCTTTTAATCATAGTGTTAAGTATTTAATCATTTTTTTCTTATCATGTTTCTGCATTAGTGTGTGTTGACGATATGTACCCTTACAATATATATATTGTAAGTATCTTCGAGTATGAAGTGTTATAATGTTTAGTTTAATATTGAGTTTTATATTAGAGTTTAAATTTGCGATACGTTATTAATTCGCACGTCGGATGCGCTCTGTGTTATAAACGCTTCGTGTAGCCTATGTGTCCTTACCTGTTCCTACTCACTAGTTACTTCTTCCCGATAGGCGCCAAATTGTTTTGCCAGAAAACAATTAAAAGTTTCTATCTTAGTGGTTTTACGGTACAGTAGTATTTGATTCGAATTGTTCGCCGACTGGCTGGAACTCGAATCTCGCTTGAGTGGGGGAACGTGTTACCAACGTAAAATGTTGTTGCCTAATTCTACTCACTGCTACAAAACACAACATACATAAAATACTTGAAATAATTACTGGACAGTTAGTAACGATTCACACTTTTTTATTTGGCTTTATAATTTGTTAAAGTTCATTAATGTTTATACAAATGTGATTAATATAATAGATTTTAGCCTCGGTAATAATTAATCGTTCACTCAGCAGAAAGCAGGGTTGGCAATGCAAAGTTAGTCAGTCGCCATGATAGACGCCGTTTCTTATTTATACAAAATAAAATTGCCAATGAATTCTTTTAAGTACGACAAAGAAGTTTAGACCAACATAATTAAATACAGTACACCACCTTACAATCGTGGTAATTAAATATGAAAAAGGTTTACATTAAATTCAATGCTGTGATGTTAAAAGTGTGTGACGGAGTTATTCGTTTAGTACATAGAATATATACTCACTTAATTGGTATTCATAAATATGTTTTATTTATTAATCTTTGAAGTAAATAATACCATCAATTATAGTGAAAGTTCACAGTGTAGTGAGAAAATTTAAAGAGAATTTATTTCAGGAATTTAGTTAACTCAACAATACTTATCATCAGTTGCTTTGAGGTGTAGTGTCAGATGGTTGAAATGGGTTGGGTTCATCGATGTTGGTTCTTCAATCTTCAATCATCTTTGGCTTCAGGTACGCCTTGCGTCTTCTCCATGTTAGTTGGTCGATTTTAATTAATCTGGAGTTAAATAAGTTGGTCCTTAGCCTGGGTTGAATGTGTTATTCCCTCATCAGGTATTTTGGTTCTTCACTTCATGAAATCTGGTCACGTTTACTGTTTTTAAATAAAATTTGGGCCCTTCACGGCCTGGCGTCTCTTCCTCCTAAGAGTCACTCTAAGATTAAACGTTCCTAACGGAAAAATCATCAATAACGTTCCGTTGTCATGGTAACTAATAGATTCTGATAGGATAAACTTGACTTAAGATCATTGTTAGAATATTTGAATTTTTATTCAAAATGATTAAAATGATTGCTATTAATCTTCGGTATTCTTTTTTAAGTATGAGCTATTATCACCACTGTTTGTAGTTTGTTTCAAAGATTAATTTAACATCCCATAAGGTTGGGTTTACTGATGTATTAACATTTGGATAGTTATGTTGATATTATCTATTTACATTGCTTTCTTATTTTATACAATTACTTTAACATTTCTCTCTTATTTTGATTCCCTAATTATCATTTACTGTTTACTTGTCTTTGATTTGCTCATGTCATAGTTAAATTCTTACAATTTGTTGTTTTTAGTGTATTACTGTTAGGCATTGCATAGGCCTAAGTAATAATTGGCTATTTTTTCTTAATTTATACAGATTACATTTTATTTTCCCTTTGTACAGGTTCTGGTTTTGTTTCACACATGAATTGTTTACATGCTGAATGGTTTTGTGTCTGTTTTATAATAATTGTATCTTATTTTATTAGTTTCCATATTATGGCTTGTCTATTGTGTCATAATTGCTTTTTCAGTATTATTAGATTTGTCTGAATTTATCTTGTTTCTTAGTTATTGCTTTTGTTTATAATTGAACTATTATTTACTATTCTCTATTACTTAAAACATAACATTTGTGTTTATGGTCTGTATAATTCCTACAGCCATATTCCTATTCATCAAACATAATCATTATTGCATGTCACTACTCACAATGTTCATACTCTTCATATCCTCATACTCTTTAATGAATTATAATTATTATTTGACAAAAAAAATAAAAACATAAACATGAATTAAACATATTAATACAATGATATATTGTTATGACTAACTCTAAATGACATTAAGCCATAACTAAACCTTCAACAACTGATTACTATCTAATATAAATATCTTTATTTATTATTATCAGTTTGTCAATGAAAAATATTCTTTAATGTATCATTTTATATTAATGATATTGCATTGTTATTTCCGCGAATAAAAATCGTGTATTCTGTGTATTAACACATTGATAGTCATTTGTTCTTGAATAGATGAACAACAATACTAATTAACAAATGAATACCTAACATTAAGATTTGCAAACTAATATATGACAGGTAGTAAGTACTACTATTATCTAAAACATACTTATACTTATTATCTAGTCTGTTATACTTTGTTTCATTTTGTTATTATTACCCTTGTGTTCACTGGATAATTGCTATTAAGTGCCACAGTCCTTCCTGTGATTAGCCATTATCAGCTTTCACTTATTTTTACCACTCACTGATGGTTTTCTGATCACTCTTAAATCTTTAGTGTTTTTTCACTAATTATTTGGTGTCTATCCCTGTCAATAGGGTTCTATTTAATTTGGTGTTTTACATTACCACTTTGCACTCTATATGTTTAATTTAAGTGTTACTAATGGGTATTATCTAACTTTAACTTCTCTTTCTCATTTTACAATTTTCACTATTTCTCTAACTCTCTATCTCTCACTTTACAAGGTTTAATTATAATATTAACAAGTTCATGTCGTATTAGATTGATTTATCATAGTTACTCTCTATTTATTTGGTTAGTGTATTTTGGCTAAATTTAATTTATTGAATTTTAACACTTATCATTTACATTGCTTGTTTGGGTTGATACTAATAATTATCATTTACAATTATCATTCATTGGTTTCTTTTTCCATTACTTTATTGGATTGTAACATTTCTCCTTTTCTTGTTCTACATTACTGGTTTGTGTCCCTTCATGTCTTTTCATTTCACTTATATTATGGTTTTCACCCTCTCATCTGGTTTTATTTTCTTTGGTCAATCACTGATGTTGTGGCTGGTTCTAGTTATTCCTTCCATTTCGTTTGTCTTGATATATCCTATCACTGGTATTGGGGCTTGTTCTATTTTCTCACTTATTTTATTATGACTTATATATCCTTTCCTCGGTGTTGGAGCTGGTTTTACCTTCTCACTTACTTTATGATGATTTATTTATCCTTTCCTTGGTGTTGGGGCTGTTGGGTTCTACCTTCTTACTTAACATCTATTGGGTTATAATGGTTAAATCGCATTGTATTATGGTTTTCAACGTTTTGGTTCTTTGCTTGCTACTTTTCTCTTATCAGAGGTTACTTTTATTATTATTTTTATATGTTTGATAGTATTATTATGTTAATTACCCACTCTTTCATCTCTGATTCATCTCTTTTAAGCATAGTGTTAAGTATTTAATAATTTATTCTTATCATGTTTCTTCATTAGTGTTTGTTGAAGATATGTACCCTTACAATATACATATATATGTATCTATATATTTATATATATATATATATATAGAGAGAGAGAGAGAGAGAGAGAGATAACCTTCAAGGCTGACAAAGAGAGAAGGCGAGAGAGGAAAAAGATTATTTTGTATAATTATGTAAATATATATATATATATATATATATATATAGAGAGAGAGAGAGAGAGTGATTATTTTGTTTAGTTATGTATATGGAGAGAGAGCGCGTATGGTTTGGTGAATTATATTTGTCTTGTGAATATAGAACGTATGTGTGTAGAGAGAGAAAGAAAAAGTATAGCTTATGATTTGATTGTAAATGCTTTCGATATTATTAAAACTTATATATAAACCATGACCTCTGTTATTTCTAATTATTATACCCTTTATACAAATACAATAATTCCTATCATTCTTGAATATGTGCCAGCGAAGGAAACCAGTTGAGATGCGTCTCTCTCTCACGGTATGCAGCAGCGACGAAACCTGTTTTTAGAGTAGAGATACGTCTCTCTCATTCAGAAAGAGAGAGCGTATAATCTGTTTTTACCTGTTTCTGTGATACTCAACATACACACAGCGATTGAGTCAGGCTTGTTGACTACTGGTCTTGCACAGTATTTTATTTATACAATATAATAAATATATTGTATAAATATATTTATACAATTACACAATTTTAGTAATGCATAATTGGCATATGTTTTTTTCTAAACAATATTCAAATGGATGCATCTGTTTTATAATAACACAATATAAACATACATAATAATACAATATCTGGTTTTGCGAAACGGGCATCCGAGTTCAAATCCCAGGGAGCCATAATTTATTTTTTGCGGAAACCAGCTGCCTTGCCTCCTGTTTAGACATACCCAGTGTTTTAGACACGTAGCAGTCGAACACATGCATCATATGGGCGTACCCACATTTCAAATTTCGAGGTACCAACAACCGTTGATTTAAATATTGTAGCGTGACAGAAAATCCACTACATCTTAAGTCATATGAAATCATAAAGTTTATTTACACCAACAAATGTTATAATAATATTGAATGACATTTGAATAAATCAGAGGAATGAAACACGATAAAATAAAAATCCTCATTATATTATATATAAAAACCACTGTTTAAAAAACCAAAGAAAGTATCGAAGCAACTCATAGTATAATATCAGTAAGTTACCCAGGAAGCTCAGAGCAGTAAACCAGTTATATAAGACCATATCAAGAAAAAAGAGACTCAATTAAAGAGTGGTGAATACCAAAATACCCCAAAAACAAGAAGAGGGAAGAATAAAGTTTGTGAACAGGAAGAAAACAATACCCTGAAACCTGTAGAGAAGAATAAAGTCCGTATCAGTGAATAAGTTACATGCTCCAAACTAAACCTCAGTCGAGATAACACCAAGTACCTTGGTTTACCCAAGAATGAAGAAGGAAGACAAGAAGACCAGAAGAGTGAAGACTAGACGAGGGACAAGAATGAAGACCAGAAGGAAGATACGAAGAAGGACAAGAAGGAAGACAGGAGGAGAGGAAGAAATAGTATGAAAGAAACACCGTTGTAAAACCTATTATTATATAAACTACTATCAACCCCAAACCCACAAAAACTATGCAAAAGAAAGTATAATATACCCAAAATCCTATAAAATGTAATTATTGAGAAAACTAAAGTGCTGTATAGCGTTATAAGAAGTGAACCGACTAAAGCTATTGTGTAATAAAGAAAATAAACTAGTCTTAACAGTCCATGATTACTAAAGGTCTGGTCTGAGATAATAAGACTCAAAATATCAGAACCAACAGTGAAAGGGAATTTGTGTAAGTGTTTTTTAGAAATGCAATAAACTTAAAGTTGGTGATACTATAACTTATCAGTATGCTATATCACAACTTTAATATCTAATAATAAACAGCATAATAAAATAATAAAATGGAAGATTTCCAGTATTTTATTATTTTAATGTAAATCTTTATTTACAAGACATTTGTAAAAAATGATAATAAATAGAGTATGGGAGTTAATGTTTACTGATGTAGGGGATCACAATAATAATGGTTTAAACCAGAAAGGACTGGCATTAATATAGTATTAATAAGTGTAAAATGTTTAAATAGACTGTTTATTCACAGTCCTAAAATCAATGTGTTAGTAAAATGTATTTGTAAGGTTTATTAGAAAATAAGATTTATGTTATGTGTTTTAAAAAGAATTATGTTTGATAAATAATAACCTACATACCATTAATAATGTTCTAATAGGTATGCTATGTTAGCTCAAGAATAGTCAAAAGATATATGCTCAAACCATATCTGCAATATGTTCAATTGTGCAGATTGCTAAACAATGTTCATAATTAATTATTTTAATAACTGTAGTGTTAATTAACTACTACACCACACAATAAGTTATAAACCATGTTATTTTCATATAATTGTAATCATGTAAAGTCAGAGGAGGAATTAAGTTTAAATTTATTTGAGAAAGACAGAAATATAAAATTCTAAAATCTAGGCCATCTGGTGAATTCACAGAAACATTATAAACCAGGATAATTCACTTATAAATCCTGTAAACTAGCAAGATTTATATAAGATAACTCAATTAACCACTACTGGAAATGATCCTATGAGTTAAAATGATAATAAGGAAATATAACTTAACATATTGTAAATTTTCAAAATATATAAATTAATTAATTTTAAAGAGCAATGTCAAATTTACAGATTAACACAAAAAACCAGTTCAAAGGTGTAATTTATATGTATTTGAGAAAGGAAGAGGAATATGACTAATTAAAATTTATTATAATAGTATTAATAATATTTAAAATGGAGGGAATTCGTATAAAGACGGAAATCCAATTTTGAGCCTATTTTTCCAAAATGTGAACAAAATTTGTTAATTTCCACAAAATGTCTACAGATATGGTCTATAATACATCAATTTAAAGGGAATGAGATGATTGAACCAATAATAAGGTTCATAATTCATAAAAGTGATGAATAAAATAGATAAATTCTATATATAATGTAATATTTTCTAATGTGTACAGGTAATCGAAATATGTTAACAATACTTTTTCAAAGATTAACTGGGCCAGATTTATGACCAAGTTAATTAGTCTTTTGTTGAATATCAAGCTGGACAGTTGTGTAAAGAACGTTTCTTTAAATCGAGTTGAAAATGGTACTAGCGTTTAGCCATTGAAATAAGTGAAACGAGAGTTAGACGGATTAGACACTTTTTAAAGCTAAAGCTATCAAAACATTCACGACAATATTGAAAACAAACACTTAACTTCATAATCCGATTGATAGAAACAAGTAAAACATTATATTTAAACTGATTCATTATACAATCCTAACCATATCTTGAGAATTTTAACCCACAGAAGAGAACACATTCAAAATAAACTAACTAACACAAGTTTACACAGAACACTTCGCCAGAATACACCAAATAACTTTACAGACATATTACACCAGTGCGGGGACATTTCAAACTTTGATGAAGGTAATTTTATTGTGATTTTCCGACACGACGCATTTGCAGTAACCTAGTCCAACTCGAGTAGCGGCCATCTTGAAAACGACGTCTGCTTACTACATCGCAGTGACGTCAGTCTTCAATGGTTCGAAAACTGTCATACACATTACATATAAGAATTATTTAAATACTATTGAATAATAATTACTGTATTTATTTTTAATTGTTAATGTTATACTTTCTCGTCACCCTTCTCTGACTATTAATTCTAATCGCTCAAAGAACCTGTCTTTTAATATATTATATCATAAAATTTGTTCTGTATGACACAATCGATAATTCCCGAGACAGAGTCGATAATTGCTCTCCATCGATAAAATATCGATTATTATTTTAAATTGTCAATAAATCTTTATATTTCCATTATTTCGTATCTGTTACTTATTTCACAGGTAATTTAAGAGTATTTATTAAGACTGAAGAACTTAAATAAGAAGAATATATATTATTTGAACGAGATATTGGACCAGCCAGAAAAGTCATCAATCGATTATTAGCTGGAGTTAATCTATTTAACTCCAGACTTGGTTCAAATCTTCAAGAAGTGATCGACGGTCAATAAATACCTACCTGTTATTAAAATTTTTATAAGAACCTTTTAAAACAGATTTATTTCTTATACACACCTCCATAAACATAAACAAGATTTCTTACTATTGAAAATTCTATTTTTATAAAAAATTTTCCATATACATTTTATTCTTTTGTAACGACCGGCATACAGCGGTCTTGTTACAAAGTGGCGTCCAACTTAGAGGGCTTGAATAGATAAGCCTGGCAGCGGTTATCCAGTCAGGAGAAGGGCAACAACGATAAACAAAAATGGCAGAACTTACAAGAGATGAGAAGTTAGACAAATTGATGGAAATGATATTACAATTTGGAAAGAACATGGAAAGGAAAATAGATGAGAGCCACGATTCGATGAGGAAAAAAATAGATGAATGCAATCAATCCTTGGTGGAAAATTTAAGCAAGAAAATGGAAGGAATGGAGAAAAAACTGGATGATTTGGCCGAAGAAAGGAGAGAGGACAGATTAAAAAGAGAAGAAGAAGAAAGGACCAAAGGAATAAAATATGATAGCGAACTTGAACCAGAAGAAATACCAAATGACAAAACAGAGGATCCAGTTGTAGTATTACCTGAGAAGAAAACTAACGGGAACAAAGAAAATACTAAAGATATGGAAGTGGAACCAAAGGAAGGGAGGAAAACGCTTCCAAAGAAATTAATGAAAACAAAGGAAGAAATGGAAATGATGAACCATGGTTTAACGGATGTCAATAATATTCCAATTACCGACCATGAAGAAATCATGAATTCCAGAAATTACGGAAGGAGATTAAAAGTAATATTACAAATAATGTACCACCAAACAGTAGTCTACCAATGGGGAAGGACCAGAGGTAAACGGAATACTACATGTGGACTAGATCAGTTCCAGTGCGGAACTAAACAGTGTATTTCAGAAAGATGGAAATATAACATCTTATCAGACTGTGACGATGGCACTGGTGAATCACCAGAGTGTGTTCCATTAGTGCGCCATCCAGGACTATTCCAGTGTACAATTACACAAAAATGTATACCTTCCGGATGGATATGTGATGATGAACCAGATTATGGGGATTCAGAGAAGCAAATAATTGATAAACCAGATGGAGACCCTCACAGATATTTTTCAGGTCATACAGCATATGGACCAGAGACATATTGGAATATATAAGACAATATAATAATGGGAACAGTACTAATTACAATGATAATAATAATACGGGTCCAAATTATCAAAACCCGAATCGACCCTCTAATGGTTATCAGGGTAACCGTAATCCCTACCCTAATAACGCAAATAGTCAGAGAAGCCCCAATTATGGTAATAGTCCTTACCCTAATAATACCAATCGTACGGGTCCCAATAATGGTAATTTTAATAATAATAGGTTTCCTCGCCCTAGAGTGAACTTCATACGAGCCACAGATGGAAGACAGCGAGGATTCAACCACAATCGACGAATGAGTTACCGCGGATACGAAGAAAAGCGGAGGAGCCTAGAACGGGACCAGCCGAGGTACTATCCGACGCGTAGGAGCAATAGTTTGGACAACACTGAACAGAGGTCGCACCAGGAACGACCGGAAGACCATAGGACAGATCGGCAGGTAACCACTCTGAGCATCCCGAATGAGGCATCGACTAGTATGGCTCAAAGAAACATTTTGGAAGAAGATATATGAAACAGAATTTTGAATGTAAATCCTCTAAATTCTAAAAACAATGTAAGACCATTACATACAATTTATTTGAGAAGGAACATTTTGGAAGAAGATATATAAAACCGAATTTTGAATTTAAAATCCCCTAAATTCTAAACACAATGTAAGCCCATTGCATACAATTTATTTGAGAAGAAACATTTTTAGAAGAAGAATAACAAGAAGAATTTTGAAATAATCATCAAAATTCTAAAAGACAATTGTAAGATCACCTTACATAAAAAATTATTTGAAGAAAAACTTTATGGCTATAATATAATAATAAAGAAGGAGAGAATTTAGAAATAAAACCATCTAAAGTCAAAAACAAGTAAGGACAGCTTACTAAATATTTATTTGAAGAGAAACATTTTGACAATAATACCAAGAGAATTTAGAAAAATAAAACCAACCTAAACACATGTAAGCCCACCTTACATACAAATTATTTGAGAAAACTGAATGGAATAATATAAGACGAGTGAATTTTGAATTATGAATAAATCAAGTTTCCAAAGCAAGTGCAAGTACAACTTACCAACCAATTATTGATAAAACACTTTGGTGAGATAAACTGATGAGATTTCATACCATATTTATGGTAAGCATAGAAGATAATTACCATGGTAACAAAGGATCATAACGGTATGAGTAAAAGGAACCAGATTTAGAATTAAAACAAATAATTCTGGACAATATGATCATGTCTAAGTTCAATATGAAGAGTAAAAACCTTTCCATAAAATGATGCTAAAGGAAATAAAAAAGAAAAGAATTCTTCAATACGATTTGAGTGATTAAATATAAAATAAAGTGCAAAAACTTATTTGGAATTATGAGAGAATGAAACTTTGAAGTGGTATGAGGAGAAATTATGACCTCATTATGAAATTAATAAAAAACCATCATTCGCAAGTATAATAACAATGACAGGAATAATGTGAGAATAATGTCAAAGATATATGTAATTAAACGAATTAATATAAAATGATTTATGAATTAAATGACAATTATGATAATGACAGTTATAAAAATTCTAGAAAATAGAACAAGTGGAATTTTAAGAACAAAGAAACAGTCTAAAAAATGTCATAAAGATATGCTACTATAAATAATGCAGATTATAATGAAAAACCAGAAGGTAATAAAGAAATTATAACCAAAAGATTTATATGATAAGAAAAGTTGAAAAAATGTAATAATAAAAGAGCTTCCTACCATAATATCAAATGAAAGAAACATCCAGATAATGAGTCAGATGAACAACTGAGATAGGAATATTAAAATCTCTGAGAAGTATAATAAGTAATAAGTGAAGTATCCCAAAGATATTTTTTTTAAATAGTAACAAATGTGTACTATTCTGAATAATTTTTTAATCTGTCTGAAGATAATTCCAGCAGGATTAATATGTTTTTTTAGCAGAGATGATTTGCCTCTGTACTCAAATATGTGTGAAGTATTGGACAGCAGAGGAAAGTAGCGTACAGTGCCTCTCTGAACTGAACCAGCTCACAAAGTAGGGATCGATAGCGAGGAAATATCCCAAGGAGAAAATTCTAAGAAGAAATATGAAAATGAAATAATAAATATGAAACTCAGATGACTATTATATCAAGGAAGATCAAGTGAGAATGATATAAACTCAAATATAAATAAGAAAATTTTAAAATGGAAGGAAGTCCAAAATAATAACAAACATTGAATAATTATCATAAGCAATTGTTTCAGGCAAAGCAAGTATAGTCTGAAAAAATTACTTCTGGAGAAGGGCATTCTGTAGCGTGACAGAAAATCCACTACATCTTAAGTCATATGAAATCATAAAGTTTAATTACACCAACAAATGTTATAATAATATTGAATGACATTTAAATAAATCAGAGGAATGAAACACGATAAAATAAAAATCCTCATTACGTTATATATAAAAACCACTGTTTAAAAAACCAAAGAAAGTATCGAAGCAACTCATAGTATAATATCAGTAAGTTACCCAGGAAGCTCAGAGCAGTAAACCAGTTATATAAGACCATATCAAGAAAAAAGAGACTCAATTAAAGAGTGGTGAATACCAAAATACCCCAAAAACAAGAAGAGGGAAGAATAAAGTTTGTGAACAGGAAGAAAACAATACCCTGAAACCTGTAGAGAAGAATAAAGTCCGTATCAGTGAATAAGTTACATGCTCCAAACTAAACCTCAGTCGAGATAACACCAAGTACCTTGGTTTACCCAAGAGTGAAGAAGGAAGACAAGAAGACCAGAAGAGTGAAGACTAGACGAGGGACAAGAATGAAGACCAGAAGGAAGATACAAAGAAGGACAAGAAGGAAGACAGGAGGGGAGGAAGAAATAGTATGAAAAAAACACCGTTGTAAAACCTATTATTATATAAACTACTATCAACCCCAAACCCACAAAAACTATGCAAAAGAAAGTATAATATACCCAAAATCCTATAAAATGTAATTATTGAGAAAACTAAAGTGCTGTATAGCGTTATAAGAAGTCAACCGACTAAAGCTATTGTGTAATAAAGAAAATAAACTAGTCCTAACAGTCCATGATTACTAAAGGTCTGGTCTGAGATAATAAGACTCAAAATATCAGAACCAACAGTGAAAGGGAATTTGTGTAAGTGTTTTTTAGAAATGCAATAAACTTAAAGTTGGTGATGCTATAACTTATCAGTATGCTATATCACAACTTTAATATCTAATAATAAACAGCATAATAAAATAATAAAATGGAAGATTTCCAGTATTTTATTATTTTAATGTAAATCTTTATTTACAAGACATTTGTAAAAAAATGATAATAAATAGAGTATGGGAGTTAATGTTTACTGATGTAGTGGATCACAATAATAATGGTTTAAACCAGAAAGGACTGGCATTAATATAGTATTAATAAGTGTAAAATGTTTAAATAGATTGTTTATTCATAGTCCTAAAATCAATGTGTTAGTAAAATGTATTTGTAAGGGTTATTAGAAAATAAGATTTATGTTATGTGTTTTAAAAAGAATTATGTTTGATAAATAATAACCTACATACCATTAATAATGTTCTAATAGGTATGCTATGTTAGCTCAAGAATAGTTAAAAGATATATGTTCAAACCATATCTGCAATATGTTCAATTGTGCAGATTGCTAAACAATGTTCATAATTAATTATTTTAATAACTGTAGTGTTAATTAACTACTACACCACACAATAAGTTATAAACCATGTTATTTTCATATAATTGTAATCATGTAAAGTCAGAGGAGGAATTAAGTTTAAATTTATTTGAGAAAGACAGAAATATAAAATTCTAAAATCTAGGCCATCTGGTGAATTCACAGAAACATTATAAACCAGGATAATTCACTTATAAATCCTGTAAACTAGTAAGATTTATATAAGATAACTCAATTAACCACTACTGGAAATGATCCTATGAGTTAAAATGATAATAAGGAAATATACCTTAACATATTGTAAATTTTCAAAATATATAAATTAATTAATTTTAAAGAGCAATGTCAAATTTACAGATTAACACAAAAAACCAGTTCAAAGGTGTAATTTATATGTATTTAAAGAAAGGAAGAGGGATATGACTAATTAAAATTTATTATAATAGTATTATAATATTTAAAATGGAGGGAATTCGTATAAAGACGGAAATCCAATTTTGAGCCTATATTTCCAAAATGTGAACAAAATTTGTTAATTTCCACAAAATGTCTACAGATATGGTCTATAATACATCAATTTAAAGGGAATGAGATGATTAAACCAATAATAAGGTTCATAATTCATAAAAGTGATGAATAAAATAGATAAATTCTATATATAATGTAATATTTTCTAATGTGTACAGGTAATCGAAATATGTTAACAATACTTTTTCAAAGATTAACTGGGCCAGATTTATGACCAAGTTAATTAGTCTTTTGTTGAATATCAAGCTGGACAGTTGTGTAAAGAACGTTTCTTTAAATCGAGTTGAAAATGGTACTAGCGTTTAGCCATTGAAATAAGTGAAACGAGAGTTAGACGGATTAGACACTTTTTAAAGCTAAAGCTATCAAAACATTCACGACAATAGTGAAAACAAACACTTAACTTCATAATCCGAGTGATAGAAACAAGTAAAACATTATATTTATACTGATTCATTATACAATCCTAACCATATCTTGAGAATTTTAACCCACAGAAGAGAACACATTCAAAATAAACTAACTAACACAAGTTTACACAGAACACTTCGCCAGAATACACCAAATAACTTTACAGACATATTACACCAGTGCGGGGACATTTCAAACTTTGATGAAGGTAATTTTATTGTGATTTTCCGACACGACGCATTTGCAGTAACCTAGTCCAACTCGAGTAGCGGCCATCTTGAAAACGAAGTCTGCTTACTACATCGCAGTGACGTCAGTCTTCAATGGTTCGAAAACTGTCATACACATTACATATAAGAATTATTTAAATACTATTGAATAATAATTACTGTATTTATTTTTAATTGTTAATGTTATACTTTCTCGTCACCCTTCTCTGACTATTAATTCTAATCGCTCAAAGAACCTGTCTTTTAATATATTATATCATAAAATTTGTTCTGTATGACACAATCGATAATTCCCGAGACAGAGTCGATAATTGCTCTCCATCGATAAAATATCGATTATTATTTTAAATTGTCAATAAATCTTTATATTTCCATTATTTCGTATCTGTTACTTATTTCACAGGTAATTTAAGAGTATTTATTAAGACTGAAGAACTTAAATAAGAAGAATATATATTATTTGAACGAGATATTGGACCAGCCAGAAAAGTCATCAATCGATTATTAGCTGGAGTTAATCTATTTAACTCCAGACTTGGTTCAAATCTTCAAGAAGTGATCGACGGTCAATAAATACCTACCTGTTATTAAAATTTTTACAAGAACCTTTTAAAACAGATTTATTTCTTATACATACCTCCATAAACATAAACAAGATTTCTTACTATTGAAAATTCTATTTTTATATAAAATTTTCCATATACATTTTATTCTTTTGTAACGACCGGCATACAGCGGTCTTGTTACAAAGTGGCGTCCAACTTAGAGGGCTTGAATAGATAAGCCTGGCAGCGGTTATCCAGTCAGGAGAAGGGCAACAACGATAAACAAAAATGGCAGAACTTACAAGAGATGAGAAGTTAGACAAATTGATGGAAATGATATTACAATTTGGAAAGAACATGGAAAGGAAAATAGATGAGAGCCACGATTCGATGAGGAAAAAAATAGATGAATGCAATCAATCCTTGGTGGAAAATTTAAGCAAGAAAATGGAAGGAATGGAGAAAAAACTGGATGATTTGGCCGAAGAAAGGAGAGAGGACAGATTAAAAAGAGAAGAAGAAGAAAGGACCAAAGGAATAAAATATGAAAGCGAACTTGAACCAGAAGAAATACCAAATGACAAAACAGAGGATCCAGTTGTAGTATTACCTGAGAAGAAAACTAACGGGAACAAAGAAAATACTAAAGATATGGAAGTGGAACCAAAGGAAGGGAGGAAAACGCTTCCAAAGAAATTAATGAAAACAAAGGAAGAAATGGAAATGATGAACCATGGTTTAACGGATGTCAATAATATTCCAATTACCGACCACGAAGAAATCATGAATTCCAGAAATTACGGAAGGAGATTAAAAGTAATATTACAAATAATGTACCACCAAACAGTAGTCTACCAATGGGGAAGGACCAGAGGTAAACGGAATACTACATGTGGACTAGATCAGTTCCAGTGCGGAACTAAACAGTGTATTTCAGAAAGATGGAAATATAACATCTTATCAGACTGTGACGATGGCACTGGTGAATCACCAGAGTGTGTTCCATTAGTGCGCCATCCAGGACTATTCCAGTGTACAATTACACAAAAATGTATACCTTCCGGATGGATATGTGATGATGAACCAGATTATGGGGATTCAGAGAAGCAAATAATTGATAAACCAGATGGAGACCCTCACAGATATTTTTCAGGTCATACAGCATATTGACCAGAGACATATTGGAATATATAAGACAATATAATAATGGGAACAGTACTAACTACAATGATAATAATAATACGGGTCCAAATTATCAAAACCCGAATCGACCCTCTAATGGTTATCAGGGTAACCGTAATCCCTACCCTAATAACGCAAATAGTCAGAGAAGCCCCAATTATGGTAATAGTCCTTACCCTAATAATACCAATCGTACGTGTCCCAATAATGGTAATTTTAATAATAATAGGTTTCCTCGCCCTAGAGTGAACTTCATACGAGCCACAGATGGAAGACAGCGAGGATTCAACCACAATCGACGAAACAGTTACCGCGGATACGAAGAAAGGCGGAGGAGCCTAGAACGGGACCAACCGAGGTACTATCCGACGCGTAGGAGCAATAGTTTGGACAACACTGAACAGAGGTCGCACCAGGAAAGACCGGAAGATCATAGGACAGATCGGCAGGTAACCACTCTGAGCATCCCGAATGAGGCATCGACTAGTATGGCTCAAAGAAACATTTTGGAAGAAGATATATGAAACAGAATTTTGAATGTAAATCCTCTAAATTCTAAAAACAATGTAAGACCATTACATACAATTTATTTGAGAAGGAACATTTTGGAAGAAGATATATAAAACCGAATTTTGAATTTAAAATCCCCTAAATTCTAAACACAATGTAAGCCCATTGCATACAATTTATTTGAGAAGAAACATTTTTAGAAGAAGAATAACAAGAAGAATTTTGAAATAATCATCAAAATTCTAAAAGACAATTGTAAGATCACCTTACATAAAAAATTATTTGAAGAAAAACTTTATGGCTATAATATAATAATAAAGAAGGAGAGAATTTAGAAATAAAACCATCTAAAGTCAAAAACAAGTAAGGACAGCTTACTAAATATTTATTTGAAGAGAAACATTTTGACAATAATACCAAGAGAATTTAGAAAAATAAAACCAACCTAAACACATGTAAGCCCACCTTACATACAAATTATTTGAGAAAACTGAATGGAATAATATAAGACGAGTGAATTTTGAATTATGAATAAATCAAGTTTCCAAAGCAAGTGCAAGTACAACTTACCAACCAATTATTGATAAAACACTTTGGTGAGATAAACTGATGAGATTTCATACCATATTTATGGTAAGCATAGAAGATAATTACCATGGTAACAAAGGATCATAACGGTATGAGTAAAAGGAACCAGATTTAGAATTAAAACAAATAATTCTGGACAATATGATCATGTCTAAGTTCAATATGAATAGTAAAAACCTTTCCATAAAATGATGCTAAAGGAAATAAAAAAGAAAAGAATTCTTCAATACGATTTGAGTGATTAAATATAAAATAAAGTGCAAAAACTTATTTGGAATTATGAGAGAATGAAACTTTGAAGTGGTATGAGGAGAAATTATGACCTCATTATGAAATTAATAAAAAACCATCATTCGCAAGTATAATAACAATGACAGGAATAATGTGAGAATAATGTCAAAGATATATGTAATTAAACGAATTAATATAAAATGATTTATGAATTAAATGACAATTATGATAATGACAGTTATAAAAATTCTAGAAAATAGAACAAGTGGAATTTTAAGAACAAAGAAACAGTCTAAAAAATGTCATAAAGATATGCTACTATAAATAATGCAGATTATAATGAAAAACCAGAAGGTAATAAAGAAATTATAACCAAAAGATTTATATGATAAGAAAAGTTGAAAAAATGTAATAATAAAAGAGCTTCCTACCATAATATCAAATGAAAGAAACATCCAGATAATGAGTCAGATGAACAACTGAGATAGGAATATTAAAATCTCTGAGAAGTATAATAAGTAATAAGTGAAGTATCCCAAAGATATTTTTTTTAAATAGTAACAAATGTGTACTATTCTGAATAATTTTTTAATCTGTCTGAAGATAATTCCAGCAGGATTAATATGTTTTTTTAGCAGAGATGATTTGCCTCTGTACTCAAATATGTGTGAAGTATTGGACAGCAGAGGAAAGTAGCGTACAGTGCCTCTCTGAACTGAACCAGCTCACAAAGTAGGGATCGATAGCGAGGAAATATCCCAAGGAGAAAATTCTAAGAAGAAATATGAAAATGAAATAATAAATATGAAACTCAGATGACTATTATATCAAGGAAGATCAAGTGAGAATGATATAAACTCAAATATAAATAAGAAAATTTTAAAATGGAAGGAAGTCCAAAATAATAACAAACCTTGAATAATTATCATAAGCAATTGTTTCAGGCAAAGCAAGTATAGTCTGAAAAAATTACTTCTGGAGAAGGGCATTCTGTAGCGTGACAGAAAATCCACTACATCTTAAGTCATATGAAATCATAAAGTTTAATTACACCAACAAATGTTATAATAATATTGAATGACATTTAAATAAATCAGAGGAATGAAACACGATAAAATAAAAATCCTCATTACGTTATATATAAAAACCACTGTTTAAAAAACCAAAGAAAGTATCGAAGCAACTCATAGTATAATATCAGTAAGTTACCCAGGAAGCTCAGAGCAGTAAACCAGTTATATAAGACCATATCAAGAAAAAAGAGACTCAATTAAAGAGTGGTGAATACCAAAATACCCCAAAAACAAGAAGAGGGAAGAATAAAGTTTGTGAACAGGAAGAAAACAATACCCTGAAACCTGTAGAGAAGAATAAAGTCCGTATCAGTGAATAAGTTACATGCTCCAAACTAAACCTCAGTCGAGATAACACCAAGTACCTTGGTTTACCCAAGAGTGAAGAAGGAAGACAAGAAGACCAGAAGAGTGAAGACTAGACGAGGGACAAGAATGAAGACCAGAAGGAAGATACAAAGAAGGACAAGAAGGAAGACAGGAGGGGAGGAAGAAATAGTATGAAAAAAACACCGTTGTAAAACCTATTATTATATAAACTACTATCAACCCCAAACCCACAAAAACTATGCAAAAGAAAGTATAATATACCCAAAATCCTATAAAATGTAATTATTGAGAAAACTAAAGTGCTGTATAGCGTTATAAGAAGTCAACCGACTAAAGCTATTGTGTAATAAAGAAAATAAACTAGTCCTAACAGTCCATGATTACTAAAGGTCTGGTCTGAGATAATAAGACTCAAAATATCAGAACCAACAGTGAAAGGGAATTTGTGTAAGTGTTTTTTAGAAATGCAATAAACTTAAAGTTGGTGATGCTATAACTTATCAGTATGCTATATCACAACTTTAATATCTAATAATAAACAGCATAATAAAATAATAAAATGGAAGATTTCCAGTATTTTATTATTTTAATGTAAATCTTTATTTACAAGACATTTGTAAAAAATGATAATAAATAGAGTATGAGAGTTAATGTTTACTGATGTAGGGGATCACAATAATAATGGTTTAAACCAGAAAGGACTGGCATTAATATAGTATTAATAAGTGTAAAATGTTTAAATAGACTGTTTATTCACAGTCCTAAAATCAATGTGTTAGTAAAATGTATTTGTAAGGGTTATTAGAAAATAAGATTTATGTTATGTGTTTTAAAAAGAATTATGTTTGATAAATAATAACCTACATACCATTAATAATGTTCTAATAGGTATGCTATGTTAGCTCAAGAATAGTCAAAAGATATATGCTCAAACCATATCTGCAATATGTTCAATTGTGCAGATTGCTAAACAATGTTCATAATTAATTATTTTAATAACTGTAGTGTTAATTAACTACTACACCACACAATAAGTTATAAACCATGTTATTTTCATATAATTGTAATCATGTAAAGTCAGAGGAGGAATTAAGTTTAAATTTATTTAAGAAAGACAGAAATATAAAATTCTAAAATCTAGGCCATCTGGTGAATTCACAGAAACATTATAAACCAGGATAATTCACTTATAAATCCTGTAAACTAGCAAGATTTATATAAGATAACTCAATTAACCACTACTGGAAATGATCCTATGAGTTAAAATGATAATAAGGAAATATACCTTAACATATTGTAAATTTTCAAAATATATAAATTAATTAATTTTAAAGAGCAATGTCAAATTTACAGATTAACACAAAAAACCAGTTCAAAGGTGTAATTTATATGTATTTAAAGAAAGGAAGAGGAATATGACTAATTAAAATTTATTATAATAGTATTAATAATATTTAAAATGGAGGGAATTCGTATAAAGACGAAAATCCAATTTTGAGCCTATATTTCCAAAATGTGAACAAATTTTGTTAATTTCCACAAAATGTCTACAGATATGGTCTATAATACATCAATTTAAAGGGAATGAGATGATTAAACCAATAATAAGGTTCATAATTCATAAAAGTGATGAATAAAATAGATAAATTCTATATATAATGTAATATTTTCTAATGTGTACAGGTAATCGAAATATGTTAACAATACTTTTTCAAAGATTAACTGGGCCAGATTTATGACCAAGTTAATTAGTCTTTTGTTGAATATCAAGCTGGACAGTTGTGTAAAGAACGTTTCTTTAAATCGAGTTGAAAATGGTACTAGCGTTTAGCCATTGAAATAAGTGAAACGAGAGTTAGACGGATTAGACACTTTTTAAAGCTAAAGCTATCAAAACATTCACGACAATAGTGAAAACAAACACTTAACTTCATAATCCGAGTGATAGAAACAAGTAAAACATTATATTTAAACTGATTCATTATACAATCCTAACCATATCTTGAGAATTTTAACCCACAGAAGAGAACACATTCAAAATAAACTAACTAACACAAGTTTACACAGAACACTTCGCCAGAATACACCAAATAACTTTACAGACATATTACACCAGTGCGGGGACATTTCAAACTTTGATGAAGGTAATTTTATTGTGATTTTCCGACACGACGCATTTGCAGTAACCTAGTCCAACTCGAGTAGCGGCCATCTTGAAAACGAAGTCTGCTTACTACATCGCAGTGACGTCAGTCTTCAATGGTTCGAAAACTGTCATACACATTACATATAAGAATTATTTAAATACTATTGAATAATAATTACTGTATTTATTTTTAATTGTTAATGTTATACTTTCTCGTCACCCTTCTCTGACTATTAATTCTAATCGCTCAAAGAACCTGTCTTTTAATATATTATATCATAAAATTTGTTCTGTATGACACAATCGATAATTCCCGAGACAGAGTCGATAATTGCTCTCCATCGATAAAATATCGATTATTATTTTAAATTGTCAATAAATCTTTATATTTCCATTATTTCGTATCTGTTACTTATTTCACAGGTAATTTAAGAGTATTTATTAAGACTGAAGAACTTAAATAAGAAGAATATATATTATTTGAACGAGATATTGGACCAGCCAGAAAAGTCATCAATCGATTATTAGCTGGAGTTAATCTATTTAACTCCAGACTTGGTTCAAATCTTCAAGAAGTGATCGACGGTCAATAAATACCTACCTGTTATTAAAATTTTTACAAGAACCTTTTAAAACAGATTTATTTCTTATACATACCTCCATAAACATAAACAAGATTTCTTACTATTGAAAATTCTATTTTTATATAAAATTTTCCATATACATTTTATTCTTTTGTAACGACCGGCATACAGCGGTCTTGTTACAAAGTGGCGTCCAACTTAGAGGGCTTGAATAGATAAGCCTGGCAGCGGTTATCCAGTCAGGAGAAGGGCAACAACGATAAACAAAAATGGCAGAACTTACAAGAGATGAGAAGTTAGACAAATTGATGGAAATGATATTACAATTTGGAAAGAACATGGAAAGGAAAATAGATGAGAGCCACGATTCGATGAGGAAAAAAATAGATGAATGCAATCAATCCTTGGTGGAAAATTTAAGCAAGAAAATGGAAGGAATGGAGAAAAAACTGGATGATTTGGCCGAGGAAAGGAGAGAGGACAGATTAAAAAGAGAAGAAGAAGAAAGGACCAAAGGAATAAAATATGAAAGCGAACTTGAACCAGAAGAAATACCAAATGACAAAACAGAGGATCCAGTTGTAGTATTACCTGAGAAGAAAACTAACGGGAACAAAGAAAATACTAAAGATATGGAAGTGGAACCAAAGGAAGGGAGGAAAACGCTTCCAAAGAAATTAATGAAAACAAAGGAAGAAATGGAAATGATGAACCATGGTTTAACGGATGTCAATAATATTCCAATTACCGACCACGAAGAAATCATGAATTCCAGAAATTACGGAAGGAGATTAAAAGTAATATTACAAATAATGTACCACCAAACAGTAGTCTACCAATGGGGAAGGACCAGAGGTAAACGGAATACTACATGTGGACTAGATCAGTTCCAGTGCGGAACTAAACAGTGTATTTCAGAAAGATGGAAATATAACATCTTATCAGACTGTGACGATGGCACTGGTGAATCACCAGAGTGTGTTCCATTAGTGCGCCATCCAGGACTATTCCAGTGTACAATTACACAAAAATGTATACCTTCCGGATGGATATGTGATGATGAACCAGATTATGGGGATTCAGAGAAGCAAATAATTGATAAACCAGATGGAGACCCTCACAGATATTTTTCAGGTCATACAGCATATGGACCAGAGACATATTGGAATATATAAGACAATATAATAATGGGAATAGTACTAATTACAATGATAATAATAATACGGGTCCAAATTATCAAAACCCGAATCGACCCTCTAATGGTTATCAGGGTAACCGTAATCCCTACCCTAATAACGCAAATAGTCAGAGAAGCCCCAATTATGGTAATAGTCCTTACCCTAATAATACCAATCGTACGGGTCCCAATAATGGTAATTTTAATAATAATAGGTTTCCTCGCCCTAGAGTGAACTTCATACGAGCCACAGATGGAAGACAGCGAGGATTCAACCACAATCGACGAAACAGTTACCGCGGATACGAAGAAAGGCGGAGGAGCCTAGAACGGGACCAACCGAGGTACTATCCGACGCGTAGGAGCAATAGTTTGGACAACACTGAACAGAGGTCGCACCAGGAACGACCGGAAGACCATAGGACAGATCGGCAGGTAACCACTCTGAGCATCCCGAATGAGGCATCGACTAGTATGGCTCAAAGAAACATTTTGGAAGAAGATATATGAAACAGAATTTTGAATGTAAATCCTCTAAATTCTAAAAACAATGTAAGACCATTACATACAATTTATTTGAGAAGGAACATTTTGGAAGAAGATATATAAAACCGAATTTTGAATTTAAAATCCCCTAAATTCTAAACACAATGTAAGCCCATTGCATACAATTTATTTGAGAAGAAACATTTTTAGAAGAAGAATAACAAGAAGAATTTTGAAATAATCATCAAAATTCTAAAAGACAATTGTAAGATCACCTTACATAAAAAATTATTTGAAGAAAAACTTTATGGCTATAATATAATAATAAAGAAGGAGAGAATTTAGAAATAAAACCATCTAAAGTCAAAAACAAGTAAGGACAGCTTACTAAATATTTATTTGAAGAGAAACATTTTGACAATAATACCAAGAGAATTTAGAAAAATAAAACCAACCTAAACACATGTAAGCCCACCTTACATACAAATTATTTGAGAAAACTGAATGGAATAATATAAGACGAGTGAATTTTGAATTATGAATAAATCAAGTTTCCAAAGCAAGTGCAAGTACAACTTACCAACCAATTATTGATAAAACACTTTGGTGAGATAAACTGATGAGATTTCATACCATATTTATGGTAAGCATAGAAGATAATTACCATGGTAACAAAGGATCATAACGGTATGAGTAAAAGGAACCAGATTTAGAATTAAAACAAATAATTCTGGACAATATGATCATGTCTAAGTTCAATATGAAGAGTAAAAACCTTTCCATAAAATGATGCTAAAGGAAATAAAAAAGAAAAGAATTCTTCAATACGATTTGAGTGATTAAATATAAAATAAAGTGCAAAAACTTATTTGGAATTATGAGAGAATGAAACTTTGAAGTGGTATGAGGAGAAATTATGACCTCATTATGAAATTAATAAAAAACCATCATTCGCAAGTATAATAACAATGACAGGAATAATGTGAGAATAATGTCAAAGATATATGTAATTAAACGAATTAATATAAAATGATTTATGAATTAAATGACAATTATGATAATGACAGTTATAAAAATTCTAGAAAATAGAACAAGTGGAATTTTAAGAACAAAGAAACAGTCTAAAAAATGTCATAAAGATATGCTACTATAAATAATGCAGATTATAATGAAAAACCAGAAGGTAATAAAGAAATTATAACCAAAAGATTTATATGATAAGAAAAGTTGAAAAAATGTAATAATAAAAGAGCTTCCTACCATAATATCAAATGAAAGAAACATCCAGATAATGAGTCAGATGAACAACTGAGATAGGAATATTAAAATCTCTGAGAAGTATAATAAGTAATAAGTGAAGTATCCCAAAGATATTTTTTTTAAATAGTAACAAATGTGTACTATTCTGAATAATTTTTTAATCTGTCTGAAGATAATTCCAGCAGGATTAATATGTTTTTTTAGCAGAGATGATTTGCCTCTGTACTCAAATATGTGTGAAGTATTGGACAGCAGAGGAAAGTAGCGTACAGTGCCTCTCTGAACTGAACCAGCTCACAAAGTAGGGATCGATAGCGAGGAAATATCCCAAGGAGAAAATTCTAAGAAGAAATATGAAAATGAAATAATAAATATGAAACTCAGATGACTATTATATCAAGGAAGATCAAGTGAGAATGATATAAACTCAAATATAAATAAGAAAATTTTAAAATGGAAGGAAGTCCAAAATAATAACAAACCTTGAATAATTATCATAAGCAATTGTTTCAGGCAAAGCAAGTATAGTCTGAAAAAATTACTTCTGGAGAAGGGCATTCTGTAGCGTGACAGAAAATCCACTACATCTTAAGTCATATGAAATCATAAAGTTTAATTACACCAACAAATGTTATAATAATATTGAATGACATTTAAATAAATCAGAGGAATGAAACACGATAAAATAAAAATCCTCATTACGTTATATATAAAAACCACTGTTTAAAAAACCAAAGAAAGTATCGAAGCAACTCATAGTATAATATCAGTAAGTTACCCAGGAAGCTCAGAGCAGTAAACCAGTTATATAAGACCATATCAAGAAAAAAGAGACTCAATTAAAGAGTGGTGAATACCAAAATACCCCAAAAACAAGAAGAGGGAAGAATAAAGTTTGTGAACAGGAAGAAAACAATACCCTGAAACCTGTAGAGAAGAATAAAGTCCGTATCAGTGAATAAGTTACATGCTCCAAACTAAACCTCAGTCGAGATAACACCAAGTACCTTGGTTTACCCAAGAGTGAAGAAGGAAGACAAGAAGACCAGAAGAGTGAAGACTAGACGAGGGACAAGAATGAAGACCAGAAGGAAGATACAAAGAAGGACAAGAAGGAAGACAGGAGGGGAGGAAGAAATAGTATGAAAAAAACACCGTTGTAAAACCTATTATTATATAAACTACTATCAACCCCAAACCCACAAAAACTATGCAAAAGAAAGTATAATATACCCAAAATCCTATAAAATGTAATTATTGAGAAAACTAAAGTGCTGTATAGCGTTATAAGAAGTCAACCGACTAAAGCTATTGTGTAATAAAGAAAATAAACTAGTCCTAACAGTCCATGATTACTAAAGGTCTGGTCTGAGATAATAAGACTCAAAATATCAGAACCAACAGTGAAAGGGAATTTGTGTAAGTGTTTTTTAGAAATGCAATAAACTTAAAGTTGGTGATGCTATAACTTATCAGTATGCTATATCACAACTTTAATATCTAATAATAAACAGCATAATAAAATAATAAAATGGAAGATTTCCAGTATTTTATTATTTTAATGTAAATCTTTATTTACAAGACATTTGTAAAAAATGATAATAAATAGAGTATGAGAGTTAATGTTTACTGATGTAGGGGATCACAATAATAATGGTTTAAACCAGAAAGGACTGGCATTAATATAGTATTAATAAGTGTAAAATGTTTAAATAGACTGTTTATTCACAGTCCTAAAATCAATGTGTTAGTAAAATGTATTTGTAAGGGTTATTAGAAAATAAGATTTATGTTATGTGTTTTAAAAAGAATTATGTTTGATAAATAATAACCTACATACCATTAATAATGTTCTAATAGGTATGCTATGTTAGCTCAAGAATAGTCAAAAGATATATGCTCAAACCATATCTGCAATATGTTCAATTGTGCAGATTGCTAAACAATGTTCATAATTAATTATTTTAATAACTGTAGTGTTAATTAACTACTACACCACACAATAAGTTATAAACCATGTTATTTTCATATAATTGTAATCATGTAAAGTCAGAGGAGGAATTAAGTTTAAATTTATTTAAGAAAGACAGAAATATAAAATTCTAAAATCTAGGCCATCTGGTGAATTCACAGAAACATTATAAACCAGGATAATTCACTTATAAATCCTGTAAACTAGCAAGATTTATATAAGATAACTCAATTAACCACTACTGGAAATGATCCTATGAGTTAAAATGATAATAAGGAAATATACCTTAACATATTGTAAATTTTCAAAATATATAAATTAATTAATTTTAAAGAGCAATGTCAAATTTACAGATTAACACAAAAAACCAGTTCAAAGGTGTAATTTATATGTATTTAAAGAAAGGAAGAGGAATATGACTAATTAAAATTTATTATAATAGTATTAATAATATTTAAAATGGAGGGAATTCGTATAAAGACGAAAATCCAATTTTGAGCCTATATTTCCAAAATGTGAACAAATTTTGTTAATTTCCACAAAATGTCTACAGATATGGTCTATAATACATCAATTTAAAGGGAATGAGATGATTAAACCAATAATAAGGTTCATAATTCATAAAAGTGATGAATAAAATAGATAAATTCTATATATAATGTAATATTTTCTAATGTGTACAGGTAATCGAAATATGTTAACAATACTTTTTCAAAGATTAACTGGGCCAGATTTATGACCAAGTTAATTAGTCTTTTGTTGAATATCAAGCTGGACAGTTGTGTAAAGAACGTTTCTTTAAATCGAGTTGAAAATGGTACTAGCGTTTAGCCATTGAAATAAGTGAAACGAGAGTTAGACGGATTAGACACTTTTTAAAGCTAAAGCTATCAAAACATTCACGACAATAGTGAAAACAAACACTTAACTTCATAATCCGAGTGATAGAAACAAGTAAAACATTATATTTAAACTGATTCATTATACAATCCTAACCATATCTTGAGAATTTTAACCCACAGAAGAGAACACATTCAAAATAAACTAACTAACACAAGTTTACACAGAACACTTCGCCAGAATACACCAAATAACTTTACAGACATATTACACCAGTGCGGGGACATTTCAAACTTTGATGAAGGTAATTTTATTGTGATTTTCCGACACGACGCATTTGCAGTAACCTAGTCCAACTCGAGTAGCGGCCATCTTGAAAACGAAGTCTGCTTACTACATCGCAGTGACGTCAGTCTTCAATGGTTCGAAAACTGTCATACACATTACATATAAGAATTATTTAAATACTATTGAATAATAATTACTGTATTTATTTTTAATTGTTAATGTTATACTTTCTCGTCACCCTTCTCTGACTATTAATTCTAATCGCTCAAAGAACCTGTCTTTTAATATATTATATCATAAAATTTGTTCTGTATGACACAATCGATAATTCCCGAGACAGAGTCGATAATTGCTCTCCATCGATAAAATATCGATTATTATTTTAAATTGTCAATAAATCTTTATATTTCCATTATTTCGTATCTGTTACTTATTTCACAGGTAATTTAAGAGTATTTATTAAGACTGAAGAACTTAAATAAGAAGAATATATATTATTTGAACGAGATATTGGACCAGCCAGAAAAGTCATCAATCGATTATTAGCTGGAGTTAATCTATTTAACTCCAGACTTGGTTCAAATCTTCAAGAAGTGATCGACGGTCAATAAATACCTACCTGTTATTAAAATTTTTACAAGAACCTTTTAAAACAGATTTATTTCTTATACACACCTCCATAAACATAAACAAGATTTCTTACTATTGAAAATTCTATTTTTATATAAAATTTTCCATATACATTTTATTCTTTTGTAACGACCGGCATACAGCGGTCTTGTTACAAAGTGGCGTCCAACTTAGAGGGCTTGAATAGATAAGCCTGGCAGCGGTTATCCAGTCAGGAGAAGGGCAACAACGATAAACAAAAATGGCAGAACTTACAAGAGATGAGAAGTTAGACAAATTGATGGAAATGATATTACAATTTGGAAAGAACATGGAAAGGAAAATAGAAGAGAGCCACGATTCGATGAGGAAAAAAATAGATGAATGCAATCAATCCTTGGTGGAAAATTTAAGCAAGAAAATGGAAGGAATGGAGAAAAAACTGGATGATTTGGCCGAGGAAAGGAGAGAGGACAGATTAAAAAGAGAAGAAGACGAAAGGACCAAAGGAATAAAATATGAAAGCGAACTTGAACCAGAAGAAATACCAAATGACAAAACAGAGGATCCAGTTGTAGTATTACCTGAGAAGAAAACTAACGGGAACAAAGAAAATACTAAAGATATGGAAGTGGAACCAAAGGAAGGGAGGAAAACGCTTCCAAAGAAATTAATGAAAACAAAGGAAGAAATGGAAATGATGAACCATGGTTTAACGGATGTCAATAATATTCCAATTACCGACCACGAAGAAATCATGAATTCCAGAAATTACGGAAGGAGATTAAAAGTAATATTACAAATAATGTACCACCAAACAGTAGTCTACCAATGGGGAAGGACCAGAGGTAAACGGAATACTACATGTGGACTAGATCAGTTCCAGTGCGGAACTAAACAGTGTATTTCAGAAAGATGGAAATATAACATCTTATCAGACTGTGACGATGGCACTGGTGAATCACCAGAGTGTGTTCCATTAGTGCGCCATCCAGGACTATTCCAGTGTACAATTACACAAAAATGTATACCTTCCGGATGGATATGTGATGATGAACCAGATTATGGGGATTCAGAGAAGCAAATAATTGATAAACCAGATGGAGACCCTCACAGATATTTTTCAGGTCATACAGCATATGGACCAGAGACATATTGGAATATATAAGACAATATAATAATGGGAATAGTACTAATTACAATGATAATAATAATACGGGTCCAAATTATCAAAACCCGAATCGACCCTCTAATGGTTATCAGGGTAACCGTAATCCCTACCCTAATAACGCAAATAGTCAGAGAAGCCCCAATTATGGTAATAGTCCTTACCCTAATAATACCAATCGTACGGGTCCCAATAATGGTAATTTTAATAATAATAGGTTTCCTCGCCCTAGAGTGAACTTCATACGAGCCACAGATGGAAGACAGCGAGGATTCAACCACAATCGACGAAACAGTTACCGCGGATACGAAGAAAGGCGGAGGAGCCTAGAACGGGACCAACCGAGGTACTATCCGACGCGTAGGAGCAATAGTTTGGACAACACTGAACAGAGGTCGCACCAGGAACGACCGGAAGACCATAGGACAGATCGGCAGGTAACCACTCTGAGCATCCCGAATGAGGCATCGACTAGTATGGCTCAAAGAAACATTTTGGAAGAAGATATATGAAACAGAATTTTGAATGTAAATCCTCTAAATTCTAAAAACAATGTAAGACCATTACATACAATTTATTTGAGAAGGAACATTTTGGAAGAAGATATATAAAACCGAATTTTGAATTTAAAATCCCCTAAATTCTAAACACAATGTAAGCCCATTGCATACAATTTATTTGAGAAGAAACATTTTTAGAAGAAGAATAACAAGAAGAATTTTGAAATAATCATCAAAATTCTAAAAGACAATTGTAAGATCACCTTACATAAAAAATTATTTGAAGAAAAACTTTATGGCTATAATATAATAATAAAGAAGGAGAGAATTTAGAAATAAAACCATCTAAAGTCAAAAACAAGTAAGGACAGCTTACTAAATATTTATTTGAAGAGAAACATTTTGACAATAATACCAAGAGAATTTAGAAAAATAAAACCAACCTAAACACATGTAAGCCCACCTTACATACAAATTATTTGAGAAAACTGAATGGAATAATATAAGACGAGTGAATTTTGAATTATGAATAAATCAAGTTTCCAAAGCAAGTGCAAGTACAACTTACCAACCAATTATTGATAAAACACTTTGGTGAGATAAACTGATGAGATTTCATACCATATTTATGGTAAGCATAGAAGATAATTACCATGGTAACAAAGGATCATAACGGTATGAGTAAAAGGAACCAGATTTAGAATTAAAACAAATAATTCTGGACAATATGATCATGTCTAAGTTCAATATGAAGAGTAAAAACCTTTCCATAAAATGATGCTAAAGGAAATAAAAAAGAAAAGAATTCTTCAATTCGATTTGAGTGATTAAATATAAAATAAAGTGCAAAAACTTATTTGGAATTATGAGAGAATGAAACTTTGAAGTGGTATGAGGAGAAATTATGACCTCATTATGAAATTAATAAAAAACCATCATTCGCAAGTATAATAACAATGACAGGAATAACGTGAGAATAATGTCAAAGATATATGTAATTAAACGAATTAATATAAAATGATTTATGAATTAAATGACAATTATGATAATGACAGTTATAAAAATTCTAGAAAATAGAACAAGTGGAATTTTAAGAACAAAGAAACAGTCTAAAAAATGTCATAAAGATATGCTACTATAAATAATGCAGATTATAATGAAAAACCAGAAGGTAATAAAGAAATTATAACCAAAAGATTTATATGATAAGAAAAGTTGAAAAAATGTAATAATAAAAGAGCTTCCTACCATAATATCAAATGAAAGAAACATCCAGATAATGAGTCAGATGAACAACTGAGATAGGAATATTAAAATCTCTGAGAAGTATAATAAGTAATAAGTGAAGTATCCCAAAGATATTTTTTTTAAATAGTAACAAATGTGTACTATTCTGAATAATTTTTTAATCTGTCTGAAGATAATTCCAGCAGGATTAATATGTTTTTTTAGCAGAGATGATTTGCCTCTGTACTCAAATATGTGTGAAGTATTGGACAGCAGAGGAAAGTAGCGTACAGTGCCTCTCTGAACTGAACCAGCTCACAAAGTAGGGATCGATAGCGAGGAAATATCCCAAGGAGAAAATTCTAAGAAGAAATATGAAAATGAAATAATAAATATGAAACTCAGATGACTATTATATCAAGGAAGATCAAGTGAGAATGATATAAACTCAAATATAAATAAGAAAATTTTAAAACGGAAGGAAGTCCAAAATAATAACAAACCTTGAATAATTATCATAAGCAATTGTTTCAGGCAAAGCAAGTATAGTCTGAAAAAATTACTTCTGGAGAAGGGCATTCTGTAGCGTGACAGAAAATCCACTACATCTTAAGTCATATGAAATCATAAAGTTTAATTACACCAACAAATGTTATAATAATATTGAATGACATTTAAATAAATCAGAGGAATGAAACACGATAAAATAAAAATCCTCATTACGTTATATATAAAAACCACTGTTTAAAAAACCAAAGAAAGTATCGAAGCAACTCATAGTATAATATCAGTAAGTTACCCAGGAAGCTCAGAGCAGTAAACCAGTTATATAAGACCATATCAAGAAAAAAGAGACTCAATTAAAGAGTGGTGAATACCAAAATACCCCAAAAACAAGAAGAGGGAAGAATAAAGTTTGTGAACAGGAAGAAAACAATACCCTGAAACCTGTAGAGAAGAATAAAGTCCGTATCAGTGAATAAGTTACATGCTCCAAACTAAACCTCAGTCGAGATAACACCAAGTACCTTGGTTTACCCAAGAGTGAAGAAGGAAGACAAGAAGACCAGAAGAGTGAAGACTAGACGAGGGACAAGAATGAAGACCAGAAGGAAGATACAAAGAAGGACAAGAAGGAAGACAGGAGGGGAGGAAGAAATAGTATGAAAAAAACACCGTTGTAAAACCTATTATTATATAAACTACTATCAACCCCAAACCCACAAAAACTATGCAAAAGAAAGTATAATATACCCAAAATACTATAAAATGTAATTATTGAGAAAACTAAAGTGCTGTATAGCGTTATAAGAAGTGAACCGACTAAAGCTATTGTGTAATAAAGAAAATAAACTAGTCCTAACAGTCCATGATTACTAAAGGTCTGGTCTGAGATAATAAGACTCAAAATATCAGAACCAACAGTGAAAGGGAATTTGTGTAAGTGTTTTTTAGAAATGCAATAAACTTAAAGTTGGTGATGCTATAACTTATCAGTATGCTATATCACAACTTTAATATCTAATAATAAACAGCATAATAAAATAATAAAATGGAAGATTTCCAGTATTTTATTATTTTAATGTAAATCTTTATTTACAAGACATTTGTAAAAAATGATAATAAATAGAGTATGAGAGTTAATGTTTACTGATGTAGGGGATCACAATAATAATGGTTTAAACCAGAAAGGACTGGCATTAATATAGTATTAATAAGTGTAAAATGTTTAAATAGACTGTTTATTCACAGTCCTAAAATCAATGTGTTAGTAAAATGTATTTGTAAGGGTTATTAGAAAATAAGATTTATGTTATGTGTTTTAAAAAGAATTATGTTTGATAAATAATAACCTACATACCATTAATAATGTTCTAATAGGTATGCTATGTTAGCTCAAGAATAGTCAAAAGATATATGCTCAAACCATATCTGCAATATGTTCAATTGTGCAGATTGCTAAACAATGTTCATAATTA
This sequence comes from Magicicada septendecula, assembly GCA_034769895.1. Taxonomy (NCBI): domain Eukaryota; kingdom Metazoa; phylum Arthropoda; class Insecta; order Hemiptera; family Cicadidae; genus Magicicada; species Magicicada septendecula. The sequence goes on along the minus strand of CM068370.1, from coordinate 284,101,442 downwards.
ATTATTTTAATAACTGTAGTGTTAATTAACTACTACACCACACAATAAGTTATAAACCATGTTATTTTCATATAATTGTAATCATGTAAAGTCAGAGGAGGAATTAAGTTTAAATTTATTTGAGAAAGACAGAAATATAAAATTCTAAAATCTAGGCCATCTGGTGAATTCACAGAAACATTATAAACCAGGATAATTCACTTATAAATCCTGTAAACTAGCAAGATTTATATAAGATAACTCAATTAACCACTACTGGAAATGATCCTATGAGTTAAAATGATAATAAGGAAATATACCTTAACATATTGTAAATTTTCAAAATATATAAATTAATTAATTTTAAAGAGCAATGTCAAATTTAGAGATTAACACAAAAAACCAGTTCAAAGGTGTAATTTATATGTATTTAAAGAAAGGAAGAGGAATATGACTAATTAAAATTTATTATAATAGTATTAATAATATTTAAAATGGAGGGAATTCGTATAAAGACGGAAATCCAATTTTGAGCCTATATTTCCAAAATGTGAACAAAATTTGTTAATTTCCACAAAATGTCTACAGATATGGTCTATAATACATCAATTTAAAGGGAATGAGATGATTAAACCAATAATAAGGTTCATAATTCATAAAAGTGATGAATAAAATAGATAAATTCTATATATAATGTAATATTTTCTAATGTGTACAGGTAATCGAAATATGTTAACAATACTTTTTCAAAGATTAACTGGGCCAGATTTATGACCAAGTTAATTAGTCTTTTGTTGAATATCAAGCTGGACAGTTGTGTAAAGAACGTTTCTTTAAATCGAGTTGAAAATGGTACTAGCGTTTAGCCATTGAAATAAGTGAAACGAGAGTTAGACGGATTAGACACTTTTTAAAGCTAAAGCTATCAAAACATTCACGACAATAGTGAAAACAAACACTTAACTTCATAATCCGAGTGATAGAAACAAGTAAAACATTATATTTATACTGATTCATTATACAATCCTAACCATATCTTGAGAATTTTAACCCACAGAGAGAACACATTCAAAATAAACTAACTAACACAAGTTTACACAGAACACTTCGCCAGAATACAACAAATAACCTTACAGACATATTACACCAGTGCGGGGACATTTCAAACTTTGATGAAGGTAATTTTATTGTGATTTTCCGACACGACGCATTTGCAGTAACCTAGTCCAACTCGAGTAGCGGCCATCTTGAAAACGAAGTCTGCTTACTACATCGCAGTGACGTCAGTCTTCAATGGTTCGAAAACTGTCATACACATTACATATAAGAATTATTTAAATACTATTGAATAATAATTACTGTATTTATTTTTAATTGTTAATGTTATACTTTCTCGTCACCCTTCTCTGACTATTAATTCTAATCGCTCAAAGAACCTGTCTTTTAATATATTATATCATAAAATTTGTTCTGTATGACACAATCGATAATTCCCGAGACAGAGTCGATAATTGCTCTCCATCGATAAAATATCGATTATTATTTTAAATTGTCAATAAATCTTTATATTTCCATTATTTCGTATCTGTTACTTATTTCACAGGTAATTTAAGAGTATTTATTAAGACTGAAGAACTTAAATAAGAAGAATATATATTATTTGAACGAGATATTGGACCAGCCAGAAAAGTCATCAATCGATTATTAGCTGGAGTTAATCTATTTAACTCCAGACTTGGTTCAAATCTTCAAGAAGTGATCGACGGTCAATAAATACCTACCTGTTATTAAAATTTTTACAAGAACCTTTTAAAACAGATTTATTTCTTATACACACCTCCATAAACATAAACAAGATTTCTTACTATTGAAAATTCTATTTTTATATAAAATTATCCATATACATTTTATTCTTTTGTAACGACCGGCATACAGCGGTCTTGTTACAAAGTGGCGTCCAACTTAGAGGGCTTGAATAGATAAGCCTGGCAGCGGTTATCCAGTCAGGAGAAGGGCAACAACGATAAACAAAAATGGCAGAACTTACAAGAGATGAGAAGTTAGACAAATTGATGGAAATGATATTACAATTTGGAAAGAACATGGAAAGGAAAATAGATGAGAGCCACGATTCGATGAGGAAAAAAATAGATGAATGCAATCAATCCTTGGTGGAAAATTTAAGCAAGAAAATGGAAGGAATGGAGAAAAAACTGGATGATTTGGCCGAAGAAAGGAGAGAGGACAGATTAAAAAGGGAAGAAGAAGAAAGGACCAAAGGAATAAAATATGATAGCGAACTTGAACCAGAAGAAATACCAAATGACAAAACAGAGGATCCAGTTGTAGTATTACCTGAGAAGAAAACTAACGGGAACAAAGAAAATACTAAAGATATGGAAGTGGAACCAAAGGAAGGGAGGAAAACGCTTCCAAAGAAATTAATGAAAACAAAGGAAGAAATGGAAATGATGAACCATGGTTTAACGGATGTCAATAATATTCCAATTACCGACCATGAAGAAATCATGAATTCCAGAAATTACGGAAGGAGATTAAAAGTAATATTACAAATAATGTACCACCAAACAGTAGTCTACCAATGGGGAAGGACCAGAGGTAAACGGAATACTACATGTGGACTAGATCAGTTCCAGTGCGGAACTAAACAGTGTATTTCAGAAAGATGGAAATATAACATCTTATCAGACTGTGACGATGGCACTGGTGAATCACCAGAGTGTGTTCCATTAGTGCGCCATCCAGGACTATTCCAGTGTACAATTACACAAAAATGTATACCTTCCGGATGGATATGTGATGATGAACCAGATTATGGGGATTCAGAGAAGCAAATAATTGATAAACCAGATGGAGACCCTCACAGATATTTTTCAGGTCATACAGCATATGGACCAGAGACATATTGGAATATATAAGACAATATAATAATGGGAATAGTACTAATTACAATGATAATAATAATACGGGTCCAAATTATCAAAACCCGAATCGACCCTCTAATGGTTATCAGGGTAACCGTAATCCCTACCCTAATAACGCAAATAGTCAGAGAAGCCCCAATTATGGTAATAGTCCTTACCCTAATAATACCAATCGTACGGGTCCCAATAATGGTAATTTTAATAATAATAGGTTTCCTCGCCCTAGAGTGAACTTCATACGAGCCACAGATGGAAGACAGCGAGGATTCAACCACAATCGACGAAACAGTTACCGCGGATACGAAGAAAGGCGGAGGAGCCTAGAACGGGACCAACCGAGGTACTATCCGACGCGTAGGAGCAATAGTTTGGACAACACTGAACAGAGGTCGCAACAGGAACGACCGGAAGACCATAGGACAGATCGGCAGGTAACCACTCTGAGCATCCCGAATGAGGCATCGACTAGTATGGCTCAAAGAAACATTTTGGAAGAAGATATATGAAACAGAATTTTGAATGTAAATCCTCTAAATTCTAAAAACAATGTAAGACCATTACATACAATTTATTTGAGAAGGAACCTTTTGGAAGAAGATATATAAAACCGAATTTTGAATTTAAAATCCCCTAAATTCTAAACACAATGTAAGCCCATTGCATACAATTTATTTGAGAAGAAACATTTTTAGAAGAAGAATAACAAGAAGAATTTTGAAATAATCATCAAAATTCTAAAAGACAATTGTAAGATCACCTTACATAAAAAATTATTTGAAGAAAAACTTTATGGCTATAATATAATAATAAAGAAGGAGAGAATTTAGAAATAAAACCATCTAAAGTCAAAAACAAGTAAGGACAGCTTACTAAATATTTATTTGAAGAGAAACGTTTTGACAATAATACCAAGAGAATTTAGAAAAATAAAACCAACCTAAACACATGTAAGCCCACCTTACATACAAATTATTTGAGAAAACTGAATGGAATAATATAAGACGAGTGAATTTTGAATTATGAATAAATCAAGTTTCCAAAGCAAGTGCAAGTACAACTTACCAACCAATTATTGATAAAACACTTTGGTGAGATAAACTGATGAGATTTCATACCATATTTATGGTAAGCATAGAAGATAATTACCATGGTAACAAAGGATCATAACGGTATGAGTAAAAGGAACCAGATTTAGAATTAAAACAAATAATTCTGGACAATATGATCATGTCTAAGTTCAATATGAAGAGTAAAAACCTTTCCATAAAATGATGCTAAAGGAAATAAAAAAGAAAAGAATTCTTCAATACGATTTGAGTGATTAAATATAAAATAAAGTGCAAAAACTTATTTGGAATTATGAGAGAATGAAACTTTGAAGTGGTATGAGGAGAAATTATGACCTCATTATGAAATTAATAAAAAACCATCATTCGCAAGTATAATAACAATGACAGGAATAACGTGAGAATAATGTCAAAGATATATGTAATTAAACGAATTAATATAAAATGATTTATGAATTAAATGACAATTATGATAATGACAGTTATAAAAATTCTAGAAAATAGAACAAGTGGAATTTTAAGAACAAAGAAACAGTCTAAAAAATGTCATAAAGATATGCTACTATAAATAATGCAGATTATAATGAAAAACCAGAAGGTAATAAAGAAATTATAACCAAAAGATTTATATGATAAGAAAAGTTGAAAAAATGTAATAATAAAAGAGCTTCCTACCATAATATCAAATGAAAGAAACATCCAGATAATGAGTCAGATGAACAACTGAGATAGGAATATTAAAATCTCTGAGAAGTATAATAAGTAATAAGTGAAGTATCCCAAAGATATTTTTTTTAAATAGTAACAAATGTGTACTATTCTGAATAATTTTTTAATCTGTCTGAAGATAATTCCAGCAGGATTAATATGTTTTTTTAGCAGAGATGATTTGCCTCTGTACTCAAATATGTGTGAAGTATTGGACAGCAGAGGAAAGTAGCGTACAGTGCCTCTCTGAACTGAACCAGCTCACAAAGTAGGGATCGATAGCGAGGAAATATCCCAAGGAGAAAATTCTAAGAAGAAGTATGAAAATGAAATAATAAATATGAAACTCAGATGACTATTATATCAAGGAAGATCAAGTGAGAATGATATAAACTCAAATATAAATAAGAAAATTTTAAAATGGAAGGAAGTCCAAAATAATAACAAACCTTGAATAATTATCATAAGCAATTGTTTCAGGCAAAGCAAGTATAGTCTGAAAAAATTACTTCTGGAGAAGGGCATTCTGTAGCGTGACAGAAAATCCACTACATCTTAAGTCATATGAAATCATAAAGTTTAATTACACCAACAAATGTTATAATAATATTGAATGACATTTAAATAAATCAGAGGAATGAAACACGATAAAATAAAAATCCTCATTACGTTATATATAAAAACCACTGTTTAAAAAACCAAAGAAAGTATCGAAGCAACTCATAGTATAATATCAGTAAGTTACCCAGGAAGCTCAGAGCAGTAAACCAGTTATATAAGACCATATCAAGAAAAAAGAGACTCAATTAAAGAGTGGTGAATACCAAAATACCCCAAAAACAAGAAGAGGGAAGAATAAAGTTTGTGAACAGGAAGAAAACAATACCCTGAAACCTGTAGAGAAGAATAAAGTCCGTATCAGTGAATAAGTTACATGCTCCAAACTAAACCTCAGTCGAGATAACACCAAGTACCTTGGTTTACCCAAGAGTGAAGAAGGAAGACAAGAAGACCAGAAGAGTGAAGACTAGACGAGGGACAAGAATGAAGACCAGAAGGAAGATACAAAGAAGGACAAGAAGGAAGACAGGAGGGGAGGAAGAAATAGTATGAAAAAAACACCGTTGTAAAACCTATTATTATATAAACTACTATCAACCCCAAACCCACAAAAACTATGCAAAAGAAAGTATAATATACCCAAAATCCTATAAAATGTAATTATTGAGAAAACTAAAGTGCTGTATAGCGTTATAAGAAGTGAACCGACTAAAGCTATTGTGTAATAAAAAAAATAAACTAGTCCTAACAGTCCATGATTACTAAAGGTCTGGTCTGAGATAATAAGACTCAAAATATCAGAACCAACAGTGAAAGGGAATTTGTGTAAGTGTTTTTTAGAAATGCAATAAACTTAAAGTTGGTGATGCTATAACTTATCAGTATGCTATATCACAACTTTAATATCTAATAATAAACAGCATAATAAAATAATAAAATGGAAGATTTCCAGTATTTTATTATTTTAATGTAAATCTTTATTTACAAGACATTTGTAAAAAATGATAATAAATAGAGTATGAGAGTTAATGTTTACTGATGTAGGGGATCACAATAATAATGGTTTAAACCAGAAAGGACTGGCATTAATATAGTATTAATAAGTGTAAAATGTTTAAATAGACTGTTTATTCACAGTCCTAAAATTAATGTGTTAGTAAAATGTATTTGTAAGGGTTATTAGAAAATAAGATTTATGTTATGTGTTTTAAAAAGAATTATGTTTGATAAATAATAACCTACATACCATTAATAATGTTCTAATAGGTATGCTATGTTAGCTCAAGAATAGTCAAAAGATATATGCTCAAACCATATCTGCAATATGTTCAATTGTGCAGATTGCTAAACAATGTTCATAATTAATTATTTTAATAACTGTAGTGTTAATTAACTACAACACCACACAATAAGTTATAAACCATGTTATTTTCATATAATTGTAATCATGTAAAGTCAGAGGAGGAATTAAGTTTAAATTTATTTGAGAAAGACAGAAATATAAAATTCTAAAATCTAGGCCATCTGGTGAATTCACAGAAACATTATAAACCAGGATAATTCACTTATAAATCCTGTAAACTAGCAAGATTTATATAAGATAACTCAATTAACCACTACTGGAAATGATCCTATGAGTTAAAATGATAATAAGGAAATATACCTTAACATATTGTAAATTTTCAAAATATATAAATTAATTAATTTTAAAGAGCAATGTCAAATTTACAGATTAACACAAAAAACCAGTTCAAATGTGTAATTTATATGTATTTAAAGAAAGGAAGAGGAATATGACTAATTAAAATTTATTATAATAGTATTAATAATATTTAAAATGGAGGGAATTCGTATAAAGACGGAAATCCAATTTTGAGCCTATATTTCCAAAATGTGAACAAAATTTGTTAATTTCCACAAAATGTCTACAGATATGGTCTATAATACATCAATTTAAAGGGAATGAGATGATTAAACCAATAATAAGGTTCATAATTCATAAAAGTGATGAATAAAATAGATAAATTCTATATATAATGTAATATTTTCTAATGTGTACAGGTAATCGAAATATGTTAACAATACTTTTTCAAAGATTAACTGGGCCAGATTTATGACCAAGTTAATTAGTCTTTTGTTGAATATCAAGCTGGACAGTTGTGTAAAGAACGTTTCTTTAAATCGAGTTGAAAATGGTACTAGCGTTTAGCCATTGAAATAAGTGAAACGAGAGTTAGACGGATTAGACACTTTTTAAAGCTAAAGCTATCAAAACATTCACGACAATAGTGAAAACAAACACTTAACTTCATAATCCGAGTGATAGAAACAAGTAAAACATTATATTTAAACTGATTCATTATACAATCCTAACCATATCTTGAGAATTTTAACCCACAGAAGAGAACACATTCAAAATAAACTAACTAACACAAGTTTACACAGAACACTTCGCCAGAATACACCAAATAACTTTACAGACATATTACACCAGTGCGGGGACATTTCAAACTTTGATGAAGGTAATTTTATTGTGATTTTCCGACACGACGCATTTGCAGTAACCTAGTCCAACTCGAGTAGCGGCCATCTTGAAAACGAAGTCTGCTTACTACATCGCAGTGACGTCAGTCTTCAATGGTTCGAAAACTGTCATACACATTACATATAAGAATTATTTAAATACTATTGAATAATAATTACTGTATTTATTTTTAATTGTTAATGTTATACTTTCTCGTCACCCTTCTCTGACTATTAATTCTAATCGCTCAAAGAACCTGTCTTTTAATATATTATATCATAAAATTTGTTCTGTATGACACAATCGATAATTCCCGAGACAGAGTCGATAATTGCTCTCCATCGATAAAATATCGATTATTATTTTAAATTGTCAATAAATCTTTATATTTCCATTATTTCGTATCTGTTACTTATTTCACAGGTAATTTAAGAGTATTTATTAAGACTGAAGAACTTAAATAAGAAGAATATATATTATTTGAACGAGATATTGGACCAGCCAGAAAAGTCATCAATCGATTATTAGCTGGAGTTAATCTATTTAACTCCAGACTTGGTTCAAATCTTCAAGAAGTGATCGACGGTCAATAAATACCTACCTGTTATTAAAATTTTTACAAGAACCTTTTAAAACAGATTTATTTCTTATACACACCTCCATAAACATAAACAAGATTTCTTACTATTGAAAATTCTATTTTTATATAAAATTTTCCATATACATTTTATTCTTTTGTAACGACCGGCATACAGCGGTCTTGTTACAAAGTAGCGTCCAACTTAGAGGGCTTGAATAGATAAGCCTGGCAGCGGTTATCCAGTCAGGAGAAGGGCAACAACGATAAACAAAAATGGCAGAACTTACAAGAGATGAGAAGTTAGACAAATTGATAGAAATGATATTACAATTTGGAAAGAACATGGAAAGGATAATAGATGAGAGCCACGATTCGATGAGGAAAAAAATAGATGAATGCAATCAATCCTTGGTGGAAAATTTAAGCAAGAAAATGGAAGATGGAGAAAAAAATGGATGATTATGCCGAAGAAAGGAGAGAGGACAGATTAAAAAGAGAAGAAGAAGAAAGGACCAAAGGAATAAAATATGATAGCGAACTTGAACCAGAAGAAATACCAAATGACAAAACAGAGGATCCAGTTGTAGTATTACCTGAGAAGAAAACTAACGGGAACAAAGAAAATACTAAAGATATGGAAGTGGAACCAAAGGAAGGGAGGAAAACGCTTCCAAAGAAATTAATGAAAACAAAGGAAGAAATGGAAATGATGAACCATGGTTTAACGGATGTCAATAATATTCCAATTACCGACCATGAAAAAATCATGAATTCCAGAAATTACGGAAGGAGATTAAAAGTAATATTACAAATAATGTACCACCAAACAGTAGTCTACCAATGGGGAAGGACCAGAGGTAAACGGAATACTACATGTGGACTAGATCAGTTCCAGTGCGGAACTAAACAGTGTATTTCAGAAAGATGGAAATATAACATCTTATCAGACTGTGACGATGGCACTGGTGAATCACCAGAGTGTGTTCCATTAGTGCGCCATCCAGGACTATTCCAGTGTACAATTACACAAAAATATATACCTTCCGGATGAATATGTGATGATGAACCAGATTATGGGGATTCAGAGAAGCAAATAATTGATAAACCAGATGGAGACCCTCACAGATATTTTTCAGGTCATACAGCATATGGACCAGAGACATATTGGAATATATAAGACAATATAATAATGGGAACAGTACTAATTACAATGATAATAATAATACGGGTCCAAATTATCAAAACCCGAATCGACCCTCTAATGGTTATCAGGGTAACCGTAATCCCTACCCTAATAACGCAAATAGTCAGAGAAGCCCCAATTATGGTAATAGTCCTTACCCTAATAATACCAATCGTACGGGTCCCAATAATGGTAATTTTAATAATAATAGGTTTCCTCGCCCTAGAGTGAACTTCATACGAGCCACAGATGGAAGACAGCGAGGATTCAACCACAATCGACGAAACAGTTACCGCGGATACGAAGAAAGGCGGAGGAGCCTAGAACGGGACCAACCGAGGTACTATCCGACGCGTAGGAGCAATAGTTTGGACAACACTGAACAGAGGTCGCACCAGGAACGACCGGAAGACCATAGGACAGATCGGCAGGTAACCACTCTGAGCATCCCGAATGAGGCATCGACTAGTATGGCTCAAAGAAACATTTTGGAAGAAGATATATGAAACAGAATTTTGAATGTAAATCCTCTAAATTCTAAAAACAATGTAAGACCATTACATACAATTTATTTGAGAAGGAACCTTTTGGAAGAAGATATATAAAACCGAATTTTGAATTTAAAATCCCCTAAATTCTAAACACAATGTAAGCCCATTGCATACAATTTATTTGAGAAGAAACATTTTTAGAAGAAGAATAACAAGAAGAATTTTGAAATAATCATCAAAATTCTAAAAGACAATTGTAAGATCACCTTACATAAAAAATTATTTGAAGAAAAACTTTATGGCTATAATATAATAATAAAGAAGGAGAGAATTTAGAAATAAAACCATCTAAAGTCAAAAACAAGTAAGGACATCTTACTAAATATTTATTTGAAGAGAAACATTTTGACAATAATACCAAGAGAATTTAGAAAAATAAAACCAACCTAAACACATGAAAGCCCACCTTACATACAAATTATTTGAGAAAACTGAATGGAATAATATAAGACGAGTGAATTTTGAATTATGAATAAATCAAGTTTCCAAAGCAAGTGCAAGTACAACTTACCAACCAATTATTGATAAAACACTTTGGTGAGATAAACTGATGAGATTTCATACCATATTTATGGTAAGCATAGAAGATAATTACCATGGTAACAAAGGATCATAACGGTATGAGTAAAAGGAACCAGATTTAGAATTAAAACAAATAATTCTGGACAATATGATCATGTCTAAGTTCAATATGAAGAGTAAAAACCTTTCCATAAAATGATGCTAAAGGAAATAAAAAAGAAAAGAATTCTTCAATTCGATTTGAGTGATTAAATATAAAATAAAGTGCAAAAACTTATTTGGAATTATGAGAGAATGAAACTTTGAAGTGGTATGAGGAGAAATTATGACCTCATTATGAAATTAATAAAAAACCATCATTCGCAAGTATAATAACAATGACAGGAATAATGTGAGAATAATGTCAAAGATATATGTAATTAAACGAATTAATATAAAATGATTTATGAATTAAATGACAATTATGATAATGACAGTTATAAAAATTCTAGAAAATAGAACAAGTGGAATTTTAAGAACAAAGAAACAGTCTAAAAAATGTCATAAAGATATGCTACTATAAATAATGCAGATTATAATGAAAAACCAGAAGGTAATAAAGAAATTATAACCAAAAGATTTATATGATAAGAAAAGTTGAAAAAATGTAATAATAAAAGAGCTTCCTACCATAATATCAAATGAAAGAAACATCCAGATAATGAGTCAGATGAACAACTGAGATAGGAATATTAAAATCTCTGAGAAGTATAATAAGTAATAAGTGAAGTATCCCAAAGATATTTTTTTTAAATAGTAACAAATGTGTACTATTCTGAATAATTTTTTAATCTGTCTGAAGATAATTCCAGCAGGATTAATATGTTTTTTTAGCAGAGATGATTTGCCTCTGTACTCAAATATGTGTGAAGTATTGGACAGCAGAGGAAAGTAGCGTACAGTGCCTCTCTGAACTGAACCAGCTCACAAAGTAGGGAACGATAGGGAGGAAATATCCCAAGGAGAAAATACTAAGAAGAAATATGAAAATGAAATAATAAATATGAAACTCAGATGACTATTATATCAAGGAAGATCAAGTGAGAATGATATAAACTCAAATATAAATAAGAAAATTTTAAAATGGAAGGAAGTCCAAAATAATAACAAACCTTGAATAATTATCATAAGCAATTGTTTCAGACAAAGCAAGTATAGTCTGAAAAAATTACTTCTGGAGAAGGGCATTCTGTAGCGTGACAGAAAATCCACTACATCTTAAGTCATATGAAATCATAAGGTTTAATTACACCAACAAATGTTATAATAATATTGAATGACATTTAAATAAATCAGAGGAATGAAGCACGATAAAATAAAAATCCTCATTACGTTATATATAAAAACCACTGTTTAAAAAACCAAAGAAAGTATCGAAGCAACTCATAGTATAATATCAGTAAGTTACCCAGGAAGCTCAGAGCAGTAAACCAGTTATATAAGACCATATCAAGAAAAAAGAGACTCAATTAAAGAGTGGTGAATACCAAAATACCCCAAAAACAAGAAGAGGGAAGAATAAAGTTTGTGAACAGGAAGAAAACAATACCCTGAAACCTGTAGAGAAGAATAAAGTCCGTATCAGTGAATAAGTTACATGCTCCAAACTAAACCTCAGTCGAGATAACACCAAGTACCTTGGTTTACCCAAGAGTGAAGAAGGAAGACAAGAAGACCAGAAGAGTGAAGACTAGACGAGGGACAAGAATGAAGACCAGAAGGAAGATACAAAGAAGGACAAGAAGGAAGACAGGAGGGGAGGAAGAAATAGTATGAAAAAAACACCGTTGTAAAACCTATTATTATATAAACTACTATCAACCCCAAACCCACAAAAACTATGCAAAAGAAAGTATAATATACCCAAAATCCTATAAAATGTAATTATTGAGAAAACTAAAGTGCTGTATAGCGTTATAAGAAGTGAACCGACTAAAGCTATTGTGTAATAAAAAAAATAAACTAGTCCTAACAGTCCATGATTACTAAAGGTCTGGTCTGAGATAATAAGACTCAAAATATCAGAACCAACAGTGAAAGGGAATTTGTGTAAGTGTTTTTTAGAAATGCAATAAACTTAAAGTTGGTGATGCTATAACTTATCAGTATGCTATATCACAACTTTAATATCTAATAATAAACAGCATAATAAAATAATAAAATGGAAGATTTCCAGTATTTTATTATTTTAATGTAAATCTTTATTTACAAGACATTTGTAAAAAATGATAATAAATAGAGTATGAGAGTTAATGTTTACTGATGTAGGGGATCACAATAATAATGGTTTAAACCAGAAAGGACTGGCATTAATATAGTATTAATAAGTGTAAAATATTTAAATAGACTGTTTATTCACAGTCCTAAAATCAATGTGTTAGTAAAATGTATTTGTAAGGGTTATTAGAAAATAAGATTTATGTTATGTGTTTTAAAAAGAATTATGTTTGATAAATAATAACCTACATACCATTAATAATGTTCTAATAGGTATGCTATGTTAGCTCAAGAATAGTCAAAAGATATATGCTCAAACCATATCTGCAATATGTTCAATTGTGCAGATTGCTAAACAATGTTCATAATTAATTATTTTAATAACTGTAGTGTTAATTAACTACTACACCACACAATAAGTTATAAACCATGTTATTTTCATATAATTGTAATCATGTAAAGTCAGAGGAGGAATTAAGTTTAAATTTATTTGAGAAAGACAGAAATATAAAATTCTAAAATCTAGGCCATCTGGTGAATTCACAGAAACATTATAAACCAGGATAATTCACTTATACATCCTGTAAACTAGCAAGATTTATATAAGATAACTTAATTAACCACTACTGGAAATGATCCTATGAGTTAAAATGATAATAAGGAAACATATCTTAACATATTGTAAATTTTCAAAATATATAAATTAATTAATTTTAAAGAGCAATGTCAAATTTACAGATTAACACAAAAAACCAGTTCAAAGGTGTAATTTATATGTATTTAAAGAAAGGAAGAGGAATATGACTAATTAAAATTTATTATAATAGTATTAATAATATTTAAAATGGAGGGAATTCGTATAAAGACGGAAATCCAATTTTGAGCCTATATTTCCAAAATGTGAACAAAATTTGTTAATTTCCACAAAATGTCTACAGATATGGTCTATAATACATCAATTTAAAGGGAATGAGATGATTAAACCAATAATAAGGTTCATAATTCATAAAAGTGATGAATAAAATAGATAAATTCTATATATAATGTAATATTTTCTAATGTGTACAGGTAATCGAAATATGTTAACAATACTTTTTCAAAGATTAACTGGGCCAGATTTATGACCAAGTTAATTAGTCTTTTGTTGAATATCAAGCTGGACAGTTGTGTAAAGAACGTTTCTTTAAATCGAGTTGAAAATGGTACTAGCGTTTAGCCATTGAAATAAGTTAAACGAGAGTTAGACGGATTAGACACTTTTTAAAGCTAAAGCTATCAAAACATTCACGACAATAGTGAAAACAAACACTTAACTTCATAATCCGAGTGATAGAAACAAGTAAAACATTATATTTAAACTGATTCATTATACAATCCTAACCATATCTTGAGAATTTTAACCCACAGAAGAGAACACATTCAAAATAAACTAACTAACACAAGTTTACACAGAACACTTCGCCAGAATACACCAAATAACTTTACAGACATATTACACCAGTGCGGGGACATTTCAAACTTTGATGAAGGTAATTTTATTGTGATTTTCCGACACGACGCATTTGCAGTAACCTAGTCCAACTCGAGTAGCGGCCATCTTGAAAACGAAGTCTGCTTACTACATCGCAGTGACGTCAGTCTTCAATGGTTCGAAAACTGTCATACACATTACATATAAGAATTATTTAAATACTATTGAATAATAATTACTGTATTTATTTTTAATTGTTAATGTTATACTTTCTCGTCACCCTTCTCTGACTATTAATTCTAATCGCTCAAAGAACCTGTCTTTTAATATATTATATCATAAAATTTGTTCTGTATGACACAATCGATAATTCCCGAGACAGAGTCGATAATTGCTCTCCATCGATAAAATATCGATTATTATTTTAAATTGTCAATAAATCTTTATATTTCCATTATTTCGTATCTGTTACTTATTTCACAGGTAATTTAAGAGTATTTATTAAGACTGAAGAACTTAAATAAGAAGAATATATATTATTTGAACGAGATATTGGACCAGCCAGAAAAGTCATCAATCGATTATTAGCTGGAGTTAATCTATTTAACTCCAGACTTGGTTCAAATCTTCAAGAAGTGATCGACGGTCAATAAATACCTACCTGTTATTAAAATTTTTACAAGAACCTTTTAAAACAGATTTATTTCTTATACACACCTCCATAAACATAAACAAGATTTCTTACTATTGAAAATTCTATTTTTATATAAAATTTTCCATATACATTTTATTCTTTTGTAACGACCGGCATACAGCGGTCTTGTTACAAAGTGGCGTCCAACTTAGAGGGCTTGAATAGATAAGCCTGGCAGCGGTTATCCAGTCAGGAGAAGGGCAACAACGATAAACAAAAATGGCAGAACTTACAAGAGATGAGAAGTTAGACAAATTGATAGAAATGATATTACAATTTGGAAAGAACATGGAAAGGATAATAGATGAGAGCCACGATTCGGTGAGGAAAAAAATAGATGAATGCAATCAATCCTTGGTGGAAAATTTAAGCAAGAAAATGGAAGATGGAGAAAAAACTGGATGATTATGCCGAAGAAAGGAGAGAGGACAGATTAAAAAGAGAAGAAGAAGAAAGGACCAAAGGAATAAAATATGATAGCGAACTTGAACCAGAAGAAATACCAAATGACAAAACAGAGGATCCAGTTGTAGTATTACCTGAGAAGAAAACTAACGGGAACAAAGAAAATACTAAAGATATGGAAGTGGAACCAAAGGAAGGGAGGAAAACGCTTCCAAAGAAATTAATGAAAACAAAGGAAGAAATGGAAATGATGAACCATGGTTTAACGGATGTCAATAATATTCCAATTACCGACCATGAAAAAATCATGAATTCCAGAAATTACGGAAGGAGATTAAAAGTAATATTACAAATAATGTACCACCAAACAGTAGTCTACCAATGGGGAAGGACCAGAGGTAAACGGAATACTACATGTGGACTAGATCAGTTCCAGTGCGGAACTAAACAGTGTATTTCAGAAAGATGGAAATATAACATCTTATCAGACTGTGACGATGGCACTGGTGAATCACCAGAGTGTGTTCCATTAGTGCGCCATCCAGGACTGTTCCAGTGTACAATTACACAAAAATGTATACCTTCCGGATGGATATGTGATGATGAACCAGATTATGGGGATTCAGAGAAGCAAATAATTGATAAACCAGATGGAGACCCTCACAGATATTTTTCAGGTCATACAGCATATGGACCAGAGACATATTGGAATATATAAGACAATATAATAATGGGAATAGTACTAATTACAATGATAATAATAATACGGGTCCAAATTATCAAAACCCGAATCGACCCTCTAATGGTTATCAGGGTAACCGTAATCCCTACCCTAATAACGCAAATAGTCAGAGAAGCCCCAATTATGGTAATAGTCCTTACCCTAATAATACCAATCGTATGGGTCCCAATAATGGTAATTTTAATAATAATAGGTTTCCTCGCCCTAGAGTGAACTTCATACGAGCCACAGATGGAAGACAGCGAGGATTCAACCACAATCGACGAAACAGTTACCGCGGATACGAAGAAAGGCGGAGGAGCCTAGAACGGGACCAACCGAGGTACTATCCGACGCGTAGGAGCAATAGTTTGGACAACACTGAACAGAGGTCGCACCAGGAACGACCGGAAGACCATAGGACAGATCGGCAGGTAACCACTCTGAGCATCCCGAATGAGGCATCGACTAGTATGGCTCAAAGAAACATTTTGGAAGAAGATATATGAAACAGAATTTTGAATGTAAATCCTCTAAATTCTAAAAACAATGTAAGACCATTACATACAATTTATTTGAGACGGAACATTTTGGAAGAAGATATATAAAACCGAATTTTGAATTTAAAATCCCCTAAATTCTAAACACAATGTAAGCCCATTGCATACAATTTATTTGAGAAGAAACATTTTTAGAAGAAGAATAACAAGAAGAATTTTGAAATAATCATCAAAATTCTAAAAGACAATTGTAAGATCACCTTACATAAAAAATTATTTGAAGAAAAACTTTATGGCTATAATATAATAATAAAGAAGGAGAGAATTTAGAAATAAAACCATCTAAAGTCAAAAACAAGTAAGGACAGCTTACTAAATATTTATTTGAAGAGAAACGTTTTGACAATAATACCAAGAGAATTTAGAAAAATAAAACCAACCTAAACACATGTAAGCCCACCTTACATACAAATTATTTGAGAAAACTGAATGGAATAATATAAGACGAGTGAATTTTGAATTATGAATAAATCAAGTTTCCAAAGCAAGTGCAAGTACAACTTACCAACCAATTATTGATAAAACACTTTGGTGAGATAAACTGATGAGATTTCATACCATATTTATGGTAAGCATAGAAGATAATTACCATGGTAACAAAGGATCATAACGGTATGAGTAAAAGGAACCAGATTTAGAATTAAAACAAATAATTCTGGACAATATGATCATGTCTAAGTTCAATATGAAGAGTAAAAACCTTTCCATAAAATGATGCTAAAGGAAATAAAAAAGAAAAGAATTCTTCAATACGATTTGAGTGATTAAATATAAAATAAAGTGCAAAAACTTATTTGGAATTATGAGAGAATGAAACTTTGAAGTGGTATGAGGAGAAATTATGACCTCATTATGAAATTAATAAAAAACCATCATTCGCAAGTATAATAACAATGACAGGAATAACGTGAGAATAATGTCAAAGATATATGTAATTAAACGAATTAATATAAAATGATTTATGAATTAAATGACAATTATGATAATGACAGTTATAAAAATTCTAGAAAATAGAACAAGTGGAATTTTAAGAACAAAGAAACAGTCTAAAAAATGTCATAAAGATATGCTACTATAAATAATGCAGATTATAATGAAAAACCAGAAGGTAATAAAGAAATTATAACCAAAAGATTTATATGATAAGAAAAGTTGAAAAAATGTAATAATAAAAGAGCTTCCTACCATAATATCAAATGAAAGAAACATCCAGATAATGAGTCAGATGAACAACTGAGATAGGAATATTAAAATCTCTGAGAAGTATAATAAGTAATAAGTGAAGTATCCCAAAGATATTTTTTTTAAATAGTAACAAATGTGTACTATTCTGAATAATTTTTTAATCTGTCTGAAGATAATTCCAGCAGGATTAATATGTTTTTTTAGCAGAGATGATTTGCCTCTGTACTCAAATATGTGTGAAGTATTGGACAGCAGAGGAAAGTAGCGTACAGTGCCTCTCTGAACTGAACCAGCTCACAAAGTAGGGATCGATAGCGAGGAAATATCCCAAGGAGAAAATTCTAAGAAGAAATATGAAAATGAAATAATAAATATGAAACTCAGATGACTATTATATCAAGGAAGATCAAGTGAGAATGATATAAACTCAAATATAAATAAGAAAATTTTAAAATGGAAGGAAGTCCAAAATAATAACAAACCTTGAATAATTATCATAAGCAATTGTTTCAGGCAAAGCAAGTATAGTCTGAAAAAATTACTTCTGGAGAAGGGCATTCTGTAGCGTGACAGAAAATCCACTACATCTTAAGTCATATGAAATCATAAAGTTTAATTACACCAACAAATGTTATAATAATATTGAATGACATTTAAATAAATCAGAGGAATGAAACACGATAAAATAAAAATCCTCATTACGTTATATATAAAAACCACTGTTTAAAAAACCAAAGAAAGTATCGAAGCAACTCATAGTATAATATCAGTAAGTTACCCAGGAAGCTCAGAGCAGTAAACCAGTTATATAAGACCATATCAAGAAAAAAGAGACTCAATTAAAGAGTGGTGAATACCAAAATACCCCAAAAACAAGAAGAGGGAAGAATAAAGTTTGTGAACAGGAAGAAAACAATACCCTGAAACCTGTAGAGAAGAATAAAGTCCGTATCAGTGAATAAGTTACATGCTCCAAACTAAACCTCAGTCGAGATAACACCAAGTACCTTGGTTTACCCAAGAGTGAAGAAGGAAGACAAGAAGACCAGAAGAGTGAAGACTAGACGAGGGACAAGAATGAAGACCAGAAGGAAGATACAAAGAAGGACAAGAAGGAAGACAGGAGGGGAGGAAGAAATAGTATGAAAAAAACACCGTTGTAAAACCTATTATTATATAAACTACTATCAACCCCAAACCCACAAAAACTATGCAAAAGAAAGTATAATATACCCAAAATCCTATAAAATGTAATTATTGAGAAAACTAAAGTGCTGTATAGCGTTATAAGAAGTGAACCGACTAAAGCTATTGTGTAATAAAGAAAATAAACTAGTCCTAACAGTCCATGATTACTAAAGGTCTGGTCTGAGATAATAAGACTCAAAATATCAGAACCAACAGTGAAAGGGAATTTGTGTAAGTGTTTTTTAGAAATGCAATAAACTTAAAGTTGGTGATGCTATAACTTATCAGTATGCTATATCACAACTTTAATATCTAAGAATAAACAGCATAATAAAATAATAAAATGGAAGATTTCCAGTATTTTATTATTTTAATGTAAATCTTTATTTACAAGACATTTGTAAAAAATGATAATAAATAGAGTATGGGAGTTAATGTTTACTGATGTAGGGGATCACAATAATAATGGTTTAAACCAGAAAGGACTGGCATTAATATAGTATTAATAAGTGTAAAATATTTAAATAGACTGTTTATTCACAGTCCTAAAATCAATGTGTTAGTAAAATGTATTTGTAAGGGTTATTAGAAAATAAGATTTATGTTATGTGTTTTAAAAAGAATTATGTTTGATAAATAATAACCTACATACCATTAATAATGTTCTAATAGGTATGCTATGTTAGCTCAAGAATAGTCAAAAGATATATGCTCAAACCATATCTGCAATATGTTCAATTGTGCAGATTGCTAAACAATGTTCATAATTAATTATTTTAATAACTGTAGTGTTAATTAACTACTACACCACACAATAAGTTATAAACCATGTTATTTTCATATAATTGTAATCATGTAAAGTCAGAGGAGGAATTAAGTTTAAATTTATTTGAGAAAGACAGAAATATAAAATTCTAAAATCTAGGCCATCTGGTGAATTCACAGAAACATTATAAACCAGGATAATTCACTTATAAATCCTGTAAACTAGCAAGATTTATATAAGATAACTCAATTAACCACTACTGGAAATGGTCCTATGAGTTAAAATGATAATAAGGAAATATACCTTAACATATTGTAAATTTTCAAAATATATAAATTAATTAATTTTAAAGAGTAATGTCAAATTTACAGATTAACACAAAAAACCAGTTCAAAGGTGTAATTTATATGTATTTAAAGAAAGGAAGAGGAATATGACTAATTAAAATTTATTATAATAGTATTATAATATTAAAAATGGAGGGAATTCGTATAAAGACGGAAATCCAATTTTGAGCCTATATTTCCAAAATGTGAACAAAATTTGTTAATTTCCACAAAATGTCTACAGATATGGTCTATAATACATCAATTTAAAGGGAATGAGATGATTAAACCAATAATAAGGTTCATAATTCATAAAAGTGATGAATAAAATAGATAAATTCTATATATAATGTAATATTTTCTAATGTGTACAGGTAATCGAAATATGTTAACAATACTTTTTCAAAGATTAACTGGGCCAGATTTATGACCAAGTTAATTAGTCTTTTGTTGAATATCAAGCTGGACAGTTGTGTAAAGAACGTTTCTTTAAATCGAGTTGAAAATGGTACTAGCGTTTAGCCATTGAAATAAGTGAAACGAGAGTTAGACGGATTAGACACTTTTTAAAGCTAAAGCTATCAAAACATTCACGACAATAGTGAAAACAAACACTTAACTTCATAATCCGAGTGATAGAAACAAGTAAAACATTATATTTAAACTGATTCATTATACAATCCTAACCATATCTTGAGAATTTTAACCCACAGAAGAGAACACATTCAAAATAAACTAACTAACACAAGTTTACACAGAACACTTCGCCAGAATACACCAAATAACTTTACAGACATATTACACCAGTGCGGGGACATTTCAAACCTTGATGAAGGTAATTTTATTGTGATTTTCTGACACGACGCATTTGCAGTAACCTAGTCCAACTCGAGTAGCGGCCATCTTGAATACGCAACCTGCTTACTACATCGCAGTGACGGCAGTCTTCAATGGTTCGAAAACAGTCATACACATTACATATTAGAATTATTTAAATTCTATTGAATAGTAATTATTGTATTTATTTTTAATTGTTAATGTTATACTTTCTCGTCACCCTTCTCTGACTATTAATTCTAATCGCTCAAAGAACCTGTCTTTTAATATAATATATCATAAAATTTGTTCTGTATGACACAATCGATAATTCCCGAGACAGAGTCGATAATTGCTCTCCATCGATAAAATATCGATTGTTATTTTAAATTGTCAATAAATCTTTATATTTCCATTAATTCGTATCTCTTACTTATTTCACAGGTAATTTAAGAGTATTTATTAAGACTGAAGAACTTAAATAAGAAGAATATATATTATTTGAACGAGATATTGGACCAGCCAGAAAAGTCATCAATCGATTATTAGCTGGAGTTAATCTATTTAACTCCAGACTTGGTTCAAATCTTCAAGAAGTGATCGACGGTCAATAAATACCTACCTGTTATTAAAATTTTTACAAGAACCTTTTAAAACAGATTTATTTCTTATACACACCTCTATAAACATAAACAAGATTTCTTACTATTGAAAATTCTATTTTTATATACAATTTTCCATATACATTTTATTCTTTTGTAACGACCGGCATACAGCGGTCTTTTTACAATATTCATGTTTAATATGGTAACCAAATCACTTGTACGAATTATGTTGAGAAAACATGAAAAAAGATTGCTTAAACCCCGAATAAACAACAACACGCAAAAAATTGTTATATCTACTAATTACACCAGCTTTATGCCTAAGGTTTTGTCTTCTATATTGAATAATAATAGTTTCACTATTTCATTCAGGACTAATAATAAGTTACTGGATATTCTCAAACCGAAAAAACACACGCCTCCAGAAGAAACAACTGGCATATATAAGTTAACATGCAATGCTGCAGTACATTAGTCAGCAGGAGGAAGCGACGCCAGCTGATATCATCTGGCTGCGTAAGTGGAGGGACATTGCGTCGCGGAAGAGGGCTAAAAGGGAGAAGCAGTCATCTATCAAGGACTTTTTCAAAAACTAAAAACTGTAAGTTTTGAGTATTTTATCGTAGGCCTACCTTTTCACATTTGTGTAATTATTTATCAATGAACAGTAATATAAGTTTAAATCATTTTTTTAAGTTTTAGGGCTACATTTTACGTTAATATTTTGTTTATTTAAAAATTGTAAGTATTCATACTGTACAGTGTACATCATTTTATGTTTCCTGCAATTAAGTTAGACATTATAAAATTTATCTTAAATATGTATACAATATTTTTATTCTTGGACTTCCCTTTTCTGCAATACATTTTTAAAACGTACAGTACAGTACATAACAAACATTTATAAAATACTGGCCTGTACTAAAATGTCAGAAAATATGAATAAGATCGGGGTTTGGTATAAAAAGTGTGTTTTTAATGGTATGGATGGGGCAGGAAGTGAGTAATTATAGAACTCCGGTCTATCCGGCTTTTTTGTTAGCCGGCCTGCCCTCCCACCACATTAGGCCGGATAGTCGGGAGTCTACTGTACTTTCTTTAGTCTGTTGTTTAGAGCTTTTGCATATATGTTATAGGCAGGAAATAAATATAGTCTTTAATTTTTCTTAATTTTATTTTTCCAATGAACTTATGTCTCGGTAATTCTCACAAATTTTTTTATCTCATTTTTGTGTAAGGATATAACTTTGGCTGCCCTCCAGTCTTTGGAAATATTATTTTTGCTTCCGGCACATAGTAAAATGTGTAACTTATGTAGTGTATGGTTATTTATATACTTCAGCAATTCCGTATTTATTGTTATTCATTCCTTCTATCTTTCTGTTTCTTAATGAATAGATAACTTCAGTGAATTTGTTCTAATGTTATGGGATCCAATTTCTTTGTGTCCACACATCTTCGTTTATGATTTTTTCTTCATACAACTTACAAAGTTTTATTCCTATAACGTTGTATACAATCTTTTTCTTTTATGGTGTTAATCCTGTGGTGGTTGTCCTCTGAGCTGTTGACCGTTTTCATTACTTGATATATAACTAGAGAGGGTTATATACTGTTAGCGACTTGATGATTGAGCATCTGTCTGGCAACAGCCATATCTGAGCGAAATTCCGGTGCCTCACCCTGAGTACCTAAAACAAATGGCTAGATAACACCAGTCATGGAATATTTTTAAAAGGCAAATATTTCATCGAGATTCAGCCTTATCAAGGACACCGCAGGTTAGCTCTACAACACTTCAAAGGCGGCATACGCAGTTTAGAAATGTTTATTTATAATTTCCGTTTATATTTAGTAAGGTATGTCTTAACGTTTAATATCTCTCACTGACTGATAAACAAAATAAATATTATTTCTAATAAGGATGGATCAGGATCTTTTGTAAGAAAATAAAACATTAATTTTTGTATAAATAGTACATTATTTTTCTTATATAACATAAAATATTTAAATAAGTGACAGTAAACAGTAATATAAGCCTGTTCGCTTTTATTGGTAAGTCAATAACAATAAAATTACACTGCGCCGAGTACTCTGAAGCAAACTTGATCAAACGACGTGTGTTCACTCTTTATCGTTATCGGCGGCTTCGTCATGAGTTTTGTTGTCACCGAACCCCTGAGCACCGAAACTTTTTTGTGTGTTTTCTCGAATGGTGGCGTCGATCCACTTGCGAAATTTTGCAAGTTCGCAATAAATAACAGGCTGATCGACATAAACACATATGGCGTCTAATCTAAAAATCCCAACTGCTTTGCCTTCGTAAACCAGCGGGTTACCGTTGTCTCCCTGTAACAGATCTTACAATAACGTTCTCGAACACGATTGAATACAAAAATGTTATTACATAAATAATAGCTACGTGTACTTACACTGGCTATTAAATAATAATAATAATAATAATAATAATAATTCTCTTTGGTCACTGACACGAGATAAACATTTGTGAAAAAAGGTGCATCAAAGTTAGAATAAATAATATACTTTTCAGTCTTTACACCAGTAAATTTTATATTTATTTATATTTGGGTTTTATAAATTTTGAAATGTAAAAACATATTATAGTATAAAAGTTTATTTTTTAAATAACTATATTATACTCTTTGTATCACCTTTATTTAAGTTTTAATGCAAAAATTTTAAAATTATTTTATTTAGGATTATAGAGATGTTGAGTAAATGTTGACCTGTATTCCCTTGGTCACAATGAATTCTTTCGTTGCGTCTTGTATTTTTCCAACATCGAAAACACAATTTATATCGTCTATTAATTAATTTCGTAAACAAATTGTAAAAAGATTAGAATTATTGATCATCTTAAGATATTAATGTCATATCTCCTAACTAGAGTTTGTCTTCTTTTATTACATTTCAATTCATAAATTCCCAAGTAAACTTCCGAGTCTTTTTTTTTTAATGTGAAGATTAAAATTATAATTTTTAGAAGGTATATGTAAAATTCGTTTTGAAAAAATTGTTTAAAATTCCAGTTTGTACGCAATGTACTATCCCCAGGAGATAGCAGACAAGTTACATCTGTGCTCATAATCAGCATCGTATTTTAGTTGTAATAAAATTTTATTCATTTTATTACCAATTTGGAGCTCAAAATTGGTTGCCGGTATTGGTCATAAAACGTTAAGAACATAGTCTTCTGGTAGAGGTTTTTTTCAGGTAAAGACTAAGGTTTGATAAAAACGTGACTATATTTCTCCGGATATGGAAAAACTAGTTTCGTATTCAAAAAAATAAACACGAAATATATTTATTATTTTGTTTATTTGTAAAATTATACAAACCTTGTAAAATGACTGAACAAAGAAAACTTGCATATAATCTACAATGCAATGAAGTACTTACATAACACGAGCTTCCCGTAGCGCATATGTCATTAGACCCCATCCACATTCCTACCGATGTCCACCAGTTCTCGCGACATGTGTAGTAATCATAGATAGTACTGGTTTTGCGCTGCAGACGGAACAAGCTATCCTGGAAACATGTAGTATTGTTATCGTGCAAACGTTGTGTCTGACGCAGTCATGTGTAACCACTTGTTTATATAACATTGTAAAGTCGAATAGTTTTTGTGTATTGTATGCGTGTATATGTGTGAGTGTTTTGCAGTTATACAGGTACATGGACTTAGTACTATACTGGATAAAGTACTGTATATTGATTGATATACACTAACCACAATAGTTACTGTGGGATTCATAACCAAAGAGCAGACAAATTCTAAAAATTACGATGCTAATGTTACATACATGTAGGTGACATAGTAATTTTGATCTGAATTAACTGCTACAATTATAAATAATGAAGAAAGTTTATTTCATGTAAATATTATTATAAATGTTTTCAAATTTATTAACTCCTACGAGGGTACTGATTAAGTAAATTTTCCAAAGGGACAATGGGGTCAGAGGTAAATCCCCGATCTTCAAAGGAATGTTGATAGAATTTGTACAGGAATCTTGCGGTACACTTCCTTGACTTCCTGTACTTCAGTAATCCCTGATGGACTTCTTGGAAACACCAGGGATCATTGGCCCAAGTGCCAGTGCTGACTAGTGGTAATTTGAGCTATAGATAATTTTCAGTAGTGACTGTCGATATAATGTAATATCAGAGTACTACAAGAATTTATTCATTTAACGTAAAGAGACACTTTGAATAAAATATTATAGGCCTGCTAAAACTTTTTTTTAGAAATCAGTAAAATAAATCACACATTTTTACAAGAATACATTTGTCTACAAATAATATTATTTTTTTGCAAAATGTAATATGTAATAATTGTAGTTTAAGGTAGATGTAAAATAAAAAATACAAATGGAGGAATAAAAAAATCTTACGTTAGGTTTTTATAAGTTTAGTTTTTACAAAGCATGTATACGAATGACATTCACAATTTACTTTATATTCAACCAAAAATTCTATTAGGCCTATTAATTTAGTTACATTAGTATAATCGTTTAAATGAATTAATTACTTTTTTATAATAATAAGATGCTCTTTTCACAAATACAAACCTAGGAAAAGTGATTCCTCTCACGAATTTAGCCCTGCCTTTTTTTTACAGATTGCGTTCCTCTCAGATATGATGTTTTATGTGGAGTTTCTAAAAGGCAAAGACTTACATTTCCATCTGAATAATTTTTAACTACTTGGACAAATTAAAAAATGTTGGAATGTGGATTTGTGAAATTTTTAGAAAAGCTAGCATGAAAAGTGATACACGTGAGTTTGGCATTCGTTCACAAACATTCCTCAAGATGCATACAGGCAAGGGTGGAAGGTGGTGAGTCGTTGTGGATGTACATGTCAGCAGCGGCAAGTAGGCAGCATATTCTCGCGCCAACCAATCAACCAAAACTGATAAGTTATTGTTACCGTATTTCAGGTGAAGTGAATCGGATATGGATTGCTAATAGAAAACTTTAATATAGCCAAGAGAAAAAATAAAGATAATGTCCACAGTAAGTAAAGAAATGATGTTCCTAGGAACCTGTCTGATTAAAGAAAATAAATAAATAAAATTGGTGACCTTTTATTATAAAACTATTTTATTCGGGATTTGATAAATGCAAATATATTTTTTTAGTAGTTTCGAATCGGGTTTAAAGAAACATGTGACTATAATCAAAATATTAACAAATTCTATTTTGTTAAATTCTAGAAAATTAATTAGTTCTTATTTATTGTTAAACAGCTTTTAGGTATATTCTTGAAGCTATATTTCATTGGATTACACATAATGATCAAAATTAAGCCATTTGCTTACACTCGAGTCTCCATATCCCGTAACGTAGCCGATACTCCCTGTTCCCGGACTAACAGAAGCAATCTTTATAGGTTGAGCAGTTTTGCTGAAACGAATTTCCTTGTTCAACTTAATTAGAGCCAAGCAATCTTCAAATGACGGCGGGAAAAAAACCTTGCTTACATTGAACAGTTGACCTCCGTCTAGTGCATCGTCACTACCAACTCTCACTGTCATGTTGGATACTATAGTTCTGTAAATAAAAGTACAAAAGCAATTGAAATATTGTTTTTGCACATAAAATTATTATTATTATTGACGTATGTGGAGGAAACATAGATTACATGGCTAGATAGTGAAAGAATAGTGTACAACTGTGGGCCATATGTCATCATAAATAAAACAACATATATATACTTGTGGGAACAGGTGGTAAATAATTAAGAGAGAAAGTAAAAACTTAATGATAACCTCGAACCTATTAATGTTTCTTGGGGTATCTGAGAATCATCAGGTGACAGATGAAACAGAAATATTATCTAAGGAAAAAGAAAACTGCTAGACGAAGGGAGAACGAACTAACCTCCTGCAGCACTGTCACCATAGTTTTTTTGTCTTAACATTGCGACCCACAAATGTGTGGTCGGTTTTACAACCTGAGACTGGCGGTTAAAGAAACTCGTCGAAAAAATAACATCAGGGTTCTGGAGGTCTAGCAGAGATTTTATCGGAAGTACTGTGAAGCAAAACAGGAGAAAAGAAAACGCCAACGATACTGAACCACAATCAAAAACACTCAACTATGCGCAAGTGAGACATGGAGATTGACAAAAATATAAAGAGTAAACTAGAAGACGGTAGTGTTAAGCGATGTTCCATAATTCGAAGGTATATCCACGAATATCGTAAGGAAGCGAACAGACTCCAAGAAAAATATTTAAATTAATATATCTAGGCCTGAAAGTAATGCTGCCTATAAATACAGCAGATGGAGGAAGTACAAGAAATGTGAAGGATCACAACTAGAACAAAAGAAAGAACTAAAACTAGATTAGAGACAACGTTGAAACAACGATCTCACACGTCTGCAAATAACTACACAGGAAAACGTCACGGATATAACAAGTGAAATTAATGAAATCAAATTACATAAACAGATGAAAACAAACGGTTTATGTAAACATAGGTAAAATTATAATGTATAAAATTTAAATGTCAGAGCACGATTTTGCGTTAAAATGTGCAATAAAAGTTTGAGAGTCCGTAAACTGAAAACAAAGAGGTTCCAGAACTATGTCTATACGCACGTATAACTTTATTGTAGCATCTGCCAACATGTACTGTGTAACCTGTGCTAAAACTATTGTCCTCTTCGTTAAAAACCTTTTGTGTGTGTGTGTGTGTGTGTGTGTTAATATTTTGGCGTAAAATGGTGAGAATAAGTGATACTCTTTAATTGACTACATTAATTTACACAGGAGAAAAGACTTACGTCTTTGCAACGCGTCCATTAGTGATAATCCATTGGTTTTTGTATATCATGCCGCCTCCTAACAATCCATTATAGTTTGTAAGTATTGCCACCTGAAACATACAAACGTTTGTCACACACGTGCATCAGGCATGCGCAAGTATTATACATACTGTTTCCAAATGCAACATAATACTAAGATGTAGTACACAACTATGTGTTTGCATGCCCCCTGTGACAGTCTAAGGTGTGGATATGCCGTACACTTTATCCAGTCATAGAAACCGTTGTAAGTCGAAATACTGTTCTGTACCCTTCTCATTTACGTCATCTTTTAAAAATAATACAAATGATAAGTCGAGAATCTTAAAAAAAAAATGCAAAAGAATCCAAATAATAAATACGTAAGTTAGTAATGAGGAACACTTATTATAAAAAAAAATTGACAGAAGAGCTAAGCGTAGAGACGGGAAAAATAGCAACACCAAATACCCATGCAGCCTAAGGAGAAGATAGAAGTATATAAACAACAGCATATGTGGGGTAATATTGAGAAAATAATACGGTAATAACAGTAGCCAATTTGTCAAGTTAACAGCAGATCACACTGCAACAACAACACACTTATGTTTTAGGTTCCTATGTACTTACAATCGTTAGTAACAATTCTTCACAGACTTTGTATGTCAAGACTTGTTACGTCTTTATATTCTAATATACTTTCTCACTTCCGCCAAAC
Organism: Magicicada septendecula; assembly: GCA_034769895.1. NCBI lineage: Eukaryota > Metazoa > Arthropoda > Insecta > Hemiptera > Cicadidae > Magicicada > Magicicada septendecula. Next base: position 284,072,293 of record CM068370.1, on the reverse strand, counting down.
GATATTAAAAATAACTTTTTTACAACTTTACTAAGGGGTAACTACTGTAACAAAGGCCAAAATATTTAAACAAATGAAATTCTCTATCATACTTACTGTATGAGGGTACTCTGATATTGTAGCGTCTTTACTATCCCACATGCGGTAAGGTTCCTCATCGTTAGACGGCCTCAAAGAACGATGTGGTCCAGCTCTGGATTCAACGACAACTGTAGTAAAAATAAATACGTAATATAATTATACACATCTTTGAGGATAATAGACAGTTCTTACAACGGAATCTCATTCCTTTTGAAGGATATTATTAAATTTGAAATCATAAAAATAAGGCCTATTATGGTATTGGTTTGCTATAAATATTATATTTGTATAATATTACCCTACGACGAGATCGTGGTATTTCTATAAACAGATTCGGTAACCATATAGAATGCGTTGAATGTAAGGTGTACCACTCACTATTGCCTCCGTTAAAGGGCACGTCTTGCTTTTTACCATGTCTTTTATAATTGAAATTTTCACACAATTAGTGTTTATTTAGAAAAACCGTAAACACAACTAAAGCGTTAAGAAGATACTAAATTCATTAAACTAGGATATTGGATTCGGTAGATATATGATTTAAAGTTTATTAATTTGGAAGACTCTAAAAAATTAAAAAAATTTTTACAAAAGGTAGTCAGAGCTAATCTATCCATTCAAAATCCAAGCGTAATTGAAAAAAAGGTAGATTATTGACAAAACCTAAAGTTTTTAATCACAAAAACTTTAAAGATGATCCAATTAAGAAGGAAAAGAAGGGGTACTAAATAACAATTTTTATGCGCATAGCCTAATGGTGATATGTGCATTTGTCAGCGTCATTATTTTGTGTAGTAAACATCAGAAGAAACAAAAGTTACGCTAATCGGCAAACACGCTTAGAAGTTGAAAAATATTAGTGATAGGAGATGTATTTAAACAAAATTAATTCTTTGTATGTTACTAAGAGAAAACACTTTAATAATAATAACAATGTTTTTTTTCTTTTAAGAGGACAGGTAGAAAATAAGTAATTTGCTGTACAAATGTCCGGAAAGGTGCACACTTGCACAGTTCCGGGATCTGTGAGTTTGGTATTATACCCGACATCCCTTTCCTCTTTTAGGACACTAACCTGGAAGTGTTTGACACATTAATTCGGGACTATTGTTCTTCGGCCCTAGAGCTCACATCTGACTTGTTATTATTATTCCATATTGCATTGTCCAAGTCTAGCTTTTTTGACCGAGAGCTGGAACTATCCCATCCTTCATCGTCCTGACGCCAACTCTTCGGCTGTAAATATACGAAAATCTCCAACGTTTCGAAAATCGGTCCCGCCTCGCAGCGGTGGGTAGAGAAGAGAGGTCTTATGATTTTCTCCGTGGTCGCCACTTCCATTTTACCATTGGTCTTCAAGGCTTGGAGCTTTTTGGTGACAATCTAATACCTCCGTCCACATGGGTCCCTGTTGACACCGTCACACAAGTTCTTGTAACAGCGCGCCTTATTGCGGTTGATCGCCATTCGGAGTTTTTTCCTCTCAGGTTTATGCTCAGCCAACCTGATATTCGGCTCAACGGGATCCTTTCCTGAGTCCATCAGTACACCAAAGGCCTCCCATGACGAGGTCTTGTCCTCGGGATGGAAGCCTCACACGCTCTCAAGTCTGTGTTCATTGTGGAATTCACGAGCGCTTCGGCCAAGACTATTCCGTCTTGATATTGCCCCTGAGCCTATAAGCTCCTCTTGCCAATTCTTCCGCAAATTTGTCAGCGTCCATGTTCTTTAGATTGTAATTTGGGGGAACTACCGCTAAATCCATCAGGTTCTGCGATCGCTGAATGACTTCGGAAGCGATGAACTGGTGATCGCTTCCTGTGTAGTCTCTATCACCCTCCAGCTCCGAATCCGCGACACCAAGGAGTCAGACGTCAAGACAACATCCAAGACACTCTAGGTACATCGAGCGCGTCGGATAGTAGTGGCTTCGAGATTGCAGACAAGAAGGCCAGCTCGTTCTTTTCTAGTATAAGTCTACCATTCGTATCTGTGTGAGTCATTCAAGGGCTCTCGTATTCCAATCCGCAGTCAGTACCTTGCTTCCTTCCTGCTAAAAATGTTAGCCTGCAGTGCATCCACCATTTCTCTAAAAACCTGTATCGGTTCACTTGTAGTAAAGTAGACGCTGTAGAAAATCAGGCCTCCACTCTTGACACAAATGAAACCTCTTCCTGGTCCGTGAGCTTTGACTTGCGTCTTTGGTGAATAAGGAAACTATTCTAATAATATGCCTAATAATAATAATAGTAACAATAACAATAATGATAATAATATTAATAATAATAGATATATTATTATAATTATAAAACGTACATCTATTATTATATTATATATATGATTATTATAATAATAGTTATAATACTCTATTAAATTGTAGTGGACATTGGAATGTGGTTAACTTTGAATGTGAAGACTAATTTTGAATAATATGAAAGATAAAATATAGTCGAGCTGTATTTAAGAACTATTAGTTAATTGACTCTGAATATTTACCGGCCGGCTATTCTGACTTTCGCAAATCATGACAGATTGATCTATTTGTTAAGAACGAAGGTAATAACTTATTATATTACAAGCTACGTTATTCGTATTCATTAATAGAAAATATTAATAATGTAGTACAATGGGTAGAACAATTATTATTAATAAAGGTTATCATTACCGAAATAAGAAATTGTTGTATACAGAATATTCTGTAAGAATGGGAGGTTCCAAAAAATGCTCTTTAAATGCTGGTAGGATCGTGAAGCAATTAAAAAAAAATTACACATTAATCTGATTCAGTACGGGTTTCAATCATAATGTAACTCTCTCGGAACTACAATATGAAATAATGTTAGTGAATGTATAAATAATTTATATTTATTCCAAAGAGACATAAATGCTTATGTATTATACTGTAACTCCTACTAGCGTATTCGGTTATTTTTCCGTGTGTAACATTACTAAAAATATGTTAATACTTATTAATCCAACTGTAACCCAAAAATTCAACTTCAGTTGTTAATGATAAAGATGCAACCGGCTTCCATTTTGAAATCGAAGCAAGCTATAAACTTTAGATTCCAGTTATCATGAAGCAGATACGTGATTCCTATCCCTGTCTCGATGGGGGCAGCGGACGATCTTTTCAGCCATGTTGGCATGCTCAGTAATTCGCATTTTCCAACTTCGGCAATTATGATGTGGACATATTGTAGATTCATAAATTCAACAACAAAAACGAAAATTTTGGCTTTCTGTAAAACGGAACTGGATCTTAACCACTATGTGTCCACTGACGAAAAACAATGTCGCAAATAAAGTTATTGTTGCGCTGTAGATGGTTTCTTTTTTACTGTCACTCATCTTACTCTCTCAGTTCGTTATCTGTCTACCAACGGTGTGATGTGTTATCCGTTACTAGTACCCCTTATCCGTCAGCCTGTTTCCCTTATCGTTCTGTATGCTTTAGTTTGCTGTGGTCAGCTACGTTGATATATTCAAACCATCGAAGGTGCTATATGCTGTTTGCATAGCAAAAGTATTACATAACCCTCGCATCTGCAACATGGGCGCTCCGTACACGGTAAAACCGATAGTTTTTTGTTTGCAAGAAATTTGCAAAAAATATTTATACCAATGTGACAAACCTATGTGCTCGCTTTGGTCGCCCTACAGAGGGGGGTCGAAAGGCCTATCGATAGAATACCACTCCTGTATCACAGATACCGAAGCATTAGACGCAACGCCGTTCCTGCTCGGTCCCCTCGCAGCTAAGGGGATAACACACATGGGTCCAGTGCATGACAAAACTTGTAATCACTTACAGTAGCGTTACATAAATAACTACTTGATCTAATAACTTTACACAAATAACTGCTTTATCAAATAAGTTTACACAAATAAGTAATATAATTTATATGTTATATGCTGGTGGACAGATAACGGATACAACCCACGGAACTTGTCCATAAAAATATATGTGAGAGCTTAAAACGTGTTCAAAAATTTAGGCAGTTAATTCAGTTAGGCACTCGTCTCGAACAGTGCCTTATAGAATGCAACCAGACTAAACGTCAACAGCTTGTTTCAAACCAAATATTTGTAAAACCTTATCTAGAATGAGCTATCACTTCCATTAGTTTTACTAATAAAACCACCTAAACTGATTACAGTACTGTTATGTAACATTGTAAACGTAAAGTGAATTACACCACTTACTGTAAACAATCAATCAGTGTTTAATGTAAACGGTTTATTGTCAGGTAGATGTATTTATAAAAGGGAACAACAAAAGAGGTCAACCACTGTGTCGTGTAAAGAAGGATAGCTTTTAGCATGTCAGCTTGTATATTATACAAAGTTAACGTAAAAAAAGGTAATAATTCAACTTCTTCTTGAGCTCATAACGTTACAGTCGATTATAGCAGTCTCGTCTAAAGCTCAGAAATTACTCCATCTTCGTGAGTGGCATTGTTAGCAGACAGTTAAAATAAAAAAAATGCTCTAAAAGTGCGTATAACGTATAAGTCGATATTTTGTAAAACGTATAGGCGATAGATAATACAGGAGTAAAAATATTTAAAATTCTGTTAAAATAAACAATTCGGCGCTCTCTATAAACACATGACTTCTGATCCAGCTTTGTGCCATCTTTGGACGTAGGAAGTGCTACACAAATGGTGGATTAACGGGAAAAGTAAAAAACGAATGAGCACAGACGCTAGGAACAGGGTAGGAAGAAGAGGGTGTTTTCACAAAACTTTATAATACAAGAGAAGCGCAAAATAAACTAGCAATTTAGATCACTAAAAATATTTGGACTGCGAAATATCACTATGAGACTTGGAACTCTACCGTTTTAATGTTGAACACTTGTAACATTCAAATAAATAAGCCTATGTATTTATTTGTTGCTCCATTCCGGTGCAAAAACTGTGATAATTTTGCAACAAAGTACAACTTTCTGATTAGCGTAATGAAAATCCATTTAAAACAGATCCGCTCTAACTGGGTATCTCTTTACAAAGAGCACTGTAGATACACGGAGCATAAGAAATTCGTGAAACAACTCAGAGAATTTTTACGATTATGAGTGCTTGCAGGATCTTCACTTTTTATTATTCTAGGACGCATTGAAATTTACATAATTTAGTCAAAACCAATTTTAAATAAATTTAAATTTTACGTCACTATTCTTATTACATCTAATTTATGACATTTTATGCGAACATATTACACTTATTGATTGTGGTGATTGCAAATTTGAAAATTTCGTTGTAAATGTGTAAATAAAAAATATATCAGGTTTATGCTTTCCACTTTCCAAGTTCCATAAATCATTGCAATTTAAAAAACTTTGGTACTAGTAAATATTTGTTACCATATAGGTCCTAAAAATAATTATTTTTATTAGCATATTATTATTTCTTTTAATGGTATTATTTAAGTGTTTTGTTATAACATAACTTAATAATAAACTAATTATATCGTTTCAATAATAATAAGTAACTAATTTCCTAAAATGCAATGACTTATGGGGTACACACACACACACACACACACACACAATCTTCATATTAAATAAAATAAAAAATGAAGTCATTTTTCTTTGTTTCTATAAATTAAGTTTATATATTTTTATAGTAAAAATATAAAATGTAATGGAGTAAAAAGTATTTAAAAAATACAAAAATTGTACGATTTGTTGGTAAAGAAAATTTTAAAAATATATGTTTGTGGGTATTTATAATTCATATTTACAATCTACATGCAAAATTCCTAAGACACTTAGCTAAAGTAACAATTTAGTTTTATTATTTTAACTGTTTATAGGCTTACCACATGATACAACGAACAGAAGTGTATAAATGGACTTCATTGTTCCAACGTGTTTGTGACTAATGGGCAAATCGTTTTCCATCAGCTTTTATAGACGAATTACAATGTTCTTTTTTTCTAAGAAGGAAGTGAAGTGTAGCTGACGTGGATGTCTATAAGGAATAGATAAGATACAGTAGTTGACAATTACGCAATATGTGGTAACATGTTTTGGATAATGTTTGTAGGAATTGGTAAAATATATGTGACCATTAAAATGGTTCAAATCAATCAATTGATACATGTAATATCAATTAAACTCAATTGTAAATTTAAATAATTGCGTTTTGTTGACTGTGACAGATGAAGTTTGAAAGGGTTTGTCACTATTTCTTATCTATCTGGTTTACATCAACATGATTCATACACCATGCGTGTTTTATATATCATATCGTTAGAACAAGCATAGAACAACGTCTATGTTTATACCAGTTAGGTTCTAAAGTATTGTAAAGTATTTAGAAATTTAGAATCTTACAATTTTCTTAATTACTTTAATCATAATTAAAGAGTTTTGTTATATATTTTGTTATAAGGTGTTCTGTAAAAACTTCTTGTTCAAAGTAATTCAGAAATACGGTGATATATTACGGACAGTTTTTCGCTACCTTGAGAACAATAAAACAACTGTTATAACGAACAATTTTCTTAACTTCCGCTATAATTTCATCAGTTCTGGATATCGATGAATAAAGATTTGAATAAGTTTGAAATTTTCCTATCTTTGAAACATTGCTTGTGCGTTTGAATCATGCTTGAAGTCTCATTATCAATGGCTTTTGTAACATTTTAAGTGGTTGCTCAAAGAATTTTTCACTTTAACACAATATTTTACATTAATTCGTTGCGCACGAAAATCATTTTTTTAATGCAATACAAATCTCAGGCACATATAACATTTGTTGACACAAAGAGACGCAGTGCAATGACGAAGCAATACATTTCGTTGCGGTTTTAATTAAGATGCTTCTCGATGCTGCCACTAGGCCGCAGCATATTACTCAATCTATTAGCAGCGCCAGCTGTTGTGTAAGGGTACCCGGTACGTCTATCTTTTACATGTAAAATTGGTAAATTTAGGGCAAACTTTTCTCAAAACCTACTGGAGATAACTGAATGAAATTTTTACCATGTATTCTTTGCACCTTATAGTACACGTTAACACAGGGCTTTTGTTGTTTGACTTTTTTTTACAAAAATATATTTTTTTTAATGTAACTTTTATTTTTAAAGAATTTATTAATTAAACATTTCTAAAAACAAAATTTATGGCTCGATCAAAATATCCTTGTTTTAAAGTGTGCACCAGGTGGTAAGGAAAACGTGGAGAAAATTTCATCCTATCTTAATTAGTTTTTGAAAAAAGTTGAATATTAGTCCGCACCAAGTTGGAAAAACACAGGTTTCCGCAAACCGCAATAGAAAATTATTAAGCTACTAATAGCATAAAACATGGAATAAGCACTTACTTTTTACTTCCATGTTCCATAAGGAAATGGAAGTATGGTGATGGCAAAAAAAATTGTGTTCGAGGTGCAGATTCTGATTGTACTACCCTCAAAACATGAAAAAACGTAATTTTTCGAAAAGTGTGTGTGTGTGTGTGTGTGTGTATGTGCCTGTCTATAGATTTGTTTCTATGGCAAACGATAAGAGCCGCAAATTCAAACAGAATCAAATAATTTTTTGCATACAGACCTGAATTGTAGAGTACTCAAGACCTGTTGTTTTTGGTGAAGATCAGTTAAGGGAAAGGGGAAGTTTACCAGCAACTTTTTTTTTATCAAGGGTAATTTTTTTATGGCAAACGATAACAACCGCAAATTCAAACAGAATCAAATAATGTTTCGCATACAGCTCTGAATTGTAGAGTTCCCAAGACCTATTGTTTTTGGTGAAGATCGGTTAAGGGAAAGGGGTAGTTTACCAGCAACGTTTTATGTTTTAACAAGGGTAATTTTTTTTCTATGGCAAACGATAACAGCCGCAACTTCAAACAGAATCAAATAATGTTTCGCATACAGCTCTGAATTGTAGAGTTCTCAAGATCTATTGTTTATGGTTAAGATCGGTTAAGGGAAAGGGGTAGTTTACCGGCAACGTTTTATGTTTTAACAAGGGTAATTGTTTCTATGACGAACGATAACTGCCGTAAATTCAGACAGAATCAAATACGTTTTGCAGACCTTCCTGAATTATAGAGTACTCAAGGTTTGTTGATTTTGGTGAAGATCGTTTAAGGGAAAGGGGTAGTTTACCAGCAACGTTTTATGTTTTAACAAGGGTAATTTTTTTTTTATGGCAAACGATAACTGCCGCATATTCAAAGAGAATCAAATACATTTTTGCAAACGTACCTGCCGTTTCAAGTACTCAAGGTCTATTGATTTTGGTAAAGATCGGTTAAGGGAAAGGGGTAGGTTACCGGCAACGTTTTATGTTGTACCAAGAGAAATTGTTTCATGACGAACGATAACTTCCGTAAATTCAAACAGAATCAAATACTTTTCTGCAGACCTTACTGAATTATAGAGTACTCAAGGTCTGTTGATTTCCGTGAAGATTGGTTAAGAGAAAATGGTAGTTTACCGGCAACGTTTTATGTTTTAAAAGGGTAATTTTATTTTTATGACGAAAGATAACTGACGCATATTTAAAGAGAATCAAATAATTTTTTGCATATATTCCTGTAGTGTTACGTACTCAAGGTCTGTTGATTTTGGTGAAGATCGGTTAAGGGAAAAGGGTAGTTTACCGGCAACGTTTTATGTTTTAAAAGGGTAATTTTATTTATACGACGAAAGATAACTGCCGCATATTTAAAGAGAATCAAATAATTTTTTGCATACATTCCTAAATTGTGGAGATCTCAAGGTCTGCTGATTTTGGTAATGATCGGTTAAGGGGAAAGGGTAGTTTACCAGCAACATTTTATGTTGTACCAAGAGAAATTTTTTCATGACGAATGATAACTGCCCTAAATTAAAACAGAATCAAATAATTTTTTACATATGTGACTGAGTTGCAGACGACTCAAGGCCTATTGATTTTGGTGAAGATCGGTTACAGGGAATGGGTAGTTTACCAGAAACATTTGTTGTTGTAACAAGAGTAAAGTACTTAATTTTGATAAATAAAGTATCCTGATAAGAAGATCTTAATAATCCACTGTAGAAACGTAGATGAAATATCTATAAATGAAGAGGGTAGTTGAACGGGGTGGGGGTAATTTTCTATAAATGAAAATTATAGTTGAAGGGGGAGGGGATAATTTTTTATATATGTACTACGTTATCGGCAACAGAGAAGCAGTTTGTTGTTAAAAATCTTCCCGGCCTGTTTGGCCGTGGACCAATGTTTTCTGCAAAACCAGACGTTTCGGCAGTGCCATCGACTTCCATCATCAGTGAAAATCGAGTGCGATAACGTGAGGTGGTATACGTTAGTGACCACAGTACTGTGGTTAAGGCTGAAGCAGTAAGTAGAAAGAAGTAGTTTCTATGGAAATATTTCATTTCGAAAATTATTTTAAATATAAATCTTAGAACATGAAAGTTATGTATGGTTCTCCATACCGATATTTATTTTAAATCATCCCAACTCCATAGGTTGGAATGTCTGGATCTTCTTCTTCATCTTCTATCCTTCATTTGGCCTGCCTGTTTGTTTGCCTTGATGTTTTTTTAATCTCCGCAGTGGCTCATAGGGAGTTTCTCGCCTTTCTTTGTCAGTCGCTTTTATCGATTCAATTGTATTCTTTCCCACTTATATTCATAACTTACTTAAAACTTTACACTTAGTAATCTGTCCACAATTGAATGTAGATACAGCTTCACACACTCCAAAGTGTAGGGTTTTGATTCTAATAAAGCCAACCTTTGGCAGTCTTGCCCAAATCACACTATTCACACTTTCATTTGGGTTATGCGTTTGTTTGTGCAAACACTTTTTTAGTAACTCTGTTTCAGATAGGCTTTTGAAAACTGGCTTGATGAATTCCATAATAGTTTCTGGAATACTGTTTCTATGGCTTTTTTATACTTACACCAACTTCCTTTCCCTTTTGGACACAAGCCATGCTGGGGGTTAGTGTCTGTTGATATCTTGTAAAAATATAGGGCCCAAATAGCCTACCTCATGTCATTTACTGTTGAACTTATCTTATGGCAAGACCATAATATGTTTGAATTTGATCAATCACACTGGATGATAATCTGTTTTTGCCACATGACGTTTTACTATGTGACAATTTGAGGCCCTTATTTTCTGCTTTAGCTTTCTTAGCCATTAGGCTAAATCTAGCAATTAGGCCCATCCTTTTCTGAATGTGGCCAATGCATTCTAACTTACTAACAGGTGTTTCATTTCCATATGGCTTCATGTATTTTATAGCTTGAAATCCTTTTGAGTCACCGTTACCTAAATATTTTGTATACCGGACATTGTGTGCAGACACCGAGTTTTTGAAATTTCCCCCTGAATTTCCATTCCCCCACTGGATCCTCTGTAGTTAGCTATGCAAGTGGTAAGATGTTTCGCTTTATCAGGGCAAATACGATGTTTTGATATGATAGACACATCAACAACCTTGCCTGTGTCAAATCTGGTGGCCGTCACAACTCTGTTCAATGACGTATGGCCACGTTTCTGCCATGTGCCATCGATGGCGACTAGGATGTCCCGTACTTCCTCATTAACTCCCACTACCTCCTCCACATCACCTTTCTTTGTTTAGAAACATATATCTTCTGCTGCAGACTCCAAAACCTCAGCATAAGGTGAAAACCTTGAAGGAGGGCTTGGTAAATTCATAATGCCGCAAAGTGTCTTTCCAGCTTCACACCCTTTACCAATGGCATGAAGGCTATATGCCAGCCGAACAATAATTTCAAATAATTTTGATGATTTTACTTTATCAGAGATAGAAAAGTCATCGGAATAATTACAGTTATTTCAATAAATTTCAAGTTTTGAAGCTAAACCTATGTTTGAAATATTCCGCACTTCGATACCAAGTGAGTGACATTTAAAACACATCACCGATTGCGATAATGCCTGTTTCAACAAATCTAGGTATACAATTATGTTTTCTTTTTTTAGGTCTGTATTGTATTTTTCATAATTGTCATCAATATTGCGTAGTTTATTCTTAGAGACACTGTCAGAACTTTTAGATTTTCGTTAGATAGACCTAGGCCTATACTCAAGTGAATATTCACCAGCTGAAATTGTTTGGTTATGGCTAGTCATATTTTCTTTAATTAGGCTTTCATTATTCAGAGGAATACCTACATTTCTTTTTTTTTAAATACAGTGCGTGGTTTTTTTGGTCTTCTAGGCATTTTACAAATACTAAATGTCACAAATATCAAAATAAAACTCACAAAAACACAAAATTATGTAATTACGTTGGTTTTTGTTTATTCACAGATCACAACAAACAAGTCCCAGCTGACTGTGAATTCAGCTGTGATCATGTTAGCCAACTCAAAAATTCTATAGACAAACCAGAGGAATAAAAGTATAAGTTTATAAGCTGTGTACTATAAGAACTAATAGTAACAATAAAGTTTACTGCATCAACTCCGCAGTTGATGATTATGCATAAAGGTTTTATGTACATTCCCGTATAAATAATTTTTCTCACTACTTTATAGCAAACAAAACACCACATATTATATATCAAAATGTTCAGAAAGAAACACTCTATAATTTAATAGGAAAAACGAAAAATGTGAACTGTTTTGATTATTTGCCTACCGGGTACCCTTGCAAAGTTCATCAACCGGGATTTTGATGGACATGCTTTGCATATTGACTGAATCAAATTCTTTTCTGTGCTCGCTATGAATTACTACTGATAAAAAAAGTAGATTCTATTAGCCTACAAACTGACAGGTTAAGATATTTTGATATTTCCATGATCTTGAGTACTAAACGTGTGCATTCATACCAGAATTACTGGTACTTTCTGATCAATTTTACCAGTTGTCTAAAGATACCTGGGAAAGCAGGTTCTGTATTAACGCACCAAATTTTTTACTATTAAAAAACGTTAATAGAAATATAGAATTTTAATTTTTATGTTACATATATATCGACTGATGTAATCAGAGTTATTAACAAGTTTATCATTTAAAAAAAATTATGGTATGAATCGGATTGTGGAAAGAAATCTTAGCAGAAGACAAATAAGAAAATTTGTGACTTTGTAGTAGAAGAGAGTATACTGATACCATTCTAAAACTTGAAAACATGTTCAGCTAATTCCTTTTCACTGCTGTCCAAGGAATCGTTCATCCACGTCGCTGAGTTTAAAAGCATCCTGCTGCGACATTTACGTAAAGCTCTCGAATTTTCTAGAGCGTCATTCTAACACGTTTCTCGGGTAGCCGAGCAGGTTCGGGGCTTCTGTCAAGGCCGTGCAAACAACTAGCCTCAAGACTGTTCGAGCACTTTAAACTACGCAAGTTATACCGGCACGCCGCTAAAAGAAAGGAAATATACTCTGGAACTTCTAAGGGGTCTCTATATATAAGGCTCGACGGCCGGTATAGAAGTTAGTTACACCTCACGAGATTGTAGAGTGTGGATCAAGTGATTGTTGCTGATTAGTGGAAAGTGATTATTGTTTTAATTATTGCGCTATTTTATAAGGTGACATTATTATTGCGTGTGGATAAATTTAACTTAAATTAAGCCTCTTTTATGCATCCGATTTGTGTATTACTGCCACTCCAACTGTCAATTCAAAAGTTACATTAAATAAAATATAATGCTAACAATTTTCTAATCTTCTTCTTTCTTCTTTAATTTTTTCACTCGCCACCATCTCTTGCTTTCATTTATTAGGGTGCTTTAAATGATGCTTTAGTGTATTTGACGTTTTCCGAGTTGGAGGGTGGTGTTTGAAGATAAGCTAATGTTTGGCTCAATAACATAATAACAAAATGTCTCCTTTCTAGTACCAACGGAGTAGGTTATGATTTTGGCAGCGAATGCTGGCTTTTGCGAGCGGGAAACAAGGAAGGCAATACGGCCAATTGTACGTTTGAGGCGCCCGTTATCATCCCACGAAGTTAACCCAGGCCCTCATTACCACAAGTTAAGTAACCTTAGGTGCTGATAATATCTACGGCATGTTATACATAATTAGTAATTAGTAGTATAGCAATATAATTAATACTTATGTGTAATTAGTAACTTACCACAGAAAAATCGAAATAGCCACATGACTGTGTTGATACGTACTGGAAAGTCAAATCGAATTGTCAACAACGTCCTTTCATAGACACAATGTCTTGTTCTATTAACGAAAGAGGTAATAAAATCCTGTTCAAGCGTCATTCATTATAAGCCATAAATGTTGTAGTATTTAGTGTGGCACATAATGCGAAAGCAATAACCGCGCACGCCCCCTTCCTCACCCCATACACACACAGTTAGAGAGGAAGAGTTCGAGAGTATCTAATTTCAGTTTGTTATCGAGCGACTCACTCGTTTGGCATTTGTCTCTCTGTCTATCTGTCCACCTATAACTTTTAAAATATCTCGGGGTGTATGTCTCTACATAACTTTTAAACGCATCAACCGATTTTTCTTAAAACTTTGCATGCATGTCCATACATTATTCCTACAAAACTTTATTGCTTTTGACACTGTTCCGGATGTTAAGTGTTCATTGTATGACAGTGTGCTCTACAACTGTTATATTACTAATAAAATAGTAGAACAATCCGGATTTTTAAAGTTTTTCCAATAATTAAAAAAGTATATAATATCAAAATTTATGTAATAATAAGTATTCTTTGTTTAAATAGTAAGCCAGTTCCACAGCTCAGGGAGCGTATCAGAAAAATATTTATGCTTGTACGCACTTGACCGTGTACGCGTGTTACATTTTTAATTCGTATATTAAACAATGCATAGAATTCACTTATAAGTTCATAATGTCTAAACATAATCTTTCATAAGTATACAATAAAAATTTATTAAGCGTAAACTGAACCAAGCTTTTCTAGCCTGATATGTATTGCAATGTAGACTTGCATAAGCTTATCTGCAATACCATTACACTAACTTTATTATGGCGCTGGTGTACACGGAATCACTGCTGTGTCCAAAAATTGGTTTGGTCAGACTCAATTCCTAATGCCTCGTCACGGGGGATATTAGGTATTACTGCGATGTGAGGCCAAAATAAACAACTGCTGACTTCAGACGAAGAGGCGCAGAATCAGGCCAATTACGCAACAGCCGTACGTGTATCAAATACATTGAGATACACGTCGACAATGTACGCAGAATAACTAAGTGTAATTCAGTTAACGTAAATTTTTAACGTTAATGTTACATCTATACTTTTCTTTAAGAAGATTGACCCCTACAATTTGTACATTACAGCTAAGCAACATAAAAAAAATTTTACAGTACTTTTCTTACTACCTTGTAAAGGTACTGTACAACTTATGTTTAATTTACATTGTCTTGAAAGAAATTAATAATTTTTAATAATAAGTGCTACATTTTCATCATAAACGCAGTACAAAGAATCGTAAGCAAACAGAAAACTTATAATGAGACGACGCAAGAAAGACGCAGTAAGATACAATAAAAACTTGTTTCAGCAGAAAGTTCTGTATTGGAGACAACCGCTATCAAAATGTGATAAACTTCACATTCAGTTTTGCTGATTTATTGTTTGCTTAAAGGAGAATCTTGTTGCCTAAGCACAGATCATGGAGAACGAATTTTTTTTAATTTAAAGTTAAGAAAAGTGTTTAGATTAAAATGTGAATTAAAAATACTCCCCCTCCCGACAATACGACTCTTAGTTGTGGATTTGATAACGCAACCATAGTAGTCTACATGTAGGCCTACTGGTGAAGGACATACGCACACACGTGCGCACATATTTTACCTAAGACAGAAAATTAGCCTAAGGGACAAGACACATAAATTCTTGTAATTAAAATACTAAGTAATAGAAATTTATTAATAACAAATAACATTTACTAGTAATAGAAATATTAGTTTGTGTATGGTCTACTAAGTCTAGTAAGCTGTAGTAATACATTCTAAAATTCTTCTAAAAAAATATGAAGTCTGTATAATTTTGAAAGAATAAAAAACATACTTTAACCTTCTGAAAGATTTATAATTCGACCGATTTTCATTTGTCTGTCTGTCTATCTATCGATTCGTTAGGGTATGTTTCACACTAACTTTTAAATGCATCAATCGATTTTTGTAACACTTAGCACTCCTGTCTATACTTATGCCCCCGTTGACCCTCCAATCCCATAAATTGGGAGGCAAAAATGTGAAGAGGTCAATGTTGTGAATATTCGCAAAATCACATGTGGTTTCAAACTAAAAGAAAATTGTAACTAAAATCTGAATATAGCGTTCACCTAAAAAGTTTCAAGATATTTGTATACGAGGTCCCAAAAGAGGTACGAAAATGTCAAAAAATTGTGAACATTCTTGCCAAGTGTCAGACTAAAGGGAATTGTAACACAAATTCGAATTTACGTTCGCTATAAATTTTTTTTAAATTTATGGGAACTACGAGGCAAGACTGGAACACACAGTCTTAAGAGAATTATAAAAACCTATGCGGGGAATCAAGTTTTATTCAAAATACACATTTGGCGTCTTTAACAATTTGACAGAATTAATATCTGTCAACACTCCTTGAAAATTCTGGATTGTTGTGAGAAGAAAGAAATGTTTACATACAAATTTCAAAAGTGCTTATCTATTATGTCTGGACAGTACTTACTATAGTTTGCGTCATATATATATATATATATATATATATAAAATCATATTTTTATTTACTATTATTAACATAACAAGACATTGTTTGAGCACGATTTTAATTTACAATTAAATTTATGCATCCTGATTGGTCAAAACCAATCACAACATTAGTGGGGGCTAATCGAAGTCTACAGGACAGAACAATTCAAGTAAGTACTTAATCACATCTCATGCGTGAAGGTTGTTAGGACAAAGTATGCCTATACAATAAATTTCTGGCATCATCTTACTTCACGTTTTCATTTAATATATTTTTTTTACATTCAAATAACTTCAGTTCGCCGATAAAAGTGCGCGTGAACATTTCATGAGTACAAATCGTACATGTCAATTCAGTGTTTTATAATACATCTAGTGGCCTCGTTAGTAAAGGATCTGCAGCAACATCCACAGCATCCCTATGGGAAGGCGTTCCCTAACAACGCCCCTAACCCCTTTCATCTCATCACCCAGCATCACGACCTCAGGCAACATGATGCGTGTAGGTGAGTTCAGCAGTTAAAAGAAACTCTACCGACACAAGGTCTATGTTATACTTTATTCAATCATATAATGTAATTGACAATTTATTAACTGTATCTTTTGGAATCTACATAAAATTCCAGTGTTCACATTAGAGGGACCGGCAACTGCTCCAAAAGTGTATCGCTGTGGGGTTAAGAACCTACTCATATTTATGACAACAGTAAAACCTAAGAATGGCATCATTTCTCTTACTTTACGGGTTATAAGTAACTAAAGTGTAAAACACAAAACATTACGCAACAATGTCTGTTTATGAAAATTATTCTATATTGGCCTACAGACATTCATATGGAAAGATGTATAAATCTAAAAACTAGGACAAAACGATTGTCATTTAGGTAGTGGGTTATAAATTTTATTTAAAAAAAAATACAATGGTTTGAAATTGACAGATCTAGTGTTTGTTGTAAAATTTTCCGTTTAAAAATAATGTTAAGTAGTCGGGGTATTTTGTAATTTTCTGATAATTAATTAAATCATTTTATAATAATAAAAATTCATCTAATTTTTTATATATATTGATATAAAACGTGTTATGGTGTTTTATTTACTTATATGTGACTCCAGTGTATCAACGTCAAACAACACGTTGAAGGTGGCAATTTGTAACAATTAAAATGTTGTTACCTGTTTTTAATCAATGTGCCATTAATGAATGTATCTATTAGGTTGTTACAGATGAAACTCCCTGAAAATATATTATTAGGCAATTATAATTATGATTATGTTCATTTAACTTATAATCGTACTACGATATAGGTTTAACTTAGTATTCAGTAGTCGGGCAATATCAACGATATATATAGTGTATTGACTGAATGTATTGAGTATTCTTGTCAACCCTAGTCCCGCGATGTTAGAGAATTCTATTCAAATTTGGTACTGAAAACACGCTAGTTTGGCAATCTCCCGTTCCACCAGCTATAGGCAATTAGCGCTGTTATTTGTAATAAGTGTGCTTCTAGGTTAGCCGGTCATCGGGTTTGAATCAACCTTTTATTGTAAATGATTCCACCCACAACATATAGTATCTATTCTGCAATAACTTAAAACATTATCTTATACAATAAAGATCCTTTATTAATTTTATCTGTTATTTCACAGTCACCGTTATCTCCAAAATAATAATATTATCAAATCGATTATACAAAAATTTATCGATTGTCAATTGATCAAGTTCCTTTGACTTATACAAATTAAATACAACAATAAATATTTCTTATCCCAGGGTTCGTAAGATTCTTTGAACCATTAGTAAGGCCAGGTAAAATGCAAAATTAAGGTTACTCAAGTATTACAAAACAAAATTATTAACTCTAAATATATTGAATTTAAAATAGGTTGTTTTTTACCGGGTTGGCAGAACTCAAACTGGCACTGGACGTCTGTAAACAGTGAAGATGATCGGCTTAAGTTACGTTCATCCAGGAAAAATTGTTTTGGCCCTTAATAAAATTGATGGTGTAGTATCCAGGGAAGCTCTCAGGAACTCTTCTAACTGCTGTTCTTCTCCTACGATCTTGATAGTTGTCGGTCACGGTGGAATGAAAATAGTATTCCAGCTTCTTCTGCAAGTGAAGGTTAACTCTGCAAAACGAGGTCTTCGTATGTCTTCTCAATAATTCCGTTAGTTTCGGCCTTTATTTCTCTCAACTAATCTTCTGGTTATAGGAGAAATCGGTTTAATACCGAATCCAGCGGAATCATTCTGGTGAATGAGGTGAGGGGTTTTCAACTCTTTTAAATGTATTCAGTTATAATTTGGAAGTCTAATTGGTTTTATTACTCATCAGTAATATGATAGAATTAGGTTTCAAAGAGGGTTTTTTAATTTAGATTCATATTTTCTTCAGAATTTATTGTTCATTCTTATAAATGTATCTGCCCATCTCAACTCAATAGCTTGTAACAATTGGAACGAATGATTCAATATAAATAACTCATGTCCATTTCAGTTGCCTTAACAACCACTTTTTCTGTCATTGGATGAAATTAGATATCCTAGAGCCAGAATTATAGAATATTACTACTCTTTTTCAATAAAACACTACATGTTTGGAATAATACTAAATTACCTAAATTTCTGACCTAACCTTCCTTCTTAAACAGTATATGTTTTACTATAGTTTCATTGGACTGGGCTTCTTAAAAAGGTATTAATTTCCTTTCACAAATATTAAATTTAGGCCTATAGGTTTTCTTACAACTGTTATAACATTGTTTGGTTTTTTAACTTAATTTTCTTTTACCTGACCTACTGTACAATTAATTATTGGTTAATGGTTATTTACATTAATTTTAATTTCCTGCTTTTTTTCTTTATTACATTAATTAACTCGTCCTGGAACCCTTCATTAGTTTACAATATAATTAACAGGACGACTTGTCAAACCTTAAACACAGATTGCCCTCCTGGCCAATTTTACAAACATTAATTAAAACAACTTCATTATTCAATTTTAGACAATACTTAAACTTAGTATAATGCCTAACACAGGTAACTATACTTGATTGTCTAAAGACAAATTTAACATAAATACAAACATTATCATTGACGAAGTATTCCTATTAAACAACATTAGTTCACTCTTACCATACTCAAAACATAACATAAATATTCTGTGAACATTAACATGCTACAGTATAAAAACAAGCACAATTTATTATATTAACTATTAATTGGTATAGTATTTTATATTCAACATTAATTATTGCCTCTTTTGACTTGAGGAACTTCTCAGATGCATTAATTACTGAGCAACCTTAATTCAGGGTATGGTCCTTGACCATAGTTAATTCAATTTTTTATTGAACGTTGGGGACCTCAACTCTGTTACGTTACATAACACCCCCCCCTTCGAAAGAAGTTTATTTTGTCTTAACAAAGTTTAGTAAAAAATAAACTCACAACTTGTATCTGACCAATTGGTTCTCCTATTCATAATACTTTTTTATTTCAGCTTGGTTGTATGTACCTTTCACCCTATTATTTGCGTATAGAATTATCCGTTGTATTACTATTATTTCTTCTTTCCTTCTTAAAATCAATTATTTCCCAAGTTTAAATCTTACTTCTATAATCATTCTTGTGACATTCTTTATTAATTATACATTTTGGATCTGGTTTTATTTATTTATCTATATTCATTTGTGAGTTTCCCTCTAATATTTAATTTTCCTAAACCTCCCTAACATTATAACTGGAATCGAATCGGTGGTGCTCTATCGGCTTACCAAATACTGTCGTCCGTTACATACCTTCTGGGATCAGAGGAACATCATCTCTGCCCAGTTAAATGATTGCTGGAATATTCTACAGTCAATCTTCATTAATAAACCTCGCAAGGTAGTCATCATGTGACCTTCAATAAAATAATTAATAATAATAATACTCTAGGGATTATTCACTGTACTTTAATTCAGATCATATTATTTCTTCATATTAATTCTTCCTTCTATTATACACTTCTCCTCTCCAATACTTGGCTATTTTATTGACATTTATTAATTGGCTTTCTTACGGATAATCCTTAAATATTTGTTCTTTTTCTCTTTTATATTAGTTTAAAGTAATTTCTTCTGAATTATATAGTAAGGTGTTCTTACTTATTTTTGAATTTGGTTGTTTTATTGTTTCTTCATTATTTTCCTTGGATTTGCTTGATCCTGTATCCATAAAATCCGTCCCTTTTCTTTATATTCTGTTTGGAATCTGTTTAACCGTGGTCCATTATTTCCTCTGTACTGATTGTTCGGATTTCTCTAGTGTATAGCGTTATTTCTGTCCTTGTGACATATCTCATTATTATGCAGTTCTTGCATCTTGTCGCTATAAAATTGTCATTTATGTTCAAGTTTACCATCGCCTTTCGAACTGATTCTACTGTACTGTTTCTTAATTGTTCTAATGGTTCATACATAAATTCCATAAGTCCTCCATGCTCCTCGGTTAGTTTTGGCCTTTTTGGTCTTTCTAGTCCATCTGGGAATTCAAGTGTGGTTCGTTTAAAGTTTCTCACTTGCCTTACTTCTCTGTTTTCCGTAATTGGTATATTATGTAGCTGAACCAATCCCCTTTTAATCATCTCCAATCCTTCCCGTGTATTTATTAATTTCTTTTTACGCGTTTGTCTTATTATCAGTGTCTTTATTTTATTATGAACCCGTTCTATTCTTCCGGTTATATTAATTGGTATCCCGTCAAATTTTTCTTGGGTCTTCGCTTGTAGGTTTCCTATTTGAGTAATTTTGGTATCTACTTCCACTCTGAGTTGCATGATGGGTTCATCTGTCTTTTCCAGACCCACCTTAATTTCGGTTATTTTCTGTCTTACTTCCACTTCATAGCTATCAACTCCTTTGCCCCGTGTTTCATTGACAATTATAATACTTCCATTGATGACTTCCCTCAACGCTAGGCCTTGTTCATTGATGATTTGCCGCAACTCCTTATTATGGATTTCAATTTTCTCATCTATTTGTTTGGTATTTTCCAGAATCTGCTTTAATCTCTCATCATTCCTGTCAAACATTTCATTAATTTGGTTCAAACTTTCATTTATCAGCCGGTTATTTTCATCGTTTTCTCCTTTATTTTTGTGAAACTTCTCATTCATTAGTTTGATTAAATTCTCATTCAAAATTTCGTTTTCTTTCTTTGAGTTTTCATAGATACTGTCTGTTTTTTTCATTAGTTTGTCTATTATCTACTTTGATACTGTCTATTTTATTTTCTAGCTTTTCTGAATTCTCGTCAAATTTTTTATCTAATTCTTCTTTGATTTGTCTTAAACTCTCATTAATTTGTTTTAAACTCTCATTAGTTTGTTTTAAACTCTCATTAGTTTCCTCCTTGGTTTGCTTTGAGTTTTCCTCCTGTTTCCTAAATTGTTCGGCCATAAATCTCATCATATCTTGCCAATTTGGTTCTTCTCTGGCTACCGTTTTATCTGGTTGGTCCCCTTGGTCATCCTCAGTATTGCTCGCCTGTTGTTCCATTTCGGTGTCTGTAACTACCTCTGTTCCTTCTTCCCGTCTGTCTTCTTCTGTTTCCTGCTCCTTCTCTATCCTTTTAGTAACACCTCTCGTATGCATTCCTGTGCCTCTAATGGTTGCCTGCTCAATTTAAGTAATAATTAATATGATTTTTTACTTAACTAAAGCCCACTCGTTGAGCGCCAATTTGATATAAAACGTGATCTCTGGTGTGTTTAATTATATTCGAGGATGTGTGAAAGCCCCACTGTTGGGTTCGCCAATTTGAAATAACACGAGTTACGAGGAGTACTTCTTAATTCAGCCCCACGTTGGAGTCGTCAATTTGATATAAAACGAATTACTATGTTTTATTTACTTATATGAGACTCCCTTGTATCAACCTCAATCAACACGTTGAAGGTGGCAATTTGTAACAATTAAAATGTTGTTAACTGTTTTTAATCAATGTGTCATTAATGAATGTATCTATTAGGTTGTTACAGATGAAACCCCCTGAAAATATATTATTAGGCAATTATAATTATGATTATGTTCTTTTAACTTATAATCGTACTACGATATAGGTTTAACTTAGTATTCAGTAGTCGGGCAATATAAACGATATATATAGTGTATTGACTGAATGTATTGAGTATTCTTGTCAACCCTAGTCCCTCGATGTTAGAGAATTCTATTCAAATTTGGTACTGAAAACACGCTAGTCCGGCAACCTCCCGTTCCACCAGCTGGAGGCAATTAGCGCTGTTATTTGTAATAAGTGTGCTTCTAGGTTAGCCGTTCATCGGGTTTGAATCAACCTTTTATTGTAAATTATTCCACCCACAACATATAGTATCTATTCTGCAATAACTTAAAACATTATCTCATACAATAAAGATCCTTTATTAATTTTATCTGTTATTTCACAGTCACCGTTATCTCCAAAATAATAATATTATCAAATCGATTATACAAAAATATATCGATTGTCAATTAATCAAGTTCCTTTGACTTATACAAATTAAATACAACAATAAATATTTCTTATCCCAGGGTTCGTAAGATTCTTTGAAACATTAGTAAGGCCAGGTAAAATGCAAAATTAAGGTTACTCAAGTATTACAAAACAAAATTATTAACTCTAAATATATTGAATTCAAAATAGGTTGTTTTTTACCGGGTTGGCAGAACTCAAACTGGCACTGGACGTCTGTAAACAGTGAAGATGTTCGGCTTAAGTTACGTTCATCCAGGAAAAATTGTTTTGGCCCTTAATAAAATTGATGGTGTAGTATCCAGGGAAGCTCTCAGGAACTCTTCTAACTGCTGTTCTTCTCCTACGATCTTGATAGTTGTCGGTCACGGTGGAATGAAAATAGTATTCCAGCTTCTTCTGCAAGTGAAGGTTAACTCTGCAAAACGAGGTCTTCGTATGTCTTCTCAATAATTCCGTTAGTTTCGGCCTTTATTTCTCTCAACTAATCTTCTGGTTATAGGAGAAATCGGTTTAATACCGAATCCAGCGGAATTATTCTGGTGAATGAGGTGAGGGGTTTTCAACTCTTTTAAATGTATTCAGTTATAATTTGGAAGTCTAATTGGTTTTATTACTCATCAGTATTATGATAGAATTAGGTTTCAAAGAAGGTTTTTTAATTTAGATTCATATTTTCTTCAGAATTTATTATTCATTCTTTTAAATATATCTGCCCATCTCAACTCAATAGCTTGTAACAATCGGAACGAATGATTCAATATAAACAACTCATGTCCATTTCAGTTGCCTTAACAACCACTTTTTCTGTCATTGGATGAAATTAGACATCCTAGAGCCAGAATTGTAGAATATTACTACTCTTTTTCAATAAAATACTACATGCTTGGAATAATACTAAATTACCTTAATTTCTCACCTAACCTTCCTTCTTAAACAGTATATGTTTTACTATAGTTTCATTGGACTGGGCTTCTTAAAAAGGTATTAATTTCCTTTCACAAATATTAAATTTAGGCCTATAGGTTTTCTTACAACTGTTATAACATTGTTTGGCTTCTTAACTTAATTTTCTTTTACCTGACCTACTGTACAATTAATTATTGGTTAATGGTTATTTACATTAATTTTAATTTCCTGGTTTTTTCTTTATTACATTAATTAACTCGTCCTGGAACCCTTCATTAGTTTACAATATAATTATCAGAACTACTTGTCAAACCTTAAACACTGATTGCCCTCCTGGCCAAGTATACAAACATTAATTAAAACAACTTCATTATTCAATTTTAGACAATACTTAAACTTAGTATAATGCCTAACACAGGTAACTATACTTGATTGTCTAAAGACAAATTTAACATAAATACAAACATTATCATTGATGAAGTATTCCTATTAAACAACATTAGTTCACTCTTCCATACTTAAAACATAACATAAATATTCTGGGAACATTAACATGCTATGGCTGTATCGTTGCAATATATAAATATATATATATTGTTAAAAAAAGATTCGGTCTCACGGAACTTACTTGTATGTTAGATACAAATAAGACTGCGTTTAATTTTTGTTACGTTATACGTTATGAACACGGACATGCAGTGTACAACGACTGACCTCAGCAAGCAATCAACAGATTCACCGCTCACGTCAGAACCATTCCCGTTAAAGTTAAGTGTACAAGAGTGGAATGATACAGAGATTGTCTACTAACAATGCGCTGAAAATGCCAATATTATAACAGTATTATATTATATAGTAAATGTATCGCCTTCTGGAAATTTACTGTACACACTTAAGGTAACATTTTAAATACTTACGAAGCAATATTTACGTTTTACCATCAGTAATTTAACTTTTAGAAAGCAATGACTCCTTTTCAGTACGAATCGGTAATCGTCTTTAAGTCGATAATTTAAAAACATAAATACGAACTAAATAACAGTAATGTATTGTACATCGCTCCAGTGAAAGAGGGTCAAATTCGAACGTAAGCTATTTTACAGTACAGTAAAATAAGCGTAGAGAATACACGTTTAGTTATAGGTGAAGAGAGGTAATACGACGAATGTGGCAAAATGTCTAACTACTTAATAGGGTGGGTCGAAAAAAGCGAATTTTCGAGTATCGAATTCTAATAGTGCGGAAAAGTTGTGTATTCGCATGCTAATAAATGGAAAAATATTGAAAAAATTCCTATGTTTAACCTTCAGTTAGCGCAAAGAGCCTAAATTTGGAAAAAAATTACAAAAAACACCAAATATTACCTTAACGCTCAAATTTTACAGATTAAGTTTTTCAACTTCTAATAGCGTGAAAGTACTTCATTTTAGTTGCCTGATAATAGAAAAAATATCTAAAAAGTCGCGCGTTACATATTGAGTTCGCGCATAAGGCCTAAATTTAGCGAATTTTGGTGAAAAATTTATATTTTTACAGTTTTACAAACAGACGGACTGTTGTATTAAAAATATATTACAACGATACATATTATAAATTCGATATACTGTAATTTATGCAGGTTGTACGCGTATAATGATACCAGTTGTAACTATAATAAGAGTATTTTTATTTATCAGTATTTAAAACTCATATTTATTATTTACTCAATATTATAAATATTCATAAACATCATTAATATTTGTCGGTCACGATATTGCTCATTATTAAACGTTTATATCTAATGATATTCAGCGTTACACATATTTAAAAATCTCTTATATCTAGACAGGTTAATAATCTTAATCTAAACATGTTAAAAATCTTGTATCTAGACATGTTAATAAATTGGTTTATTAATTAAATATAAAATTAAAATGTTTTTTGAAATAAATTTTCTTAACTCTGATCTGACCTCTACTCGCTCAGTCTATACCAATGTTTAAAATTCAATTTAAACTTATATTAATTGCTTGTAGACTGGCATTTGTTTTAATATTCAACTTTAAATTAATCTTTATTATAATTCAAATATCAAATCAATTTACTATTTATTTTGATAATAAACTCTACTATCTCTACTTTAAATTCAATTTCATTAATTAATTCTTTTTATATGCGCTCGCTCATTCTTACGACTAAACATTTATCTACATTTTAAAATATTGTTACTAAGTATAAATTTTTCTTTGTTTTAATTTATTGTCTTTTGATATAGTGTTTATGAGCTCTTTTTTAAAAATCATTTAAAATGCATTACGCATGTCACCTCGAGTTCTGATGATCTTAAGACTTGTTGTCCGTGGTCCAGCGTTGTCAAGAGATAGTTTTCCATTCCTCCTTCCCTGGCGTGGTCCTTGATACGTCTAGAGTCCAGCGTCGCTCTCCAGCAGCGTGTGTTCCTGGATACGTCTAGAGTCCAGCGTCGCTCTCCAGCAGTGTGTGTTCGTGGATACGTCTAGAGTACAGCGTCGCTCTCCAGCAGTGTGTGTTCGTGGATACGTCTAGGGTCCAGGGTCGCTCTCCAGCAGTGTGATTTTCATCAGAGAATTGTTATCTGCTGCAAAGTAGATCTTAATCATCTTCTAACGTCCAGCATCCCTCGTCGCTCTGGTAGCTTTTCCGTATATACTCTTGGTAGACTTAATATTTCGGTATTTACTTTTTCCGGAATATTGTCATGAATTTAACGAACGTTATTTCTTTCGTTACTGCGACTTGTAATAGAAATAAAAATAAAACTGTTTTGCCAACGGACAGCATGTCCGACTGCAACTGTGTCTTGAAATGAAGAGAAGGGTTTTCGGTCGAACCCTTAATTTATACTCTCTCGAGATTCCGCGCCAGTTGGCTCCAAAATCGTCCTGTCGATACCTGCATATCGCGTGACAGCCCCCACTCCCGAATCTTTTCAACTATTTGCAATTATTAGCAAATAGCAATGTTTTGCACGGAATCGAGATAGCACAAATCATAGCTAATTCGATTAAGCACTTTCTATATTAATTTGAGCGTCTTAGGGTAATTTGCGTATTTTTGGCACGTTTATTTTGCACTGTCTTCGCATAACGTGTTCTATTAACGTCATCTTTTCACTGGGGATAACTATAAATTTTAAACACACTTTGGTGCCTTTGGTTTGATCATACACTTACTAGTTTTCGCACAGTGAAATAAAATAATTATTTTATTAATTACTTGGGGCGGGTTGCTGAGATTCCTGTCTTTGCATGCACGACTAACACACACAAGATACACGGTGTAACACACATACAATTGAGCAGGTGTTTACTGCGTGTCGGACCAGGTTAATTTCTCCCCTAATCAAACAATGAAATATTTTTACAATCTCAGACCTGTCCATGTACCCGTAACTTATACAAATTCTACAAATTTTATATTTATTTAAATTAGTGCCTAATATAGCGTATGGCTGTATCGTTGCAATATACAAGGCCATTTTTTTTACTAATTGTTCCTATGAGTGATTTTATATATTCAACTTGGATCCGAATACATCACCTTGCAGCTCTTCGCCCATTTCGCAAAATTATTTTTGCTGAAATGACCCAGAACTCAGCACGTGGAGGTGGCTGCAATTCGAGTTCCACCCACGCCCTACCCAACCATCCAACCATTCAGGGCATGGTAAATTATGTTGGTTCGCCACTATCAGTCAAGGGCGTTATCTTGAAATCGGATTTTTGGTCGAATTTTGGTATCGAAGATCTTGAGTGGAAAGTTGCTCTAATGTAGCCATCTCTGTTATCTTGTCCGCACACTTTTCCGGCGGACTCTGTCACAAGTTTTACGCATCTTTCAACTGCTTGGGTATGGCAGGGAAAGTTTAAAAATTCAAACTCAGGCAGAGTGTTATTTTGCAGAAATGATGAAATATTCTCTGTTGTCAAGCTTTCCATCGTTGGAGGGGGCGACAGCTTACATTTCGTCCACTTAATCAGCTCACTGTAGTCCGTGGCACCAAAATTTATTGAAGGAGGCATACAAGTACTAACAGATTTTCCCTTCGGCTGTTGATTTCTTGCTTTCAGTATCCTCCTGTAACTCAACTCTCGTATGTGTTGTCACTCATCCACTATCATAGCCAACAACATGTTCTCTGGATGACAGAAGAACGCGTTTCTCTGAATCACAGGATCGATGATTTTTTTAATGCTGTCCGGCAAATGTCTTGTTGTTTGTAGAACCTTAAAGATATGCTTAGGACCGTATTTTACTGAGTGATATCTCTTAACGTCGAACCAGACAGGAGCATACGTCTTCACAATGTAACTGGCAAGTATCTTCAGTTCGTTCGTAGGACTCGTTTGGGAAATGAATAATCGTAAGACCCGGTTTGCACATGTCAACCATCGGGAATGACTGAGAGGTCCAGGGTCTTTTACAGCCAGATCTGGAGCACAGTCTCCTGTCTGGATTGCCTTGACAATGTCCAGAAGGTAATGCTGATCTTTACTGAGATCAGTTTTTGTTATATTGATTTCCTCAGATTTGATTGTTTCGAAATGTACTACACGTAATTTGTCACAGCCAGGCAGTTGTTTGCCGATTTCCCCACAGAATGACGCTGGTCCCGTCGTCTCTCCGTCCAAGTACTCAAACAAATGTCTGAAGGGCAGCTCGTTGAAGTGAAGTAAGCAAATGAACCACTGCAATGGGCGCTGAATTTTGACCTCGAAATTGCGAATTGCACCATTTTTCCACCCTGTGTTTGTCACTGTGCCATCGCAACCGATCGCTTCCAGTTCATTAATGTCGAAATCATTATTTTGTAGGTAGTTTAGGATGCACTTGGCTATTTCACTTCCAGTTCCATTTGCCGGTGTAACGTGGCCGATATATTGCCCACCAGGCTCACGAGTCACGCTAATGTGTTCCTGTTTCCTTACTCTGCGGTACATTTTAGCCCCTATATTTTCTTGAACGATAGTATTATCTTTTCTACCATCAAAATATATTCCCTTTGTTACTGTAAGCCGGTGCATTTCTTGTACTACGGCCTCTCGTGTCTTTTGTTTTTCTCTTCTTATCTTGCTTTTGTCGATCACTAGCGACGAATCTTTTTCAGAGATCATTCCAAGATCATGCAAAACACTAGAAGCGATAGCAGCTGTGGCTCTGTCAGAAACACCAAATCTATCGCTTACTAAGGCAGTAGACGTCAATTTCAACCTCATTTGAGATGTAGAAGGAACTGAAGACAAATCGATTTCACTGCTTCTTTCGTGCGAAGATTTCCGAGTAGCTTCCGTGTCACATGTGTTACAGTCGGGCGCAACAGTTTATCGCAACAATTGTAGTTGTTTTCTTTCGTCCCTTTTCTTAAGTTTAACTGTTTCTTTTCTATCCAAACTGCCAATGTAGCCAATGCTGGTTGTTCGTTGATCGTATATAAACTTTCTGTCAATGGGTTGGATCTTTTTGTCTTTTTCACACTTACATTCCACAACTACAGGACAGTCACAGGCACTTGCCTTTTTCCCACATACACAAGAAAATGTCATAACACATTTACACGCTGCAATATCAATAATTTTTTATTTCGCTTCAGCTATGAATTCATATATTTTTGTCTTATAACTGTCTTTTTCGTGGTCTCGGTTGTACGATTTTCTTAAATTATAATATGCATCATGGTACGCTTTTATCATTTGCACAGTCCGAGTATGAGACACTACTGGAAAGGAGGCTTTACGATATATCATCTCTATTTGAGTAGCAACACAATCGGCTATTGTTGAAAATGCAATTTTTTTCATTGAATCCGATGATATTGAAAGTTTATTGCTTTCTTCGAAGCAACACAGAAGCACGTCCTCGAATGTCGGTAGGTTTGTTCCACTTAGTTCTTTGGGCAAACCGAACAAAGGACAGCAGTGCGACTGTCTTGTCACCAATACTTTTTTCTGAGTCGCCATTTCACAACCACTACCAACGTCACAAGAAAACACTCAAATGTAGCGAAACTAAGCTTGATTTGCCACGAGACTGTATGTAAGGTACCGGTTTATACACGCTAGTAACGCTGCGACGATACGTTATCACGCGGCATGCCGAGTAGCAACTGATCAGACAGAAGTCATCGCGCCTTGGGAGGGGGTGACTCGGTGACTCAGACACAGACGTGTTGCGACTTGATTTGATAATTTACCATGCCCTGAATGGTTGGATGGTTGGGTAGGACGTGGGTGGAACTCGAATTGCAGCCACCTCCACGTGGTGAGTTCTGGGTCATTTCAGCAAAAATAATTTTGCGAAATGGGCGAAGAGCTGCAAGGTGATGTATTCGGATCCAAGTTGAATATATAAATCACTCATAGGAACAATTAGTAAAAAAAGTGGCCTTGTATATATTTTTAATACAACAGTCCGTCTGTTTGTAAAACTGTAAAAATATCAGTTTTTCACCAAAATTCGCAAATTTTAGGCCTTATGCGCGAACTCAATATGTAACGCGCGATTTTTTAAATATTTTTTCTATTATCAGGCAACTGAAATGAAGTACTTTCACGTTATTAGAAGTCGAAAAACTTAATCTGTAAAATTTGAGCGTTAAGGTAATATTTGTTGTTTTTTGTCATTTTTTCAAACTTTAGGCCCTTTGCGCGAACTGAAGATTAAACATAGGAATTTTTTCAATATTTTTCTGTTTATTAGCATGCGAATACGCAACTTTTCCGCACTATTAGAATTCGATACTCGAAAATTCGCTTTTTTCGACCCACCCTACTACTTAATTTTTATAATTAACGCTAGATTGTAGTGCTTTTTCCATACCAGGAAATTGCTGTGTTCATGTCCAGTTAACTGTTTAGCAGAGAATTTGTATCTGCCATAAAGAAAGTGTGTACTACATAATTTGAGTTTTTAATAGTACCGCTAATAGTTTTTGTTTATGAACTTTATGATTCTACAACTAAACGTAAGATCAAATTTTTATAATTTTATTTCTCTAATACTACGATCATTAATAAGTTTTTTCATACAATATCTCAGGCAAATTACGTTATATGGGTACGTTTTACAAGCCATTATATTCCTTTAGTCTGTCCGGGGCAAGATGACACAAATATATGCAATTTAGCTCTTACTACTACTGTTGTGATGAGAAGATAAGAACCAAAACTGATTTTGATTCAGCAGAGGCAGAGGAAGACGATTCTGTAGCGACGGCAACCGTACGCACGGCACCAAAAATTACGAGACTACAGTGTCAACTAGAGGCCCTTATTCAAGATAAAGTAAAACTGTAAAATTCTCCTCATTATTTGATTTTAAAGCCTCTTTATAAATAAAAAAAACTATAAAAAATAAACATGTTAGTTCAATAACTGTTATCATACACATCCCGGTTACAAAGAGATTTATTAAGAACAAAGAGAATAGAAGCAAAAAAAAAAATTGTTGCAAGAAAATTAGGATTTGAAAAAAAAAGTGAGTCAGAGAAACGGAATATCATCTTAAATCTCCAGTTTTTGAAGAAACCGACATTGATCCTACGTGAAGATCTGCTACAGTGTTCCCAGTGTAAAACCTGGTGGGATGAGAATTGTTCGACATATAAAGTTGACACATTTGTTTGTGACTATTGTTAAGGCTGTTTACAAATTATCATTTTTTTAAGTATACTTATACTGTATCCACGTAATACATTGTCTTATGAATTTGTAATAATATATCTGCACGTAGAAGCAATACTGACATTTTATTTTAGCACTTTATAATTTAAGACGTCCTCAATAAAAATGTACAAATTTCGTCACCTAGCTTAGCATGCAACGCCTCATATAACGTTTTTGCAATGTTGTAATGTAAATAAAAAATCATAAAAAGTAAGTGAGTTTTTATTAAAATGTTATGTTCAGTGTATACAGAAAAGTGCATTGTTTATTTTATATAAGTTAAGAATATTTTGTGGATAAAAGTCTTTTATTTTAGTTTAATAAAGTATATTTTGCCCCTTCTTCCTCTATGTACTGCTTAGTAATTGATCACATAATATCATTGGAGTGATAGCGCTTTGTCTATATTATTTGTGCGTTGTTTATTTTTAAATGTATCAATTAAAAGACGGTTACTGATTTGTACTAGAGATTAGTCACTGCTTTATAAAAGTTAAGTAACTGATGTCAGCTATTCACATTTTATAAATAGCCCACAATTTTAACAATATCCTTCTTCACCCTTCAAACGTTAAGCTTGCGGTGTGTTGTATGTCCTGCTTACAATACAACTTACGTTCTACCACAGCTAGAGAGAAATTAACCATCTAGTATCCACGTGTAGTGGCGTACCGCAAGGTGGAAAAAGAAATTTGTGCGTGTAATTCAATTATGTCTTTGTTAGTTGTTCAGCCCAGGCTTTTTATGAATAAAGCATAAATAAGACAGCTTTATTATTGTCCTCAGTAATAACAATGACCTTTTGAACAATATGAAAGTTAAAAATATTTTTTATAATATTCTTTAACCTAAAGTGTACTGAAAATTTTGAGCCCATTAAAGTAGTTTCATACGCAGATAATGGTGAATTTCCCATATAAATACAGCACTTACATTGTTACATAGCCATAGCTGTAGTCAAATAGTGACATCATAGGCTACGAGATCTGATAAGAGAACTACAGTGTGTATTAAAAACTAATTTTACATTAAAATAAATGAATTCATATAGTATTGTATAATATCGTACTGCCTGTTAATTAGTAGGACTACATAAAGCTATTATCTTAAGGTAAAAAAACAATCGAAAAAATCACTTAAGCACGAGTCCTTTGTTAATAAGTACTTCAAAACGGGATGCATTGTTTCCAATGAACTTCTCTTCTTGTTATTCAAAAGGTTTATTGAAGGATGCACAGACGCTGTCTTGACACTCTTCAATTTCTCTCAGGTTGAGTCATTCATTTTATCTAAAACACAACAGTATCGCACTCAGCCGAAGAAGAATCAGAGAGCGTAAGAGAAGTCGGAGACAATAGGCCTTCTTTTTGTATCATAACTACTAAACCATAATCACTTTTGTGTAGTTCACATTTTTGACGATCAAAGAATTCCCTTCAAGATCACGATTCATTCAGACGTCTCTTACAAAACTGTCAACTACAACATTGCCACATAAGTTGTAGAAAAAAAAAATAGAATTCATGCAAAAACGTCTAGCAAATACTCAACTCTTTTAAAAAGAAATAATTATATTATAAATTTATAAGATAATTGTAAGTGAAGAAAATATTCGATTATTTGAAAAAAGTAAAGGTGAGTATGAATAATATGGTCAGAACATACAAATAGGCCTGTGTTATGAATGGTAGAGTTATAAATAAACGAATGCTTAAACATATAATATAGTTTAAAAACATTTACGAAACCAAAAAATGTGTAATCCAATTGTCACAAGTTTAGTGATCGACTTTTGGGGAACCTCATACTCTGCAGACGAATATCGTGGCAAGTAAGCGTTTTATGATGTAGGCCTACTCTTAACCTTAAATTGTGTTTTCTCATTTTGACAATTGTATATTAAATGCTTCGATGACCGATGATTTTCCATATATAGATTGTATTACTATTTAATATTATTAGTTCACCTTGAGAGGACAGCAGGATTTTAATGGCCGCAGTGGTGTGATTCTTATTTTTTTAACAGTGTCAAACGTTCGAAACAATATAACAAAATTTTATTAATAGAAATTACAGAAATAATATTAAACAGATAACACGCAGAGGAAGTATTCCTAATCATCCATGAAGAAGTTATCATCTCCCAAACAATTTTATATATGATGTACAAAAATATGAATCATGGAAACCACAATAATGTGTACAACAGAAGTCGGGAGACCCGAACATAAGACTGCAGTCAGTCTGGAAAGCGGATACAGCAATAAAACATGCGAATCAGCAGCCAATGAGAAGCGCTGAGAGACTTGTTCGCGATTGAACCCATTGTAGTAAATGCATCTTCCTGTACGATGCAGGTCCTACCGTATTTCTCTCGTAAATGGAATAAGTCTGCACATACTGTAGAACTCGAAATATATCTTCGAAAACCGCATGGAATGGCAATGCTATCGGTCCAAAGCATTCAGGACGATTCGCTTTTTTAGTCTCCCTCAAACCTAGTCTTCCGCTGACACTGTTTTTATAGACTACTTACTTGTAGTTTCAAGGCGACAAACAAACAGGAAGCGGCTTTTATGCGGCATTTCTGTAATAATGTGACATTTTTGACAAATCTAACTTGAATTAGTTACACAGTTAAATAACCAGATTAGGAATAATAAGGATAATTAAAGCTAATACTGTTTGTAAAGTCTAAATAAAGTTTGTCATTAGCGACTTCATTGTTGTCAGTTATTCTGTTCCTCCTGTACAACACGACGATACGTGAGACCGTCGTATTTATTCTTGTTTTTAAAGTTAATATATTTTCTTCTGTCCTCAGACAGAACTGTGCACAAACTGTATTAAATGGTTTTGCTACATTTAATTTTGTTTTCGGTTATTTTGTAATTTAAGTTAAATATTGAAAGTTTTCATCTGATTATTTTGTTCGTCATCATATCTCTCCTTGTATATCCTTTGACTCTTCTTAGAAACTTTACCTCTTGAGCTTGTATTTTTTTTCTCTTGTACGTTTGTTCTAATCCAGATTTTACTGCATTTCATAAGAGTGAGTACTGGTAGCATTTTAAATAATGTCATTATTGTCTCTTTTTTGTCTTACTGTTCAGACATCGGCCGATTGTACCGCATATGTTATTAAAAATTCTTAACTTTCAGTTACGATGTTTATTATATAATCATAAGAAACATTGGATCATAAACACTTAAAATGGCTTATCTGCCCTCATTTGTTTTGTTGTTAAGAAAATCTTAAGCTTTATGTATTCCACTCCTGAGGAAGCCATTATTTTTGTTTTAGGGACTGATACATTTAAACTTTTAAATTCAGTATTTTTAATACTGATATTTAATGTTCATATGTTGTAATTATATAAGCCTTTACGCAATTCATTTTCTACCGTTAGGATCATGGTCAGATCACCAGCATATATAAATAACTTTAGTACGTATGTTGTTACAAAACATACAGTAATTAATGATTCCTCTGTAGTTTTCTACAAACCATCTTACTATAGGGTATGCGTATAGGCCTATATTAAATAAAGTACACGATAGGCTACAACCCCGTCTTACACCCTCGTTAGTGTGTACAGCATTGGACATTTTACCATTTGTGCTGATCTATAGTATTGTTTCCATGTAAGGGATTTTTATTGCTCTTATGAGATGCGGTGGTTATCACTTAAGGTTCATAATTTTTCATAATGTTTCGCTGTTTACGTAGTCAACAGTCTTCTCAATCTCGGAGAAGGCTATGTAAGTATTAATATTAGATTCTCGACGTTTCTTAACTGTCTGCTGTTAGTCCAAAACTATTTATCCTCTTTCTGAGCCCTTAATTTTTTCTCCTATTAAATTTATAATTACTTTCTTTAGTCTGTTGTTTAGAGCTTTTGCATACTGCAACGGTTCAATTTTAATTATATCTAATAAGGATATTGTGACTGTTTGTCTGTTGTTGTACTTTACTTATAACAATAAATACTACACACAGAACGATGGCCTACCCATGGGCTCCCCCATATCCAGCATTCTAGCAGAAGTCTTCCTCCAACACTTAGAAAAAACAAAAATACTCACAAACAATGACAGACACTCACATAAAATACTATATTGGCACAGATACGTTGATGACATTCTAATACTATACAGGGGAAACAAAAGACAATGTGAACAGTTACTAACGCACATAAACAAAATACATAAAAACATAACCTTCACTGCCGAATACGAACACAACAATACCATAAACTTCTTAGACCTCTCCATCACAAAACTAGAACACAGGCACAAATTCAGTATATACAGAAAACCAACTACAACTGACACACTAATACACAACACCTCCAATCACCCAATACAACACAAACTAGCTGCTTTTAGAACCATGATACATAGACTTAACAACATCTCCTTAGATGAAATAGACTACATAGACGAACTAAACACGATAAAATATCTAGCAGAATCTAACGGTTATGACAGAACAATAGTCAGTAAACTCCTACACAAAACACAAAACAAACAACAGACAAAGACAGAAAACAACAAATTCATAACACTAACATACATCAACAAACAAACAGAAAAAATTGCCCACAAATTCAAAAAAGCAGGATACAGAATCGCTTACAAAACTACTAACAAAACAGAACACACACTATCAAAACGCATGCCCAAAGCACAAAACAAATTCGATCTACCCGGTGTATATAAACTAAATTGTTCAAATTGCAGTAAATTCTACATAGGCCAGACAGGACGTAGCTTCAAACAGAGATACATTGAACACACAAAAGCACTCCACACCACTACAGAATCTACCTTCGCAAACCACCTCATTGAAGCAAACCACACATATAAAAACATCGACAATAACATGAACATACTACACGTACACACAAAAGGCCGAAAACTAGACACTCTAGAACAATTAGAAATATACAAACACACAAAAACAAATAAAAACGACATCCTAAACGAACAGACACAATTCAAATCGCACGCATTATTCGAACACATCTCACCACACACACACAGCTTCAATCTTTCGAAACACTTTCTCGTCGCCAACAACAAGACGAGCAGCGCTACTAACGACAGCCTCTGATGAAGCCTTCTATAGGTGAAAGCCGGTTTAGGCTGTAAGGTAAAACTTTACGTTTTTACTTATAAAAAACTTTGTGTTCCGAGTCGTCAATATTATAGTGATATTTATATATGTATATTATATGTATAAAATATGTATTATTTTAATATTATTTTATAACACAAAATATTTAAATAAGTGACAGTAAACACTAATGTAAGTCTGTTCGCTTTTATTGGTACCGGTAAGTCAATAACAATAAAATTATTTTGCGTTAAGTACTCTGAAGCAAAATTGATCAAACGACGTGTGTTCACTGTTCACCGTCATCGACGGTTTAGTGATGAGTTTTGTGGTCTCCAAATCCCTGAGCACCGAAACTTGTTTGTGTGTTTTCTCGAATGGTGGCGTCGATACACTTGCGAAATTTTGCAGTAGATAACGGGATCATCGTCATAAACACATATGACGTCTAATCTAAAAATCCCAACTGCTCTGCCTTGGTAAACCAGCGGGTCACCGACGTCTCCCTGTAACAGATCTTACAATAACGATCTCGAACACGATTCAATACAAAGATGTTATTATATAAATGGTAGCTTACACTGACTTAATATAAAAGTTCCTCTTATTGCTATGTATAAATACTGATGAAACCTTTACCAGAATGTAAGAAAACGTCGTGCCATATTCAGTCTCCACATTCCCCATTTGATTGTAGGTATATTGTGATGTCCTGTATCTATATCTTCGAGCAGAAACAGCTTATTTCTGAATTTAAGAGTTTTATGTTTTCATGAGCATTACATTCTGTCTGTCATTGTGTATATTGAGAGCAGACGTACAGTAAGCACAATCTTAAAAATAACAATTTATTTTACTTAGAACCGAATTAGCCTATGTCAGTCATCATAAATTAATTTGGTGCAAAACTAGCCTATATCCACTATATTTAAAAAAGTCTTTTAAAATTTATTTTTTTACAATAACTAAGACATGCATAAAACTATTGCGAAGTGGGTACACAACGTTTGGCAATGTTTTTGGAAAAACT
Organism: Magicicada septendecula; assembly: GCA_034769895.1. NCBI lineage: Eukaryota > Metazoa > Arthropoda > Insecta > Hemiptera > Cicadidae > Magicicada > Magicicada septendecula. The sequence continues at coordinate 284,035,289 of CM068370.1, read as the reverse complement.
ATAGACAAAATTTTAAATTGGTTTCCTGAAAAGTTATGTTTTTGACCATAGGTTAGTTCTGTTTCAAGTTAGCGGTACGTCTCTTTTTCTGGTCGGCATATGTTTACAAGGACCATATTATCAAAGGCTTGTACCTGTCTGTGTCTGTGTGCGTGTGTGTGTGTGAGTGTGGGGGGCTCAAACGTGTTTGAGGCGCGAATGTCTGTTGTGAAATTACTTGTGAGTAGAATTTTCGGTCGGAAATTACAAAATCATTATTTAATTAAGAGTTAGAATGTGCTGTGTTTTGTTTGTGTTTTCAGGCAGAATTTCTGGAGCGTTCGTATGGACGCCACGCTGCGACTATTGCACGGACTTACGTATGTCAGTTTATGCAGTAAATGCATTTTACCTCTTCTAACAACAATATTCATTTACTTACTTCTGTCAAAATATAATTTCAAGAAATATTACTTATGTTTAACGCAACTGTACATAATAATTTTAATTGACAATTCTCTTTCTTTCATTTCCTTCATGCGTTACATCTTCATTCCTTAAGGTCAAGTACGTTCGCACCATGTGTTATCCTTCAAGTTTCGGTTGTCTGATACAATAAGGCCCACGCTTTCTTCTCTTACCAGGAATTTATATAGTTTTTGTTTCAGTGTTATACCCTCATCATTTTCAATTAGTAAAGCCACTTCCTTCTGGTTAAATCAGTACTCTCATTAACAGAATTTTAATAACATATTTAATTAAAGAGATATTTTATAAATTCTCTTTGTTATCTCATCAATGTCGTTTGTTGTTTGGGCATTTACTTCATGCCCCGAATGTGTGATTCAGTACGAGACTTAAACAATACATTGCTTAACATTTTAAATGGTTAAAGCTATTAACATCTTCTATTGTTTACGTGTCCCGTAAAACTACGTTTTTCATCTTCTAATATTGATTTGTTTTGGAGATTGCATAATGACAATAGACACCTTTCTATTCACGTGGCTTATAAACTTTTTGTAAATAACATTAAAATATAAAAACTAAAACTTTTACTAATTCTTAAAAACCTTCTGAAAACGTCTTTCTTCTGATTGTTGATAGTCAAGTTTTTTACTTCGATTCGGAAGCAACGAAAAAAAAATTGTATCCGGTCACAGACACGAGATAAAGAAAAATTTGTGTCTGCTTAACGCTAAACATCAGGTGCATCAAAATTAGAATAAGTAATATGATTTTCAGTTTTTACACCAGTAAATTTTATATTTATAAATACTTTATATTTTATATTTATTTATATTTAAAATTTACAAATTATGAAATGAAAAATCATTTTATGGTGAAAAAGTTTATTTTTTAAATAATTATATAATACACATTTTATCGACTTTATTTATATTGATTTTATTTAAGTTTTAATAAATATTTTAATGTAAAAATTTAAAAAATTTTCTTTAATTTTGTTATTAAAATCATAGCGATGTTGATGAGTAAATGTTGTCCTTATTCCATTAGTCACAATGCATTCAGTTGTTTTGTTGTGTCTTGTATTTATCAAAAACACAGTTGATATCGTCTATTAATTATTTTGTAAACTAATCGCAAAGAAGTTAAGATTATTGATCATGTTAAGATGATCTAACTAGAGTTTGTCTTCTTATATTACAATTCAATTCATGAATTCCCAAGAAAACTTTCAAGTGTTTTTTTTAGAATTTTTTAACTGTGAAGATTAAGTTATAATTTCGAGAAGTTATATTTAAAATTGGTTTTAAAAAATTGTTTAAAATTATAATTTGTAACCTTTTATGAAAAAAAACTTTATCATTGATTATTTTCAGAAAGTATTGAAAACGACTTGATTTGTGCCTATAGAGATCAGCTTAGTTTCAATATTTGGCCTTTACATTCAACTACGCAATGGACTACGACCAGGTGATAGCAAACAACTTACATATGTGCGGACAAGCAGCATCGTATATTAGATGTAATAAAACTTCGTTCATATGATTACCAATTTAGAGCGCTGATCACCGGTACTGGTCATAAAACTTTAAGAACATTGTGATAGAAATTTATTCAGATGAAAACTAAGGTTTGATAAAAACGTGACTATGTTGCTCCCTATATGAAAAAACTAGTTTCGTATTTCGAAATAATAAACTTAGTTCTACTAAGATGAATTGTTCATGATATCCGGGCTGTTTGGCCGTGGTCCATGGTTTATAACAAAACTATACGTTTCGGCAGCTCTATTGGCTGCCATCATCAGTGGTATAAAAATCCTGCACGCCGGGTGTTTACGTACAGGACCACAGTACTGTGGTATAGGCTAAAGCTGTCCTGCCATGCTACCTGTACTTATAAATTCAGCAAAGACCCACGTACAGGTAAAAATGACACCATCAGCCAATCACAATAAAGATGGTGTATGATTGGCTCGCACCAAGCTATGCCATTAGGTACTCACTTGTTTTCCGAGAAGTACTGTGGGGAAGGCTGCTGATTTCCCGCGATGCCACCTGTGCTAATTGTTATTGCTAATTGCAACCCCCGCACAGGTAAAAACTGCATCATCGGCCAATCAGAAACAAGAAGTCCTTCGTCGGCCTCAAGAACTGGTGGATCTTCCTTGTCGGCTTGAATATTGGCCTCACACCGTGCCGACTGAGCAGCCTACCAATGCGGTCCGTCACCCCATGGATGTAGGGCAACGCCGCGAAACCGACGGTCTCCCGTGACTCCACTTCCGGCCTGGCTGTTCTTCTCGGCCGGACCGCTCGTCTCACCTCCCCGACGGAATATCCATTGGCCTGCAGCGCTAGTTCGAGGTGGCGCAGTTCCTCATCGAGGTACCGGGGCTCGCATATCCTCCTAGCCCGGTCTACCAAGGTCTTCAACACCGCCCTCTTCTGGCTGGGATGGTGGTTTGACTGTTTATGGAGATACCGGTTAGTGTGCGTCGGTTTTCTATAAACTTTATGTCCGAGGCTGCCATCGGTCCTTCTAAGGACCAACACGTCAAGAAAAGCCAGCTGATTGTCGGTCTCCCTCTCAACGGTAAACTGTATCCGTGGGTGAACCTGCTTGAGAAGTGCCAGGAACCTGCCGAGTTCATCCTCTCCATGGCTCCAGATAACAAATGTGTCATCAACATACCGGAACCAGCACCTCGGCTTCAACGGAAAAGATGAAATTGCCCGCTGCTCGAACCTTTCCATATAAAAGTTCGCCACCACAGGACTGAGTGGACTCACCATGGCCACACCATCAATCATTTCAAAGAACTCACCGCCGTACTGAAAATATGTAGTTTTTAGAACATGCCGGAAAAGCGCTGTAATATCTGCCGGAAAAAGGTTAGCTAAGTGGCCAAGGACATCATCCACGGGCACCATGGTGAACAACGAAACCACGTCAAAGCTGACCACTATGTCTCCAGGCAGCAACGACAATCCACCGAGCCTTTCAAGAAAGTGGGTCGAATCCCTCACATATGACTCTGTACCACCTATATGTGGCCGGAGAAGCTCAGTCAAGTGGTTTAGCCAGATGGTAGGTTGGAGACCCTATGGCGCTGACGATGGGTCTGAGCGGGACGTCAGGCTTGTGGATTTTTGGGAGCCCATAAAGCCTAGGTGGAAGGGCTTCTGAACACCGGACGGCTGCCTTCACATCAGGCTCCAAGGAAGACAGCTTAACCAGAAAATCGTCTCTTTTAAGGACCACTGCGGTCGGATCTCTTCGCAGTTTCTTGTAGGTTTCTGGGTCCAGCAGTTCTTCGATCTTCCTTTGGTAGTCATCAGTGTTCATTACAACCGTAGCGCTCCCTTTATCCGCCGGTAATATGATGATAGATTCATCCTGCCTTAATGTTCTTAATGCCCGCAGCTCACCCACTGGTTGCATCGCGGCGTTTTCGCTCTAGCCAGGATCCTCGAAGCTTCGATCCTAACTTCATCTGCCTGTTCTCGCGGCAGCCTGCTCTGCACGTCGATAAATGCGACTGACTTGCGGTGTAAATATATAATTTTTCAATTTCAGAAACCGGGGAATAACACCAGTATCCCGGCATCTTGACAGAAAAGCCAGTGAAAAGTGAGTGTTAGGCAAAAAGAATGCTTCCAGCTCTTGAAGAGGAAACATCTCGCTCTTGACCAGCCATTCGAAAGCCTTCAAGCCAACTTTGCCACACAATTAGCAATAGGACAGGACATCTTGAAACCAGCCTGCATTTCGCCGACTGCCTCACGGACTGGACCTGGGCAACTGCGTGGGAACCGGCAACCGGATAGACTCCTCAGGTGAGTGGACGTCGGCTCTCTCGCGTCCTTGCTAGCGCTGCCCCGAGAGATCCTTGGAAGGCCCCACCAGTGGTAACCGACCTTGGACACCTCCGAAGTAAAGAGTACGGTGGAAACCGAACATTGCACAAAGTTCGGTATTTAACGAAGCCGTACATTACACCTCTGTTAGATCTCTGTTCCCTACCCGCTTTTGAGAGGTGGCATGTCCACCTCTCAAACATCCGCGCGGTACCCAAGCACCTACCTCTACCCTTCGCCCTGATCGGACCTTTTTGTGCCGACAGCACCCAACCCGGCGGCAGACTGCGCCGGCGAGTTCATGGAGATGGACTCCCCGACAAGTCCGCCTTCCGAACCAGGCCCTTCTCAGGACCACCCTGGTACTGTTGTGCCCGGCCCCACTGATGGCAGCCCTGCCTTGAAAAAGGTGAAGAGCCGGAAACGGACCTTCTCCTCTTCCTCGGGCAAGCCGGAACCCAGTGGTGGCTTGGCTCCCACTACGGGGGCAGGTGCTCAGCCAACCCCTCAGCCTTCAGAACCATTCCGCATGCCACCCATAGTTCTTGACGCCCCCAAAGCGTGGCATGCTTTTGCAAAATCTATCAAGCAGGCGGCAGCTTTCCCTATCAATATTTATCACCTGGGGAAGCTTCTCCGCATCAAAACCAGGACTCCCGACGAATTTCGGTTCGTCCAGAAAACACTCATAGACTCCAACGTTCAATTCCACACCTTTGGTCTCCCTCAGGAGAAAGAAAGCAAATTAACCATCCGTGGCATCCTCCGAAATGTAGCCCCGACAGACATTATCGAGGAGTTGGAGAGCCTTGGCTTCACTCCAACCTCCTGCATTCCACTTGTTGACCGCCAAAAGCACAAGGTCAACGTCTTTTTTATTAAGCTCAAGAAAGTAGGAAACTACCAACTCATCTACTCCCTCCGGGAGCTTTTATGCATCTGGAGTGAAGTCTCCCGATATAACACCCCCACCGGCCCTCCGCAGTGTTACAACTACTAGAGGTACGGCCACACCTCTTACAACTGCCACATGGCACACCGTTGCGTACGCTGCGGCGAAGGTCATCCTAAGGGCGCTTGCACGAAGGACCCTAACGCCGACGCAAAGTGCGCTAACTGCAAGAAAAATCATCCAGCCAACTGGAGAGGCTGCGAACATTACCAATCTGCCCTTTAGCGGAAGCAGGAGATGGACGAGATCCGGCACCGCAACCAGACCCGGCCTCAGCGCCAAATCAAAGTCCAGCAGACCGCCACTCCGGCGGATACCCCAGCCCGCTAACCGCCCGTCCAACCTCGACGTCCCAGTGACGACCCTAACCCTGCTACTACTACGGAGCCTCCCTCCACCGCCAAGTCATTCGCGGCAGCCGCCGCATTTAAACCCGCATCCGCGCATAAACGCGCGAAAGCTCCGAAGCCCAAACAGAAACCCCTAGCTGTTAAAGCTCCTTCTAAAAACCCTCCACCGCTCAGCAACTACCATCAGTCCAACCACCTAAGCCCGAGGCAGCCCCAGAAAACCCGTAGGCAGCTCCCCAGCTAGTCCGCCACCCCCCGTCCGTGAGCGAGCCCGATGAGGGCGTGCTAAACGATCGCGGAGTTGCAGGACTGGATGGAAAATCTCCTGCCCAGACTAGTTGCTGCGCGCGACCTGAACTCTCTGGTCGTCACAATCATGACCTCCCTTACGTCCTTGTTGCTCGCCCGCAATGGCTAGGCCTCTCACACTCGTTGCTTGGAACGCAAATGGCGTAGCCGGGCGGCTAGCTGAGCTGGCCTGCTTCGCGAGCGAGTATAACGCGGACGTAGTCCTCCTCTCTGAAACCCAGTTTACCGTTGAGAGGGAGACCGACAATCAGCTGGCTTTTCTTGACGTGTTGGTCCTTAGAAGGACCGATGGCAGCCTCGGACATAAAGTTTATAGAAAACCGACGCACACTAACCGGTATCTCCATAAACAGTCAAACCACCATCCCAGCCAGAAGAGGGCGGTGTTGAAGACCTTGGTGGACCGGGCTAGGAGGATATGCGAGCCCCGGTACCTCGATGAGGAACTGCGCCACCTCGAACTAGCGCTGCAGGCCAATGGATATTCCGTCGGGGAGGTGAGACGAGCGGTCCGGCCGAGAAGAACAGCCAGGCCGGAAGTGGAGTCACGGGAGACCGTCGGTTTCGCGGCGTTGCCCTACATCCATGGGGTGACGGACCGCATTGGTAGGCTGCTCAGTCGGCACGGTGTGAGGCCAATATTCAAGCCGACAAGGAAGATCCACCAGTTCTTGAGGCCGACGAAGGACTTCTTGTTTCTGATTGGCCGATGATGCAGTTTTTACCTGTGCGGGGGTTGCAATTAGCAATAACAATTAGCACAGGTGGCATCGCGGGAAATCAGCAGCCTTCCCCACAGTACTTCTCGGAAAACAAGTGAGTACCTAATGGCATAGCTTGGTGCGAGCCAATCATACACCATCTTTATTGTGATTGGCTGATGGTGTCATTTTTACCTGTACGTGGGTCTTTGCTGAATTTATAAGTACAGGTAGCATGGCAGGACAGCTTTAGCCTATACCACAGTACTGTGGTCCTGTACGTAAACACCCGGCGTGCAGGATTTTTATACCACTGATGATGGCAGCCAATAGAGCTGCCGAAACGTATAGTTTTGTTATAAACCATGGACCACGGCCAAACAGCCCGGATATCATGAACAATTCATCTTAGTAGAACTAAGTTTATTATTTCGAAATACGAAACTAGTTTTTTCATATAGGGAGCAACATAGTCACGTTTTTATCAAACCTTAGTTTTCATCTGAATAAATTTCTATCACAATGTTCTTAAAGTTTTATGACCAGTACCGGTGATCAGCGCTCTAAATTGGTAATCATATGAACGAAGTTTTATTACATCTAATATACGATGCTGCTTGTCCGCACATATGTAAGTTGTTTGCTATCACCTGGTCGTAGTCCATTGCGTAGTTGAATGTAAAGGCCAAATATTGAAACTAAGCTGATCTCTATAGGCACAAATCAAGTCGTTTTCAATACTTTCTGAAAATAATCAATGATAAAGTTTTTTGTCATAAAAGGTTACAAATTATAATTTTAAACAATTTTTTAAAACCAATTTTAAATATAACTTCTCGAAATTATAACTTAATCTTCACAGTTAAAAAATTCTAAAAAAAACACTTGAAAGTTTTCTTGGGAATTCATGAATTGAATTGTAATATAAGAAGACAAACTCTAGTTAGATCATCTTAACATGATCAATAATCTTAACTTCTTTGCGATTAGTTTACAAAATAATTAATAGACGATATCAACTGTGTTTTTGATAAATACAAGACACAACAAAACAACTGAATGCATTGTGACTAATGGAATAAGGACAACATTTACTCATCAACATCGCTATGATTTTAATAACAAAATTAAAGAAAATTTTTTAAATTTTTACATTAAAATATTTATTAAAACTTAAATAAAATCAATATAAATAAAGTCGATAAAATGTGTATTATATAATTATTTAAAAAATAAACTTTTTCACCATAAAATGATTTTTCATTTCATAATTTGTAAATTTTAAATATAAATAAATATAAAATATAAAGTATTTATAAATATAAAATTTACTGGTGTAAAAACTGAAAATCATATTACTTATTCTAATTTTGATGCACCTGATGTTTAGCGTTAAGCAGACACAAATTTTTCTTTATCTCGTGTCTGTGACCGGATACAATTTTTTTTTCGTTGCTTCCGAATCGAAGTAAAAAACTTGACTATCAACAATCAGAAGAAAGACGTTTTCAGAAGGTTTTTAAGAATTAGTAAAAGTTTTAGTTTTTATATTTTAATGTTATTTACAAAAAGTTTATAAGCCACGTGAATAGAAAGGTGTCTATTGTCATTATGCAATCTCCAAAACAAATCAATATTAGAAGATGAAAAACGTAGTTTTACGGGACACGTAAACAATAGAAGATGTTAATAGCTTTAACCATTTAAAATGTTAAGCAATGTATTGTTTAAGTCTCGTACTGAATCACACATTCGGGGCATGAAGTAAATGCCCAAACAACAAACGACATTGATGAGATAACAAAGAGAATTTATAAAATATCTCTTTAATTAAATATGTTATTAAAATTCTGTTAATGAGAGTACTGATTTAACCAGAAGGAAGTGGCTTTACTAATTGAAAATGATGAGGGTATAACACTGAAACAAAAACTATATAAATTCCTGGTAAGAGAAGAAAGCGTGGGCCTTATTGTATCAGACAACCGAAACTTGAAGGATAACACATGGTGCGAACGTACTTGACCTTAAGGAATGAAGATGTAACGCATGAAGGAAATGAAAGAAAGAGAATTGTCAATTAAAATTATTATGTACAGTTGCGTTAAACATAAGTAATATTTCTTGAAATTATATTTTGACAGAAGTAAGTAAATGAATATTGTTGTTAGAAGAGGTAAAATGCATTTACTGCATAAACTGACATACGTAAGTCCGTGCAATAGTCGCAGCGTGGCGTCCATACGAACGCTCCAGAAATTCTGCCTGAAAACACAAACAAAACACAGCACATTCTAACTCTTAATTAAATAATGATTTTGTAATTTCCGACCGAAAATTCTACTCACAAGTAATTTCACAACAGACATTCGCGCCTCAAACACGTTTGAGCCCCCCACACTCACACACACACACGCACACAGACACAGACAGGTACAAGCCTTTGATAATATGGTCCTTGTAAACATATGCCGACCAGAAAAAGAGACGTACCGCTAACTTGAAACAGAACTAACCTATGGTCAAAAACATAACTTTTCAGGAAACCAATTTAAAATTTTGTCTATAGTTTTTCCAAAAACATTGCCAAACGTTGTGTACCCACTTCGCAATAGTTTTATGCATGTCTTAGTTATTGTAAAAAAATAAATTTTAAAAGACTTTTTTAAATATAGTGGATATAGGCTAGTTTTGCACCAAATTAATTTATGATGACTGACATAGGCTAATTCGGTTCTAAGTAAAATAAATTGTTATTTTTAAGATTGTGCTTACTGTACGTCTGCTCTCAATATACACAATGACAGACAGAATGTAATGCTCATGAAAACATAAAACTCTTAAATTCAGAAATAAGCTGTTTCTGCTCGAAGATATAGATACAGGACATCACAATATACCTACAATCAAATGGGGAATGTGGAGACTGAATATGGCACGACGTTTTCTTACATTCTGGTAAAGGTTTCATCAGTATTTATACATAGCAATAAGAGGAACTTTTATATTAAGTCAGTGTAAGCTACCATTTATATAATAACATCTTTGTATTGAATCGTGTTCGAGATCGTTATTGTAAGATCTGTTACAGGGAGACGTCGGTGACCCGCTGGTTTACCAAGGCAGAGCAGTTGGGATTTTTAGATTAGACGTCATATGTGTTTATGACGATGATCCCGTTATCTACTGCAAAATTTCGCAAGTGGATCGACGCCACCATTCGAGAAAACACACAAACAAGTTTCGGTGCTCAGGGATTTGGAGACCACAAAACTCATCACTAAACCGTCGATGACGGTGAACAGTGAACACACGTCGTTTGATCAATTTTGCTTCAGAGTACTTAACGCAAAATAATTTTATTGTTATTGACTTACCGGTACCAATAAAAGCGAACAGACTTACATTAGTGTTTACTGTCACTTATTTAAATATTTTGTGTTATAAAATAATATTAAAATAATACATATTTTATACATATAATATACATATATAAATATCACTATAATATTGACGACTCGGAACACAAAGTTTTTTATAAGTAAAAACGTAAAGTTTTACCTTACAGCCTAAACCGGCTTTCACCTATAGAAGGCTTCATCAGAGGCTGTCGTTAGTAGCGCTGCTCGTCTTGTTGTTGGCGACGAGAAAGTGTTTCGAAAGATTGAAGCTGTGTGTGTGTGGTGAGATGTGTTCGAATAATGCGTGCGATTTGAATTGTGTCTGTTCGTTTAGGATGTCGTTTTTATTTGTTTTTGTGTGTTTGTATATTTCTAATTGTTCTAGAGTGTCTAGTTTTCGGCCTTTTGTGTGTACGTGTAGTATGTTCATGTTATTGTCGATGTTTTTATATGTGTGGTTTGCTTCAATGAGGTGGTTTGCGAAGGTAGATTCTGTAGTGGTGTGGAGTGCTTTTGTGTGTTCAATGTATCTCTGTTTGAAGCTACGTCCTGTCTGGCCTATGTAGAATTTACTGCAATTTGAACAATTTAGTTTATATACACCGGGTAGATCGAATTTGTTTTGTGCTTTGGGCATGCGTTTTGATAGTGTGTGTTCTGTTTTGTTAGTAGTTTTGTAAGCGATTCTGTATCCTGCTTTTTTGAATTTGTGGGCAATTTTTTCTGTTTGTTTGTTGATGTATGTTAGTGTTATGAATTTGTTGTTTTCTGTCTTTGTCTGTTGTTTGTTTTGTGTTTTGTGTAGGAGTTTACTGACTATTGTTCTGTCATAACCGTTAGATTCTGCTAGATATTTTATCGTGTTTAGTTCGTCTATGTAGTCTATTTCATCTAAGGGGATGTTGTTAAGTCTATGTATCATGGTTCTAAAAGCAGCTAGTTTGTGTTGTATTGGGTGATTGGAGGTGTTGTGTATTAGTGTGTCAGTTGTAGTTGGTTTTCTGTATATACTGAATTTGTGCCTGTGTTCTAGTTTTGTGATGGAGAGGTCTAAGAAGTTTATGGTATTGTTGTGTTCGTATTCGGCAGTGAAGGTTATGTTTTTATGTATTTTGTTTATGTGCGTTAGTAACTGTTCACATTGTCTTTTGTTTCCCCTGTATAGTATTAGAATGTCATCAACGTATCTGTGCCAATATAGTATTTTATGTGAGTGTCTGTCATTGTTTGTGAGTATTTTTGTTTTTTCTAAGTGTTGGAGGAAGACTTCTGCTAGAATGCTGGATATGGGGGAGCCCATGGGTAGGCCATCGTTCTGTGTGTAGTATTTATTGTACTTTACTTATAACAATAAATGTTATTTCACAGTCACCGTTATCTCCAAAATAATAATATTATCAAATCGATTATACAAAAATATATCGATTGTCAATTAATCAAGTTCCTTTGACTTATACAAATTAAATACAACAATAAATATTTCTTATCCCAGGGTTCGTAAGATTCTTTGAAACATTAGTAAGGCCAGGTAAAATGCAAAATTAAGGTTACTCAAGTATTACAAAACAAAATTATTAACTCTAAATATATTGAATTCAAAATAGGTTGTTTTTTACCGGGTTGGCAGAACTCAAACTGGCACTGGACGTCTGTAAACAGTGAAGATGTTCGGCTTAAGTTACGTTCATCCAGGAAAAATTGTTTTGGCCCTTAATAAAATTGATGGTGTAGTATCCAGGGAAGCTCTCAGGAACTCTTCTAACTGCTGTTCTTCTCCTACGATCTTGATAGTTGTCGGTGACGGTGGAATGAAAATAGTATTCCAGCTTCTTCTGCAAGTGAAGGTTAACTCTGCAAAACGAGGTCTTCGTATGTCTTCTCAATAATTCCGTTAGTTTCGGCCTTTATTTCTCTCAACTAATCTTCTGGTTATAGGAGAAATCGGTTTAATACCGAATCCAGCGGAATTATTCTGGTGAATGAGGTGAGGGGTTTTCAACTCTTTTAAATGTATTCAGTTATAATTTGGAAGTCTAATTGGTTTTATTACTCATCAGTATTATGATAGAATTAGGTTTCAAAGAAGGTTTTTTAATTTAGATTCATATTTTCTTCAGAATTTATTATTCATTCTTTTAAATATATCTGCCCATCTCAACTCAATAGCTTGTAACAATCGGAACGAATGATTCAATATAAACAACTCATGTCCATTTCAGTTGCCTTAACAACCACTTTTTCTGTCATTGGATGAAATTAGACATCCTAGAGCCAGAATTGTAGAATATTACTACTCTTTTTCAATAAAATACTACATGCTTGGAATAATACTAAATTACCTTAATTTCTCACCTAACCTTCCTTCTTAAACAGTATATGTTTTACTATAGTTTCATTGGACTGGGCTTCTTAAAAAGGTATTAATTTCCTTTCACAAATATTAAATTTAGGCCTATAGGTTTTCTTACAACTGTTATAACATTGTTTGGCTTCTTAACTTAATTTTCTTTTACCTGACCTACTGTACAATTAATTATTGGTTAATGGTTATTTACATTAATTTTAATTTCCTGGTTTTTTCTTTATTACATTAATTAACTCGTCCTGGAACCCTTCATTAGTTTACAATATAATTATCAGAACTACTTGTCAAACCTTAAACACTGATTGCCCTCCTGGCCAAGTATACAAACATTAATTAAAACAACTTCATTATTCAATTTTAGACAATACTTAAACTTAGTATAATGCCTAACACAGGTAACTATACTTGATTGTCTAAAGACAAATTTAACATAAATACAAACATTATCATTGATGAAGTATTCCTATTAAACAACATTAGTTCACTCTTCCATACTTAAAACATAACATAAATATTCTGGGAACATTAACATGCTATGGCTGTATCGTTGCAATATATAAATATATATATATTGTTAAAAAAAGATTCGGTCTCACGGAACTTACTTGTATGTTAGATACAAATAAGACTGCGTTTAATTTTTGTTACGTTATACGTTATGAACACGGACATGCAGTGTACAACGACTGACCTCAGCAAGCAATCAACAGATTCACCGCTCACGTCAGAACCATTCCCGTTAAAGTTAAGTGTACAAGAGTGGAATGATACAGAGATTGTCTACTAACAATGCGCTGAAAATGCCAATATTATAACAGTATTATATTATATAGTAAATGTATCGCCTTCTGGAAATTTACTGTACACACTTAAGGTAACATTTTAAATACTTACGAAGCAATATTTACGTTTTACCATCAGTAATTTAACTTTTAGAAAGCAATGACTCCTTTTCAGTACGAATCGGTAATCGTCTTTAAGACGATAATTTAAAAACATAAATACGAACTAAATAACAGTAATGTATTGTACATCGCTCCAGTGAAAGAGGGTCAAATTCGAACGTAAGCTATTTTACAGTACAGTAAAATAAGCGTAGAGAATACACGTTTAGTTATAGGTGAAGAGAGGTAATACGACGAATGTGGCAAAATGTCTAACTACTTAATAGGGTGGGTCGAAAAAAGCGAATTTTCGAGTATCGAATTCTAATAGTGCGGAAAAGTTGTGTATTCGCATGCTAATAAATGGAAAAATATTGAAAAAATTCCTATGTTTAACCTTCAGTTAGCGCAAAGAGCCTAAATTTGGAAAAAAATTACAAAAAACACCAAATATTACCTTAACGCTCAAATTTTACAGATTAAGTTTTTCAACTTCTAATAGCGTGAAAGTACTTCATTTTAGTTGCCTGATAATAGAAAAAATATCTAAAAAGTCGCGCGTTACATATTGAGTTCGCGCATAAGGCCTAAATTTAGCGAATTTTGGTGAAAAATTTATATTTTTACAGTTTTACAAACAGACGGACTGTTGTATTAAAAATATATTACAACGATACATATTATAAATTCGATATACTGTAATTTATGCAGGTTGTACGCGTATAATGATACCAGTTGTAACTATAATAAGAGTATTTTTATTTATCAGTATTTAAAACTCATATTTATTATTTACTCAATATTATAAATATTCATAAACATCATTAATATTTGTCGGTCACGATATTGCTCATTATTAAACGTTTATATCTAATGATATTCAGCGTTACACATATTTAAAAATCTCTTATATCTAGACAGGTTAATAATCTTAATCTAAACATGTTAAAAATCTTGTATCTAGACATGTTAATAAATTGGTTTATTAATTAAATATAAAATTAAAATGTTTTTTGAAATAAATTTTCTTAACTCTGATCTGACCTCTACTCGCTCAGTCTATACCAATGTTTAAAATTCAATTTAAACTTATATTAATTGCTTGTAGACTGGCATTTGTTTTAATATTCAACTTTAAATTAATCTTTATTATAATTCAAATATCAAATCAATTTACTATTTATTTTGATAATAAACTCTACTATCTCTACTTTAAATTCAATTTCATTAATTAATTCTTTTTATATGCGCTCGCTCATTCTTACGACTAAACATTTATCTACATTTTAAAATATTGTTACTAAGTATAAATTTTTCTTTGTTTTAATTTATTGTCTTTTGATATAGTGTTTATGAGCTCTTTTTTAAAAATCATTTAAAATGCATTACGCATGTCACCTCGAGTTCTGATGATCTTAAGACTTGTTGTCCGTGGTCCAGCGTTGTCAAGAGATAGTTTTCCATTCCTCCTTCCCTGGCGTGGTCCTTGATACGTCTAGAGTCCAGCGTCGCTCTCCAGCAGCGTGTGTTCCTGGATACGTCTAGAGTCCAGCGTCGCTCTCCAGCAGTGTGTGTTCGTGGATACGTCTAGAGTCCAGCGTCGCTCTCCAGCAGTGTGTGTTCGTGGATACGTCTAGGGTCCAGGGTCGCTCTCCAGCAGTGTGATTTTCATCAGAGAATTGTTATCTGCTGCAAAGTAGATCTTAATCATCTTCTAACGTCCAGCATCCCTCGTCGCTCTGGTAGCTTTTCCGTATATACTCTTGGTAGACTTAATATTTCGGTATTTACTTTTTCCGGAATATTGTCATGAATTTAACGAACGTTATTTCTTTCGTTACTGCGACTTGTAATAGAAATAAAAATAAAACTGTTTTGCCAACGGACAGCATGTCCGACTGCAACTGTGTCTTGAAATGAAGAGAAGGGTTTTCGGTCGAACCCTTAATTTATACTCTCTCGAGATTCCGCGCCAGTTGGCTCCAAAATCGTCCTGTCGATACCTGCATATCGCGTGACAGCCCCCACTCCCGAATCTTTTCAACTATTTGCAATTATTAGCAAATAGCAATGTTTTGCACGGAATCGAGATAGCACAAATCATAGCTAATTCGATTAAGCACTTTCTATATTAATTTGAGCGTCTTAGGGTAATTTGCGTATTTTTGGCACGTTTATTTTGCACTGTCTTCGCATAACGTGTTCTATTAACGTCATCTTTTCACTGGGGATAACTATAAATTTTAAACACACTTTGGTGCCTTTGGTTTGATCATACACTTACTAGTTTTCGCACAGTGAAATAAAATAATTATTTTATTAATTACTTGGGGCGGGTTGCTGAGATTCCTGTCTTTGCATGCACGACTAACACACACAAGATACACGGTGTAACACACATACAATTGAGCAGGTGTTTACTGCGTGTCGGACCAGGTTAATTTCTCCCCTAATCAAACAATGAAATATTTTTACAATCTCAGACCTGTCCATGTACCCGTAACTTATACAAATTCTACAAATTTTATATTTATTTAAATTAGTGCCTAATATAGCGTATGGCTGTATCGTTGCAATATACAAGGCCATTTTTTTTACTAATTGTTCCTATGAGTGATTTTATATATTCAACTTGGATCCGAATACATCACCTTGCAGCTCTTCGCCCATTTCGCAAAATTATTTTTGCTGAAATGACCCAGAACTCAGCACGTGGAGGTGGCTGCAATTCGAGTTCCACCCACGCCCTACCCAACCATCCAACCATTCAGGGCATGGTAAATTATGTTGGTTCGCCACTATCAGTCAAGGGCGTTATCTTGAAATCGGATTTTTGGTCGAATTTTGGTATCGAAGATCTTGAGTGGAAAGTTGCTCTAATGTAGCCATCTCTGTTATCTTGTCCGCACACTTTTCCGGCGGACTCTGTCACAAGTTTTACGCATCTTTCAACTGCTTGGGTATGGCAGGGAAAGTTTAAAAATTCAAACTCAGGCAGAGTGTTATTTTGCAGAAATGATGAAATATTCTCTGTTGTCAAGCTTTCCATCGTTGGAGGGGGCGACAGCTTACATTTCGTCCACTTAATCAGCTCACTGTAGTCCGTGGCACCAAAATTTATTGAAGGAGGCATACAAGTACTAACAGATTTTCCCTTCGGCTGTTGATTTCTTGCTTTCAGTATCCTCCTGTAACTCAACTCTCGTATGTGTTGTCACTCATCCACTATCATAGCCAACAACATGTTCTCTGGATGACAGAAGAACGCGTTTCTCTGAATCACAGGATCGATGATTTTTTTAATGCTGTCCGGCAAATGTCTCGTTGTTTGTAGAACCTTAAAGATATGCTTAGGACCGTATTTTACTGAGTGATATCTCTTAACGTCGAACCAGACAGGAGCATACGTCTTCACAATGTAACTGGCAAGTATCTTCAGTTCGTTCGTAGGACTCGTTTGGGAAATGAATAATCGTAAGACCCGGTTTGCACATGTCAACCATCGGGAATGACTGAGAGGTCCAGGGTCTTTTACAGCCAGATCTGGAGCACAGTCTCCTGTCTGGATTGCCTTGACAATGTCCAGAAGGTAATGCTGATCTTTACTGAGATCAGTTTTTGTTATATTGATTTCCTCAGATTTGATTGTTTCGAAATGTACTACACGTAATTTGTCACAGCCAGGCAGTTGTTTGCCGATTTCCCCACAGAATGACGCTGGTCCCGTCGTCTCTCCGTCCAAGTACTCAAACAAATGTCTGAAGGGCAGCTCGTTGAAGTGAAGTAAGCAAATGAACCACTGCAATGGGCGCTGAATTTTGACCTCGAAATTGCGAATTGCACCATTTTTCCACCCTGTGTTTGTCACTGTGCCATCGCAACCGATCGCTTCCAGTTCATTAATGTCGAAATCATTATTTTGTAGGTAGTTTAGGATGCACTTGGCTATTTCACTTCCAGTTCCATTTGCCGGTGTAACGTGGCCGATATATTGCCCACCAGGCTCACGAGTCACGCTAATGTGTTCCTGTTTCCTTACTCTGCGGTACATTTTAGCCCCTATATTTTCTTGAACGATAGTATTATCTTTTCTACCATCAAAATATATTCCCTTTGTTACTGTAAGCCGGTGCATTTCTTGTACTACGGCCTCTCGTGTCTTTTGTTTTTCTCTTCTTATCTTGCTTTTGTCGATCACTAGCGACGAATCTTTTTCAGAGATCATTCCAAGATCATGCAAAACACTAGAAGCGATAGCAGCTGTGGCTCTGTCAGAAACACCAAATCTATCGCTTACTAAGGCAGTAGACGTCAATTTCAACCTCATTTGAGATGTAGAAGGAACTGAAGACAAATCGATTTCACTGCTTCTTTCGTGCGAAGATTTCCGAGTAGCTTCCGTGTCACATGTGTTACAGTCGGGCGCAACAGTTTATCGCAGCAATTGTAGTTGTTTTCTTTCGTCCCTTTTCTTAAGTTTAACTGTTTCTTTTCTATCCAAACTGCCAATGTAGCCAATGCTGGTTGTTCGTTGATCGTATATAAACTTTCTGTCAATGGGTTGGATCTTTTTGTCTTTTTCACACTTACATTCCACAACTACAGGACAGTCACAGGCACTTGCCTTTTTCCCACATACACAAGAAAATGTCATAACACATTTACACGCTGCAATATCAATAATTTTTTATTTCGCTTCAGCTATGAATTCATATATTTTTGCCTTATAACTGTCTTTTTCGTGGTCTCGGTTGTACGATTTTCTTAAATTATAATATGCATCATGGTACGCTTTTATCATTTGCACAGTCCGAGTATGAGACACTACTGGAAAGGAGGCTTTACGATATATCATCTCTATTTGAGTAGCAACACAATCGGCTATTGTTGAAAATGCAATTTTTTTCATTGAATCCGATGATATTGAAAGTTTATTGCTTTCTTCGAAGCAACACAGAAGCACGTCCTCGAATGTCGGTAGGTTTGTTCCACTTAGTTCTTTGGGCAAACCGAACAAAGGACAGCAGTGCGACTGTCTTGTCACCAATACTTTTTTCTGAGTCGCCATTTCACAACCACTACCAACGTCACAAGAAAACACTCAAATGTAGCGAAACTAAGCTTGATTTGCCACGAGACTGTATGTAAGGTACCGGTTTATACACGCTAGTAACGCTGCGACGAGACGTTATCACGCGGCATGCCGAGTAGCAACTGATCAGACAGAAGTCATCGCGCCTTGGGAGGGGGTGACTCGGTGACTCAGACACAGACGTGTTGCGACTTGATTTGATAATTTACCATGCCCTGAATGGTTGGATGGTTGGGTAGGACGTGGGTGGAACTCGAATTGCAGCCACCTCCACGTGGTGAGTTCTGGGTCATTTCAGCAAAAATAATTTTGCGAAATGGGCGAAGAGCTGCAAGGTGATGTATTCGGATCCAAGTTGAATATATAAATCACTCATAGGAACAATTAGTAAAAAAAGTGGCCTTGTATATATTTTTAATACAACAGTCCGTCTGTTTGTAAAACTGTAAAAATATCAGTTTTTCACCAAAATTCGCAAATTTTAGGCCTTATGCGCGAACTCAATATGTAACGCGCGATTTTTTAAATATTTTTTCTATTATCAGGCAACTGAAATGAAGTACTTTCACGTTATTAGAAGTCGAAAAACTTAATCTGTAAAATTTGAGCGTTAAGGTAATATTTGTTGTTTTTTGTCATTTTTTCAAACTTTAGGCCCTTTGCGCGAACTGAAGATTAAACATAGGAATTTTTTCAATATTTTTCTGTTTATTAGCATGCGAATACCCAACTTTTCCGCACTATTAGAATTCGATACTCGAAAATTCGCTTTTTTCGACCCACCCTACTACTTAATTTTTATAATTAACGCTAGATTGTAGTGCTTTTTCCATACCAGGAAATTGCTGTGTTCATGTCCAGTTAACTGTTTAGCAGAGAATTTGTATCTGCCATAAAGAAAGTGTGTACTACATAATTTGAGTTTTTAATAGTACCGCTAATAGTTTTTGTTTATGAACTTTATGATTCTACAACTAAACGTAAGATCAAATTTTTATAATTTTATTTCTCTAATACTACGATCATTAATAAGTTTTTTCATACAATATCTCAGGCAAATTACGTTATATGGGTACGTTTTACAAGCCATTATATTCCTTTAGTCTGTCCGGGGCAAGATGACACAAATATATGCAATTTAGCTCTTACTACTACTGTTGTGATGAGAAGATAAGAACCAAAACTGATTTTGATTCAGCAGAGGCAGAGGAAGACGATTCTGTAGCGACGGCAACCGTACGCACGGCACCAAAAATTACGAGACTACAGTGTCAACTAGAGGCCCTTATTCAAGATAAAGTAAAACTGTAAAATTCTCCTCATTATTTGATTTTAAAGCCTCTTTATAAATAAAAAAAACTATAAAAAATAAACATGTTAGTTCAATAACTGTTATCATACACATCCCGGTTACAAAGAGATTTATTAAGAACAAAGAGAATAGAAGCAAAAAAAAAAAATTGTTGCAAGAAAATTAGGATTTGAAAAAAAAAGTGAGTCAGAGAAACGGAATATCATCTTAAATCTCCAGTTTTTGAAGAAACCGACATTGATCCTACGTGAAGATCTGCTACAGTGTTCCCAGTGTAAAACCTGGTGGGATGAGAATTGTTCGACATATAAAGTTGACACATTTGTTTGTGACTATTGTTAAGGCTGTTTACAAATTATCATTTTTTTAAGTATACTTATACTGTATCCACGTAATACATTGTCTTATGAATTTGTAATAATATATCTGCACGTAGAAGCAATACTGACATTTTATTTTAGCACTTTATAATTTAAGACGTCCTCAATAAAAATGTACAAATTTCGTCACCTAGCTTAGCATGCAACGCCTCATATAACGTTTTTGCAATGTTGTAATGTAAATAAAAAATCATAAAAAGTAAGTGAGTTTTTATTAAAATGTTATGTTCAGTGTATACAGAAAAGTGCATTGTTTATTTTATATAAGTTAAGAATATTTTGTGGATAAAAGTCTTTTATTTTAGTTTAATAAAGTATATTTTGCCCCTTCTTCCTCTATGTACTGCTTAGTAATTGATCACATAATATCATTGGAGTGATAGCGCTTTGTCTATATTATTTGTGCGTTGTTTATTTTTAAATGTATCAATTAAAAGACGGTTACTGATTTGTACTAGAGATTAGTCACTGCTTTATAAAAGTTAAGTAACTGATGTCAGCTATTCACATTTTATAAATAGCCCACAATTTTAACAATATCCTTCTTCACCCTTCAAACGTTAAGCTTGCGGTGTGTTGTATGTCCTGCTTACAATACAACTTACGTTCTACCACAGCTAGAGAGAAATTAACCATCTAGTATCCACGTGTAGTGGCGTACCGCAAGGTGGAAAAAGAAATTTGTGCGTGTAATTCAATTATGTCTTTGTTAGTTGTTCAGCCCAGGCTTTTTATGAATAAAGCATAAATAAGACAGCTTTATTATTGTCCTCAGTAATAACAATGACCTTTTGAACAATATGAAAGTTAAAAATATTTTTTATAATATTCTTTAACCTAAAGTGTACTGAAAATTTTGAGCCCATTAAAGTAGTTTCATACGCAGATAATGGTGAATTTCCCATATAAATACAGCACTTACATTGTTACATAGCCATAGCTGTAGTCAAATAGTGACATCATAGGCTACGAGATCTGATAAGAGAACTACAGTGTGTATTAAAAACTAATTTTACATTAAAATAAATGAATTCATATAGTATTGTATAATATCGTACTGCCTGTTAATTAGTAGGACTACATAAAGCTATTATCTTAAGGTAAAAAAACAATCGAAAAAATCACTTAAGCACGAGTCCTTTGTTAATAAGTACTTCAAAACGGGATGCATTGTTTCCAATGAACTTCTCTTCTTGTTATTCAAAAGGTTTATTGAAGGATGCACAGACGCTGTCTTGACACTCTTCAATTTCTCTCAGGTTGAGTCATTCATTTTATCTAAAACACAACAGTATCGCACTCAGCCGAAGAAGAATCAGAGAGCGTAAGAGAAGTCGGAGACAATAGGCCTTCTTTTTGTATCATAACTACTAAACCATAATCACTTTTGTGTAGTTCACATTTTTGACGATCAAAGAATTCCCTTCAAGATCACGATTCATTCAGACGTCTCTTACAAAACTGTCAACTACAACATTGCCACATAAGTTGTAGAAAAAAAAAATAGAATTCATGCAAAAACGTCTAGCAAATACTCAACTCTTTTAAAAAGAAATAATTATATTATAAATTTATAAGATAATTGTAAGTGAAGAAAATATTCGATTATTTGAAAAAAGTAAAGGTGAGTATGAATAATATGGTCAGAACATACAAATAGGCCTGTGTTATGAATGGTAGAGTTATAAATAAACGAATGCTTAAACATATAATATAGTTTAAAAACATTTACGAAACCAAAAAATGTGTAATCCAATTGTCACAAGTTTAGTGATCGACTTTTGGGGAACCTCATACTCTGCAGACGAATATCGTGGCAAGTAAGCGTTTTATGATGTAGGCCTACTCTTAACCTTAAATTGTGTTTTCTCATTTTGACAATTGTATATTAAATGCTTCGATGACCGATGATTTTCCATATATAGATTGTATTACTATTTAATATTATTAGTTCACCTTGAGAGGACAGCAGGATTTTAATGGCCGCAGTGGTGTGATTCTTATTTTTTTAACAGTGTCAAACGTTCGAAACAATATAACAAAATTTTATTAATAGAAATTACAGAAATAATATTAAACAGATAACACGCAGAGGAAGTATTCCTAATCATCCATGAAGAAGTTATCATCTCCCAAACAATTTTATATATGATGTACAAAAATATGAATCATGGAAACCACAATAATGTGTACAACAGAAGTCGGGAGACCCGAACATAAGACTGCAGTCAGTCTGGAAAGCGCATACAGCAATAAAACATGCGAATCAGCAGCCAATGAGAAGCGCTGAGAGACTTGTTCGCGATTGAACCCATTGTAGTAAATGCATCTTCCTGTACGATGCAGGTCCTACCGTATTTCTCTCGTAAATGGAATAAGTCTGCACATACTGTAGAACTCGAAATATATCTTCGAAAACCGCATGGAATGGCAATGCTATCGGTCCAAAGCATTCAGGACGATTCGCTTTTTTAGTCTCCCTCAAACCTAGTCTTCCGCTGACACTGTTTTTATAGACTACTTACTTGTAGTTTCAAGGCGACAAACAAACAGGAAGCGGCTTTTATGCGGCATTTCTGTAATAATGTGACATTTTTGACAAATCTAACTTGAATTAGTTACACAGTTAAATAACCAGATTAGGAATAATAAGGATAATTAAAGCTAATACTGTTTGTAAAGTCTAAATAAAGTTTGTCATTAGCGACTTCATTGTTGTCAGTTATTCTGTTCCTCCTGTACAACACGACGATACGTGAGACCGTCGTATTTATTCTTGTTTTTAAAGTTAATATATTTTCTTCTGTCCTCAGACAGAACTGTGCACAAACTGTATTAAATGGTTTTGCTACATTTAATTTTGTTTTCGGTTATTTTGTAATTTAAGTTAAATATTGAAAGTTTTCATCTGATTATTTTGTTCGTCATCATATCTCTCCTTGTATATCCTTTGACTCTTCTTAGAAACTTTACCTCTTGAGCTTGTATTTTTTTTCTCTTGTACGTTTGTTCTAATCCAGATTTTACTGCATTTCATAAGAGTGAGTACTGGTAGCATTTTAAATAATGTCATTATTGTCTCTTTTTTGTCTTACTGTTCAGACATCGGCCGATTGTACCGCATATGTTATTAAAAATTCTTAACTTTCAGTTACGATGTTTATTATATAATCATAAGAAACATTGGATCATAAACACTTAAAATGGCTTATCTGCCCTCATTTGTTTTGTTGTTAAGAAAATCTTAAGCTTTATGTATTCCACTCCTGAGGAAGCCATTATTTTTGTTTTAGGGACTGATACATTTAAACTTTTAAATTCAGTATTTTTAATACTGATATTTAATGTTCATATGTTGTAATTATATAAGCCTTTACGCAATTCATTTTCTACCGTTAGGATCATGGTCAGATCACCAGCATATATAAATAACTTTAGTACGTATGTTGTTACAAACATACAGTAATTAATGATTCCTCTGTAGTTTTCTACAAACCATCTTACTATAGGGTATGCGTATAGGCCTATATTAAATAAAGTACACGATAGGCTACAACCCCGTCTTACACCCTCGTTAGTGTGTACAGCATTGGACATTTTACCATTTGTGCTGATCTATAGTATTGTTTCCATGTAAGGGATTTTTATTGCTCTTATGAGATGCGGTGGTTATCACTTAAGGTTCATAATTTTTCATAATGTTTCGCTGTTTACGTAGTCAACAGTCTTCTCAATCTCGGAGAAGGCTATGTAAGTATTAATATTAGATTCTCGACGTTTCTTAACTGTCTGCTGTTAGTCCAAAACTATTTATCCTCTTTCTGAGCCCTTAATTTTTTCTCCTATTAAATTTATAATTACTTTCTTTAGTCTGTTGTTTAGAGCTTTTGCATACTGCAACGGTTCAATTTTAATTATATCTAATAAGGATATTGTGAGTGTAATTCTTCAGCAATTCCGCGTTTATTGTTATTCATTCCTTCTGTATTTCGGTTTCTTAATTGGTAGAGAACTTCAGTGAATTTGTTCTAATCTTATGATGTCCAATTTCTTTGTGTCCACATACCTTCGTTTATGAATTTTTTCTTCATAAACGTACAAAGTTTTATTCCTATAACGTTGTATGGGCCTACAATCTTTGACTTTTATAGTGTTAATCGTGAGGTGGTTGTCCTCTGAGCTGTTGACCGTTTTCATTAATTGATATACCACTAGAGAGGGTTATATACTTCAAGGATTTGACGATTGAACATCTGTCTGCCAACCACCATATCTGAGCAAAATTCCGGTGCCTCGCCCTGAGTACCTGAAACAAATGGCTAGATGACACCGGTCATGGACATTTTTAAACGGCAAATAACTCATCGAGATTCCTTCTTGTTTAGGACACCACAGGTTACCTCTACAATACTTTAAAGGCAGTTCAGAAATGTTTACTTATAATTTTCGTTTATTTTAGTAAGTTATGTCTTAACGTTTATTATCTCTCACTGCCTGATAAAAAAAAAAAAAATATTATTTCCAATAAGGATGACTCAAAACAGTTTGTAAGAAAATAAAACAATAATTTTTGTATAAGTAGTTAATTAAAATATAACATAACATAAAATATGTATTATGTGTATAATATATATGTATATTCTTGGATTTCGTTGTCCATGACGTGTCCGTTACTTAACTAAATATCACTATAATATTGACGACTCGGAACACAAAGTTTTTTATAAGTAAAAACGTAAAGTTTTACCTTACAGCCTAAACCGGCTTTCACCTATAGAAGGCTTCATCAGAGGCTGTCGTTAGTAGCGCTGCTCGTCTTGTTATTGGCGACGAGAAAGTGTTTCGAAAGATTGAAGCTGTGTGTGTGTGGTGAGATGTGTTCGAATAATGCGTGCGATTTGAATTGTGTCTGTTCGTTTAGGAAGTCGTTTTTATTTGTTTTTGTGTGTTTGTATATTTCTAATTGTTCTAGAGTGTCTAGTTTTCGGCCTTTTGTGTGTACGTGTAGTATGTTCATGTTATTGTCGATGTTTTTATATGTGTGGTTTGCTTCAATGAGGTGGTTTGCGAAGGTGGATTCTGTAGTGGTGTGGAGTGCTTTTGTGTGTTCAATGTATCTCTATTTGAAGCTACGTCCTGTCTGGCCTATGTAGAATTTACTGTAATTTGAACAATTTAGTTTATACACACCGGGTAGATATAATTTGTTTTGTGCTTTGGGCATGCGTTTTGATAGTGTGTGTTCTGTTTTGTTAGTAGTTTTGTAAGCGATTCTGTATCCTGCTTTTTTGAATTTGTGGGCAATTTTTTCTGTTTGTTTGTTGATGTATGTTAGTGTTATGAATTTGTTGTTTTCTGTCTTTGTCTGTTGTTTGTTTTGTGTTTTGTGTAGGAGTTTACTGACTATTGTTCTGTCATAACCGTTAGATTCTGCTAGATATTTTATCGTGTTTAGTTCGTCTTTGTAGTCTATTTCATCTAAGGGGATGTTGTTAAGTCTATGTATCATGGTTCTAAAAGCAGCTAGTTTGTGTTGTATTGGGTGATTGGAGGTGTTGTGTATTAGTGTGTCAGTTGTAGTTGGTTTTCTGTATATACTGAATTTGTGCCTGTGTTCTAGTTTTGTGATGGAGAGGTCTAAGAAGTTTATGGTATTGTTGTGTTCGTATTCGGCAGTGAAGGTTATGTTTTTATGTATTTTGTTTATGTGCGTTAGTAACTGTTCACATTGTCTTTTGTTTCCCCTGTATAGTATTAGAATGTCATCAACGTATCTGTGCCAATATAGTATTTTATGTGAGTGTCTGTCATTGTTTGTGAGTATTTTTGTTTTTTCTAAGTGTTGGAGGAAGACTTCTGCTAGAATGCTGGATATGGGGGAGCCCATGGGTAGGCCATCGTTCTGTGTGTAGTATTTATTGTACTTTACTTATAACAATAAATACTACACACAGAACGATGGCCTACCCATGGGCTCCCCCATATCCAGCATTCTAGCAGAAGTCTTCCTCCAACACTTAGAAAAAACAAAAATACTCACAAACAATGACAGACACTCACATAAAATACTATATTGGCACAGATACGTTGATGACATTCTAATACTATACAGGGGAAACAAAAGACAATGTGAACAGTTACTAACGCACATAAACAAAATACATAAAAACATAACCTTCACTGCCGAATACGAACACAACAATACCATAAACTTCTTAGACCTCTCCATCACAAAACTAGAACACAGGCACAAATTCAGTATATACAGAAAACCAACTACAACTGACACACTAATACACAACACCTCCAATCACCCAATACAACACAAACTAGCTGCTTTTAGAACCATGATACATAGACTTAACAACATCCCCTTAGATGAAATAGACTACATAGACGAACTAAACACGATAAAATATCTAGCAGAATCTAACGGTTATGACAGAACAATAGTCAGTAAACTCCTACACAAAACACAAAACAAACAACAGACAAAGACAGAAAACAACAAATTCATAACACTAACATACATCAACAAACAAACAGAAAAAATTGCCCACAAATTCAAAAAAGCAGGATACAGAATCGCTTACAAAACTACTAACAAAACAGAACACACACTATCAAAACGCATGCCCAAAGCACAAAACAAATTCGATCTACCCGGTGTATATAAACTAAATTGTTCAAATTGCAGTAAATTCTACATAGGCCAGACAGGACGTAGCTTCAAACAGAGATACATTGAACACACAAAAGCACTCCACACCACTACAGAATCTACCTTCGCAAACCACCTCATTGAAGCAAACCACACATATAAAAACATCGACAATAACATGAACATACTACACGTACACACAAAAGGCCGAAAACTAGACACTCTAGAACAATTAGAAATATACAAACACACAAAAACAAATAAAAACGACATCCTAAACGAACAGACACAATTCAAATCGCACGCATTATTCGAACACATCTCACCACACACACACAGCTTCAATCTTTCGAAACACTTTCTCGTCGCCAACAACAAGACGAGCAGCGCTACTAACGACAGCCTCTGATGAAGCCTTCTATAGGTGAAAGCCGGTTTAGGCTGTAAGGTAAAACTTTACGTTTTTACTTATAAAAAACTTTGTGTTCCGAGTCGTCAATATTATAGTGATATTTATATATGTATATTATATGTATAAAATATGTATTATTTTAATATTATTTTATAACACAAAATATTTAAATAAGTGACAGTAAACACTAATGTAAGTCTGTTCGCTTTTATTGGTACCGGTAAGTCAATAACAATAAAATTATTTTGCGTTAAGTACTCTGAAGCAAAATTGATCAAACGACGTGTGTTCACTGTTCACCGTCATCGACGGTTTAGTGATGAGTTTTGTGGTCTCCAAATCCCTGAGCACCGAAACTTGTTTGTGTGTTTTCTCGAATGGTGGCGTCGATCCACTTGCGAAATTTTGCAGTAGATAACGGGATCATCGTCATAAACACATATGACGTCTAATCTAAAAATCCCAACTGCTCTGCCTTGGTAAACCAGCGGGTCACCGACGTCTCCCTGTAACAGATCTTACAATAACGATCTCGAACACGATTCAATACAAAGATGTTATTATATAAATGGTAGCTTACACTGACTTAATATAAAAGTTCCTCTTATTGCTATGTATAAATACTGATGAAACCTTTACCAGAATGTAAGAAAACGTCGTGCCATATTCAGTCTCCACATTCCCCATTTGATTGTAGGTATATTGTGATGTCCTGTATCTATATCTTCGAGCAGAAACAGCTTATTTCTGAATTTAAGAGTTTTATGTTTTCATGAGCATTACATTCTGTCTGTCATTGTGTATATTGAGAGCAGACGTACAGTAAGCACAATCTTAAAAATAACAATTTATTTTACTTAGAACCGAATTAGCCTATGTCAGTCATCATAAATTAATTTGGTGCAAAACTAGCCTATATCCACTATATTTAAAAAAGTCTTTTAAAATTTATTTTTTTACAATAACTAAGACATGCATAAAACTATTGCGAAGTGGGTACACAACGTTTGGCAATGTTTTTGGAAAAACTATAGACAAAATTTTAAATTGGTTTCCTGAAAAGTTATGTTTTTGACCATAGGTTAGTTCTGTTTCAAGTTAGCGGTACGTCTCTTTTTCTGGTCGGCATATGTTTACAAGGACCATATTATCAAAGGCTTGTACCTGTCTGTGTCTGTGTGCGTGTGTGTGTGTGAGTGTGGGGGGCTCAAACGTGTTTGAGGCGCGAATGTCTGTTGTGAAATTACTTGTGAGTAGAATTTTCGGTCGGAAATTACAAAATCATTATTTAATTAAGAGTTAGAATGTGCTGTGCTTTGTTTGTGTTTTCAGGCAGAATTTCTGGAGCGTTCGTATGGACGCCACGCTGCGACTATTGCACGGACTTACGTATGTCAGTTTATGCAGTAAATGCATTTTACCTCTTCTAACAACAATATTCATTTACTTACTTCTGTCAAAATATAATTTCAAGAAATATTACTTATGTTTAACGCAACTGTACATAATAATTTTAATTGACAATTCTCTTTCTTTCATTTCCTTCATGCGTTACATCTTCATTCCTTAAGGTCAAGTACGTTCGCACCATGTGTTATCCTTCAAGTTTCGGTTGTCTGATACAATAAGGCCCACGCTTTCTTCTCTTACCAGGAATTTATATAGTTTTTGTTTCAGTGTTATACCCTCATCATTTTCAATTAGTAAAGCCACTTCCTTCTGGTTAAATCAGTACTCTCATTAACAGAATTTTAATAACATATTTAATTAAAGAGATATTTTATAAATTCTCTTTGTTATCTCATCAATGTCGTTTGTTGTTTGGGCATTTACTTCATGCCCCGAATGTGTGATTCAGTACGAGACTTAAACAATACATTGCTTAACATTTTAAATGGTTAAAGCTATTAACATCTTCTATTGTTTACGTGTCCCGTAAAACTACTTTTTTCATCTTCTAATATTGATTTGTTTTGGAGATTGCATAATGACAATAGACACCTTTCTATTCACGTGGCTTATAAACTTTTTGTAAATAACATTAAAATATAAAAACTAAAACTTTTACTAATTCTTAAAAACCTTCTGAAAACGTCTTTCTTCTGATTGTTGATAGTCAAGTTTTTTACTTCGATTCGGAAGCAACGAAAAAAAAATTGTATCCGGTCACAGACACGAGATAAAGAAAAATTTGTGTCTGCTTAACGCTAAACATCAGGTGCATCAAAATTAGAATAAGTAATATGATTTTCAGTTTTTACACCAGTAAATTTTATATTTATAAATACTTTATATTTTATATTTATTTATATTTAAAATTTACAAATTATGAAATGAAAAATCATTTTATGGTGAAAAAGTTTATTTTTTAAATAATTATATAATACACATTTTATCGACTTTATTTATATTGATTTTATTTAAGTTTTAATAAATATTTTAATGTAAAAATTTAAAAAATTTTCTTTAATTTTGTTATTAAAATCATAGCGATGTTGATGAGTAAATGTTGTCCTTATTCCATTAGTCACAATGCATTCAGTTGTTTTGTTGTGTCTTGTATTTATCAAAAACACAGTTTATATCGTCTATTAATTATTTTGTAAACTAATCGCAAAGAAGTTAAGATTATTGATCATGTTAAGATGATCTAACTAGAGTTTGTCTTCTTATATTACAATTCAATTCATGAATTCCCAAGAAAACTTTCAAGTGTTTTTTTTAGAATTTTTTAACTGTGAAGATTAAGTTATAATTTCGAGAAGTTATATTTAAAATTGGTTTTAAAAAATTGTTTAAAATTATAATTTGTAACCTTTTATGAAAAAAAACTTTATCATTGATTATTTTCAGAAAGTATTGAAAACGACTTGATTTGTGCCTATAGAGATCAGCTTAGTTTCAATATTTGGCCTTTACATTCAACTACGCAATGGACTACGACCAGGTGATAGCAAACAACTTACATATGTGCGGACAAGCAGCATCGTATATTAGATGTAATAAAACTTCGTTCATATGATTACCAATTTAGAGCGCTGATCACCGGTACTGGTCATAAAACTTTAAGAACATTGTGATAGAAATTTATTCAGATGAAAACTAAGGTTTGATAAAAACGTGACTATGTTGCTCCCTATATGAAAAAACTAGTTTCGTATTTCGAAATAATAAACTTAGTTCTACTAAGATGAATTGTTCATGATATCCGGGCTGTTTGGCCGTGGTCCATGGTTTATAACAAAACTATACGTTTCGGCAGCTCTATTGGCTGCCATCATCAGTGGTATAAAAATCCTGCACGCCGGGTGTTTACGTACAGGCCCACAGTACTGTGGTATAGGCTAAAGCTGTCCTGCCATGCTACCTGTACTTATAAATTCAGCAAAGACCCACGTACAGGTAAAAATGACACCATCAGCCAATCACAATAAAGATGGTGTATGATTGGCTCGCACCAAGCTATGCCATTAGGTACTCACTTGTTTTCCGAGAAGTACTGTGGGGAAGGCTGCTGATTTCCCGCGATGCCACCTGTGCTAATTGTTATTGCTAATTGCAACCCCCGCACAGGTAAAAACTGCATCATCGACCAATCAGAAACAAGAAGTCCTTCGTCGGCCTCAAGAACTGGTGGATCTTCCTTGTCGGCTTGAATATTGGCCTCACACCGTGCCGACTGAGCAGCCTACCAATGCGGTCCGTCACCCCATGGATGTAGGGCAACGCCGCGAAACCGACGGTCTCCCGTGACTCCACTTCCGGCCTGGCTGTTCTTCTCGGCCGGACCGCTCGTCTCACCTCCCCGACGGAATATCCATTGGCCTGCAGCGCTAGTTCGAGGTGGCGCAGTTCCTCATCGAGGTACCGGGGCTCGCATATCCTCCTAGCCCGGTCCACCAAGGTCTTCAACACCGCCCTCTTCTGGCTGGGATGGTGGTTTGACTGTTTATGGAGATACCGGTTAGTGTGCGTCGGTTTTCTATAAACTTTATGTCCGAGGCTGCCATCGGTCCTTCTAAGGACCAACACGTCAAGAAAAGCCAGCTGATTGTCGGTCTCCCTCTCAACGGTAAACTGTATCCGTGGGTGAACCTGCTTGAGAAGTGCCAGGAACCTGCCGAGTTCATCCTCTCCATGGCTCCAGATAACAAATGTGTCATCAACATACCGGAACCAGCACCTCGGCTTCAACGGAAAAGATGAAATTGCCCGCTGCTCGAACCTTTCCATATAAAAGTTCGCCACCACAGGACTGAGTGGACTCACCATGGCCACACCATCAATCATTTCAAAGAACTCACCGCCGTACTGAAAATATGTAGTTTTTAGAACATGCCGGAAAAGCGCTGTAATATCTGCCGGAAAAAGGTTAGCTAAGTGGCCAAGGACATCATCCACGGGCACCATGGTGAAGAACGAAACCACGTCAAAGCTGACCACTATGTCTCCAGGCAGCAACGACAATCCACCGAGCCTTTCAAGAAAGTGGGTCGAATCCCTCACATATGACTCTGTACCACCTATATGTGGCCGGAGAAGCTCAGTCAAGTGGTTTAGCCAGATGGTAGGTTGGAGACCCTATGGCGCTGACGATGGGTCTGAGCGGGACGTCAGGCTTGTGGATTTTTGGGAGCCCATAAAGCCTAGGTGGAAGGGCTTCTGAACACCGGACGGCTGCCTTCACATCAGGCTCCAAGGAAGACAGCTTAACCAGAAAATCGTCCCTTTTAAGGACCACTGCGGTCGGATCTCTTCGCAGTTTCTTGTAGGTTTCTGGGTCCAGCAGTTCTTCGATCTTCCTTTGGTAGTCATCAGTGTTCATTACAACCGTAGCGCTCCCTTTATCCGCCGGTAATATGATGATAGATTCATCCTGCCTTAATGTTCTTAATGCCCGCAGCTCACCCACTGGTTGCATCGCGGCGTTTTCGCTCTAGCCAGGATCCTCGAAGCTTCGATCCTAACTTCATCTGCCTGTTCACGCGGCAGCCTGCTCTGCACGTCGATAAATGCGACTGACTTGCGGTGTAAATATATAATTTTTCAATTTCAGAAACCGGGGAATAACACCAGTATCCCGGCATCTTGACAGAAAAGCCAGTGAAAAGTGAGTGTTAGGCAAAAAGAATGCTTCCAGCTCTTGAAGAGGAAACATCTCGCTCTTGACCAGCCATTCGAAAGCCTTCAAGCCAACTTTGCCACACAATTAGCAATAGGACAGGACATCTTGAAACCAGCCTGCATTTCGCCGACTGCCTCACGGACTGGACCTGGGCAACTGCGTGGGAACCGGCAACCGGATAGACTCCTCAGGTGAGTGGACGTCGGCTCTCTCGCGTCCTTGCTAGCGCTGCCCCGAGAGATCCTTGGAAGGCCCCACCAGTGGTAACCGACCTTGGACACCTCCGAAGTAAAGAGTACGGTGGAAACCGAACATTGCACAAAGTTCGGTATTTAACGAAGCCGTACATTACACCTCTGTTAGATCTCTGTTCCCTACCCGCTTTTGAGAGGTGGCATGTCCACCTCTCAAACATCCGCGCGGTACCCAAGCACCTACCTCTACCCTTCGCCCTGATCGGACCTTTTTGTGCCGACAGCACCCAACCCGGCGGCAGACTGCGCCGGCGAGTTCATGGAGATGGACTCCCCGACAAGTCCGCCTTCCGAACCAGGCCCTTCTCAGGACCACCCTGGTACTGTTGTGCCCGGCCCCACTGATGGCAGCCCTGCCTTGAAAAAGGTGAAGAGCCGGAAACGGACCTTCTCCTCTTCCTCGGGCAAGCCGGAACCCAGTGGTGGCTCGGCTCCCACTACCGGGGCAGGTGCTCAGCCAACCCCTCAGCCTTCAGAACCATTCCGCATGCCACCCATAGTTCTTGACGCCCCCAAAGCGTGGCATGCTTTTGCAAAATCTATCAAGCAGGCGGCAGCTTTCCCTATCAATATTTATCACCTGGGGAAGCTTCTCCGCATCAAAACCAGGACTCCCGACGAATTTCGGTTCGTCCAGAAAACACTCATAGACTCCAACGTTCAATTCCACACCTTTGGTCTCCCTCAGGAGAAAGAAAGCAAATTAACCATCCGTGGCATCCTCCGCAATGTAGCCCCGACAGACATTATCGAGGAGTTGGAGAGCCTTGGCTTCACTCCAACCTCCTGCATTCCACTTGTTGACCGCCAAAAGCACAAGGTCAACGTCTTTTTTATTAAGCTCAAGAAAGTAGGAAACTACCAACTCATCTACTCCCTCCGGGAGCTTTTATGCCTCTGGAGTGAAGTCTCCCGATATAACACCCCCACCGGCCCTCCGCAGTGTTACAACTACTAGAGGTACGGCCACACCTCTTACAACTGCCACATGGCACACCGTTGCGTACGCTGCGGCGAAGGTCATCCTAAGGGCGCTTGCACGAAGGACCCTAACGCCGACGCAAAGTGCGCTAACTGCAAGAAAAATCATCCAGCCAACTGGAGAGGCTGCGAACATTACCAATCTGCCCTTTAGCGGAAGCAGGAGATGGACGAGATCCGGCACCGCAACCAGACCCGGCCTCAGCGCCAAATCAAAGTCCAGCAGACCGCCACTCCGGCGGATACCCCAGCCCGCTAACCGCCCGTCCAACCTCGACGTCCCAGTGACGACCCTAACCCTGCTACTACTACGGAGCCTCCCTCCACCGCCAAGTCATTCGCGGCAGCCGCCGCATTTAAACCCGCATCCGCGCATAAACGCGCGAAAGCTCCGAAGCCCAAACAGAAACCCCTAGCTGCTAAAGCTCCTTCTAAAAACCCTCCACCGCTCAGCAACTACCATCAGTCCAACCACCTAAGCCCGAGGCAGCCCCAGAAAACCCGTAGGCAGCTCCCCAGCTAGTCCGCCACCCCCCGTCCGTGAGCGAGCCCGATGAGGGCGTGCTAAACGATCGCGGAGTTGCAGGACTGGATGGAAAATCTCCTGCCCAGACTAGTTGCTGCGCGCGACCTGAACTCTCTGGTCGTCACAATCATGACCTCCCTTACGTCCTTGTTGCTCGCCCGCAATGGCTAGGCCTCTCACACTCGTTGCTTGGAACGCAAATGGCGTAGCCGGGCGGCTAGCTGAGCTGGCCTGCTTCGCGAGCGAGTATAACGCGGACGTAGTCCTCCTCTCTGAAACCCACCTGCGTCCCCAACACCGATTTAACTAACAGCCTATCGTACGGACCGCCCAGTGCCACTCACCCGAGCCGCATCTGGCGGCACAGCCATTCTCATCCACAGACGATTATCTCACCGACCTCTACCCCCCCCGACTACCCACAATGAAGCGACTGGGGTCGCAATCAGCGTAGCGGGAACCGAACTTCGGCTGGTCTCCGTCTACAACAAACCTGGCCTGGTGCCAAACCCCCAGGAGCTTGACGCTCTCATTAACCATGATCTACCAACCATTGGAGTCGGAGACATGAACGGCAAAGACCCGTCTTGGAATAGTGGCTTGACTAATCAAAGCGGTCGTGCTCTCGCTTAATACGCCTCGACCAGGCCTGACGTCCTCGTCATCGGCCCAGCCGAGGCGACATTCATCCCCGCCAACTCTGCCAACCAGCCAGACGTTCTCGACATAATTATTGTCAAGGACGCTGTCTGCCCCATCCTGGTCGAGGCCATCTCAGCTCTATCGTCCGACCACAATCCGCTGGTTGTGACGCTCCGACGTACAAGCGACTCCCCGCCTGCCCGTCCTAGTAAGAGAGTCATCTGGCGCTCATACCACGACGAGCTGTGCCGTAGGTTCCCATCAGCCCCCGAGGCCCCAGCGCCGTCTCGAAGGGAGCTGGATCGCCAAGTCACACATCTCCATGACACTCTTACCCACTGCATGGATACTCACTCTTACACTGTCCCAGCACATCGTAGGAAGTCTCAACTCCCTGCCGAAGTCCAAGAAGCCATCCGCCAGCGGCGGCGCCTTCGCCGCAGCTGGCAAAACACTCGCGATCCCGCTGTCAAGCGGCAGTATCGCCGACAGTCTGATTACGTAAAGCAACTCCTGCTTGATGTCAATCAGCATAGCTGGGACAACTATCTTGAATCCCTGGAAGTCGACCACGCCTCCGTTTGGCAGGCTACTGGTCGCCTCCTTGGCGAAAAGGAGACTCGCCACCCCTTGATTCCCCGACGGGTGTTGTTCATTCACCGCAGCGCAAGGCCGAGGTCTTCGCAAACTCCCTTGAGGAACAATTTACCCCTCACAGAGGCGTCTTCGATGCGGACCAAATAGCCCGCGTCGAGGACTTCCTCGAAAACTATCTCGCCCAACCTTTGACGGATCCCCCACCCCCTTTGAAAAAACCGATCTCGTCCATGCTATCGCACGGCTGAATCCTAAACGGGCCTGCGGCCCGGACAGAATAGGAGCGACCTCCCTAAAGAATGCCCCATCAGTTGTCACTGACCATATCCTGGACGTGTTCAACTCATGTCTCCGCCTCAATTACTTCCCTCGCCTGTGGAAAAATGCAAGGGTAATCATGATCACTAAACCCGGGAAATCTTGCATGTTCCCTGAAAATTATCGCCCCATCTCACTACTGCCCGTGTTATCGAAGGTGTTTGAGCGCCTCCTGCACGCCCGTGTTGTACCGCTGCTTGATGGTTACATCCGCAGCGAACAGTATGGGTTTCGCAGGGAGCATTCAACCACCCTACAAATAGTCCGCATCGTTACCCAGTTCTCTGACGCTGCAAACAAAAAGCTGCACACCGCAGCCGTCCTCTTGGACGTTAGTAAGGCCTTCGACCGTGTCTGGCACGAAGGTCTGCTCTATAAACTGGCACACAGGCCCTTCCCGCATCTACTGTGAGACTGTTCTGGTCGTATCCCCGCGGCCGGACATTTCACATTAGCGTAGATGGAGCGGTCTCTTCTGACCGCCCCATAGACGCTGGCGTTCCCCAAGGATCAGTCCTCGGCCCGGTTCTGTACCTCGTGTACACGAACGACTTGCCTGTATACACCAATGTCACTCTTTCCCTTTTTGCTGACAATGCCATGTATCACTACAGCTCGCAGAACCCTGGGTTTGCTAGCACAGTGATACAACGCCAACTCGACCTTCTGCCTCCCTGGCTACGTAAGTGGCGCGTGGCGATCAACGCGGAGAAATCCGAAGCGATCTGCATCACGCGCAAGCGGACCGCATGCGAGCCCCTAACCCTAGATGGGAACCCTATCGCTTGGAAGAAGTCTGTGAAATACTTAGGAGTGTCTATCGACAGTCGACTAAGCTTCGCAGGCCACGTCCAAACCAAACTCCCACAAGCCCGTGGCGTCAGAGCCAAAATCTTTCCCCTCATCTCGCGCAGAAGTCCCCTCTCACTGCGCACAAAACTTACACTTTATCTCCTGCTAATCAGAACAGTATTAACCTACGCAGCCCCAGCGTGGTGGCCCCTCTTTCCTGCCACAACGAAGCGTAAGCTGGAACAGTTCCAGATCAGTTCCGTCCGTAACCTCTCCAACTCGCCCTGGTTTGTTTGTAACAGAGCTATCAGGACGGGTCTGCAAACGGTGGAAGAGTTGTCTTCACTCTGTGGGCCTCTTCTTCCGGACTGCAGACTCCCAATACCCCCACCTCCGTGACCTGGTCAGGGACCAAGGTTCCCCTTCGCACGTAGTCAAGACCCCGCACTCTGCATAGGACGACACCCCATAGTCTCTTACATAGGGCCCTTCTCCTGAGAGAGTCAACACCCTACCGCCAGTACACTACCTTCTACAGATCATATACCACACCATAGAGATCGCGTTAAACCTCACTCTACCCTGAATGGTCTGCCCTGGTCGTTTGCGGCCTCGGCGAGGTTGTCTTATGTTAGTTGTGCAAGTGCCTTCTTTCATCAGGCGCCCGTCTTGGATACGCAACGGGCCTGCGCTGATCACCGCTATGTGGACAGTGGGGGCACGTCGGAGACAGCAGCGCTGGCCAACCGGTCCTCATATGTACCGGGAGGTTTCCCCGCTGTGACTCGGACGCGTCACCGCAGTCTTAACCCCCAAACCCTACCAGATTTTGGCTAGGCTGAGCACCTCATTTGTGAGATCCTCAACCCTACCCAACTGCAAAAGGAGGACACCATTCAACCCACTTGACCTTGTTTACCCAAAAGTCCTTGAGAGAGCCCGAACTACTTGCAGTCATCGGAGGAGTCACTCCGGGCGCTCCTACCATGCAGGAGCCTTCATCCCCGTCCCCCCATTAGCTACAAGCTGCAAGCCGCCGATTCAAAGCGATCGCAGCGTGCTTATGAATCAAGACGGACCCCATATGAAGACGAGGGAAGTAATCACTCACCGCCGACAAGAGTTTCGTCTCATCGAAACGGATCCGATGGTCGGCATTGGCGAGCGCGTGCTCAGCTACGGCAGATTTCTCCGGCTGTCCCAATCTACAGTAACGGCTATGTTCACCCCCGCGTGTGCGGACGCTGCGCTTCGTGGTACCAATGTACACCTGGCCGCATGAGCAGGGAGCTCCGTACACACCGCACGATGACAGCGGGTGTCGGACGTCCTTCGTAGGCCTCAAGAACTGGTGGATCTTCCTTGTCGGCTTGAATATTGGCCTCACACCGTGCCGACTGAGCAGCCTACCAATGCGGTCCGTCACCCCATGGATGTAGGGCAACACCGCGAAACCGACGGTCTCCCGTGACTCCACTTCCGGCCTGGCTGTTCTTCTCGGCCGACCGCTCGTCTCACCTCCTCGACGGAATATCCATTGGCCTGCAGAGCTAGTTCGAGGTGGCGTAGCTCCTCATCGAGGTACCGGGGCTCGCATATCCTCCTAGCCCGGTAAACCAAGGTCTTCAACACCGCCCTCTTCTGGCTGGGCTGGTGGTTTGACTGTTTATGGAGATACCGTTTAGTGTGCGTCGGTTTTCTATAAACTTTATGTCCGAGGCTGCCATCGGTCCTTCTAAGGACCAACACGTCAAGAAAAGCCAGCTGATTGTCGGTCTCCCTCTCAACGGTAAACTGTATCCGTGGGTGAACCTGCCGAGTTCATCCTCTCCATGGCTCCAGATAAAATGTGTCATCAACATACCGGAACCAGCACCTCGGCTTCAACGGAAAAGATGAAATTGCCCGCTGCTCGAACCTTTCCATATAAAATTTCGCCACCACAGGACTGAGTGGACTCACCATAGCCACACCATCAATCATTTCAAAGAACTCACCGCCGTACTGAAAATATGTAGTTCTTAGAACATGCCGGAAAAGCGCTGTAATGTCTGGGGGAAAAAGGTTAGCTAAGTGGCCAAGGACATCATCCACGGGCACCATGGTGAACAACGAAACCACGTCAAAGCTGACCATTATGTCTCCAGGCAGCAACGACAACCCACCGAGCCTTTCAAGAAAGTGGGTCGAATCCCTCACATATGACTCTGTACCACCTATGTGTAGCCGGAGAAGCTCAGTCAAGTGTTTAGCCAGATGGTAGGTTGGAGACTCTATGATGCTGACGATGGGTCTGAGTTGGACGTCCGGCTTGTGGATTTTGGGGAGCCCATAGAGCCTAGGTGGAAGGGCTTCTGAACACCGGACGGCTGCCTTCACATCAGGCTCCAAGGGAGACCGCTTAACCAGAAAATCGGCCCTTTTAAGGACCACTGCGGTCGGATCTTTTCGCAATTTCTTGTAGTTTTCTGGGTCCAGCAGTTCTCCGATCTTCCTTTGGTAGTCATCAGTGTTCATTACAACCGTAGCGCTCCCCTTATCCGCCGGTAATATGATGATAGATTCATCCCGCCCAAATGTCCTTAGTGCCCGCTGCTCACCCACTGGTATGTTGCATCGCGGCGGTTTCGCTCTAGCCAGGATCCTCGAAGCTTCGATCCTAACTTCATCTTCCTGTTCACGCGGCAGCCGCCGCACTCCAGCTTTAACGCTGGCAATGATGTCCTCCACTGGAATCTTCTTAGGGGCCACTGGAAACTTCTCCCCCCTCGCCAAGACAGCAGTTTCGGTGGTGGTAAGCTGGCGGTCCGACAAGTTCACTACTGTCCGGTCCGTCTCTAAGCTGCTTCGCTTATGTCCCTGGTTGTTCTCCTCGGGGCTATCTCTCCAGTACTTATTCTCATGGCGCGATCGAACACTCTCGCGAACGGCCTCGGAAGCGCTGGAACTTAGGCTATCCACCAGATCCCAGTGGCCAGGTGACAACACAGTGCTTAATTCCAGGTGTAGGCGGAACAACTTCATATTGTTGTCGGCAAGATCTTACCTGGTCTGGTGGATACGTTCGCGTAGCATTGCCTGCTCTGCACGTCGATAAATGCGACTGACTTGCGGTGTAAATATATAATTTTTCAATTTCAGAAACCGGGGAATAACACCAGTATCCCGGCATCCTGACAGAAACGCCAGTGAAAAGAGCAGGTGTACCTTCTTTCTTTTCAGCCCCTCGAAACGTCTGATATTTTTTAAAACTTCCTCCCCGTAGAGGCGTCGTAAATTATTCCTCAGGCTTTCACGGCCCGTGTCAGATGAATTGTTCACGATATCCGTGCTGTTTGGCCGTGGTCCATGGTTTATAACAAAACCAAAGGTTCCGGCAGCTCCATTGGCTGCCATCATCAGTGGTATAAAAATCCTGCACGCCGGGTGTTTACGTACAGGCCCACAGTACTGTGGTATAGGCTAAAGCTGTCCTTTTTTTCGGTCTGGGCTTTTCGGTTGTGCGTCGCAGAGACGAACCGCTCGGTAACTGAGTTCCGAGCTACTTTCTGGAGCTCCTGCCTCTTGGCCCTGCCCAAGAAGGGCGTGTGCTCTATAGCAGGCCGATTCTCGTCTGTTGTGCTAGCCTACACTAGCGCAGTATACACCGAGGGCGTTTCCACGAATCACCTGGACGTATACGGTACCTTCCCAGCCCAGTCACAAGAGGATTGCCTGGGAACCTCGCCGCACGTGCATAAAATTTGCGTGCAAGCCGCCTGAATGTGTCGTCTAAGGAGCGGACGCCAAGTCCTCTCCTTAGAAGGCGAGATGAAAGGCGACGGGGGACTTTGGCCGCTAGCCGAAGACCCCTGTCGAGGACGCTCTGCAACTTCTTTTTATGCATTGCGGCGAGGTAGCCCAAGACCGGACAGGCGTAGGAAATGACCGGCAGCAGATACGCGCCGACGATCATCCTGCCCAATTTCCTGGTCATGACTGAGCTGATCAGGAGTGGAAACAGTGCGCACAGGCGAGTGGATGCTCGCTTGAGAACTGCCTGTGTGTGGGTGCGCCAGGTGAGCCGACGGTCAAGGTGTAATCCGAGGTACTTGATCTCGTTGGACCAGCGCAAGTACGTTCTGCCGATACGTAGCTGCCTAACAGGGTTCTTCCGTCGCTTGGAGAATTCGACGGCTACACTCTTGGTAGCGTTGAGTTGCACTCTCCAATTCTCGGTCCAGTCCACGAGCGTGTCGAGCTGGCGCTGCAGTCGTAGGACGGCCCTTTCCTCATGACGATCGGCCGTAAATACGGCCGTGTTTTCAGCGAAGAGGGCCATCTGGACTCCAGGCTGTCTCGGCACGTCGCTGACGTAGATCGAGAACAGAAGGGGGCCTAGAACACTACCTTGAGGGACGCCGGCTGTGATTCGTCTCTCGGAAGAGACTGAATCGCCAAGGACAGATCATCGAGGTACGCCTGCGGCGACTGGTCGGACGGATGAGTACGACCCATCGACGCATACCCTAAAGATGCGATCGCACAAGTACGATCGTAGAAAATGAACGAATGAGGCAGGGAGGGGGAGTGGGCCAGTTTGTAGAGAAGGCCTTACTCACGTCGAGCAATACAGCGACGGAGGACAGATGCTTGTTGTAGGCGTCCGTCAAATGGGTAACCCGGACGAGTTGAAGGGTCGTCGAGTGCTCTCTGCGAAAGCCGAACTGCTCCTGCCGAATGAAACCATCCAGCAGAGGCGCGTAACGACCGTGCAGGAGTCGCTCGAGTACCTTCGACATGACTGGCAACAGTGAGATGGGTCGATGGTTTGAGGGGGGATACGCAGCTTGCGAGGCTTGGGGATCATAATGATTTTCGAACGCTTCCACAGGCTGGGGAAATAATGGAGCCGGAGACATCCATTGAACAGCTCGTGGACCAAGTTGATAAGGCTAGGGGGAGCGTGTTGTAGCGCCGCCGCCCCGATACGATCATCGCCGGGCGCCCGCTTTGGGCGAAGTCGACCAATAGCCGAGACAACATCGGCTCGGTCGAACGGGTCAGGGATGTCAGCTGGAGGGCGGAAAAAATATCAAGATAGGAAGTCTGCGACCTCGGCCGAGTGGACGGGGTCGCAGACGCCTCCGTGGACGGTGAATTGCTCCTCCATGGTTGCGGCAAAGACTTCAGCTTTGCCGGCCGCGGAGTACAAAATGCCGTCCGGTGATCTGAGGGGATGGCGGGTCTTTTGTCGCCATTAAGTCGACTCGCAGCCTGCCAGACAGACTCGGGCCGGACTTCAAGAGACTCGAGATACGAGTCCCAACGATGTGCAGTGGCATCAAGCAGATGCTGCTTGACAAGGTCAGATTGGGCGTTTAACCTGCGTTTGATAGCAGGATCCCGGGTTTGTTGCCATCTCCGGCGGAGTTGGCGCCGAGTTTGGATGGCGAGGAGCACCTCTTCAGGTAGTTGAGACCGGCGATTTTTCTCTGGGACAAGGTAGATGTGTGTGTCCATAGCGACTTCTTGAAGACATTCGGCCATACGGTCCGCATCAGCCGTAGAGGCGATGGGGCCGGGGGTCAGATGGCACTGTCCGTTAGAGTTCGTCATTATAGGAGCGCCA
The DNA here is from genome assembly GCA_034769895.1 of Magicicada septendecula. Classification (NCBI taxonomy): domain Eukaryota; kingdom Metazoa; phylum Arthropoda; class Insecta; order Hemiptera; family Cicadidae; genus Magicicada; species Magicicada septendecula. The sequence continues at coordinate 283,993,317 of CM068370.1, read as the reverse complement.
GTTGACTCTCCGTGGACGAGAGGGAGTTTGGAGAGGTGTGTCCAACAGGGGACGAACAGTGATAAGTACCGGGTCATGGTCGGACGAGAGGTCCGACACAGCACTTACAGTGATAGGAGTGGCCAGGTCCTTGACAATGACAATGTCAAGGACATCCGGAAGGCCCCTAGTCGGCACGTGGGTCGGTGAGTCAGGACCAATAACTGAGACCTGCAGATGACGCTGAACGTAGCTGTAGAACGAGCGGCCACGCGGGTTCGTGACACTGCTGTTCCAAGAGGGATGCTTGGAGTTGAAGTCTCCGGCAGCTATAGTAGGTAGTTCGTGGTCGAGGAGGGCGTCCCACTCCTCAGGCGGCGGAGGCCTTCCGAGCCCGGGAGGAAGGTACGCCGAAATTAGGCGAACCTCCCGATCCAGAGGGCCACCGCCGTCGTCTTCAAATACCTAGTATCTGGAGGGGGTAAGTGACGATGGGCAATACGCCTGTGGACAAGAATGGCAGTACCCCGGCTGGGATGAGCGGGGGGTGGTAGCCGAGGCCTATCCGTGCGATAAGTAGTGTACGCCGGAAGCTGAAAGGAAAAGGCAGGGGTAAGGAAAGTTTCTGAGAGTAGTATGACATCTAAGTCATACTCAGTGGCAAAGTTAGCCAATTCGGCTCGGCGAGACGGAACGCCATGTGCGTTCCATGCCACCAGCCGAAGAGGCCTAGACATTGGGAGGCAGGAGGGTCATGAGGGAGGTAAGAATGGTGACTAGCAGAGACTGGACGTCCTTGGCAGCCAAGATTTGAGGGATGAGGGTCTGAACCCAGACATGCAAACGATCGGCAAAGGTCAGGTCCGAGGACCCTTCCTCCGTCAATGGCGCCTGCGGCGTGGGGGCGGGGGCACACGATACATGATGCCATTATCGGGCCGAGGTTTAGGTGTAGGCTACCGAGGCTCTTTGGGAGCTGGGGCAGATGCTGACCTGGTTGCAGCGTGCTTGTGCTGCATCAGGATGGTGGTCGATGACTTTTTCTTCTTTGGCGCGGGTTGCTTTCGCGACGAGGCCAAAGGAGGGAAAGATGCATCGGAGGAGGCGGATGCCGCGTAACTGAGCGCTCCGGCAGGCGCTGGGAAGGTCGGGGGGACTACAGCGGCTGCAGGCACAGACGAGGTAGCCGGAACTGAGGCCGCCGGGGCGGCAGATGCAGGGTCTGAGGGTTTCTTAGGGCAGGTGGGATAGGCTTTTGGGCCTTGGTGATGCGCTTTAGGGCGTCTTGATAGTTTTTACACTGGCGAGAGCTTGCCGGGTGTGGTTCGCGACAGTTTGCGCACTTAGCGTTGGCGGTACGTTCACGAGGACAATCGCCCTTGTGATGACCTTCACCACAACGAACGCAGCGTGTCGGGTAGTGACAATAGACGCTGCTGTGCCCGCACCGCTGGCAGTTGTAGCACTGCTTGGGTCCGGGTCGGGACTCGAAAGCTGAAACTTTTACCCGGAGGTAAAAGAGAGAATCTACCTGATATATGGTTTGGAAATTCCCTACCTTGAGGATTTTCACAAGGAAGGCATTTCTGGGAATGCGTCTGCCGGGGGAGAAGAGAGGAGTCACAGAGCTGACGGTGAAGCCCAAAAGTTCAAGGGCGTAAGAAATTGTAGGCACGGGAACATCGGCGGGGATGCCGATGATCTCGACCTTGAGTTCCCTCTCCTCCGGCAGGGCGTAGGTGTAGTAAGGGATACCACGATCAGTCAGCAGTTTCTGGGCGAACCGGAAACTGTCGATGGTCGTGGTTTCGATTCGAACGGAGCGGCCACCCTGACAAACTGCAGTCAGGGTATTCGCGGTAGCGGCCCGGTGAAGTCGCCGCATGACCTTATCCCAGTCAACAGGCCGGTCAAAGATCAGAGGCGGCAACCGCCGGGGCGGGGTAGGTATTGAGGTGGCCGTAGCGGGTCTGTCCGTGGCAGGACCCAGCTGGGAAGACCGCCCGGATCCCGCGGAGTCGCCACTGTTTCGCCGTTTCCGGCTACTCACAGTCTGCCACTCCTCGGTATCCATGGCACTCGTCCCAGCCGACATTGTCTCGGGTTCGAACGGCAAAGTTTGCGCTAAAGCACCAGGAGGGATTTCGTGGCCCTGAGAAGGACCGACGGGAATGTTGGGTGCGGCCATCGGCGAGGTTAACCTACGCCTAGGCTGGTGAGATTTTAGGGATCGCTAGCTGGGTAGTGTGGTATGCTACTTAACAAGCTACAACACTTACCAGGCAACAGTGAGCAGCGGAGAACACCAAAACACCACTAACACCAAAAACTCGAGTTCACCATTGCCCGCACAATTGTGATACACAGCACTAACTATGATAAACACTATGTACAAGTTTCAAAATGATGTACTGGTAAATAACGAAGTTATTGTGCTCCAGACAAGCTGGAGCCAGCGTAGCACAATGGAAAATTCCACTTGCTCAGAAGAACAAACGAATGCAGCCTACCCTGGCAACAGCTCTAGGTAGACATGAATCGGCGGGGTGAAAGCACCGCATTAAGTACTTTATGGCATGGCGCGATGCGAGCCTCTCACACACCTCCTTGTTTCTGATTGGCCGATGATGCAGTTTTTACCTGTGCGGGGGTTGACATTAGCAATAACAATTAGCACAGATGGCATCGCGGGAAATCAGCAGCCTTCCCCACAGTACTTCTCGGAAAACAAGTGAGTACCTAATGGCATAGCTTGGTGCGAGCCAATCATACACCATCTTTATTGTGATTGGCTGATGGTGTCATTTTTACCTGTACGTGGGTAGCATGGCAGGACTGCTTTAGCCTATACCACAGTACTGTGGGCCTGTACGTAAACACCCGGCGTGCAGGATTTTATACCACTGATGATGGCAGCCAATAGAGCTGCCGAAACGTTTGGTTTTGTTATAAACCATGGACCATGGCCAAACAGCCCGGATATCATGAACAATTCATCTGACACCGGCAGTGAAAGCCTGAGGAATAATTTAGTTCTATTTATTTTAATTTTACTTATTGTTATTTTCCACATCTTGTAAAATAACAGAACAAAGAAAACCTACCTATAATCTACGATACAATGTAGTACTTACATAACACTAGTTTCCCGTAGGGCAAATGTCATTTTTGTCATCCACGCTCCTACAGAAGTCCACTAGTTGTCGCGACATGTATAGTAATCGTAGATAGTACTGGTTTCGCGCTGCAAGTGAACCTAGAAAAGTTGAATATTGTTATCGTGCAAACGTTGAGTGTCTGACGCAATCGTGTGTAAACACTTGTTTACGTAATATTGTAAAGTCAAATATTTCTTGTATAGTTGTATGCGTGTGTGTGTGTATGTGTGTTTTAGAGTTATACACGTTCATGAACTTAGTACTATAGTGGATAAAGTACTGTATATTGACTGACCACTAGCCACTGGTTATTGAGGGATTCATAACCAAACAGCAGACAAATTCTAAAAATATCGATGCTAATGTTACGCACATGTAGGTGACATAGTAATTTTTATCTAAATTAATTGCTACAATTATAAACAATAAAGAATGTTTATTTATATTTAAATGTTGATATAAATATTTTCAAATTTTTTAACTCCTACGAGGATACTGATTATGTAAAAGTTCCAAAGGGACAGTGGGGACAGAGGTAAATCCCCGATCTCCAAAGGAATGTCGATAGTATTTGTACAGGAATCCTGTGGTACAATCCCCTGATGGACTTCTTGGAAGCACCAGGGATTATTGGCCCAAGTGCCAGTGTTGACTAGTGGTAATTCGGGCTACAGATAAATTATAAGTTGTGACTGTTGATATCATGTAATATCAGAGTACTACAAGAATTTATTCATTTAACGTAAAGAGACAATTTGAATAAAATGTTATAGGCCTATTAAACCTTCTTGTAGAAATCAGTATTAATAAATCACATATGCTTACAAGAATACATTTGTCTAGTCTTACGTTAGTTTTTATAAGTTTAGTTTTTACAGAGCATGTATACCAATGACATTCACAATTTACATTATATTCAACCAAAAATTCTATAATTAATTTAGATACATTACTATAAACTTTTAAACGAGACATTTACTTTTTTTAAATAAAGAGGCTCTTTTCACAAATACAAACCTAGAAAAGTGGTTTCTGCCTCGAATTTGGGCTTACCTGTTTTGACAGTTTTAATTCGGCGGCTCAGTAAAACAGTGGGTATGGCACCTGGCTGCTAATCTAGAGGTCTCGGGTTCGATTCCCGGCCCCGCACCATAAAATTAAGGTGCGTTTTTCAGCCCCCAGGTCGACTCAGCCTGATGAAAATGAGTACCTGGGGTAACATCTTGGGGATAATAATGGGCGGCTGAAGCATAGTTTCTGGCCACACTGTCCTTCCTTGTATGCCGTATGCTCTCATAAAGCAGCCTACCCTGCCATACTCCTAAGCTACTTTGGTGGAACACATGGGAGCCATTATTATTATTATTCCCCTCGGATATTCAGGGTTTGATATTTTATTTGGAGTGTTTTAAGACAAAGACTTAGATTTCCATCTGAATACCTTTAACTATTTGGACAAATTCAAAAATGTTGGGATGTTGATTTTTGAAATTTTTACTAAAGGTAGAATGAAATGATTCCCGTGAGTTGTTAATACGTTCACAAACATTCCTCTAGATACCTACATCGAAGGGGGGAATGTGGTGAGTAGTTGTGGATGTAAGTGTCAGCAGCGGCAAGTAGGCAGCGTATTCTCGCTCCAACCAATCAACGAAAACTGGTAAGTTATTGTTTACGCATTCCAGGTAAGTGAACCGGACCTGGACGTCTACCGGACTAACAGGAAACTTTTATGAAGCCAGAAGGAAAAATAAAGATAATGGTCACAGTAAATAAAGGAATGATGTTCCTAAGAATCTGATTAAAGTAAAAAAACTAACATTTTTGAGCTATTATTTTAAAACTATTTTATTCAGGATTTGTTAAATGCAACAATCCTTTTTTAGTAGTCTCCAGTTGGGTTTAAAAGAAACATGTGACTATAATCAAAATATTAACATATTCTATTTTGTTAAACTCTAGAAAATTTATTAGTTCTTATTTATTGTTAAACAGCGTTTAGGTATATTTTTAAGGTTAGATTTCGTTTAATTACACATTTATAATGATCAAAATTAGGCGATTTTTCTTACACTCGAACCTCCATAACCAGTAACATAACCGATACTTTCTGATCCCGATCTAACAGAAGCAATCTTTATAGGCTTAGCATTTTTGCTGAAACGAATTTTCCTGTTCAACTTAATTAGAGCCAAGCAATCTTCAAATGACGGCGAGAAAAACACCTTGGTCACATTGAACAGTTGACCTCCTTCAGGTGCATGGTCACTCTCCCAACTCTCACTGTCATTTTGGATACTACAGTTCTGTAAATGGAAGTACAAAAGCAATTGAAAGATTGTTGTAAGGAAGCAGTGATTAAGCAGAAAACACAGCAAACTTGCTGCGACAAGCACACATGCGTGAGGACGTATATATACAAAAATATTCACGCATTTAGCCAGATATAGCACATATACTTCAATAATAGTTACTAATGTTAGAGGAATGGTAAAAAAAAAACACAGTAATTTTAACCAAGCTCTGTCCGGAATTGTTAGTTTTATAAAATATTGATATGCAACACATTTCCGTCGTGACAATTATTTTCGTCACTTACATTCCTTTACAATACATAAATTGGTATTGGTGGTGAAGTAAATTCTAGTAATTCTCGTGCCAGATATAAGGTATCGCGCCGCGCTTGGAAGTTAGTCTATGTCTTAAAAACGTGACATGGCAAACTCCTCGGTAGCGGGAGAATGAGTTGATTTCGCCATTTACTTGCACATGTTGGCCTTTCCAAGAACTGCCACGTAATACTCCTAGACGCGAGTTATAATTTAGTCCTACGAAAACAATGCTTGGACAAGGTGGTGACTCCATCTTCATGATCTGGTCCACAGGCAACAGCGCCTACTATAATTAGTCGAATGATCTCGTACTTTCAGGCCTAAATTGGAAACTTTTCAAAGTAGGACGGCTTCGTTCAGTTGACGTTTTATATGTTTCTGTAGTACACGTGTTGAAGTATATGCTCAGGTATATATTTTTAAGTGAATTATGTTCAGTGGTTATTATACATACTATAGCAATTTACACAAGTAGATCTATATGAACAAGTCCCTACAAGCATGTTCAAATAAACAAATTGACTATTGACTACATGCGTGAGTAGTTAGTGTGTGCAAGTGATATATGTGGCACTAAAGACCACGTGCTTAAAATTTCAATTTATATTGTCTACTGAATCAGGTATGAACATGACTTTAGTATACTCCATTAGGGAGGTATCAGCAGTACAAGATCTTGCGTCTTTTGAGGAATGCTTTGTAACCATATTTCCTTAGAATTTCCACCAAATTTGAAAAGAAGTCCAAATGAAAAATACGATTTTGTATAACAGAGCCTGCAAACGTTTTTAACGTTATGTAAATATGTCAGAAATGAAGATCGGAAAATTGTAAACAATAATGTATACAGTAATACTACTATTACTACTACTACTACTACTACTAATAATAATAATAATAATAGGCATACATTTTTCAGAGGAACGACTAAATAAGAAAAACTTCTAGATTCTCTAATTGGCAAAGTCTCGTAAATGTTTGGGAAACTACAATATGAAGGCTACGCATGGTGTATAAAATCTAAAATCAGATAAAATCTAATTTTTTTTTGGGGGGGGGGACTTCCTTGCAATGATCTATATTAAGCCCATACCCTATGTTATAGGCTGAGAAATTTGTAAGTTATGTTCGATATACCGTAGATGTTATTATGCCCGTCGTTTTGCAGCCTCCAGGTCGACTCACTCCACATAAATGAGTACCTGCTGTGTTAATAATGGGTGCGGCAGAAGAGTATACTAACCTTGCTTGTATGACTAACGGCTAGCATAAGACAGCTGTCTAACTCGGGAATTACTTTGGCGGAAAACAATAGTAGCCTTGAATTAAATAAAAGTAAATACAGTAATCCCTCGTTATCCGAGTATTTGTAATCCGCGGATACCAAATTCTGCATGTATATTTTGTCAACGATACCTGTTTCTATTAGAAGTAGGAACACTTAATGCCGAAAACGTGTTAAAGTAGTATTAAAATAGTACTCAGAATAAAAACAATAATAATAACTTACCGAACAGTATTAAGAAACGTTTTGTCGGAAACAGGGATAATTTTTACATTAATAGTTTGTAATATTGTGCGTTGTACAATTGTTTCAATCAGCAGCGATCAAGTGAAGTTCTTCCACTTTCTGATAGTAAATCGAATAGTAGAAATGGCGAAACCTCTAAGTGACTTTCAGCGTGATGCGTTCGGAGAACTTCTCAGTTCAAAAAGTCGGGCGAATCGTAAAAAAACAATATGGACAAAATTGATAATGACGAAAGAGGTAATTGGAGAAACAGGAAAGTGAAATTTGCCATTGTACAGTTAAATACAAAATATCATGATGGCCACCCGAAAAGTTCACTATTTATCTTGTAAATGAGATCTATTTATTTTTATACTGACAGTAACTTAAAGTTCAAACAAAGTTTAGAGTAATCACTACAACCATACAAAAACAATAATAAATGCAAAGAACAATACAAGGGAATACGAAACAACCTAACATAAAACTAATTTATTAAATTTAATAAGAAAATTGATTTTCCTGTGTTAACTGTGTAGCGCGTTATTTTAGAACTAAAGTGTTGTATTAGGCCTACGCGTGGCACAGTGAAGTATTTGCACCCACAACGAAAAATCCCTTAGCAAAATCCAACACTTTCATCGCCTCCCTATTGCCGACCAATTCGGATAAGGTTTATTAAGGAATGCTAGGACATAATTAATGAAGAAATTCAATATGTTGAAAAAAAATAGTCATTAAGAGGCACATAAATCACAATAGCAGGTAAAACTTTTTCCACAAAACACACGATGATTCTCACAATCGTTGATGCCAAAGTGTGCAATGCTGCCACCCTCACTATGTCAACCATGAAATGTTATATCTGTGGAGCAAAGTCTAAATGTTTTAAGGATATAACAAAAAAGATAGAAGTAAATCAAGACATTTTAAGATCTGGTTTATCTATTTTGCATGCAAGAAAAAGATTAGTCGAAGGTTTGCTGCATTTATCATATATGTTGCCGATAAAAAATGACAACTAAAAATGAAAGTGGTAAAGCTATTGTCAAACACAGAAAGTCAAATTCAGTCAAACACAGACAGTCACAAAACTCGAGAAAAATTCAGAAATAAAATAGGTTTGATCGGTGATGTTTCCGGGTTCGGGAACACAAATGATGCGAATACAAGCAGATTTTTTATGAACCCTGACTTATCAGCTAAAATAACAGGCCTGGACGTGGATCTTATACTTAGATTGAAAGTCATTTTAAGACAATATCGAGTGGCCATAAAATTGACACCGAAAATTTTGCTACTTATACTATGGATACAGCAAAACTATACACTGACTTGTATCCATGGTATCCAGTAACACCTACCCTACAAAAAATTTTTATTTATGGTTCCACCGTCATAAAATATGCTTTGTTACCTATAGGACAGAAGCATCCGAGGCTAGGAATAAACACTTCTGTTTGCATCTGCAAAATTATGAGAGGATGTTTTGTAGAAAAGCGTGTAACAGTACCGTAATTAACGGACTGCTGCTTACATCCGATCCTCTTTCAGCAAGAATAACACCCACACCGAAAAAAATACAAAACTATTTGTGAAAGAAACTATGGAAATGCTTCTTCCTGCTGAATCAACCTTGACTGAGGACAACAAACCCTCTTCAGTTGAAGCAGTTTCCGCAATCGAAACTGATGCCTCTTCCGACGAAGACCCATGGTCATCCTCATCAGGTTAAAAGAAATGAATATAATTGTGTTATCTTATTAATTAATGTATTTTGATGTAATTAATTGCGTGTTAATGTAACGAATGTATTAATTGCTTGTGTGTTATTAATTTATTTATATTTAATTAGCCTATAGAACTTTTTAAAAATCACATTATGCAGTTTTTGTTTGTAAATATACCTCTGACGATTTAGAATTGTTTAAAGATATTAATTAAAACATTTTCAAACAATTTAATTGACAAAATAAGTTTTGCCAAATTTTTGATGGATATACCCCACTGTGCGTGGTACACGTATGTATACAGATGTTTTATAATAGCAAATAATAATCCTAAATTAATTTCTGTAGAAGACTATTTACAAAACCTTTATAATACTAAAATATAAAGTTCCTTTTTATAACCAGTACTTTAAATTTTTCTGATAACTCCTTTTCTTATTCCAAGAGCTTAGTGGTTTCATACCACACAAGTGCTTACTCGTTAACCCCGGCAATCTTGAAGAATGTGTCCCTTCCCTCCCTTGTATTGAGGGATTACTTTATTTGTACTATGATATGCAAAACAAATTTTATGCCATATTTGTATGTGCAGGAAAACACAGATTACATGGCTAGATAGTGAAAGAATAATGTTTAACTGTGGGCCCTATGTCAACATAAATATAACACTATATATTATAACAACACACATTAACAATTTAAATGTAATTTAAACTGTGTAGCCCCACGCTTTTGGGAGACAATTTATACAACGGTATATCTTTGTGTATATATGTTGCAAATACAAATTTATTTGTGTTTGAGGAGCCCCACGTTCTTGGGACGTCAAAATTTTATATCACTACAAATTCATATTTATTTAATGTAATTTAAATATGTGTGTTATATAACATAACAAATTCAATTTAATTTATTGAATTGATTTCATGGGTGTAATCGTGATAAGAAAATGATACGTTATTTAAGTTTAAAATTGTTCCATAATTTATTTATTAAACAAAATCTTTCATATCGCATATTAAACATTGACTCATTATTATATCGTTTGTACTTTTTTTCGTACATATCTTATTTCTAACAAATTACATACACAAGTTATACACAAATCTTATAATCTAATTTTAATTACTTTAAAATATTTATTTGCTCTCGGATTACTCATTGTGTGCTCATCTTTTTGCAATTGCTGATTCATTAGCTTCAAAAATGAATTTACTTCTATTCAGATTTCTTTAATATTATTTTGTTTTAACTTTCTAATGCATATGCCTTCTCCTTTATCATCAAAGACTTTACTAACTACGTTAATTCAAAATTTAAATATTTCTCTTATCATTTACGTTACTAATTACTAAATTTGATACAAGAAATATTATTCTAATTTTTATTCTGCTTTTACATTTATGCATAATTTATTTATTTTAATATTGGTTGAATGTCTTTCATTCCAACTTTAATTAGTGTCTTTCAAATGTCTATAATTACAATGGTTTTTTATCACCTCGTTTGACGTGGTTATTCATTTGTACGTCCTACTTCTGGTCCTCTGGTCGTGTCCTCCGTGTCCTTCTGGTCCTCTGGTGGTATCCTCCGTGTCCTTCTAGTCCTCTGGTCGTGTTCTACTGCATGTGATGATTAATAGTCGTCTCGTCTCACGTCATATGCTGCCGGTGTGTCCATAGACCTCATTGTATGTATTCTGCGGCTCTGGTTGGACATCTAGTTTGTCCTGTGACTCTCACTATAGATGTGAATTGGCGTCGTCGACTGACATAACGTTCTGCGGCAACAGCTGAATCGAGAAGAAGAAACTTTATTAGCGCGACCTGGTATTTATAGTCAGGTCGTGCAAAATTCCTGTCTGAACAATGTTTGACCTGTCAGATTCTGTCGAGCGTCACTTTCCCCACTCTGGTTCACGTCACAATTTTCGCCTGTTTTCGCGAATTACGAAGTTTGTTTCACATCACTCGATGCTCAATCGATCACTAATTTTTATGTGATTACTATACGTAAATTGCATTTCTCTATGGTACTCACAAAAAGAGTTAATAATTTTTTACGTATAGTAATTGCACTTTCCGTCACATCTGTACGGTTTTTAACACTTAATTCACCTATAATTTCTATACACTTTGGTGTCTTTTGTTTTATCCTATCGCACATAGTTTTCTTATTATTGAAATAAACATATAACTATTCTACTTGAAAAGGGTTGGTTACATTTCAGGAACGGACAGGTTTCACAAACACCAACAAAATACGCGCGTACACAACGCTAGCGACAGGTGTGTCGAAAATGCATGTCCATGCATGGATTCTGCGCTCCCTATTTTTGCTACGATCCAGCTTATGCAATCTGAATCATGTTTATTAATTTATATTTATTTATTTTATTATGTATTTCATTAATTTTGGCAATGCACAGTACCGTTAATGTTTGTACTGTTGAAACATATTTGTGGAAACAGATTCTAAATAATTATGAGGCAAAGTAATAACTAAATGATAACCGCTAACGTATTAATTTTTGGGCGGAAAATTAACAATCATCATGTAGCAGATGAAAGAGAAATATTATGTGTGGGAAAAGAAAACTGCTAGATGAAGGGAGAACGTTATCTGCTATAACCACTTGCGGCACAACAGCCATGGTTTTTTGTTATAACATTTCGACCCACAAATCTGTGGTCGGCTTTACAACCGAAGACTGGCGGTTGAAGGAACTCGTTGAAAAACTTAACAGAGTTCTAGAAGTCCAGTAGAGTTTTTATCCGAAATACTCTGTTTAATAATGCAGGTGAAATTAGATTCATGCAATTGAATAAAAGCTTCGTTTATTAAAGAACATGTTATACATTTATGCTTGTTTACAACGAAGTGTTTAACTTGTTTACAATGTTTAAGAATTCGTTTTAGTGTTAAAAAAAAGACGTTTAACTGTTTATAATCCGTATTCTTCACAGCTTCCCAGCACACTGCTGGAGCGGCAGCAACACACCCATCAGCAGGCCACCTCACCACACACTCCTGGAACGCTTAACATACCGCCCCCGTTGAAGTAGAAGACTTCAAAGATCAGCAAGTACGCACAGCTTGACAAGGGCTCTCTTCACCAGTCCCTTAGATGTCCGAATTGTAGCGCCACGAGGAATACCATCACTGCCGTTGTGAAGTTCCACAATGCGACCTAGGTCCCAGTGAAGTGGAGGTCTGAAGTCGTCTTTGATTAATACCAGGGAGCCTGGGGATGTTGGCGTGTAGTCCTTGACCCATTTGGTCCGTTGTTGTAGAGTTGAAAGATACGCATCCGACCATCGTCGCCAAAAAATCTGGTAGAGTTGTTGAATACGTTGCCAATGGTCTAATCTATTAATGTTTAATGTACTGTACTTGCATCAGATACAGGAAAGGAAGCTAAGGACCGTCCAACAAGAAAATGAGCAGGTGTCAAAGGATTCAGATCGTTTGGATCATTTGACAACTCAGTTATAGGTCTAGAGTTTACACAAGCTTCAATTTTAACCAAGAGTGTTTCTAATTCATCATATTATGGTACACGTTATTATGGTAATATATAAGTTCCCAATACTGGTTTAAGGTGGTGTTTTACACTTTTTACCCCCGCTTCCCATAGTCCTCCAAAATGAGGTGACCGGGGTGGAACAAAATGCCACGTTATTCCTACTGATGTGCACAGTTTGTGTACTTGATATTGATGAGCGTCCGAAGCGAACAAAAGCTGTAGTTCATGAAGTTCGTTTTTTGCTCCAACAAATTAGTAGCATTGTTACACTATATATGTTTAATTGCTCCTCTGCGAGCTATCATTCTTTTAAGTGCTTCTAGAAATTTCTTTGCTGTCATATCCGGAACTAGTTCTATGTGTATAGCCTTGGTAGCCATGCATACGAAGAGTGCTACATATGACTTCACTGGCTGTGATCGGCGTTGTGATATTCTTCGATAGAGGAGCGGTCCACAATAATCAATCACTAAATTTTCAAAGGGACGTGATGGTTGGTTTCTGCATGGTGGTAGGTTTCCCATGAGATGTTTAGAAGGCATTGGCATATTTTTGCTGCATGTTACGCAATTTTTTACAATCAATCGCGCTATCATTTTACCCTTGATGGGCCAATACTTAGTTCGAATAGTCGCAAGAAGAGCTTGAGGACCAGAATGTAAAGTAGTAATATGAGTCTCAACAAATATCATTCGTGTAATATTATGATCTAGAGGGAGCAAAATTGGATGTTTATATTCTGGGTTCGCTGACGCATTCATTAGTCTGCCTCCAACGCGGAGGATACCTCCGTCATTCACAAAAGGAGCTAGTGATATGATTTTATTACTTACTTCCTTATGCTTCTGAATTTTGTCTATATATTCACTAAAGGCCTGTTGAACTTCTTTCATCCATGTTATTTCAGCTTTATGTATATCGCCAGAAGTAATATATCCAGTGTTCCTTTTATGTGGTTGTTTACAATTCTTAACGAAGCGTTGGCAGAGTGAAGTGATTCTTAATAATTTAGTCCAAGAGGATAATCTGTCAATTATGTCGGACGAGGGTAGTGTTGTTATATGAATTATAACTTTCGTTCTTCGTTCTTCAATATCAGTATTTATTGAAATAGTTTGAATAGTTTTGAGCCAATTATTATGATCTTCTAATAACCATGTAGGGCCATGCCACCACAGGCTTCGGGTTTATGAGGAGGTCTGCTGAAACTGAGCTTGAAATTAAGGCTGCAGGATTATCCTGTGATCGAACATGCATCCATGTGCAATGTTTAGTGATTTCATGAATTTGTGATACCCTGTTTCCTATGAAAGTCTGCCAGGTATTTGGAGGTCCATTTAACCAATGCAGAACTATTGTAGAATCGGTCCAAAGAATGGTGTGTCTAATATTCAGTATTTCTGAAAGGATGTAGCACCTTTGAAACAGTTGAGCTAATAAAAGCGCTCCACATAATTCTAGTCTTGGTAAAGAAACTTGTTTCAATGGGGCTACCCGGAATTTCGAACATAATAAGTTCACACTGGCAGTTCCATTTTCTTGAATTCAAGCATGCTCCATAAGCGCGTTCCGATGCATCCGAGAATCCATGTAATTCATGTATTTGTTTGTTGTCTCCACTTAACACACGTCGTGCAATACTTAACTGGTTCAAGGCTCGTAATGACAGTCGGTGTTGATTCCATTTCATCAGTAAAACTTCGGGAACTGGTTAATCCCATCCAATGTCTTTTATAAGCCATATTTCTTGCATAAACAATTTGGCAGTAATTATCACTAGAGATAAGAGTCTGATTGGATCAAATATTCGAGAAATATCAGAAAGTAAAATTCGTTTTGTGATGATATTGGGAGGCTTGGGTAAATTGACTTTAAACTGAAACGTGTCGGATAATGGCTGCCAATAAATCCCAAGTGTTTTAATTGTCTTGTTACCTGATTCTTCTACTGTAAAGCCTGTTTTAATCTGATCACTTGGAATATTTTGTAAGATTGCTGGATGATTTGCACACCATTTGTGTAATTCGAAACCTCCGTTTTCCAATACGTTTATTAATTCTGATTGAAGTTGAATCACTTCTTCAATTGAGTCTTCTCCCGTTAGAACATCATCTACGTAGAAGTCTCGCTGAATAACTTCTGCGGCGATAGGAAATTTCTCCTTCTCTTCTTGTGCAAGATGGAACAAAGTCCTAATGGCAAGAAATGGGACTGAAGCGGTCCCATATGTAACTGTTTTAATTTTATACGTTTTAATTGGATCTTCTGGATCATGAAGCCAAACAATTCTTTGAAAATCTCGTTGGCTTTCATCTAGCAACACCTTACGGCACATCTGTCTAATTTCTGCAGTAAATACATAAGCGTGAATGCGAAAGAATAGGAATATGGATACAAAGTCGCGTTGTATTTTAGGACCAATCATCATAGTGTCATTAAGAGAAGTGTTGTTAGATGTCTTTGCTGAAGCATCAAAAACTACACGTAAGCGTGTCGCAGTGCTAGTTTCCTTTATAACTGGATGATGAGGTAAGTAATATGCATTTTGTGGTTCATACGTTTCTGATACAAGTTCCATTTCATCATTTTCAAGATACTCGTTTAAAAAATTTGTATAATCTTGTTTTAGTTTTATGTCTTGAGACAACTTGTTTTCAAGTGACATAAATTGTTAAATAGCGTGGTCCTTAGACTTACCCAAGGCGATTCCAGGGTCACTGGAGAAAGGTAGCTTAATGATGAATCTCCCATCTGCCTGACGCTTGACAGTAGATGTAAAGTGGTCTTCACAAGCTTGTTCTTCATACGATTTCATGTGTTTGCCGGTGATACCTTCTATTTCCCAAAAGGATGCTACACGATTTTCTAAGTCGTCTTCTGTAGTTGTACTGGGCAAAGTACTGAATGAGTTCTGTTTATCGAGTGATTCAATGAGATCTTCCCGCTGACAATCCATCCAAATACTGTATTTTGTAGAACGGGTATATTATCACCTAGCTTAACGTGTCCTTCCTTTAACATGTTGTAAAAGATACTGGGACAAAGTAGTACGTCAATACTCCTGGATTGACAGAATGTGTCGTCGGCTAATTCGATGTCATTTGGAATGTCTAAGCTCCCGTTTATAGAAGAAATTGGTAAGTCATTTGTGATCTTACTTAAAACTAGAAAGTCTAAGTATTCTTCATAATTGTTGAACTTCGATTTAATTTTTGTGTGTACAGAAAATTTAGCTGATACTCCGGAACTGCCAATTCCAGACACTGAAGTGTGCTTTACAATGCTTGAAACCTAAGGACGATGCAAGCGATTGACGTATAAAGTTTGATTGACTTCCGCTGTCCAAGAGGGCACGACAAGATAAGGTACTCCTTGAGAGTCTGTTATTAAAATGATAGCTGTAGCAAGAATCACTTCTTCATTACGGTTCTAACAGGCCGAAATAGTGACCTTTTCAGTAGCTGGCTGCTTTGATTCCTCTTTTGACACCGAGTTTTAATTATCGATATGGATCGAAGAATGATGACGTTCATTACAGTGTTTGCAAGAATATAGGCTTTTACACTGTATGGTTTTATGGCAGGATCTTAAACAGTTTAAGCACAAATTTAGTTTTTTACCTTTGTATTAACGCTGTGAGGAACTAAGACTTGAAAGCTATTTGCAGAAGAATGTAGCTTGATCTTCATTACATATGGCACATCGCCGATTGGGTGTATCTGCTGCATGACATACTGTTTTGTGTACCGGCTGGATAAATTTAGAAATCCTTTGGTTTTCTCGGATTTTTTGTGTTTTGGGTAAGATTTTCTTCCCTGATTTCCTGAATCAAAGATTGTTCATGAATAAATGTCATTAAAATTAGAAAGGAATAACGACGGGGATAGTGTAATGAGTTTGAATGTCTACTGGCGGATTCGCCTGCTTCATTTTCGTCATCGTTTAGATTATGTTTTGCCTGATACGTCTCCCATCGATGTCGTGTTTCTGGATGGAGTTTTCTCGTAACTAAGAACACTAACAGTGTGCTTCACTGTTCGGTTGGTTCTCCGAGACTTTTTAGTGCCGTTAGGTGATTAGTAATTGTGTCATGTAGGTTTCTTAATCCTACTGCGGAAGACCTTTCCATACGTTTATAATTTAAAATTTCTTGTACATGTGCTTTGATTATGAGTCTATTATTTTTGTAACGCTGATTAATTAGCGTCCAAGCCGAATCGTAATTGTTGGCTGCTATTTTAATTTCCTTTATAGTATGCAATGCTTCATCAGTTAAGCACGAACGTAAATAATAGAATATTTGAATATTTGTTAGTTTAGATGAATTATTTATTAACACCTCAAAAATATCACAGAAATCTGTCCACTCTTCGTATTTACCAGAAAATATGGGGAGGGGAATACCTGGAAGTTTCATGTTATCGGATATGTTTGATTGTTGTGAAGACTGTTTTGGTTCTACAGTTTGTTTATTAGCTTCAGTAGATAATAGATATTCAATTTTCGCATGGACTTCAAAATAACTGTCTTCAAATGTAGAATATTCTTCGTCTGAAGTGACAGCATCTTCATCATAACTTTGAATATCCGTCTGGACAGAGTTAAATTCTGACCAGCATTCGTCTAATTTCTGTAGTCTAGGTTTTTAAGTTTGAAAATGAGTGGACGTCTGCATCAAACGAGTCGTGAAATCTCTTAATTCTACTGACTCTGCCCTTTATTTGGTCACGTTTACGAATTAAAGCTTTGTAATTGTGTTTTGTATTGTGGCTTTCATTATTTGAATCCATTGTATCTAATAAACGAATGCTGAAATTACAAATTGAAAACACTTAACGACTACAGTAATAATAACCAAATACAGATTCATCAACAGATTACACTATTGTAGAGTACAGTACAAGAGTGTTATTGAGAAATTTGCTAATGTTGCTGAAATTTTTCTAAGAAATGAATGACTTGTTCGTGTTGTTATCACTATACGTGTTATTATACAATGACTAACGTTGTTGTCGGCACACAACTGCGTGCTTCAATATTATGAGTCACCTTGTGGTTACACAACGTTACACAAAGGATGATTCTGTTCATAATTTATATTTTTACGTTAATGTGAGTGTACTAATATGTATCTATACAATTGTTACCTTTTCCGTTTACACTGAACACTTAAATAATTGCAACTCCTCTACACTTTCACTTTCATTGGTATTTGCGAATTTAACTTACATTTGGCCTTTCACTGATAACACTATTTCCAGAAATATGTTCCGCAACACTTTTCTGTAGTTCACTAAGATTTTAATGTACCGGTTTCGTATCGTATCACGTGAAAACGGTCCGTTTAATAATACGTTTAGTCCATATCACGTCGGGGTCATCAAAAATATGTTTAATGATGCAGGTGAAATTAGATTCACGCAATTGAATAAACGCTTTGTTTATTAAAGAACATGTTATACGTTTATGCTTGTATACAACGAAATGTTTAACTTGTTAAGGCTGCGGACACACGGGCCACTCAGTCGCGCCTTGTTGTTTTGCATAGTTTTAAATTGTACCCTTGCACACGAGCGACTTTGGCACGCGACTGTGGCAGGCAGAAGCCAGTCCTCGCCCACGAGTGGCGACGATTTGTGGCGTTGGGGCTTGCACACGGGCCACTTTCAGTGGCGCCATAGCAGCTTTCAGAGTAGTGTTGTGAAGCGTGTATTAACACTGTGTTTTCTATAAAACTTTGGTAGTTTTCTTAATAATTTTTTTTTAACTTTTCAAGACTTTCTTGTATCTAAAAACTATTTGAAAACTTTTAAAACTGTCATATCGGATTTTGATTCTGATCGATTCAGTGATTCTGATATAATTGAATTCAGTGAAGTGGACAGCCTGATGAAAAATAAATCAGGTATATTTCTAATCAGTACTGTAGTAAAGTATGTAATACAAATTAGAATAATAGTAATAATATTAAAGTACGCGTACTGCCCTAAACTAATGTGTAAACTTCATAAAACAACTAAAGTCATAAATATCTAAACTTGGTAGACGTTTTACTATGAAATTGTATTATGACAGAAATGTAGATGTATGTAATAGAATAGAAACAAAATACATATACAAGGTCTAAAAAGTGCAGTATTTGACTAATGTTTAATTTTTGTATAATGCGAGAGATTGGGGAATCCGGAAAAAACTACAGTACCATGCAGTTCCGCTTTGAACAAGTTTTTGTATTTTCTCTATTATTATTAATAATAATAAGACTTTTCGTACAAGAATATATTTGTAATTATTTTGTAATATAACACTGTTGCAATAGTATGAGATATACAATAGACTGTTGCAACTAACAGCATCAGATATACAAATTAATAATTATTTAAATTAGCAGTATTTAAAAAGTGTTATATTCAAAATATAATAACAAATACATTCTTGCACGAAAATTTTTATTATTAATAATAATATAAAAATAATACAAGAATAATTGAGTTAATATGAATGTAATATTTTCTCTAATAACTATTGGATTTATGGCATTACACCATACCAAAATTTAACATCATTCTCTGCAACAGTCGTAGGACTATACATTTTCATCTAGCCCATATGGCTCCTACAAGTGTAACAAATATGTAACAATATTCTCTCTGCAAGATCAGTCACTAGCCATATCAGTTTACTGTTGAGTATCATAATTACAACAGAAGAAAAACAGCAATGACTTCTAAATTACATAATAGCATATTAGCAAATTCACGCGAGACGGTCTCAACAGTGTTTTATGCAAACACTACTTGATCACATATGAGTCAAAACAATCTTGCGAACAATGCAGACAGTTTACAGTTGCAGACAATTTTAGGTCTGGCCTACAGGAATTTAATAGTTAATCGATTACTCAACACCAAACTAATTAATATTTCGTCTTCTGTAATACAATTATTGTGTGTATGTGTGTGTGTGTGTGTGTGAGAGGAGAGAGGGATGTAGGGATGTAGGAGGTAGGTAAAGAGAGTGTACGTGGGTGTAATGTTCTTAACATAATCTATCAAAATGTTTGAAACAAATTAGATGTGACAAACGAACAATATTCGTATAAATAAAAACCCTTTCTATTTTCAAACAAATATTTCCACTGAGAGATATATGTTAGGTAAGAACATATTTTGATACAAAATAAGTTGTTCAAATATTTTTTATTAGGACTATGGTTTCGATAGTAAAACAGCATCAGACAAGGTTTCTCTGAAAAAGGTCAATACATCATTCCGTCTTTCCATGACACTGATCCTTCTTGTGTACAAAAGAATTCGGCAAACTTCTCTCTTATTACTAAAGCCGTGGGCACCCTGGTTGTATGACAGGTCGATCTTCTTCCAGTCCTACAACATCCTTCTCGTGTTTGTGTTTTGCCTCTGTATGTGAAATTGTAGCAAATTAAGAAGCTGATTTTTGTGTCTTGTAACATCCTGAAGTAGCTTAAGAATTTTGCATTGGCTGCTCAGTCATTAGTGTATACAACTGTCCCACTACCATCCGTTCACACGTTATCTGGTGCATGCAGAATCGACGTTGTCTACGACGGCGTCGTCGTCGACGTACGAGAAGAGCAAGAAGAACTTCCTCGTCAGAGTCCATGATGAAACTTATGTAAATACTAAATGAAACCATCTTTTAACACTGAGCGAATGGAGAGTGGCGCGCCTCTGAAGCCAACCCATTCACACGAGCCACTGAGTGGTGCCACTGCGTGGCGCCACAAAGAAGCTGGTACAAGCGATTGAGTGGCGCGACTGAGTGGCGTCACAGAGTGGCCCATATGTCAGCAGCCTTACAATGTTTAAGAATTCGTTTTACTCTTAAAGAAAAGGCTGTTTATAATCCGTATTCTTCACAGCGTCCCAGCACACTGCGCGAGCGGCAGCAACACACCCATCAGCAGGCCACCCCACCACACACTCCTGGAACGCTTAACATACTCTTAAATAGAACATAGGAAAAATGAAAATATCAATAATACTAAACCACTATCAAAAGTACTTAACAATATGCAATTGAGGCATGGAGATTAACTAGAATATAAAGAGGGAGGTAGAAGTTGTCAAACTGGACGGCTTTATAAGCATATGACAGGTTGGAAGAGTATGGAATAAAGACGCTGAAAGTGCGGAGTGAATTGATGTTCCATAATTTATAGGTATATCTAGGAAAAACTTACGGAAGAGAGCAGACTCCAAGAAACGATTTTTAAATTGATATCTCAAGGCCAGAAATTAAGGTTGCCTATAAAGACAGTAGATGGAGGAAGTACAATAAACGTGAAGGATTACGACTAGAATAAGAGAAGAGATTAAAACTAGATTAGAGACAACGTTGAAACAACACTCTCACACGCATCCAAATAACTGGACAGAATTTTTCAGGATAATGTTATGGATAAAACAAGTGAAAATAAAGAAAACAGATTATATAAACAGATGAAAGCAAACGGTTTACATAAACATAGGTAAAATTGAAATGTATAATATTTGAATATCAGAGCATAGTTTTGCGTTAAAATGTGGTCTAAATGTTTTAAGAGGCCGCAAGCTGGAAACAAAGAGGTTCCAGAACTATGTTTTTACGCACGTACATGTGCCATGTGCCAACATGTACTCTGTAATATATTTGTTAATAATATTTTTCTCTTCGTTAAAAGCCCTGTGTGTATGTGTGTAAAGTGTAATATTTTGGTGTAAAATGGTGAGAATAAATGATATGCTTTACAGACTTATGCATCTGCAACGTATCCGTTAGTAATAATCCATTGGTGTTTATATATCATGCCGCCTCCTAACAATTCATTATATTTCGTAAGTATTGCCACCTGATACATACAAACGTTTGACACACACCATGGACAAGTATTATACATACTGTTTCCAAATGCAACATAATACTAAGATGTAGTAAAACTATGGCTTTGGATGCCGCCTGTAAGGTATGGATGTGCCAAAAGTTAGGCAACACTGTATCTGTAAGGGTGTGCCGTACTGATTATATTCAAAACAAACCACAGCTTGCTTATATTATAAGCAGCAGGCCACGATCTAACAGCCAGGCAAATAACAATTCCAACAATGTTAACGCCTGCCGTGAAAGTCTAAAGAATTTCATAATTCATCCAGTCATAGAAACCCTTCTTAGTCGTAAGGACTGAGCTATACCCTCTTCAGTTCGTCATCAGTTTACTTCTGTCCTGGAATCTTCCTGGGCTTACAGAATTCAACCTTCATATTGGGTTAATTAATTCAAACTTCTGCTACGGTAACAGGGTCACTTTGAATGATACGGACACCGATTCCTGCAGTATAGCCTACTTATGCACGGAGAAGTAAAGGACATTTAAGAACCATACGCCTCTGAGGAAGGTATATTAGTTGATTCGGATTAATAACTGTATGTAGCATACTTTCTTCTGAAAACTATACTTTCCTTTGACAAGGCAAGAATCTTTCAAAAGAAATTTGCAGAAGAAACTAAATATTATAGGGTGTAAGTCAGTAATACGAAACTCCTAAGTCAGTATTGTTACGACGGCTTAACATATAACTGTACGTCGTATGGTACAGTGGAAAACAAAATACAAGACACCAATGAAGTCAACAATCACCATTTTTAATTATCACAATTAACAAGTTGCAATGAACAGGATAGTCTCTTACAACAATTCAAGTAAAAATTGTCCACACGCAATAATTCTCTAGTCAACTATTAGAATCCCGCACAATTATAAAACAATAACACTTCGCTACAATACTTCGAAACTCATTTGAATAAATCGACACTTAAACTGACCTCTAAGTGGCAGCTGTCGTTGTTTAAATAGATAGCACAAGTATCCCAGAAGAATCAGTAATAAGCGTCAACACTACTCGAAAACACTAGAGCATAATTGATTGCTGCCTTGAACAGTGCGTGACGGTAAAGTGCGGAACAGCCCCGACCGTTGACGCATGTTAAGCGTCACGTCCGCACAGAAATATTACAGCTGGGTTCTGCTGGTACAGCCGAGAAACATTTAGTAAAAGATAAACACACAATTTAGTGGTTAAGTCTAATTATTACTAAACTTATATTGCAACCACTAACACACAATTATACTGCCCATAAACGGTTTTTAGGCTCTCGGTTCATCTTCAGATGGAACACAACCAGACGGATGTTGTGTTCCATCTGAAGATGAGCCGAGAGGCTTGAAAGCGTTTATGGGCAGTATAATTGCGTGTTAGTGGTTGCAATAGAAGTTTAGTAAAAATTAAACATGTAGAACGTTCTGTAATGTCGTAACAATATAAAAAGAATTTGATAAAAGACCTAAACATAAACATAAACATAAACGAGAAACATAGCGATACCAGATACCAGATACCGATGGAGCCTAAAGAGAAGACAAAACTGTAAATCAATTAGCAAATACAGGTTAATATTCAAAAATTCAATACGGTAATAACAGTAGCCAATTTTTAAGATTACCAGCAGACCATAGTGCAAAATCCACATAAATGTATAAACATATCTATGTTATGTATGTGACATCCGGTATACAATTCTAACAGTTCACATTCAGTGTTAGTGATGCGATGAAGCTTTTTGTTTTTCAAGATTTATATGCCTTATTTTACAACGCTAGGTTGTGATGTGCGAGCACGTTTGTGTGTGCGCCTCAAATGCCGCTGTATGCCCCTGTAAATTGCTTGTACGTATAATATTCCGTAAAGTTTTTTTTTTCAAAAAGAAACAGACGGTTGTCCAAACAGAATACACTGGACAATACAGAACGCTAACACCAAAACTTGATATTGACAACGTTAAGTATTCATGAGTTTCACAAACTGAACAGAAATGACACTTTATTGCACAGGAACTAAAATCGTTTACTTTATGTTTTAGGTTCCTATGTACATACAGTCGTTAGTAACAATTCTTCACAGAATTGTACGTCAAGACTTCTGACGTCTTTATATTCTAATATATTTTTGACCTTCCGCCTAACGATATTGGAGATATCTTTTCTACAACTTTACCAAGGGAAACTACTGTAAGAAAGGCGAAAAGGACTTAAACAAAGGAAATTGTTTAACATACTTACTGTATGAGGGTACTTTGATATTGTAGCGTTTTTACTATCCCATAGACGGTAAGGTTCCTCATTGTTAGACGGCCGCAAGGAACGATGTGGTCCAGCTTTGGATTCAACGACAACTGAGGAAAAAATAAATGCGTAATGTAAATATACACATGTTTACGGATAATAGATACTTTTTCCAACGGAATCTCGTTCATCTTAAAGGGTATATAATATTTGTACAACCTATTATACATCGACAAGATCATTATCACAAAAAATTGATTTTTACCATTAAAGTACTGTTAAATACATTACCTAGGTTGACAAACAACCTAACTCAAGGTTTTAACAATCTGTCAAGGTCTGTTTAATTTTTATGAAATGCAATGTGTCTACAGGACATATATTATCTATGGTAATCCTGCTACTACACTATAACTTACAGATTCAAATAACTTATAAGCTAACGTGGAAAATTACGTATACCTATAATTGCAGTCATTGTAAAAATTAGTTTAAGAAGTTATCTCTGAAAATTATTCAGCACAAAATGCAAAAAGGAATAATTTAATAAAATTATTACTTGTTTAATTTAAAAAGTATTACTGATTTTAGCTTATTTTAAATTAACGTCTGGAGTGAATTAGTTTTGGCTTTGCTTAATAAAAAAAACAAACATTTCTTTAGGTTCCGAGCCGGGAGGCTCGCCGTTGCCGCACAGTGTATTTGGGGCACTAAACGTTGGACCAATGCTGACTTCTTCAGCTCTTTGCCCAGCCGGTGTCCGGGGGCCGAACTGTGAGACCGTCACAGTGGCGACGGAATCCGCATCTCTATTAGTGAGGCCTAATCTCGGACTCCCCGGATTCCGCTGGGCAGCGCTACCTAATCGACTTAGCTGCACTGTGCGGCAGGTCACAGTCGTGTCTGGAATGTGTCTACTTGCTCGCCGCAAGGTAGGTCGACTTCCATCGCCGCAGCTGGATGGTCTTGCTGTCGGCGATATGGTGAATGCTGGTCCGGCGGCTTATTCTTCTACTTTCCAGCCACCACAGTAGTAGCTGATGGCCTCTTGATTGCAGATCAGACCGGGAAGATTTCCCAATGCCACAGGTGTCAGAGGTTTGGCCACAGCAGCTTTGCTTGTCGGAACGCGCCTTCCTGCGTCCGATGCGGACTCGACCACTTAACGCAAGACTGCGGTGTTCCTGACAATCACAGGTACTGCATAAACGGCGGAGGCGCCCATGCTGCAAATAACAGGCGCTGTCCTATTTACAAAGAGCAGCTGGACAAATTAGTACAGCCGGTCTAGCATAAGCCTCGCCGTGTTGTTCAAACACAAACACCGGCCAAAACCTTTGAGCCTGTGGCACGGAAACCAGCCCCAAGGTCTCCTCCGGTTCCGAAACCATCTAGTGCAGTGAGCCCGAGCAAATCTAAACAGGCCACACCTAAAGTCGCGCCCTCGGAACCGGAACGCGAGACACCCGAGTATGCAAAGGTCCCGTTGCAGCAGGATGACGAGGAACTTGATCCTCCACTGCCGCCTCCACCCAAACCTCGCTACACCAGATCAGGCAAGAAAGGTAAAAGACCTCAGGAAAAGATCACGGGCCAGCCTTTACCTGCCACTGGACCCAAGCCTGTCCGAAAAAAGGCAGAGCGACCACCCGCTCCAGGACCTGCCCCCAAGGCTTCCACCCCCCGCGTCGTATGGAATAAAGTAATAAGGGAAAATGAAATTCAGCCCATATTTACATCCATCAGACACCCACAGGGAAATTTAGCCGAGAGAGTGAATAAAGAATTGGGTAAGTACCTAAGTATTTACTGCCATAACCAACACAATAGATAGGCAGCATATTTACCGTTCTTTGGACAAGCCATTAATGTAAATTATAGCGATGCAACAAGCTACACACCGACAGAGCTTGATCAAGGTCATCAACCCGACAGATTTTGGAAGCGGTGCGTTCACAAACCTGCTAATCAGAACTTACCAGTACCTTTAAGCATTAAAATTGATCATGCTAAACGTAGAATAATTGAAAGAGGTAATAAGAGAATGGAAAGATTTAACAGAACTCATAAGTTACAGAATTTTAATGTTGGAGAGAGAGTGTTATTAAAACAAATCCAGTTGGCAAACGCATAGACAATACTGCTAAAAAATTCTGTAGATTGTATGATGGACCTTATACTTTGCTAACACAAGTTGGCAAGCAAACTTTATTGTACATTATGACACAAGACAGAGAGAGATAGGCAGATATCATGCGAGCTCTCTTAGGAATTTTTATGAATGAGTAAATAGGTCACTATTACAATTAAAGGAGAACGCACGCTATAGAAGGTTAAAGTGGATATACTGACCGAATCCACGCAGCATTTCAACATGTATAAGAGGGGAATATATTGTTTAGTCCACCCTACATAAGGATAAATTAAATAATGATTATACCATTATTATGAGCATAATTAATTGAATTAAATGAATATTGTATTAATAAAATGTAATGTGAATTTTGTCAAATGCAAAAGGCAAAAATTTAATAAACAATTTTATTAAATTTGTTATTTTAGGCAGGGAAATAATGCAACACTACGTCTGCGTACGTTACTGTGCATTGTTGGAATTAGTTATAAAAACTTGCTAAATTAGAAGAAATAAATATTGTCAGTATTTATAAATAATGCATATTGAAAGCTGTAAGTAAACAGTGAAGGGGAACACCGAATTTGCCGGTCGGTACAGGAAGGTCACGCCACACTCAGCTGAGCTTGTGTACATGTGTATTTTATGTGTGTGCGCGCGCGCGCGCGCGTGTGTGTGAAGCCAGTTGATACCTGCATAGCGTCAACCCTGAATAAATGCAAATTAAATAAGTAATTTATTTAAATTGTGGTAAGTGCGCGTAAGATATGACAAAACAAATTACGCCATGTTATTAATAATACAAAGACGCACACATAAAATCAATGATCAAACAACATAACATCACTGTTCATCGTCATCGACGTCGTCGTTGGCTTCACCGTATATGTTCATCATCACGAGGTCCAGAATAATCGGGAGCCTTTTGGTTACCGAACCCATGAGCACCGATTATGGTATCATCACACATTAATTTTGTGTTTTCTCGAATCGTTATATCTATCCACTTGCGAAATTCTGCAAGTTCACAGTAAATTACAGGTACATCAACGTAAACACATATGACGTCTCTTCTGAAAATTCTAACTGCTCTGCCTTGGTAAACGAGCGGGTCGCCGTTGTCTCCCTGCAACACACATTACAACAATGTGCGCTAATACTGTTCAATAGAAATGATTCGACTTATAGTAGTTGCGTATTTTTACAATTACATAAAAGCTTATGGAATTTTGCTTTATTGCTAAAACCTTTCCCAAAAATTTAAAAATTAGCCATATGTTTACGTCTGTATAAAATGGCTAAAATGGTGTTTACAGGCATAATGCAATGCTGTCTATTTAATGAAGTGAACATTCTTAATCGTTTTGTCCCCACAACTTGCTACTATATTCAGTTTGACCACGGTTTACTAAACGTCTTCACTGACGATTATGTAGTTACAGCCATCGCAAGGATCGTCGTTTCTACACAGTGGAACATAATAATTATACGCCAGATAAATTGTTACTCACAGCCTTACTAATAGTTTAAAAAACAAAAATTAATACAAATAAACATAAATAAAAAACAAGTTTAATTCTAGAATAAAAATACTTTTCCAAGTCACAATTATTCAACACCCAATAACGCAACATCCAAACATGGTCTAGTTAACACTTTCACAATATATAAGTCGCCATTTTTTATGGTGACTTTAATAATAAGAGGTTTTAGCGGGTTCCATTCGCTAACCGAAAACTGACTGCGGTGATTAATAATTGTGATCGTGTGTTTCATTATTTATAACTAGCATAAACAGGGCAACTACGTACAAGAGAGTTTAACTGTGTGTAATTGAAAAAACGAAGGCACGCGGCAGCTCTGGAAACAGGAAGAATATTCCAGAGTGCGACTCCCAGCTACTTACATAAACGTGTCTAACCTCACAGCACTACTACGCAAGTTGCCTAATTGTCGGGCGTAGCAAGGTATTTTAATGTTAGCTGTAATGTCTCTGTCTACATCTTTCCTAAATGGCCATTCAGCTGCTTCTTATTGAATCAGTTCTTTCAATGATATCACCTACTTATAATCTTAAAGGCGTCATTTAAAATCCAATCGTTCTTTATACAGCCATTGACTGTTTTAAAGAATTCAGTTCGTTCTACTTCTTTTGTGTGTCTGCCATGATTCAGATTTACTACATACTTAGATTCGTTGTAGGAGAAGGAAGCCTTTTGCAAAGTTAAGCTTGGTTGATATTTGTGGTTCCTTTTGTTCAGGTATGAATTTTTGTTCTTCATGTGTGTTAGAATTTACGACCAAAGCCATACATTATTTAGTAGTACAAAAATTCGAAGCCACTAACGTCTTCAGTTGTGTCGTTGATCGTCCCAGCTTTGATCGTCTTACGCGATGTGATTAACTTCTAACTAATGGTGAATGCAAAGTACTAGTAGATACGATTCAGCATATGTGCTTCGCTCACAGATTCCAAACCTAGTACATCTACCGTCGAATAGTCGTCTACAGTGAGGTTTTAGCGTACGTCTAGTGTATTCTGTTTTTGCATACAAGTCGTTTACTATTAATTCATAAAAATAAATATTAATCAGGGCAGAGAAAACCCTTTATTGTTGGCAGTATAACGTTCTTTAAATATTTACGCTGAACCAAAGTTTTTTGAAACCATTATCTAAATTAGTTAATGCTGATACTCATAACTGATATTAAGACTGTAAAAACTAACTTGTTACAGACTTTTGCACGTGTGTAGCAGAAGAGTAGACGAGAACATCGTTCAAACGATGTGCAGGTAAACGAATTTAATTTTAAGTTAAATATCTGGTACATTAGGGTCAACTGACTAAAGCCAAAAATTACAAATAATATTGTAACGCTAATTGTTTCGGGGGACACAATTTGTGTGTGTGTGTGTGTGTGTGTGTGTGCGTGTGCGTGCGCGCGTATGTGAGTATATGAATAGGAAGAGAGAGAGAGAGAGAGAGAGAGAGAGAGAGAGAGAGAGAGAGAGAGAGAGAGAGAGAGAGAGAGAGAGAGAGAGAGAGAGAGAGAGATATGTATAAGTGTTGCATAGAATAAGTATTCGAGATATATACGAATATATTATGGAAATTAAGTGGACTTATTAATAATCCTACTATTTTCTGACATTCTACTGCGCTTTTAATGCGGTTTACAAAAAATAACTAACCTGTCTTTGTTGACCTTTGTAACGTGAACTAAAATTTAATTTCTTTATAATGAAATAAATTGAATCAGAAAAGTCCTTTTTGTCTTATTTAAACTATAAATTCATTACTAACATAATAGAGTCTTTCATTTAAGTAAGTTTTTATAAGTGTATACAAATAATTTATATGCTTCAAATCCTGCAGACGGCGGGTTGATCCTGTCTAAATGAATACGTGGGTTATTTTACTTTGTCTGACTTCAGGGTTGCTGTCGATGGTGTAGATATTTCTAGCGGGCACCATAACATAAAATTTCACACCGTCAACTGATACTATTACTGATTAACTGGTATAATGGTCTCTTACTCCTCTCCAATTAACTTAAAGAGTCTATATATCCTAAACCAAATATCTTGCACTATCGAGACAGCACTCAATTATAATATTTATTACAGTAACTCAATAGGAATTTTCTAATTGCATACCTCGCAACTGACAGACCAAATGTCTGGACCATTGCAGCGTTTAGTCTATCGCTGTCTATTCCGAAGAGAGACTGATGTATACGTTCTATGTCATTTTCTTCAGCTGAATTTATCCCAACCTGATTAGTTCTTCAGTAATCTCTTCTCACAATTTTCTTACAAATAGTAAATTTTCCTGTCTTAAAAAGTTTCGGAAAAGAATAATTCTTATTCAAAAACCTGAATTATTTTACGTCCGTTTTATAGGCTATAAAACCTATTACTTAAAAAACACATACATTCAAATATAACTTTTATAACAACTATTATCATCAAGAATTTATTTTTACTACGAGTATTCCGATATAAATACCATCTCAGATGTTTCGTATTTCGATAGTCACTCAAAGTAATGTGTTTTATATGAATATCCCGTAACATAATTACGTACCCTCGCACACACACACTACTCAGGCGGCTAAGTATCCGTACGCACCACCTCACTGCACTGAAAGTTGTTTTACCAGTCTAAAAACACTTAAAATTAACGGTTTTTACAATGCTCCTTATTAAATAATTTACAGTATTCAAACCTTCAGTCTCTACTTACTCATACACTGTCTTTAGATGCTATCATATGCTTTATTCTCTTCTACATTCCATAAGAAATTATAATGTCCACACACACGCGCGCGCGCGCCCGCGCGATCACACACCTGTGTGTGTGTGTGTGTGAGAGAGAGAGAGAGAGAGAGAGAGAGAGAGAGAGAGAGAGAGAGAGAGAGAGAGAGAGAGAGAGAGTGAGAGTGACATGGAGGGAGAGAGAGATTTTATAATTAAATGTGTATATGGGTTAACTACTCTGATCGAAAAGCAGTGGAGACATACGAGATGTGATAAAAATATAACGACAATTTTCGTTCATTATAAAATTCACTAATGCCAACTTTCTTTCAAGTCCGTAAAATTCTCCTTTATGTCCTCTGTGGTCGCAAAACGTTGTCTTTTTTTTGTGCTCTGAATATTTGGGAATGAGAAAAAAACGCATGGGGTTATGTCTGATGAATAGGGTGGCTCCGCCATTACAATAGTGTCATTTGTTGCCAAAAAATGCGAATTAGTAGTGAAGAATGAGCCGGTGGGTTATCATGTTGCAAAATGCAACAATTGTTTGCCCACAGTTCTGATCATTTTTTCGGATTGGATCACGCAACCGTCGCAAGACGTCAAGCTATTACACTCTTTATTAGCAGTACGTCCTGACGTTAAGTATTCATAGTAGACTATGCCATTGTAGTAAACGAAAACAGTAACGAGAACCTTCACATTCGATCTCAGTTTGCATGAGTTTTTAGGAAGCTTTCTTTGCAACGACTGGGCCTTTGTTTCAGTGTCATAGCCGTACACGTACGTTTCGTCACCAGTTGCGTTGCGTTTGAATAAATACGTGTCATCAACGACTCCAGCCAACATTTGCTCAGCAATGTTTTTGCGATTCTGCTTTTGCTGAAACTTAAAGAATTTTGTAACAAATACGGCTGCTACTCGTTTTGTGCCCAAAACGTTAGTAAACATTTCTTTGCATTTCTTTTGCATTACAATATACCAGCTTCCTCAGAACGTTCTCTTATTGTGATTCCTCTTACTGAGGAAGATATTCTTAACTTGTGGATGATGTGGTAGAACGACCAGTCCTCCTGTTGCCTTCATGGCCATCTTGAAAACAAGATTTCCACTACTTCACTACACTTGATATTATTTTACACAGAATTTAATGCACATTCTTTGTTCTAACATTTCAAAAAGACAAAAATCGCCTAACGTGCCTAATATGTTGTCCATGTTTGCTTGTTAAACACAAGCTAAGCGCCTAATATTCCCAACAATTGACCGTACGTCACGGAGAGTGGTATCAACACGAGAAAAAATATTGTAAATTGAAAACGTATACCATGTGAAATTATGAAATTATCTTTTTTTATCACACTTCCTAAATAACCAGTAGGCCGAATAAAAAGAATATATATTAAAAATAATAGTGGAATGATAATATACGTATGTGTCAAATATTAATTACTTTTTGTATTAAGAATTCAATTATAATTTTCTTCTTTTTCTTATTCTGCACCTCACGGAGAAGGCACCTTGTCTGTTCCGTCTTCACAGAGTATCTCTTCATCTCGCTCTCGGTACTTCAAACGCCTCTTGTACCAAAGGGTCTACATAAACGCAAACTTAGGTAGTCGTGCATCCTCCATTCTGCCCACATGTTGTAACCATTCCCTGCGATAAGTCTGGAATTTATCACTTATGGACGATACCTGTAGCTCTTTTCTAATATCCTCATTGCGTAAACGATCCTGTCTCTGGCAATCCTTTGTTCTTCTCAAAAACTTCACTTCTGAAGTTTGAATCTGGCTTTTTATCTTCTTTGTAGGAACCCATGTTTCACATCCATATAGTAAAACATGCATTGTCATTGTTTTATAAAATTTAAGCCTTGTCTCTTTCCTTGTATTTCTGGTCAACGTTTTATGTATGACGCCACATATCATCTGAAACCTCGATATTTTTGTAGTGATATCTTGGCCTGTGTCGTTCCCAATACTGATAGTGCAACCCAAGTAATTGAAGTCAGAGACATGGTCCGAAACTGAACAATTTTTGATCTGACTGAAGAACAATTTTTGATCAGACTAGAAACTTCCCCAAAGCCA
This sequence comes from Magicicada septendecula, assembly GCA_034769895.1. Classification (NCBI taxonomy): domain Eukaryota; kingdom Metazoa; phylum Arthropoda; class Insecta; order Hemiptera; family Cicadidae; genus Magicicada; species Magicicada septendecula. The sequence goes on along the minus strand of CM068370.1, from coordinate 283,961,177 downwards.
TGGTTTTTTTCTGCTTGTATACTAGAAAATCAAATTGTTTACAGATATGATTTAAAGGAATTAAAGAATACTGTAACTCATCCTCTGTTTGCTGTATTAAGACTGCATCGTCAGCATACAATCCAAACTCGTGTTCTGGTTAAGTCGAATTAGTGACGAAATATCTCGTCTATGTGATTGGATGTGTCGTCAATATATATATATATATATATATATATATATATATATATATTAAAAAGAGTGGGTAAAATACTACACTCCCCTGCCTTACTCCTTTATTTACTAAAATTTCTTCAGTCTTTGTCTTCCCAGCATTTACTATTATTTTAGAGTTGCGATATAGGCTTCTAATCACATTTATCAAATGTTGTGGATAGCCGCGACATTCCGTAACAGACCATAATTTATTCCTTTTCACTCGACTCGGATCAAAAGCTTTCTCAAAATCGATAAATGCAACATGGGTCTGGAGGCTAAATTCTCTCCTTTTCTCAAAAATCTGTTGCAAGGTAAATACACTATCTACTGTTGAACGTCCAGTTCTAAATCTCTTCTGATATCCAAGCTTCAGTTATTATCTTAAGCCTCATATATAAAATCTTAGACTATAATTTATACCCAACATTAACCAGACTTATCCCTCTACAATTTTTACATTTATTATGATCCCCTTTCTTAAACACGGAAATAACCTCCGCTGTTTTCCATGATTCTGGAACTTGACTAGTTTGCCAATATTCATTTAATAAAATTCAATAGTATCCAAAGCAGGAATGTGCCACCATATTTTAGAAGTTCCATATTAATCCCAGTGAGTGACCTCGCTGAAGTGTCAAGTAATATTTAACAGTTAACAGCTTCCAGTGAAAGTCATACTGCAATTAATAATGAAAAGAGTGCTGGACTAGTTTCCTCACTTTAAGTGACATAAACCAGAACCTTTTGCGAATATTTTGTGAAACAACAAAGTGCCAGAATTTTCATAAACCGATCACCGCTTGTATGTTAAGCACCATTTAATGTAAACAAGTATTGATCTGTGCAACCGTTTCATATCCAGTAATTCGTTATCAAAATTGTAATTGACCAATTATTGAATTTTAGTATTTATTTTACAATTAATTCAGTATTTAGTCTTTTCGACATTTAGCCTTTTGGGAGTTGGGTTAACCCAGTGCTGAGTGATTAACTTGGATTAACTTTGGCTGAATGTTTTGTAATTTCGCAAGGTTTCGAGGCTCGTACCATTTGAAAATAAACGGGTCGGGTTCGACTCTGTTCACTAACTGGCGTTTAAAATTTTTTACTCAGACCCACCCCCCATTTTATGAAATATGTTAAGCTTTAAGTATATTTAGATAGTATGTTAGTAGGTGTAGAGAGATATAAATAGTAATAAATGTTTTGGTTGATTTTGTGATATACTATGTTATTTTGGGTATATTCTGTGTGTTGCGCTTCTGGGCCCCAGCGAACGCAGAGGACACCTTAACGTCAAATACGACACCCCAACTCGGAAAACCTCAAATACACTAAAGCGTCATTACAAACACTCTACTAAATGAAAGCAAGAGATGGTGTTAAGTGAAAAAATTAAAGAAGAAAGCAGAATTTCAGAAAATCATAAACATTACATTTTATTTAATGTAACTTCCGAATTGACAGCTGGAGTCGCAGTAATACGGTGCTGCCACGTTGTGCTGTACAACCACGTGGTTCACTGCTGACGCTTGTATTGCGGCAGCTGTGAAGGCTACGTGCTCAGAGCGCCCGTGCTCTGAGCACCAATGATGAAATCGTCCTCTGAGCGCCGATACTGATAATCCCGTGTTCTGTGCGCCGAGCTTATCTATACATCATTAGACGCGGTAACACCTGGCTGCATATCTCTGTCCGTCCGTTGTTGTCCAACTCCGTACCCAACACTAGTGGTCCTACGAAAATTTGTACAAAATTCATTTTATATGGACATTATCACACCACTAGTAAGCTCTCGCAGCTGCAGAAGTCTGTTTCAACGAAATACTGCACATTTATTATTAAGTTAGATATATGTTAATATTAGGCAATTTTTATATTAGAAAAATTACGAAACCCCAGCTATTTTATTAGTAACACTACAATTTTAGAGCAGACAATCATAAAATAAATAATATAATTTTTGAAGTTCTGCATTGGATTTTTAAATTTGTAACCATAATACTTGAATAATTTAAGTATAGTAATTTAGTCATAACTTTTCAGTTTATGTATGTTTCCATAGTCTATATATTGCAACGTGCAATAACAAATCTACGGGTTATTTAGCCTCACTGTTGGGATCGCCAATTTGTTACACTACGATATACTCCTCTATCTAACTTTACCTTATACCTCACTGTTGGGAGTCAATTTGTTACAAGCCGTCTCTCACTGAGGTCTATTTATGTGTATACTTGTTAGTAGTTTATAGGATGAGTATCTGGTCAGGGTAATATTTGTTGAGCGCCAATTTGCAATCACCGGTTGCAAATACAATTTATTTGTAAAATATTAATTATTAATTTTATAAAAAAAAATATATATTATGGTATCTTTATCAGCTATAATTAAATCTCTTTTACTCTTTTCTTTAAGAGATGAATGTGATAACTAAAGCTCATCAAAGCAGATTTGAATAGTCTGCCATTTCTTTCAAATGAGGACTGTTGCCAACTGAATCTAATTGCTGAAGCCAATTCACAGTCCCAGATGTATTGTTTAGAATATCATACCCATTTTGTATTCATTAAATAAAGAAACGAATAAACCTTTTATCTGTATTTATTACACTCAAAATCCTTTTATTAGTTTCTTTAAATTGTTTTTTAAATAACATATATAATCATTAACAAAAATCTAACCGTCTGTTCTTTACATGTGCTCAGTATGGCAGCAGTAGCATTAAGAAATTCTTCATATCAAGGCCCATACTTATATTTATTAAATAAAATACAAATATAGTGCGATACGTTAGGTCCTTTTGACTACGATATAAAAAACAGTTATTAGAGGAAAAGTACCAAAATACATAGGATTATAAATAATTACAAAGTACCTTTAACAGGATTATATGAATAGTTTAACAATGTTCAGTGTTTAGGTTATGTTAGTTAAATGTTTTTTAGTTCTAGTTCACTTTATATTAGAATAATACTCTACACTAATAGTTTTTTCATACTGATGGTAAGATTATTCATTGATATTGTTCTCAGTAAAAGTTCCAATTTGTTCTTATTAAAAGTGTAATCAGTGTCTTTGGAAACTATGGCCAACGCCTATAATGGAATAGTTCAGTTTAATTATATATCAGAATATACTTCTCTTCCGGTGTAATTGATTAAATTTTTTCAGAGATTCATTGATTTACTTCTTTCTAGTAATGTAGCACTTCATTCTTCAATTTAGTCTGGTTGAGGAGGATTATTTAACTTTTGATTTTAGGTTCACTGATATGAAATGTATAATAATTTCATTTAGTCACTATCTGGTGTTTGATTCAACCTTTCTCGTTCAGATCCAATAATACAATTTTTATTTCATTTATTATAACATTTTTAGTTGCTAAGGCCTGTATCAGCTCTTTTATTGGTTTCTAATGTAACATATTATGTCACCCTGGTGATATCATAGCATTAACATAAACAAACTCTTACTATTTTATCTCTCATTTTCTTTAAACTGATATACCTTTTTTATAAGAGCTTTGATATTCACTTTATTGGTTTCTTCTGATGAAACACTGATTATTTTGACACCACTTTTGACTATCTTATGTTATATATTTCTTGAGTTATCAATATACACTTTTAATTTTATTTGTTCCAAAATAATTTATTATTAGTTCTTCTTGTACTTTTCACTTTATTAAAATTATTTGACACATTTAGTAATCCTATAACATAACCTGACATTGTTTCATTATCATTTAAATAGAAATTCTTATTCATATACCTTAACTGTCTAAGGTCAATATGCCTAGTTTTACAAAAATCTATTACTATTATTTTGGTACATTCTTGTTAAGATAAACATTAGTGTTATTAACACTATCACATAGAATATTAATTAATGTGACTCAAACTAATTACTAATGACTCTTAGTAATATATAACAATTCCCCTTAACTTACTGCATTTATAAATTTACAGTTTTTATAAATAAAACAAAATTTCATAAGTAAGTTCCATAACATTGTCCTCCTTACTTATCATTATTGACATTATTTTAACTGTGATAAACATAATTATTACAGTCTTCGTTATCATGAATTAAACAATAAAATAAACAATATTTAATTAAGTCTTTAATTAATTATTTCTTGAAACTCTTATGTTTCTTGGTACTTTTTGGTAAGATTATTAAAATTTATGTTAAAATGGTATGGAAAAATGTCATGTAACAATATATATTATAACAGGACCAAAAATCATTAATTTAGAGTTATATGTTAAGGGTATACTATATTGATGTTTAAATAAATTTTAATAGTCGAAACTCCACTCATATGTTATAGCGATCATAATAATCTATTGTACAAAGCGCACACGCGGCTGTTACATAATCAACTCACTGTGTAACGCATACGACCACACCCAAATTTTCAATTATTAATATTTTGGAAACCAGTAAATTCAGGCGAAATCCATTATAGCCAAAATATTGGCCGAAATATTAATAATAGGGTGTGCGAATTTTATGCAATATAATTAAATAATAACAGAGTTAATTAATTTTATGTTAATAACTTCCGTAATAATTGAGCTACATAAAAGAGCTTTTGATATGTTATAGCTATAGGAATTTACAACAAATTGTATATTTTAGAATTAGCACAACTTGGTTTGCAGCCAAGATAATTGCAATATAAAAGTGCCACAGGAAATCCGGAACGACAATTCAGTTCCGTTGTGTAAAGAATATTAATAATAATATAAATTCTCCGTCTGTGGGAAAGTAATTTCGTTGTCACGGGCTGAGGTGATTCAAATTTTGAGTAGTAGGGAGAGTGTGTCAGCCAATCAAATCATTCGAAGAAATCCGAACCAACGCGGAGTTTTGGGGCAGATCAAACACTCTACTGCCAGTATTCAAGAAGAACAGGCGTATATCTTCGATCGTCTCAAAACCATAGTTTTGTGAAGACTCATCGGAAGACTCTACGTGGTCAATCCGCCTAATTACGATCATCATAAAACAGATCAACTGTAACGACTCGTAATTACAGCGTCCAGTCGAGATACTCTTCTACATCAACAAACAACCTTATTGTGCACTACACTAACTGTGGGCATAAGCACGCAAGAGATCTACAAGACTACAAGACATTACGTCAAGAATACGACAGAGAGGCCGTCTAAACCATTTGTGAATCAGCTGACTAGCAGAGCTACAACTCGAAACGACACACACACACGCTGACGTGGAACGTGAATCGACGAGGGACGTGAAGCAGTTCTCGCAGAAAGCTACAGACGTAAAAACTTCAACAAATAGCCGGAGAGCAGAGTGTTGCTGATTTCCGAGCTCACCGCCAAAACCCAGGACGCTCAAGTAGATCACTATCTCTAGCCGATTGGACAAGGACAGCGAGGGACATCCGGAGCATCTCTACAATCCGCTTCAGGATCAGGAAAGTCAAAATCAAGTTATTTATTTTTCAACCGTTAAATTTTTCTTTCTTTTTTAATTAAAATCAATGTAATATAAATCATTCAGATGCCAGAAATCAAAGACTCTAGTTAAATAAGAATTATTCATGTGTGATAATCTGTATAGCCAGTATAAGTAATTAATAAGAATTAGTTAAGAATTAATAGTAGATAAAACAAAAAGCGCTTTACAAATTTTAGCAAAGAATTAAATAATTTGCTTATACTGCAGTATACGTGAGTCAGATCACTAGTAAATAAAGGGACGTGAACTAGATTGTCACGCCTAGTTTATTTTTGGAATATTTCCAAGTAACTTTAGAGTTTTTATTTCAGTACAATCAAATCTTAAAGACATTGAAATTAAATTAAAGTTAATTATTTAATTAAATTCTCAGTTAAAATAAACTTTTTCAAAATAACGAGCCCAACTTCTGAAAATTATCAACCATTTAGAAAAAATTATTCAAGATTTATTTATTGTTAGTTTGTAAGAATATTTGATCATATAAGCATTTCATTCTTGTGTGTCATTGGAGTAATAAACACCGTTTTATTACCCCATATTGAATTTTTTATTGCTGTACTACGGAGCCTACCAACCTCACAAAACTCTTCACTTTTAAAATAACTTACTTAGCGTGCTTCTGTTATACACTTGAGTTTACATACTTGCGAAATCAAATCCAAAATCCACACGCCCTAGTCGGAAGAAAACCGCAAGATCAGACAGCAGGTAGGTGCTCATTTATTCACAGAACACAACAACACGCAGATAGTAAAGTTACAATATATATATATATATTACAACAACGATACCATGTTATTAAATGTAAGCGTGTCATGCCACACGTCAAGGGCGACAAAAAATGTAATAAGTTATGTATTCTGTGCAATTTAATTGGTACATTAATTGTACTAATACACTTTATATAACATTACAAACAACATGTACGTGTATTTGGTGTTCAGGTGTAAATATAATAGGAGTATTTTTATTATCAGTATTAAAAACTCATGTTTATTATTTTTTCATTATTAAAATTATTCATAAATGTCATTAATTTGTCGGTCACGATTTTGCTCATTATTTAATGTTTATATCTTACGATATGCAATATTACACATATTTAAAAAATTCTTATAGCTAAACATGTTAATCTTATATCTAAACATGTTAAATAATTTTTATTAATTTATTATAAAATAAAATATTCTTATATTAAAATAAACGGTCTTATCTCAGATCTGACCACTACTCGCTCAGTCTATACCAATGTTTTGACTTCAATTTAACTTTATATTAATCTCTTGTAGACTGGCTTTTGTTTTAATATTCAACTTTAAATTAATAATTCTACACTTCAAATATCAAATTACTTTACTATTTATTTTGATAATAAACTCTAATCTCTTTACTTTAAATTCTCTCTCATTTATTACTGATTTTATGTATTTGCGATCGCTCATTGTTACGACTAAATATTTATTTACATTTTAACATATTATTACTAAATATAAACTTTCTTTGTTTCAATTTACTGTCTTTTGAAATCGTCTTTATGAGCTCTTTTATTTTTATAAATCATTTAAAATGCATTAAGCATGTCACCTCGATTTCTGATGATCTTACGACTGTTGTCCGGGGTTCCAGCGTTGTCTAGAGTTAATTTGCCATTCCTCTTGTCCTGGCGTGGTCCTGGATACGTCTAGGGTCCAGCGTCGATCTACGGCAGCTTCCCTGGATACGTCTAGATGTCCAGCGTCGACCCACAGCATATTTCCTGGATATACTCTTGATAGACTAACTATTGCTGTATTTGCTTTTCCCGTAATATTGTCGTGAGTTTAATAAACGTCATTTCGTTTGTTACTGAGACTTGTAATAGGATAAAAAATATAAACTGTTTTGCCGACGGACAGCATGTCCGGCTGCAACTCAGTCTTGAAATGAAGAGAAGTGTTATTGGTCGAACCCTTAAATTATACCCTCTCGAGATTCCGCGCTGGTCGGCTCCAAAATCGTTCTGTCGATACCTGTGTATCTCGTGACAGCAACCACTACCGAACCTTTTCATCTATTGGCAATTATTAGCAAATAGCACAGAATCGAGATAGCACAAATCGTAGCTACTTCGATTAATCACTCACTATATTAATTTGAGCGTCTTAGGGTAATTGGCGTATTTTTTAGCACGATTATTTTGCACTGTCTTCGCATAACGTGTTCTATTAACGACATCTTTTCACTGGGGATAACTATAATTTTTACCCACACTTTGGTGCCTTTGGTTTGATCATACATTAATTAGTTTTCTCAGAGTGAATTAAAACAATTATTTTATTAATTACTTGGGGCGGGTTGCTGAGTTATCTCATCGTATACGATGAATGTGTGTCTTCCTACGCGGTGTTTCAACGTATAAAGTCCGTTGTACAATCTGAAAAATTTCTTTGCTGTGTTGTCACTGTGTTTTCCTACAGGATTAGCTTTCAACAGAATTTGGTCTCCTACATCAAATCCTGTCTTCACTCACACACACAAGATACACGTGTAACACACATAGAATTGAGCAGGTGTTCACTGCGTGTCGTAACAGGTTAATTGCTACCCTAATATAACAATGAAATATTTCTGCAATCTCAGACCTGTCCATTTACCCGTAACTTATACAAATTATACAAAATTTACATTTATTTAAATCAATACCTAATACAGCTGTGGCTGTATCGTTGCATTATTCCTCTGCCTGAGAGAAAAAATTTAATAAACATTTTTTTATTAAATTTTTGTCTATTTGTTCTAGACAAATACAATCATGTTATATTAACTTAACTTAAGTTTACATTGTTAAACAAACACATAATAATAAGTAAGTCAGTCTAACATTCACCGTGGTGGTATGTAATATTTACTCTCCATTACACAGCTGATCGGTGTGTTGATCTTGTCCTGCTTCAGTGGCCTTGTCCACTTTTACTCTCTCTTCTCATTATTCATACGTAGAATTTCTTGAATGACGTCGCATGATATTTGCCAATGTCCTTATCCTTTATCTCATCGTATACGATGAATGTGTGTCTTCCTACGCGTTGTTTCAACGTATAAGGTCCGTTGTATAATCTGAAAACTTTCTTTGCTGTGTTGTCACTGCGTTTTCCTACAGGATTAGCTTTCAACAGAATTTGTTCTCCTACATCAAATCGTTGTAATTTATGTGTTCTATTGTATTTTTCTATCCTCTTGTTACCTTGTTCTATGATGCGTTGTTTAGCATACTCCACCTTTACACTTAATGGAATAGGTACGTTTTGATTCTCTGGCTTGCTTACATATTTGGTCCAGAATCTGACAGGTTTCTTGTCTTCGTCTAGCTCCATTGGTGTATAACTCGTTGCTTCACTATAATTTTCATTTATTGCTTTCTCAAAGAAAGGTAAGTACTCTGCCCATTTGTTGTGTTGATCATGACAGTAATTTCGTAGATATTTACCTAACTCTTTATTTACTCTTTCCGCCAGATTTCCCTGTGGGTGTCGTACTGATGTGAGTACAGGTTGGATTCCATTTTCACGAAGAGTTCTCTCCCATACTTCGCTTTGGAACTGTACTCCTTGATCGCTAAGTACCTTCTTCATTTACCATATGCAGGGATGCATTTCTGCAAGAGTATTTTTAAAACAACTTTAGTTGTGGGTCGCATAATTGGATACAGATGGACGGCTTTGGAAAATACATCTATACAAACAAGTATGTGTTTCACCCGCCGACTTGATCTCGGGAGTGGTCCAAGAAAATCCACTGCAATTAGCTCTACTTTTTGGTCCTTTTGAGTACTCTGCATTTCCACATAGGTATGTAGATACGGTCCTTAATTTTACATTATCTTACTCATTCATTCTTACCTTCGCTTCTAATCTTCCTTAACCCTTTTCTTAACCTGACATTACTTTATCTTACTTAACTTGTCTTATATTACTTATACAATACATTAACATTCATTTCCTTTTATTACATTTCTTTAACATTACCTTTCTGATTGCTACTACTTTCCTGAAATACACTTCCGTGACAGAATACTCTTTTAGCTTTGTAGTGAGTCGCATGATCGGTTACAGAGGAACTGTCTTGGGAAACAACGATATTTTTCTCGAAGTCCTTAATCCTAAGTAGTCTCTGCCCTTTTGACTTTTCACTCTCGCTTTCTTCTGTGTCCTTGTATCTCCATTAAGTTCGCTTGATCAGCCGTTCTGACAATTATAATATTGATTGCTCATCTCTAATCCTTTCTTTTTACCAATAACAACACTAACATCTTTTACCATTACTTTCTTAAATATTTCTCTACACTATCATTCCTTACCATTAATAATACATTTTTTAATTAACCCTTTACAATAATATTCCTTTCATTTAGCATAAAACTCCTTAATATTTAATTCCTTATTTCTTTTCACTAATATTTCTTTTATTTGCTATCATATCCTTAATAAATAACATTTCTTAATTATACTCTCTTATCTTATTATTAATAATTAATAGTAATTTTATGTTTCTCATTTAAAAATAATTATTTATTTTCATTTGCCTAGAGTTCTGAGTTGCAGTGTCGTTAGATCTGGCACCCCTCTTATAACCATAACCATTGTTTGTTGCACACAGGAAATTTATTGTACTCACCGTGTAAACAACGTCCGCATTCCATTCTATCGCTGCGACATCCGTTTTGATCGTATAAGTCACCTGTTCGTCGCTGCGTTGAATTGTTGCTGCCTGTATCGCATGATCCACTTGCCTATAGGGTGAAAACTTTATTCTCCCTCTCTTTCTCTTGTTCTCTCCGCGTTCCTGCTCTTGACGAACGCATTTCTTAATAGTTCGTATGCGTTTTACATTGGAATATTCTTTTGTGCGTCGTTTATGATAATATTCATGGTAATTAATATACTTATAGTTATAATTATCGTTCACTTTATATTTCTCGTGTGTATACCTACCGTCATATTTACTACAATTTTGTGTAGTGTTTCGTATAGATAATTTACGACGTTTCTCGTTAGATCTACAGTCACATTTTCCTTCGTGAGTGTGGTGCCTTAAATGTTTCACCTGTGTCATCTTATGTGCCTTACGAGTGTGTGTATGTCTCACAGTTGAGATATCGCTATTAATAAGGTACTTTTTATTAACCTTTATTTGCTTCTCTTCCTTAACGTTAATTACTTCTTTATATTTATCTTTAGTAATCACAAACGTATTTTCAACTAGTATGAATTCTTCACATATGAGCTCCGTTTGTTTATCAATTATTCCAGAGACATTTTCTGTGATCGTGTCAATACGTAAGTTAGTATCAACAATTTTTTCTCTTAATTCTTCTACTCTCCGTGATTTTAATGGTGTCCTGTTTAACATTTTCAGTCTGTTGTTCAAGTTTATTTTCTAAACTTTCTGTTTGGTTCCTATTAAATTCTTTTAATTCATCTATTCTAGCATTTAAACTTTCTGTCTGTTTATTTAAATTTTCTGTGTGTTTTGTGCTGAATTCTTCGACCCAGGCACGCATCATTGTCTGAAATGCCTCCATGTCTAAATTTCCTGGAGTCGTCATGTTGAATTATTTTGTATTTAAATATTTATTTATAATTTATGATTATTAGTGAACCGTATGCAAGTTTTTATTTATTTATTTTTGAACTATTATTATTTATTTATTTTTATTTACTCATGTTACACTTACACCTGTTTATTTTGTTGAGCGCCAGTTGTGTTTTAGTACACAACAATTAACATAACATACAGTTAATTTTTACTATAAATATTTATTACATATAATATTAGTTATATCATAAAACTCATCAAACACTGGTAATCATAGAGCATACATTAATTATTAAAAGTAGGCGTTTCGCGTACCACGTTCATGGGCGACATTTTATATATCACAAATTTATTATATATAATTTAAATTTGTGTAGCCCCACGTTCTTTGGGAGCTATTTTTATACAACAACGACACAATGTTATTAAATGTAAGCGTGTCATGCCACACGTCAAGGGCGACAAAAAATGTAATAAGTTATATATTCTGTGCAATTTAATTGGTACATTAATTGAACTCATACACTTTATATACAATTACTAACAACATTGGGGTTATTGTATTGTTGTATTTGGGGTTCAGGTGTAAATGTAATAAGAGTATTTTTACTATCAGTATTAAAAACTCATATTTATTATTTTTTCATTATTAAAATTATTCATAAACATCATTAATTTATCGGTGACGATATTGCTCATTATTTAATGTTTAGATTTTACGGTATGCAATATTACACATATTCAAAAAGTTCTTATATCTAAACAAGTTAAATAATTTTTGTTAATTTATTATAAAACTAAAACATTCTTATATTGAAATAAATTGTTTATCTCAGATCTGACCTCTACTCGCTCAGTCTATACCAATGTTTGGACTTCAATTTAACTTTATATTAATCTCTTGTAGACTGGCTTTTGTTTTAATATTCAACTTTAAATTAATTTTTCTATACTTCAAATATCTAATTACTTTACTATTTATGTTGATAATAAACTCTACTCTCTTTACTTTAAATTCACTCTCATTTATTACTGATTTTATGAATTTGCGATCGCTCATTCTTACGACTAAATATTTATTTACAGTTTATCATATTATTACTAAATATAAACTTTCTTTGTTTCAATTTACTGTCTTTTGAAATTGTCTTTATGAGCTCTTTTATTTTTATTTTTATAAATCATTTAAAATGCATTAAGCATGTCACCTCGATTTCTGATGATCTTACGACTGTTGTCCGGGGTTCCAGCGTTGTCTAGAGTTAATTTGCCATTCCTCTTGTCCTGGCGTGGTCCTGGATACGTCTAGGGTCCAGCGTCGATCTACGGCAGCTTCCCTGTATACGTCTAGATGTTCAGCGTCGATCTACGGCAGCTTTCCTGGATACGTCTAGATGTCCAGCGTCGATCCACAGCATATTTCCTGGATATACTCTTGATAGACTAACTATTGCTGTATTTGCTTTTCCCGTAATATTGTCGTGACTTTAATAAACGTCATTTCGTTTGTTACTGCGACTTGTAATAGGATAAAAAATATAAACTGTTTTGCCGACGGACAGCAAATCCGGCTGCAACTCAGTCTTGAAACGAAGAGAAGGGTTATTGGTCGAACCCTTAATTTATACCCTCTCGAGATTCCGCGCTGGTCGGCTCCAAAATCGTCCTGTCGATACCTGCGTATCTCGTGACAGCCCCCACTACCGAACCTTTTCATCTATTTGCAATTATTAGCAAATAGCACTGTTTTGCACAGAATCGAGATAGCACAAATCGTAGCTACTTCGATTAATCACTCACTATATTAATTTGAGCGTCTTAGGGTAATTGGCGTATTTTTTAGCACGTTTATTTTGCACTGTCTTCGCATAACATGTTCTATTAACGATATCTTTTCACTGGGGATAACTATAATTTTTACCCACACTTTGGTGCCTTTGGTTTGATCACACATTAATTAGTTTTCTCAGAGTGAATTAAAACAATTATTTTATTAATTACTTGGGGCGGATTGGTGAGTTTCCTGTCTATGCCTGCTTCACTCACACACACAAGATACACGTGTAACACACATACAATTGAGCAGGTGTTCACTGTGTGTCAGAACAGGTTAATTGCTACCCTAATCTAACAATGAAATATTTCTGCAATCTCAGACCTGTCCAATTACCCGTAACTTATACAAATTATAAAAAATTTACATTTATTTAAATTAATGCCTAAAACAGCTGTGGCTGTATCGTTGCAATATATATATATATAGATGTGTATCTAACATTGTTCACAAATACACATAACTGATAACAAAATATACAGTTTTTGTGACATGGTTCACAAACGTTTTGAAAGCGATCAAAAACGAGTGTTGAGACATACTAATTCTGTCAATATACATAAAATATACAGAGACTACAGATATAGATTTTGTATTTTCACTACAATTCTTCATAACTTTACCCCAAATTAAACTTTTACAATTTTATTACAATTTTAAATTCTATTTTCGACTTAGTACTTCCAAAATTAGCTTTTTGTTCTGATTTACCCTTCACACGCTGATGTTGTTCCTCCGCACACAACCAGAACGTAATATACTGATTTGAACTTTTCACGCTGTACCAATATCCCTCGTGAAAAAGTAGAGACTTTACTTTCTTGGAAGTAATGACTCCATTTACTAAAAAATTTCCGACCGCGCTCTGGAAGGGCTGCTTTTTTACATTCGCATACACGTGTTCCGAAGCCGAGACTCGTTCGGCCACGACCTTAGGCCTAATACTACTGTGCAACAACGATGGCAAACCGCAACTAAAGAAAGGAGCGAATAACAAGCTCATCTACGAATCGAATGGTCAGCAGATTTCAGATATGCAGCTTAGTAAATTTTGCCATTCTTATCAATCCGCTTACATTGCACGTCCTCTGAACGCATATGCACAGCTCAACTCTCCGTCTCATAATCGTATTTTCATTTTCTTAATTACCCTTGTATTTAATCACTTTCTTTTATTCTCTTCTCAGATTTGTTCATCCCAACCAAATAAGAAATCCTGAGATGATACAGAGGATTATTCGCTGAAGATGCATGTGCAAAGGCACCGTTACATGCATAATAAAAAAAAAGAAAGTTGCAGGCTTCTAAAAAATGTATAAGGTAATATTCATCCATTCGCTTCAAACAGCAGTAGACCTCAAATACTGAACTACTTTTAAGACTTCCGCGAAAATAAGTAATTTTATTTCTTATTGTCAGCCAGACACACACACACACACACACACACAAACACACACACATATTTGTAGTTTGAGAATAAAGCTGTGATTTCTTTAGTTAAGTGCGATGTAGAATTATTAAATAATATAAAAATACTAAATAAAAATAATAATAAAATCCTTAATTTAGTAGTGACCGTCGATCAATAAATGTTTAACGATGGAAAGTTTAGCGAGAATCTGTCAATAAATATAAAACAAATTTTACATTGTTTGTGTCATCATCAGGACTTGAGTACGGACAATAGAGAAAAAACAAACACGTAATCGCCAAGTAGATCACACCCTTCTGCCTTCTAAACACATGGTAATTACCTTCACAGGTGAAACGAACGATGTACAAAATGTCTTGTGGTTTGTGTTTATGAATAGGGCGTATGTTGTAAGTACCTTACAGTTGTAAATGACTCACTCATAATATTGTCTAGTACAAGTTAGTTTCAACGTTTGAGTAATTAATAATAACAAATAGGCCTATTCGATTAGTTTTAAACTCGGTGCAGTTGTCAGACCGCGTCTTGCATACTTTACGCTTACGTAGAATCCAGAGTTTATATGTACGGTATATACTTGTGTGTGTGTGTGTGTGTGTGTGTGTGTGTGTGTGTGTGTGTGTTTTAGACTGTGAGAAAGAGTGAGAGGGAGTGGGATAGAGTAATGGAGAGAGTGTGAGAGTGTTGGAATGCAAGAGGGAGGGGGAGAAAGAAAGCATGAGTGGGGAAGAGTGTATTCTATAATATTTTACAATATGTATTCAGCTATAACATATTTTTACACATGAATTACACATCTGTACCAATTCCAATATAAATTCAATGATCACTGCATCTATTGTAAACATAATTACGGGATTATTATATTATCAATAATTTAAATTGTAATATTGTATTGATTAGGTGTTTGAAATATTATAATTGTCTATCTATTTATGCAAAACAATATTAATAGATATATAAATATTATTAAATAGTAGCAGTAATAATAATAGTATTAATATTTAAACAACATTAGAAGTATAATATTAAAATTATATAATAATAAGTAAATATCTTGTTGATTCATCCTCTTTGTTCACTTTTTTAATATTATTATATATAAAAAAATTTCACAAATGAACTTACTTTTGTTCTCACTATCACAAGCGTTTCAAGGTGTTGTGCCTCTTCCTCAGTGCGATTAAATACTGAAAGTCATTGTTGCAGAATAACGGTTATGGACTATAGGTGTGTGTGGTGGGAATTGATGATGGGAGGGAATTGGCGCTGAAGTTCAAATTTTGTGTTGGGATCAATGTATCAAATAGTGTATGTGATCTGTACTGTACTTGTTCATTTAATATGTTGTTTGGTTGTAATGTGTGATATCTGTATATTTCAAATTGTTCAGCTGTGTTTAATTTTCTACTTTTTGATAAGTAGTGTAATATTTCCATGTTGTGTTCTATGTTTGTGTAACTATGGTTTTCATTTTGTAAATGTGTGGCAAATGTGGAACGTATGTAATTTGTGGTGAGGGCTTTTATATGTTCTGAAAATCTGGAATAAAAAGATCTTCCCGTCTGGCCGATGTAGAATTGGTTACAATCATTACAATTTAATTTATAAACTCCTGTTTTACTGTATGTGTCTGTGTCTTTGTTAAAATTATATGTTTCTTAATGGTGTTGTTGGTTCTGTAGGCTATTTTATAATTGTGTTTTCTAAATGTGTTAGCAATTTTGTGTGTATTGGAGTTTTAATATGTGAGTGTTATGTACTTACTGGGTTGTGTGTTGTTGGTCTGATGTGTTTTATTTTTATTTTTTGTGTTTAGGATGCGTTTGTGTATTTTATTTACTAAATCGGGGTTGTATCCATTTTTAACTGCTATATATTTGATTGTGTTAAGTTCTTCTTGGTAATCATGTGTGTTTAGGGGTATTGAAGTGAGTCTATGGAGCATGTAGTTGAATGCTGCATGTTTTTGTTGAGTTGGGTGGTTGGATGAGTTATGTATGACCATGTCTGATGTGGTGGGTTTCCTGTATATTTTGTATGTGTGTGTGTTGTTTGTTTTGGTGATTGTGAGGTCTAAGAAGTTTAAACTATTATTTAGTTCTATTTCAAGTGTGAATTTTAATTTATGGTGTATAGTGTTAATATATTTGTGGAAATTTTCTATTTGTCTTTTGTTGCCGTTGTATAGGATTATAATGTCATCAACATACCTGTGCCAATATATTATTTTATCAGTATATTTGTTATTGTGTAATATGTGTTCTTGTTCTATGGTGTGTACAAATATTTCGGCTAGTATACCTGATATAGGTGAGCCCATGGGTAGTCCATCTGTTTGTGTGTAAAATATGTTATTGTGTGTGAAATAATTTTGATCTGTTATAATTTTAGTTAGATTTATGATCTCATTTATTTGTGTTTCAGGTATGTTGTTTAATTTTAGTAATTGTTCTAATGTAATTAAAGTCTCTTTTATGGGAACATTGGTGTATAGGTTTGTTATGTCAAATGAAGCTAGTGTGGAATTATGAGGTATATGGATATGTTGAGTTTTATTCACTAGATCTAAATTATTTATGACAGTGGTGTTGTTAGTTAAATTTATGCTATTTCTGATTAATTTAGCTACGTGTCTAGCTATTTTGTGTGCAGGTGCTTGTGTGTTGTTTATAAGTGGTCTGATTGGAATATTTGGTTTATGTAATTTTGGTAGTGCATTAAGTGTAGGGGCTTTTGGTTTAATTTGTTTAAAATATTTGATGTTGTCAGGTGATACTATGTGTTTAGTGTTATTTAAGGTTTTGTTTATTTGTTTGTGATAATTTGGGGTGGGATCTTTATTTAATTTAGTGATGTTATTTTCATTAAAAAATGTTCCGATTTTGTTGTTTAAAGTTTGTTTTTCTATTATGACATTAATATTGCCTTTGTCCGCTTTTAGTATGGTTAGGTTATGTTCTTGTAATTTACGTTTTATGTTTTTTAGTAATTGGAACTCATTACTGTGTTGTTTATGTTCATATTGTTGTTTGTGTTGTAATTTACGTTTGATATCGTGGCGTATGGTGTCTTGGTCTATGTTATGCGTGTGTTGTATGGCTGTTTCAGCATCAAGGACTATGTCACGTGTATGTTTTTATTACTGTTGTTATTAGTTGGAATGATGTCTAAATTGTGTTTTAGACCTTTATCTAATAGGGTTATTTCAGCATTAGTGAAATGGGTCAATGTTGTGTTTACAGTACGTGCGTGAAACTTATGTGTCGGTGTAATGATGTTTTTGTTTCTGCGTGTTAAAAGGTTATTGATTTTTCTGTTATGTCTTTCTTGTGTTCTTAATTGGATTTTCTCTATGATATTTCGTGTATATTGTATTATGTGTTCTAATTCAATGTGGTGTAATATTTGTGTGAGTTTAACGTGTAGGTTGTATGCCGTTTTGTTTAGTGTATCTTTTTTGTGCTTTAAATCTTTGACGATATTATCTAGGTGTAATATTTCTGCTTTATGTTTGGTTTGTATTGCGGCGTGTGTGTTATTTTTTATTATGATTTGTGCATGTGTGGGTATAATATTGTGTTTGCGGCATGTTTTGTTGTATGCGATGTTTAAGGATGTTTTCGTTATCTGAATTCTGACGTTTCTATATTTGTGGATGTAATACGCTGTGCTGGCGGTATTATAAATATCTTGTTTTAATAATAATAATAAAAAAGTGAACAAAGAGGATGAATCAACAAGATATTGATTTGATCGCCTTTGTGTTTTTAATTGACATAGACAATAAAAATTGTAGCTGAAAATCACATACAACATCGTAAGCTGTCTGTTTACATTAATGAGACTAGTCTTTTTAAAAAGAGTGCGATGTAGAAATGCACCAAGTTTATTTGAAGGTAATTAAACATATATTACTAAGTACTTACATATTTTTGCGTTACAGACAGGTTGGTCTACGGTACAAAACCTTACAGACAGGTTAAAAATACGTGTTTAAGGGTACGTGTTTATACGTGTTTAAATATTGTGTATTTATATCACCGTAAATAACATTACATGAATTTGTGTAAATTTAGACTAATGGTTTATAATCTATTCGAGTCAGTAGTGTTATAGGCATATTTGTTCGGTCACTGATCTCTATCACACTACCTGAGTGGAGTCGTAGAATGTTGAAGAGTATTGACTAACCGCTTTCCTTATTGTTATTCGCACTCTTTCATTAGTTGTAATTTGACATTTGGTTGTACGCACAGTACTGTTACCTGTGGTCAGTTTTGAAGTTTTTTATCTAAATGGAGGTTATTACATCAACTAAAGGGAGACCTCTGATTCATCATGAGAGCTATTAATACAGAGCTAAGTTCAAACAAGCATATTGCATTCTAGTTGTGTACGAAATAAAGAACATCAGGTTAACGAGGGCTCATCAGAACAAGGAACGGAATCATCGTGGCTTCACAGGAGCAGTCGTTGTGCGCCAAATTTAACAGAACCAGAAGTAGCAAATGCATTAAAAAAACAGCACAAGAAGATGTTCATCAGGTTCCGGCAGAATTTCCAATCAGTTTCTAATGAGGATCTCGATATGGTAAAAAAAGTACCGAAACACAATACCGAAAAGTGAATCGTTGTACTAGGAACTATGCAGAATCAGGCTAACAGTCAAGAATTCTTCTTCAACGACTCTTACAAAACCTCTTACGGAACACAATTTTGATCACCAATTTTGAAAGTAACAATAAGATTGGAAAGGGGCAGAACATTTTTTTTTAAGATTTAAACTTTTCATTACCTTGCCGGAACTTATAAAAGTTTATCGAAACTGAACACCCAATGTATAAATGATACTAGAGTTAAGCCACTGAAACGACTATTTATCTCACAGTGTGTTAGCTTACAAAATAAAAAATACGAAACTTATCTTCAAAAATTTAATGTTCTGAAGGAACAACTGTTACTGTTTACTGTTGCTGGTATAATGTCAACTATAACGAATGTTTCTGCAGAAAAATTCAAAATGTACGCTTCGTCGGTAATTATAAAGAAAGTGAAGAAATACTTTCGACATGCAGGATGGTTGCAGCCATAGCTGTCAAGTCTGTTTAGATATTTCAGTACTGCTGTTTGTGATTGTGGAAATGTGTCCGAATTACGCATGTTGGTTTTGGCTTATGTCGTACCGTAAGTGGTTGAACAATCAAGATGTATTGCTTTATTTATAGAATGTTTTCAGAGAAAGATAGAAAGTGTTGTACGTCCTAGTAAGAAGACATTTCTACGCCCTCTAATATACGGTATATTTATTAGAGGAAAACTTAAAACTGCTAAAAACTGAAGCAGAGTTACAGCTCAAATCGCAAATTTTGAGGTAGGTCTTGCGGACAGAAAATAACTTGACTAACTGAAATTCTCTTTATCAAATCAGAAAAGAATTAGAAAGAAAGAAAACACGACGTTACAACTAGCTGCCTAAAATTTAAAATTGATAATAAATAATTTAAAAAACTAACTGACAGCAATATTTAAAAACTTATTTGAATATTTAATTTTAGAATTATAAAAATGTTTTAACACAGCTTGTTTAACTTGAGCGAGATGTTCTATACAATGATCTTTGTAACAAGACGGTCAAACCTATCCAGCACCGGTACAGAATATTAGAGCAATGTTTAGATTTGCATGAACTACAGAATAGACAGAAACTTATAAATTCCCTTCCAACGTCCATTTATATTCCTAGAAGTAAGTCGAGTAACCATGCCTTAATTTGTATGTAATTGGACGAGAGAAGCAGGTCCTCAGCTTAAAGTCGACCGTTTGGCATTTGTCTGCCTGCAGAAATGTAAAATCTTGCCGAATTTAGCCTGAATGGAATGTTAACCATAATTCTAATGGAACCATTACTACGACAATTTTGTTGATTTGGAGCACCAAGAGGCAAAAATTAAACTCAAAATTGTAATAATATTTAAAAATTTATAAGACAATCAACTGAGAAATTTTATTCAGAATACAAAATGCGATCTGTAATAGATCTGTTTGACAGAATTAATATCTCTCAACACTCCTTACAAATTTTGGTTAGCTTTCAAAACTTTGTAAGCTGTTTAAAAAAAAATTATATATTGCTATCAGTTACGTATTATAACGGCTGTATACTATCTTTTATAACTTCTGTATACTATCGCCCTTATAACCTCGGGAGCCCGGTTAATTGGCGTCGGTCAATTAAACAGGCTGCCATAATATTCACAAAATGTTACATATTTAATTAAAATACAACGTAACAAAACATTTAATTTGAACCTGTGAATTAAGGAATATTAGTTTCGTGTTGCCAAATTTATTCACTCATATTTACGTCTATGATATCTCTTTATTTACATACCTGGTAATTAGCATAAAAGAGAATGAGATACTGTCTTATTATTAAAAATCAATTAGGCTTGTGATTTGTATTGTTAAAACATACACACATATATATTGTAACTCTACTTAATGCGTGTTGTTGTGTTGTGTGAATGTATGAGCACCTACCTGCTGTCCGATCTTGCGGTTTTCTTCCGACTAGGGCGTGTGGATTTTGGATTTGATTTCGCAAGTATGTAAACTCAAATATATGACAACAGCACACTAAATAAGTTATTTTAAAAGTGAAGAGTTTTGTGAGGTTGGTAGGCTCCGTAGTACAGCAATAAAAAAATACAATATGGGGTAATAAAACGGTGTTTTTTACTCCAATAACACACAAGAATAAAATGGTTATATGATCAAATATTCTTACACTCTAAACAATAAATAGATCTTGAATAATGTTTTCTTAATGGTTGATAATTTTCAGATGTTGAGCCCGTTATTTTAAAAGAGTTTATTTTATTCTGAGAATTTAATTAATTAATTAATTTAATTTAATTTAATGTCCTTAAAATTTGATTAAAATGAAAATGAAAACTCTAAAGTTAATTGAATATATTCCAAAGTAGGCGTGACAATCTAGTTCACGTCCCTTTATTTACTAGTGATTTGATTCACGTACTGCAGTATGAGCAAATTATTTAATTCTTTGTTAAGACTTGTATAGCGCTTTTTGTTTTATCTACTGTTAATTCTTAACTAAAGCTTATTAATTACTTATACTGGCTATACAGATTATCACACATGAATAATTCTTATTTAACTAGAGTCTTTGATTTGTGGCACCTGAATGATTTATGTTACAATGATTTTAATTAAAAAAGATAGAAAAATTGACGGTTGAAAACTAGATAACTTGATTTTGACTTTCCTGATACTGAAGTGGATCGTAGAGATGCTCCAGATGTCCCTCGCTGTCCTTGTCCAATCGGCTCGAGATAGTGATCTACTTGAGCGTCCTGGGTTTCGGCGTTGAGCTCGGAAATCAGCAACACTCTCCTCTCCTGCTATTTGTTGAAGTTTTTACGTCTGCGGCTTTCTGCGAGAACTGCTTCACGTCCCTCGTCGATTCACGTTCCAAGTTAGCGTGTGTGTGCGTCGTTTCGAGTTATAGTTCTGCTCGTCAGCTGATTCGGAATGGTTTAGACCGCCTCTCTGTCGTATTCTTGAAGTAATGTCTTGTAGTCTTGTAGATCTCTTGCGTGCTTATGACCACAGCTTGTAGTGCACAATAAGCTTGTTTGTTGATATGAAAGAGTATCTTGACTGGACGCTGTAATTACGAGTCGTTACAGTTGACCTGTGTTACGAAGATCGTAATTATGCGTGTTGACCACGTAGAGTCTTCAGATAAGTCTTCACAAAACTATGGTTTTGAGACGATCGAAGATATACGTCTGTTCTTCTTGAATACTGGCTATGGAGTGTTTTATCAGCCCCAAAACTCCGCGCTGGTTGGGATTCCTTCGAATGATTTGATTGGCTGACACACTCTCCCTACTACACAAAATTTGAATCACCTTAGTCCGTGTGAACGAAACTAGTTTCCCACAGACGGAGAATTTATATTATTATTAATATTCTAACACAACGGAACTGAATTGTCGCTCCGGATTGCAATCATCTTGGTTGCAAACCAAGTTGTGATAATTCGAAAATATACAATTTGTTGAAATTCTTATAGTTATAACATATTAAAAGCTCTTTAATGTAGCTCAATTATTACAGAAGTTATTCACATAAAATTAATTAACTCTGTTATTATTTAATTGTATTGCATAAAATTTGCACACCCCATTATTAATATTTCGGCAAACATTTTGGCTATAATGGATTTCGCGTGAATTTACTGGTTTCCGAAATATTAACAATTGAATGTTTGGGTGTGGTCGTATGCGTTACACAGCGCGTTGATTATGTAACAACCGCGTGTGCGTCTTTTACAATGCATTATTTTGATCGCTATTACATATGAGTGGAGTTTCGACTATTAAAATTTATTTAAACATGAATATAGTATACACTTAACATATATCTCCAAATTAATAATATTTGGTCCTGTTATATACTCCTCCACCCATTTAAAAAAAAAAAAAAGAGTGTAGCATATACAATTATTTTTGTTTTAAATTATTTTAAATGTACAGTGAATTGATTATGCTTGCTACTATACGTCTTATTAATTATCTATGGACACATACATTAGTGTAAATGTTCTTTACATATTTAACTTAATTCTAATTGCACAATATCAATAACAATATTATACCTGAAATCATTGTTTAGTAAATGTTTGTAGGACGGCTAGTAGTTAATTGCAGCGTTTAAGAATGTCAGATAAGCGGTAGCCGACAGCTCACACGCACGCGCTCCAGGAATGTGCTGAGGTTTGTTTACAAAATGGTATGAAACACCGCGCGACGCTAATTACTTGACCTACTTTCTAACAGCTGAGCGGTACCATTGTGTAACAATTTCCGGCAGCTGGGGTTGGCTTCGCCCGTCCGCGTGCACGTTTGTTACTTACCGCGCAACTACCGAACTATCATTCATACACAACGTATTTACAATTATTATTAATATTATAAAACACACATTTAATTTATTTTAATTGTAATTATTAATTAATTAAATTATTATTAACTCTATACATTATTTATTTTCAAAGTGCGTCCAATATTTCGTAACCGTTTTAATGGGTGGTTCTACAATATTCCTCTAGCCACTCGTTAAGTCCTTCGGCGTCACCGGATATTACAACGACGTTTTCCCAGGCTGATTGTGTGGGAACGCTATCGCTAAGTTCCTGTTCTACCGGACATGCTATTGTCGGAGTGCTTTGTTGTATTGTATTCACCTCAAACAATGGTTCTGTACTTTCCGGTTGGAACACCTTATTAACCGGCACACAAATTTCTGGACAAAAATCACCTTTCTTAAAACTAGTATTTTTTTTATTTCTACCTATTTTAGCTTTAAATAATTTTGCATGATTTATGGCGCTTCCCCCCTGGAGGCGCCCGTTTCCAAGTTTTTTGGAAATTTACGGTTTTTTTTCTTGTCACTAGGGTCCTTAATGCTTTGCGTATCGCTGTCTTGCGCAGTTGTATCACTTTTCGCTATTTCGACCGTTTGTATAGTTCTCATCTGCGTCCCATCGTTGCCCTTATATTGGCCGTTCTGTCCACCGACGTTTGGTTTACCTTTATATTCAAAGGTCTTATTTGGCGGTTTTGACGGTGTCTGGGGTGGAGTAGAACTTGTACTTGGTCTCTGATCAGGTTGTGGATGGTATTGTACCCGTGTATTTTGTCCGTCGTTATTTCGGCGAAAATCTAGGTTATAACGCCAACCGCCTAAATCAAAAACTGTCTCGCTTTGGGACACTAAAATGAGCAGTTCATCGACCGTGCGTATACCTTGCGTAAACACAGCTACCCGTATATTGTGGTTGAAATGATAGGCTAGTTTAGTGACAATGTCGAACTCTGAAAATGCTGGGGTTAAATGTTTTGCGCGCTCGACCTGCTGGATGATATAATTTTCCGGCGTTATACATAATTTTCGGTCAAAACGTCCATATTCTAATTCATTCCGTAACAGTCTTTGTGTGTGAGAATTCCAATACCGGCTTTCAAATTTCTGTTTGAATTCCGCGTATGTGGTCACTTTATCGCGTACGATATTATACCATTTACGCGCCGAATCACGCATCGCGTTTACTACCCATTGTATTTTATCTTGATCTTCGAGTCTCGAACCTACCCTCTCCATTTCATTTTCACAGGCTAAAAAAATTCAATAGGGTTTTCATTATTTTCCCCTGTAAAATATACACGATTCTTTTCATCAACAGGACCCTGTACTAGAATATTAGGAGCGGGTCTCCTGCGTACTTCCTGTAGTACTTCCAAGATCTCGTCATTAAGTGCTTGCAATGCCCTTTCTTTATTAGAATCTATATTTGATCGCGTTTCTCCAATTGGAGCATCAAGTCTGTCGACGCGACGTTGTGTTTCCGTCACGTCCGCTTGAATTTTTACTTCGAGCAAGTCAACTTTTTTCGCAACATCAGCGGTCTGTTTTTCACACCTACTGATGTGTTCTTTGAATCGGCCCTCCATACGCGTAACTTTTTCTATAAACGATTTTTGCATGGTGATCTCAAAAAACCTTAAACCGTTCGTTTATTTTCGTTTCAACCGTATGTACTTTTTCTCCGATTTCCGTGACTTTAGCGGTTAATTCTTTATTACTTTCTTTAATTTCTTTATTGCTTTCTTTAATTTCTTTATTGCTTTCCGCGATTTCGGTAACTCTAACAGTTAATTCTTTATTAGTTTGTTTAATCTCGGCATTTATGTCTGCGTTACTATGCTCTAATGCTTCGGTTAAACTGACTTTGTGCGCGTTAATTTTGGCCGTTATTTCTGCGTTATTCATTTCAGCTTTGGCTGAACTTTGTTCAAATTTCGCGTCTATTTTATCAAATTTCGCGTTCATATTAGCGGTCAAATCCGCATTCATTTGCTGCATTTGTTTAAGTATTTTTTCATATCCATTTTTACACAACAATTTCAAATACAAAATAATTACAAATACACTTGACTGCTGTACCACTACCAATCACAAAACTTTTTTTGGAGATTGTTCAGTTGGACGCCAGCTGTTTTAAAAGTTAAAACAGCAAAATTGGTTTTAACGTAAAATTAAATTTAAATTCAATGTAATTTAATTTCGTCGTGCCCCACGTTCCGGGCAAGCCATTTATAACTCTACTTAATGCGTGTTGTTGTGTTGTGTGAATGTATGAGCACCTACCTGCTGTCCGATCTTGCGGTTTTCTCCCGACTAGGGGGTGTGGATTTTGGATTTGATTTCGCAAGTATGTAAACTCAAATATATGACAACAGCACACTAAATAAGTTATTTTAAAAGTGAAGAGTTTTGTGAGGTTGGTAGGCTCCGTAGTACAGCAATAAAAAAATACAATATGGGGTAATAAAACGGTGTTTATTACTCCAACAACACACAAGAATAAAATGGTTATATGATCAAATATTCTTACACTCTAAACAATAAATAGATCTTGAATAATGTTTTCTTAATGGTTGATAATTTTCAGATGTTGAGGTCGTTATTTTAAAAGAGTTTATATTATTCTGAGAATTTAATTAATTAATTTAGTTTAATTTAATTTAATGTCCTTAAAATTTGATTAAAATGAAAATGAAAACTCTAAAGTTAATTGAATATATATTCCAAAGTAGGCGTGACAATCTAGTTCACGTCCCTTTATTTACTAGTGATTTGATTCACGTACTGCAGTATGAGCAAATTATTTAATTCTTTGTTAAGACTTGTATAGCGCTTTTTGTTTTATCTACTGTTAATTCTTAACTAAAGCTTATTAATTACTTATACTGGCTATACAGATTATCACACATGAATAATTCTTATTTAACTAGAGTCTTTGATTTGTGGCACCTGAATGATTTATGTTACAATGATTTTAATTAAAAAAGATAGAAAAATTGACGGTTGAAAACTAGATAACTTGATTTTGACTTTCCTGATACTGAAGTGGATCGTAGAGATGCTCCAGATGTCCCTCGCTGTCCTTGTCCAATCGGCTCGAGATAGTGATCTACTTGAGCGTCCTGGGTTTCAGCGTTGAGCTCGGAATTCAGGCTAACAGTCAAGAATTCTTCTTCAACGACTCTTACAAAACCTCTTACGGAACACAATTTTGATCACAAATTTTGAAAGTAACAATAAGATTGGAAAGGGGCAGAACATTTTTTTTTTAAGATTTAAACTTTTCATTACCTTGCCGGAACTTATAAAAGTTTATCGAAACTGAACACCCAATGTATAAAGGATACTAGAGTTAAGCCACTGAAACGACTATTTATCTCACAGTGTGTTAGCTTACAAAATAAAAAATACGAAACTTATCTTCAAAAATTTAATGTTCTGAAGGAACAACTGTTACTGTTTACTGTTGCTGGTATAATGTCAACTATAACGAATGTTTCTGCAGAAAAATTCAAAATGTACGCTTCGTCGGTAATTATAAAGAAAGTGAAGAAATACTTTCGACATGCAGGATGGTAGCCACCATTGCTGTCAAGTCTGTTTAAATATTTCAGTACTGCTGTTTGTGATTGTGGAAATGTGTCCGAATTACGCATGTTGGTTTTGGCTTATGTCGTATCGTAAGTGGTTGAACAATCAAGATGTATTGCTTTATTTATAGAATGTTTTCAGAGAAAGATAGAAGGTGTTCTACGTCCTAGTAAGAAGACATTTCTACACACTCTAATATACGGTATATTTATTAGAGGAAAACTTAAAACTGCTAAAAACTGAAGCAGAGAATTACAGCTCAAATCGCAAATTTTGAGGTAGGTCTTGCGGACAGAAAATAACTTGACTAACTGAAATTCTCTTTATCAAATCAGAAAAGAATTAGAAAGAAAGAAAACACGACGTTACAACTAGCTGCCTAAAATTTAAAATTGATAATAAATAATTTAAAAAACTAACTGAAAGCAATATTTAAAAACTTATTTGAATATTTAATTTTAGAATTATAAAAATGTTTTAACACAGCTGCGCTTAAGAACTTGTTTAACTTGAGCGAGATGTTCTATACAATGATCTTTGTAACAAGACGCTCAAACCTATCCAGCACCGGTACAGAATATTAGAGCAATGTTTAGATTTGCATGAACTACAGAATAGACAGAAACTTATAAATTCCATTTCAACGTCCATTTATATTCCTAGAAGTAAGTCGAGTAACCATGCCTTAATTTGTATGTAATTGGACGAGAGAAGCAGGTCCTCAGCTTAAAGTCGACCGTTTGGCATTTGTCTGCCTGCAGAAATGTAAGATCTTGCCGAATTTAGCCTGAATGGAATGTTAACCATAATTCTAATGGAACCATTACTACGACAATTTTGTTGATTTGGAGCACCAAGAGGCAAAAATTAAACTCAAAATTGTAATAAAATTTAAAAATTTATAAGACAATCAACTGAGAAATTTTATTCAGAATACAAAATGCGATCTGTAATAGATCTGTTTGACAGAATTAATATCTCTCAACACTCCTTACAAATTTTGGATAGCTTTCAAAACTTTGTAAGCTGTTTAAAAAAAAATTATATATTGCTATCAGTTACGTATTATAACGGCTGTATACTATCTTTTATAACTTCTGTATACTATCGCCCTTATAACCTCGGGAGCCCGGTTAATTGGCGTCGGTCAATTAAACAGGCTGCCATAATATTCACAAAATGTTATATATTTAATTAAAATACAACGTAACAAAACATTTAATTTGAACCTGTGAATTAAGGAATATTAGTTTCGTGTTGCCAAATTTATTCACACATATTTACGTCCATGACATCTCTTTATTTACATACCTGG
Organism: Magicicada septendecula; assembly: GCA_034769895.1. Taxonomy (NCBI): domain Eukaryota; kingdom Metazoa; phylum Arthropoda; class Insecta; order Hemiptera; family Cicadidae; genus Magicicada; species Magicicada septendecula. The sequence continues at coordinate 283,932,776 of CM068370.1, read as the reverse complement.
TAATTAGCATAAAAGAGAATGAGTTACTGTCTTATTATTAAAAATCAATTAGGCTTGTGATTTGTATTGTTAAAACAACACACATATATATTGTAACTCTACTTAATGCGTGTTGTTGTGTTGTGTGAATGTATGAGCACCTACCTGCTGTCCGATCTTGCGGTTTTCTTCCGACTAGGGCGTGTGGATTTTGGATTTGATTTCGCAAGTATGTAAACTCAAATATATGACAACAGCACACTAAATAAGTTATTTTAAAAGTGAAGAGTTTTGTGAGGTTGGTAGGCTCCGTAGTACAGCAATAAAAAAATACAATATGGGGTAATAAAACGGTGTTTATTACTCCAACAACACACATGAATAAAATGGTTATATGATCAAATATTCTTACACTCTAAACAATAAATAGATCTTGAATAATGTTTTCTTAATGGTTGATAATTTTCAGATGTTGAGGTCGTTATTTTAAAAGAGTTTATTTTATTCTGAGAATTTAATTAATTAATTAATTTAATTTAATTTAATGTCCTTAAAATTTGATTAAAATGAAAATGAAAACTCTAAAGTTAATTGAATATATTCCAAAGTAGGCGTGACAATCTAGTTCACGTCCCTTTATTTACTAGTGATTTGATTCACGTACTGCAGTATGAGCAAATTATTTAATTCTTTGTTAAGACTTGTATAGCGCTTTTTGTTTTATCTACTGTTAATTCTTAACTAAAGCTTATTAATTACTTATACTGGCTATACAGATTATCACACATGAATAATTCTTATTTAACTAGAGTCTTTGATTTGTGGCACCTGAATGATTTATGCTACAATGATTTTAATTAAAAAAATAGAAAAATTGACGGTTGAAAACTAGATAACTTGATTTTGACTTTCCTGATACTGAAGTGGATCGTAGAGATGCTCCAGATGTCCCTCGCTGTCCTTGTCCAATCGGCTCGAGATAGTGATCTACTTGAGCGTCCTGGGTTTCGGCGTTGAGCTCGGAAATCAGCAATACTCTCCTCTCCTGCTTTTTGTTGAAGTTTTTACGTCTGCGGCTTTCTGCGAGAACTGCTTCACGTCCCTCGTCGATTCACGTTCCAAGTCAGCGTGTGTGTGCGTCGTTTCGAGTTATAGTTCTGCTCTTCAGCTGATTCGGAATGGTTTAGACGGCCTCTCTGTCGTATTCTTGAAGTAATGTCTTGTAGTCTTGTAGATCTCTTGCGTGCTTATGACCACAGCTTGTAGTGCACAATAAGCTTGTTTGTTGATATGAAAGAGTATCTTGACTGGACGCTGTAATTACGAGTCGTTACAGTTGACCTGTGTTAGGAAGATCGTAATTATGCGTGTTGACCACGTAGAGTCTTCAGATGAGTCTTCACAAAACTATGGTTTTGAGACGATCGAAGAAATACGTCTGTTCTTCTTGAATACTGGCAATGGAGTGTTTTATCAGCCCCAAAACTCCGCGCTGGTTGGGATTCCTACGAATGATTTGATTGGCTGACACACTCTCCTTACTACACAAAATTTGAATCACCTTAGTCCGTGAGAACGAAACTAGTTTCCCACAGACGGAGAATTTATATTATTATTAATATTCTAACACAACGGAACTGAATTGTCGTTCCGGATTTCCTGTGGCACTTTTATATTGCAATTATCTTGGTTGCAAACCAAGTTGTGATAATTCGAAAATATACAATTTTTTGTAAATTCTTATAGTTATAACATATTAAAAGCTCTTTAATGTAGCTCAATTATTACAGAAGTTATTCACATAAAATTAATTAACTCTGTTATTATTTAATTATATTGCATAAAATTTGCACACCCCATTATTAATATTTCGGCAAACATTTTGGCTATAATGGATTTCGCGTGAATTTACTGGTTTCCGAAATATTAACAATTGAATGTTTGGGTGTGGTCGTATGCGTTACACAGCGCGTTGATTATGTAACAACCGCGTGTGCGTCTTTTACAATGCATTATTTTGATCGCTATTACATATGAGTGGAGTTTCGACTATTAAAATTTATTTAAACATGAATATAGTATACACTTAACCTATAACTCCAAATTAATAATATTTGGTCCTGTTATAATATATATATATATATATACTTATATATATATATCCTACTTTTCTTTTACTCTATTCCTTTTTACTGATTAGTTAACAATAAAAAAATAATAACTGCATAATGTATTCATTAATCAACTTCGTTAATTATTTATAAAACTTTGGTAATTCATACCCTCGGATCCGAGATATATTCTTTCTTTATATTAAAGTTAAACAATTTACTTTTGCTGCCAGTTGAAGAATGAACTTATTAATATTAGCATGTTATAGTCATTAAAGCTAAATACATCATATTGTTTATTACAAAGTTACAATGGTAATTTAATTCGGCCAGTCTTTTGTATAATTATATTAATATTATTTTGGTGTCAATTGTCTTTCATATTTTTATTAAGTAATTTCTGAACTACAAAGTTTGACTTCTGTGTCACCTGTATGTAGCATCCTCGGCGAATCGGGGTTGTTTGTAGTAAACGGTGGTTGTGCGGCCTCTGGTCTATCCTGGAGGTCTGAAGAAGGTATAGTAATGGAAGGTGTGGTTGTCTCTCTCTTTTTGCAAGGTTTCTTAGATTCTGGTGCTGGCGGTGGTGGGAAACTTTCACTTGAACTCACTTACTTCGGTTTACCGCACTTTTACCTTACAGTTAAACTGTTACATATACTGTGATCTCTATCACGTTGACGTGATATTAAATCAACTGCAGAGATGTCATAAACAAACACTTAAAACGCATCAAAGATGTTAAACATATTGAAATTACTGATAATTATTGCTATCTGCTTTACTAAGCATTATCGTAAAGAAACTAAGAGAGTGAACGACATATTCTTTCATTGTCTATAATATTGTAGTTACTGCCTACATGTTCAACTGATTTGTTCTCGCGGCGGACTCTGAGTTACAACTAATTTGGGGCGCACCGCCGGCTTAGCGATATGCTTGTCCGCGCGTGTTGTTATTTACCGGCGCGAGAAATTTATTATTTATTTATTTTACTTATTTTAAATTGCTGGTTTATTACGTCTCTGTATAATATATTACTCGCTGATGAAACAGGAGGTGATTTATATATTTAATAGTTTAATATTATTTAGTTTTCTATTTATTTCATTCGCTATATTTATTTTTCTGTTATGGAATTCATCTACAAGTATGCATGTTTCTACTGGTTGGGGTACATAGGGAGAGAAATTATGTAGTTTCATTTAGGATTATATTATTTTTACCTCTTTTTTATTATGTGCTATTTAACCCTATTAAATCGTCACAGTATATCTGCGAAAAGTAAATTTGCGGGAGCCTACTAGTGCTGTGATAATGTCTTTAGCAATGATTTGTAGAAATTTTCATAGGACCGATAGTGTTGGTTACGGAGTTGGCGAACAGTCAATAGACAAATATATAGCCAGGTGTTATCGCGTCTAATATTGCATAGATAAGCTCGGCGCTCAGAACACGGGTTTATCAGTCTCGGTGCACAGAGCACGATTGCAGCGTTGGCGCTCAGAACACGGGCCCTCTGAGCACGCTACGATTGCGACAGTCTAACGACAGACCGTTGTTTACAACGGAAGTTTTAAACCTTTGACAGCATTGAAATATTTGTATTATTTTTAAATTTTTTAATTTCCGCTTTGATTAACTGTGAAGTCTAATAGGCTGAATCAGCAGTAATCTATAATGGACACTGCAAGATTTTAAGTGTTTTGTCTTATCAGTTGCATTCAGGGCTCAGTTGATAAAACTATTACATTTTAAATAATAACCCTGGTAAATAAACTAATTTTTCATATAAGTAAGATTAAAATCAAGTATAGAAATTATTGACTTGCGGTAACCCTGTTTTCCTGAAATATCGTCTTGCGTGTCAGAAGACATTTTACACAACAATAAATTTAAATATTCTACACAAATATTAACCCGTAACAAACGTTTACTGGACGTGTATTTAACGTTCAATTATTAGTTTGTAAGTACGACGCTAACAATGATATTCATTTGTTTTTTTACTAACAGATAACAGTAAACAAGAAATAGTAACAACATAAAAATAACATATAAGAAATAACAACGTAATTAACTCCGATCTGACTGACGAAACAGAGTGTTTTGCATGTATCGAACATGCAACGAAAACAAATAGGCCTACCTACGTCTTTGACGTTTGCTAATAAGAACCGGCAACATTCATCACATCTTACGGGAGGGGCGTGTTAATCATAAACACTTTTTGTCCACTTCAAAGAACGTAAATTCCTACTCCTTCTACGTTCCCAAGTGTCAATTCGGCAGTTATATTAAACAGATATTACAAGGTTGGGAAGGATATCAGAGCTAAGAACATTTTCAAATAAATAGATTAAAATAGTCACCGGTTTTGGAGGTTCGCTAGTATGTTTCTACGACTTCGAATAACTACGAAGAGCACATGTAAGAAGACAGACACGGAAATGGGTAGCTCAAGTGGTTAGGTCAATGGAAAGTGTATTGGAGGGAGTTTGGAAAGTTGTGTACGGGATACCTGTAGATCAAGGGAAGAAACTGGTAATCAAGTTATGGAAACGTCGAATGACGCTTTAAAACTACACAGTGTTTCGCAGGCCGTTAGTGTAAAACAACGAGTTTCAACATCTATACAGACCTATTATAAAAGCGTTTTTAAATTTAAACTGAAAATAAAAAGAAAATACTATGTTTAAACGTGCTGAAAATATTTCTGTTACTCCTAGAACACTGTGTGTGTGTGTGTGTGTGTGTGTGTGTGTGTGTGTGTGTGTGATGATGTCACTTACTGCGGGAAGAATGGTAGGTAAAAACGAAAGGTGAAATGCCGACTATTTGATTGAGGTAAACACTACCTAGTGGAGACTTACGCATTTCCAACATTTCAGCTTGTGACAATCCACTGGTGTTTGTATATCATGCCGCCTCCTAATAGTTCGTTATATTTCGTGAGTATTGCCACCTGAAACGTACAACGCTTTTACACATATTTATTTATACCCGTTCATACAACGCATCACGCATTCTCAAATACTGCATACACTTTTTCCGACACGTAACACTATATTAAGAAAAAAGAGGCAAATGCCACCTTTTCAAAAATAGTTAATCCGTTCATCCAGTGCCTCTGGAATAGGCAAGTTAAGCAAATCGAGAATCTTTTACAAAAGTTTTCAGAACAAACTAAATAATAAATGTAAATCTAAATAATAGACACACGTGCCTTTATACTTAAACTTTTAAGCACTGACACATACTTTTAAACATGTACACGCTGACGTGTTTACAATCTATAAGGTTTCTTCCGTGTAACAATGTTAAAGATACTTTTCATCGACTTTATTAAAAGAAACTACTGGTTTCTTCTTGCATAATTGGCAAGAACATTTCAAAAATTAAATTATCTTTTATACTTACCGTATAAGGGTATTTTGGTGTTGTAGCATTTTTACCATAGAGTACACCGTAAAGTTTTTCATTAGTAGGAGCATGGATACAACGACGCGGTCCGGCACTGGATATTGCGGCGACTAAGAAAGCAGTAAATATTTAATTTAATTATGAAGGGTTAGTTGTAATACCATATAATAAAACAATATTCAGAATATTCATGGTTTACTTTTATTTATCTGAAAGTACAATTGAATATCTACTTTTCTACAACATTTTATTTAAAAGTGCAGTTTATGAGTTTTTCTTTGGCATCTCTGAAAAATTCCCGTTCAATATCGAATTAACATTCCCGCGTTGCATCTCAGACTTCTTCATTACTACAGTTTAACTTAAAATCTCACATAATAAAATAATATGGAGACTTACGTACACGTGTAAGTATTGGATTTATTATAAAGTGAGTGTGACTGATTACTTTTAAAAGTTACGTATCACGAAATGCAAACAATAATCTAAAGGAACATAATTCACTTAATTATACAATAAATCTTAAAGTTTTCAACTAATTTTAAAGTAAATTTTAGAATAATTTAGCCTAGTATGGTTTTAGGTGAAAAGTCGTAACATAGTTTTTGGGTTACGTTGGACAGTATTCCTATTCAAATGAGATAGGGAAAACACATTCGGTAACGCATTGAGCCTAGGAAACGGAATGTGACTAGTTCTGCAGTTCAACCAGCTAATATTTTCATATATATTCTCTATGAAAAAAGACTCATGTAAATAGTAACAATGTATTTCAATGTAGACGATTTCACCCAATAAGTGTACATTTTGAGAATTCAAACAATATAAAAGAAAAAGTCACCACTACAGACTCAACAGGTACTTGATTTTTTGCTTAAGAATTTAGAAGAAACTTATTTACTTCATAAAATTCTTTACAGCAAATATTAACTGTAGACGTTTTTATCCCATCTGATTTTATTCCATGTTTAATTAAAGCAAAGAGACACCTCATTACCACTACATGTAAGTTTTAAGTAGAATAAGCACAAAGATATTGTAGTTACTGAGAATGTGAATGGACATTAAACAAGTTTGAGGCGCTCGTGGATGGTGATGATACAGCAGATGGCAAATAAGCAGTCATGTACCAAACACCGAAGCAATGGCATCGGTACCAAAGCGGAGAGACATCGGTGATAGGTACGTCGACATAAATAAAATTAACACTGCGCGCGCGCGCGCGTGTGTGTTTTTACAAAAATATCGCATGAAGAAACTGTTACTAATATCATGTAAATTTATTATATAACTTAAACAAAAGATACGTTTGTTAAAGTGTTTTCGTAAACTACTTTTAATCAAAGGTCTTTTTAATTTAATTAAAAAGTGTACCAGAAAATTGACAGTTTCGCTAAATTAGAATGTAACTAGTTAATATAAATTCTAACAAAGTAAAAAACATTCGTCACCCCTCACATAATTACTTGTGTGTTATGAATACACACATTATGATACCTAAAGATAACAGTTTAAAGAATACAATACAGACATGATATAAGATACGAATAATATATAAAATAAAATTATAAAGAGTTAAGAAACAAGAAAATAGTAAACGGGGTTGTTTAAGCATCAACAATATTAACAACAAATACTTTATCAATATTCAATATTTAAAACAATGACGAACAATATTTTAAAAACCCGTATTGTAACTCTCACTAACATCAGTATAAAATGTTTGTATTTAATACATTATCTCTCTAAATACTAGTCATCTCAGTAAGAATCACAGAACACGAAAGATATAAAAAATATTATTCAGAGAAACAGAAAAATACTAAACAAAAAATATAAGCTATCAGTAAAGTGAATAATATAGTGTGGTAAAAACTCTGCACAAAGTTAAAACAACCCAGTAAAAGTTGCGAAATAGTAATCGCGATAATGAAAAGTACACAGATTATAGTAAAAACGTGTTAGGTAGACAATACAAAAACTACTTAAATGAGCAACCTGGTACTTACCGAAACCTGGTAATTTTTCAAAACACTAATAACCTGGAAACTTGAATAACAAAATTAATTTTTAAAAAACTAAAAAATCAATTGAATGGTACAAAAGTATATCAGCATATAAATCGAGAACAGTATTTTTATGTCACAACTTACCACATGATACGACGATCACAAATGTAGAAACTGATTTTATTTCTCATGGTTTCTTGTCACTAATGTATAAGTTGTACCTAGTCTAATAGAGCAGCGGCAACGTTACCAACGGGAAGTGAAGTGTAGCTGACGTGAACATCTAGTAAGAGTATGATAAGATACGTTAATTGACAATTACTCAATATGTGGTAATACGCTTTGGATATTTGCGAAAGTGGTACTCTGCATACGTGATCATGACACTGTTCCACTCAGTACTTAAAATGTTAATTATTGTAAATAAAATTAACGAAAATGCACTAAGTGAAAATTGAGATGCATGTTGTTAATGTAGACGTACGTGTTTCAAATACAATGAGATACACGTCGATAATGTACGCAGTATAACTGAATGTAATTCAGTTAACGTAAATTTTTAACGTTAATGTTACATCTATGCTTTTCTTTAAGAAGATTAAGCTTTACAATATTAGAGGTAAACAAAATTAAAAAAATTGTACAGTTTTTTTCATACTACCTTGTAAAGGTACTCTACAACTTATGTTTAATTTACATTGTTTTGAAACAAATGAATACTCTTTAATAATAGGCTAAGTGCTACATTTTCATCATAAACGCAGTACTAAGAATCGTATGTAAACATAAAATTCATAATGAGGCGATGGAAAGAAGATGCAGTACGATACAATAAAAACTTCTTTCAGCAGAGAGTTCTAGAGACAGACGCTATAAAAATGTTATACATTCACATTCGGTTTTGCTGGTTTTTTGCTGGGTTAAAGGAGAATCTTGCTGTCTAAGCACACATCAAGGAAAACGAAGTTCACAAAACCTATTAAAGTAGCTTCATACGGAAGTAATGCTGACTTTGCCACATACATGCTTACATAGTTAAATAGACATAGCTACAATCAAATATTAACATCATAGGTTACGACATCTGATAAGAAAACTACTTTGTCTAATAAAAATTATTTTTACATAAAAAGAAATGAATTAATATAGTATTATATAATATCGTAGTGTCTGTTAACGAGGAGGCCAACATAACGCTATCATCGTAAGGTACAACAATCGACAAAGGCACTTAAGCAGGAGTCTTTTGTTAATGACTACTTCAAAACGGCACGCATTGTTTCCAATGAACGTCTCATCTTGTTACTCAAAAGGTTTATTGAAGGGTGATCACAGATACTATCTCGGCACCCTTCATTTTCTCACAGGTTCTCATTCATTTGATCTAAAACACAACAGTATCGCACTCAGCGAGAGAAAGAATCAGGAAGAGTAAGAGAAGGGGTGGGAGACAATAGGCCTTCTTTTGTCATAAAAACTAAACCATAACCACTTTTGTGCAGTTCAAGTTTTTGACGTTGAAAGAATTACCTTCAAGATCAAGATCCTTTCAGACGTCTCTTGGCAGCTACAAAATTTCCACATAATTTGTGGAGAGAAACTGTAAGTTACACAGGACTTTTAGTGAATAATCAACTCTTTGGAAAGAAATAGTTATATTATTATTTATAAGATAAATTTACAAACACAATATTGTCGATTATTTAAAAAAAAGCTTATTCTAAATAATAAGGCCAGAACATACAAATAACCCTACTTTATGAATTGTAGATTTATAAATAAATGAATGCTTGAACATATACAATTAGCATTAAAAGCATTTACGAAACCAAAAAATGTGTAATCCAATATCACACGTTTAGTGATCGAATTTTGAGGAATCTTACACTCCGCAGACGAATATCATGGCAACTAAGTGCTTTATGATGTAGGCCTACGCTTAATCCTAACTTATGTTCTGTCATTTTGATAATTTTATATTAATTACTTTGATGATCGATCTTTTTCAATGGATAGGTTTTATTACTGCTTAATATGATTAGTTCACTTTGAGAGGACAGCAGGATTTTAATGGCCCCAGTGGTGTGATTCTTATTTCTTTAACAGTGTCAAAGGTCCGGAACAATATAACAAAATTTTATTAACACAAATAACAAAAATAATACTAAGCAGATGACACGCAAAGCAAGTAGTCCTAATCATCCTTAAAGAAGTAATCATCTCCCAAACAATTTTGTATATATACAAACGGATGATTCGTGGAAACCGCAATATTGTGTACAACAGAAGCCAGGACACCCGAACATAAGTCTCCAGTCAGCCTGGAAAGCGGATACAGCAATAAAACATGCGAGTCAGCAGCCAATGAGAAGCCGTGACAGACTCGTTCGCGACTAAACCCAATATAGTAAATTCTTGTACTATGCAGTCCCTATTTCTCTCATAAATGAATATGTCTGCCAGTAATGTAGAACATTTGTATGTCTCAAAATATATCCCCGAAAATCTCTTGAAATGCCAATGCTATCGATCCGAAGCATTCAGGACGATTTGTTTTTCTAGTCTCCTTTAAACCTAGTCTTCCGCAAGATACACACACCGATGAAACTGTTTTTATAAACTACTTACGTGTTGTTTCGATGCTACTAACAAACAGGAAGCCGCTCGGCATCGTCGTCTTCTTTACACCAGCACTGGACAGCCAACTCACTTCGAGACCACCGCCAGTCCGATAAATACACAGATCGGCGAGATATTGAATTATAAATATTGTTACGTAATGCGGAAACGTGTTACGTAATACGGAACGTTCTACAAGTTTATCGAATTTTCCTGTGGAATCCGGCTGCAATGTGTGTGCGTACGTCATTCTCAGCGCATTTGCTAGACTGTACCAGAATTCGCGCGGCCGCACGCACTATGTCAAGGCCGCAATGAATTAAGCTCTAATGTTTTCCTTTATTGCTGATGCGTATTGTGTGGAATGTTGTGGATTTCCGGTGGGGTATAAATACAGCCATTCATTGACGGTTATGTTAGTTATTATCGGGCGATTACACAGCGAGTTTGAGTTGCGAATTATTACATTGCGGTAAGACGTATTGTGGCGGAGTGTTACGTGTTTTATAATTGTGCGGTACGATTGCAATACAATTGTGTTTTATATCAGTTGACTTTTTTTTTATTGCGTGTGAACAGTTTTTATTTGTTTTGTTGTAAGAGACCGTCTTGTTAATTACAAACTGTTTAATTGTGATAATTAAATCTGGTGATTAGTGACTTAATTGGTGTATTTTGTTTTCCACTGTACCATACGACAATCAGTAGACCGTCGTGACAATATTTTGAGATGATGCCTGGTTGTCGGTCTATAAGGAATCTTGACACCACAGCTTAGCGTGATCCTACCATGCTATTTTAAAATGTAATTCATTGAAATTATAACGTCAAAGAAATCGTCAAACAACATTATATTCATACATATTTATAATATCGTTTAATAGGGTATTCGCAATAACATTGAATTTTATTGGCAAGCTAACTGAGGATATTCTTACAGGCGAAGCCATTAGGTGCCGTACTTCACTAAGAATTTTTAACGCATGAATCATCGACATCTCCACTTCACGATTTACGTATTGTAGCCGTTACGGTTCCCACATTTTCTCGCTCGACAATGTTTCTTATTTATATTGGTTTATAGTGTTACGTCGAGGAAATAAATATTACCGCATCGCTGAGTGCCTACGTGACTCTTGCCATGTTGCGGCGTGCGAGGATATTCCAGATGTTTAGAGATCGTTCTACGCGACATAATTACGTGATTCCTCTTCCAGACTTTACTCGACTACCCGACCGGCATGAAGGCTTGCTCTCTCACTACAATGTACGGCGGCGAAGGTATAAATACAGGATTTCGAAGCGGCCCAGTTCCATTTTAACTAGCGATATTACTAGAACGGTTCTCAGTGACTGTTGCGTTTTATTGAAGAGTGATTATTGTGTTAACTAATGCAAAACTGTAAGAATGTGACATTATATTTACAAATATAACTTGAATTAGTTACATAGTTAAATAAACATATTAGGAATAATAGGAATAATTAAAGCTAATACTGTCTGTAAAGTCTAAATAAAGTTTGTCATTAGCGACTTCATTGTTGTCAGTTATTCTGTTCCTACTGTACAACACGACGATATGTGAGACCGTCGTATTTATTCTTGTTTTTAAAGTTAATATATTTTCTTCCGCCCTTAGCAAAGTTTTGCTCTATTTAATTTTGTTTTCGGTTATTTTGTCTTTTAAGTTAAATTTTTAAGTTTCCATCTTACTATTTTGTTCTTCATCATATCTCTCCTTGTACATCCTTTAACTCTTCTTAGAAACTTTATCTATTGAGCTTGTATTTTCTTTTCTTGTACTTCTGTACTAACCCAGATTTCACTGCATTTCATAACAGTGAGTGAGTATTGGTAGCGTTTTAAATAATGCCATTATTTTCTCTTTTTTGTCTTACCGTTCAGACATCGGCCGATTGTACCGCAAATCTTTCAGTTCAGATGTTTATTAAAATGATAGGAAATAGAGTATCATAAACACTTAAAATGGCTTATCTGCACTCATTTGTTTTGTTGTTAAGAAAATATTAACAAAATGTGGGTTTCACTCCACAAGAAGCCATCATTTTGTTTGAGAGACTGATACATTTAAATTACTATTAAATACTATTAAATATTAGTAAATACTATTAAATATGTTCATATGTTGTAGTTGATATAAGATTTTATGCAATTCATTTTCTATCTTTGGGATCATAGTCAGAACGTCAGCGTATATAATTATCTTTAGTATGTTGTTACCAACAAACTAATGATTCCTCTGTTGTTTTCTACCCAACTTCTTGCTATACGGTATGCGTATATATTAAATAAAGTACGCGATAGGCCACAACCCCGCCTTACACCCTTGGTAGTGTGTACAGCATTGGACATTTTACCATTTTACCAGGGATTCTCAACCTTTTTGTGATTGAGAGCACCTTTCATACTCCGGGGCAAGTGGGAGAGCACCATGCAAATTTAATAATAATAATAATAATAAATACACTCACCAGGCTAATGAGATCCTTGGCCCTGAATGTTACTCAGAATTTCACTAATATCTAAGGAGAAGTCGCTTGCAGCCACACGTAAACAGTCCTCCAAATGTGAGTCATTTAATCTTGATCGTGCTTCGTTCTTGATATATTTCATTAATGAAAAACATTTTTCACACAGGTAGGTTGTCCCAAACATCGCCAAGCATTAGAGAGAAGCATTTCGCAATGTCGGAAATTTCATTGAATCATTTGCACCCCAGAAATCTGTGATCCTTTCCTTTTCGAAAAGATATTTTAAGGCTTGAGAGGACTGGAGCTCTAATAATTCAAGTTCCGCGCGAGCAAGTTTGTGCTGTTGAATAAGCTGAATTTTTCTGAGAGAGTCCACATTGAATTGAAATGGATTGAGCACCATATTAAACAACGGCTCACTTTCTTCGAGTACATGAAAACGGGTAGCAAACTCTTTCAACAGATCTTGAATTGCCAGAACGACAATTTTAGGACACTCCGAGTGGGGACGACCAAGACTCGAGAGTGTATGTGCCAGTTCAGGAAAATGAACCAAGTCATTTTTACTTGCCGTCCCGATGAATCTTTGTAACTTTGATCGAAAGGAAAATATAATTTCTTTCAGTTCACAAATTGTGTTTTTCTGACCCTGAAGACTCGGTGAGATATTGAAATAGGTCTACCATGAAAGCAAGATTGATCTTGAAATCATCCCCGAATATTTCTGGAAATTTAGTGACATAATCGTTGCCAGAAATAAATGCTTTGATTTCTTCGAAAACTTTCCAGACCCTTGTAATTGCTTCCCCGCGACTTAGCCAACGAACATCCGCAGGTAGGATTAGTTCTGAATGTGGCGCTGATAAATCATGCAAGAAGACTTTTAGTAAGCGTTTATTCAGGGGTTTAGAAACCAAAAAGTTGATCAACTTAACTATCAGTTTTAAGTGTTCTGAAATATCAGGAACAGATATAAGATGACTGGCTAAGTTTTCAACGTGAATTAAACAATGATAGTGAACAAAGGAAGGAAAATGTTCATCATTTTTCAGAAGAGCGACAAATCCTTTATTTTTATCTACCATGGAAGGTGCGCCATCAGTAACCACACACACGAGCTTTGATAAGTCAATGTCATTAGGTTTCAGGAAATTCGCGACAGCGTTGTAAATGTGTTGCCCCATAGTTGTACCCGGGAACGGTAAAATTGTTAAAAAGAAATATTCTACAATTCCCACATTATCTATATAACGTACAAAGCACGCCAATTGTGCTACAGAAGCAATGTCTGTTGATTCGTCAACAGCAAGAGAAAAATAACTACATTCAGAAAGTTTCTGCAGTGCTTTTTGTTCAATTTGAGCCGCGATGAGGTCAACGCGCCTGGCAACAGTGTCATTACTAAGTGGCACATTTTTTGCCGCATTAATGAAAACACTTCTGTATTTCTCAGGCATACTTTCAGCGAGAGTTGTCACTGCGGAAACTATGCACTCCTTCACAATTTCTCCACTTGTAAATGGCATCCCATGCTGAACAAGTTTATGAGACACAGATACAGACACTTCGGTTGAAAGTTTGTTAACAGAACTATTAACATTAAATGAAAAAGACTTCTGTTGACGTTGGAGTTGTGATTTTAACTCTTTGATTTTATGTATCCTTGCATCTGATCCCGTGGGATATTGATCAGAAAACGCGCTATGGTGAGTTTCATAATGTCTTTGACAATTTGCTTTTCTGAAACCCGATAAAGGTGCATGACACAAAACGCAAATAACTCCGGTATTCTCGTCATTAGTGACCACCAAAAAATCTGTCTCCCAGTTACCTTGAAAAGAATACAGTTTCTTTCTTTTTGCTTCGCTACTTTTGTTGAAATCTTGGGTTGATGAAGAAGGTAACTTAGGTATCGATTCTTCACTACATTTTCGTATTATAAATTTATCCATGTCTCTTTTTTAAGAACGTTCACAACACACTTCGAGGCGAAAGGAAAATTGCAAACTGACAATAATTACGCGTATTTCACAAATAACAGAACAGCAATACTACAACCAAAATACGTCACAAAACTGGTGTACACCGCTACACTATGTCACTCCAGTCACAAATGTCGCTCGTGTAAGTGGAAATGTCCACGCAGAAACATTCATTGGAAAATTTCGAAATTTCTATTTAAAATCTGAAAATTGATTGGTTGAGCTAAGCGTAAAATGCTACGTGACTATTTCTGTGAGAACGTGCTTAAAGCAGCCAAGTTTAGGGATTTCAGAGGCAATAAATTTAAAATATTTTGAATAACCGCTTCTTTTGAGGGTACTAGTACGTGTTTAACAGCCCATTTACAAGATGAGACAACCTGGCGCCTTCAGTAATAAACCCCTCGTAGGCTGTCTCTGCCTTTTAAAGCTGCAAACAATAGAGTCGGTATCGGCTTGTAAACTACGGACAATTCCGGAAACCATTGCAAGTAGTGCTCTTAGAATTAACAAAGGTTTCAAAACTGTATTCTGCTATACTCAGTTGTTGGTGGACAACAGCTGTACGGCCGGCTATATAGTTCATAATTGAAAATTAGGGGTCACTGTTGCTTGCGAGCACTTTTTTATACATCCATGATGAGCACCATTTTTAGTTACGCGAGCACTACAGTGCTCGCGAGCACCAGGTTGAGAACGCCTGGTGTACAGCATTGGACATTTTACCATTTGTGCTAATATCTAGGACTGTTTCCATGTAAAGGATTGTTATTGCTCTTATGAGGTGCGGTGGTTTATCACTTAAGGTTCATAATTTTCCGTAATGTTTCACTGATTACGCAATCAACAGTCTTATCAATGACGAATAAGACTATGTAAGTATTAATATTGTATTCTAGACGCTTCTCAACTGTCTCGTGTTAGTCCAGAAATATTTCTCCCTTTTCTGAGCCCCTATTTTCTTCTCTTATTAAATTTATAATTACTTTCTTTAGTCTGTTATTTAGAGCTTTTACGTATATTTTATAGGCATAAAATAAATGTAGTCCTCTATTTTTTATAATTGTATGTCTCTAATGAACTTACGTGTAACTTACGTAGTGTATGGTTATTTACATTCTTCAGCAATTCCACATTTATTATTATTCATTCCTTATGTCTTTTGGTTTCTTAAAAGAATAGAGAACATAACATTTGTTCTAATTTTATGGGATACAATTTCTTTGTGTCAACATATCTTCGTTTATGGTTTTTTCACACAACATACAAAGTTTTATTCCTGTATAGTTGTATAGGATCTTTCTCTTTTATGGTGTTAATCCTGAGGTGGTTGTCCTCTGAGCTTTTGACCGTTTTCATTACTTGATATACCACTAGAGAAGGTTATATACTTTAGGAAGTTGACGATTGAGCATCTGTCTGCCAACCGCTACTTCTGAGCAAAGTTCCGGTGCCTCGGCTAGGATACCACAGGTTAGCTCTACAATACTTCAAATGCAGTTTAGAAATGTTTACTTATAATTTCCGTTTATTTTAGTAAGTTATGTCTTATCGTTTATTATCTCTACTGACTGATAAACAAAATAAATATTATTTCTAATAAGGATGACTCAAAATGCTTTGTCAGGAAATAAATCATTAATTTTTGTATAAGTAGTACATTATTTTCCTAAAGGTAACATAAAATATTTAAATAAGTGACAGTAAACACTAACTTAAGCCTGTTCGCTTTTATTAAGGTCAGTAACAATAAAATTACATTGCGTCAAGTACTCTGAAACAAACTTGACCAAACGACGTGTGTTCACTGTTCATCGTCATCGGCGGTTTCGTCATGAGTTTTGTGGTCTCCAAACCCCTGAGCACCGAAACTTGTTTGAGTGTTTTCCCAAATTGTGGCGTCGATCCATTTGCGAAATTTTGGAAGTTCGCAGTAAATAGTGGGGTAAAAGTCCCAAATACATCTGGGGTCTGCTCTAAAAATCCCAACTGCTCTGCCTTGGTAAACCAGCGGGTCACCGTTGTCTCCCTGTAACAGATCTTACAATAACGTTTTCCAACACGATTCAATATAAAAATGTAACTTCATAAATGGTAGCTACGTGTTCTTACACTGACTTAATATAAAATTTTTGCTTGTTGCTACATACAAATACTAATGAAACCTTTACCAGAATGTAAGTAAAACGTTGTGACACATTCCCCACTTGATTGCAGGTATATTGTGATGCCCTGTATCTATATCTTCGAGCAGAACCAGCTTATTTCTGAATTCAAGAGTTTACGTTTTCATGAGCATTACATTCTATCATTGTGTATAATGTGTGCAGAAATACTGTAAGTACAATGTTAAAACTAACAATTTATTTTACTTAGAACCGAATTAGCCTATCTCCCTCATCATAAATTAAATTGGTGCAAAACTAGCCTAGGTCTATTATATTTAAAAATTCTTTTAAAATTTATTTTTGTAATGACTAAGACGTGTAGGAGACTAATCCAAAATGGGTACAAAACGTTTGGCAATGTTTCTTGGAAAAACTATTGACAAATTAAACTTTCAAATTGTTCTCCTGAAAAGTTATGTTTTTGGACATAAGCTAGTTCTGCTTCAAGGTAGCGGTATGTGCCTTTACCGATCGATATATGTTTACGAGCACCCTATTATCAAAGGATTATACCTGTCTCTTTGTGTGTGTGTTTGTGTGTCTGTGTGGGGGTGCTAAAACGTGTTTGTGGCGCAAAGGCCTATTGCGGAATTTATGTGTGAGTAAACTTTCGGTCGGAAATTACAATACCATAAGTAAAATTAAGAGTGAGTATTTTTGCAGAATGTGCTGTATTTTGTATGTGTTTGCAGGCAGAATTTCTGGAACGTTCTGCGACTATCACAGAGTTTCTGGCCGCCACGCTGCGACTATTGCACCCGCTTATGTATATCAGATTATACAGTAAATGTATGTTACCTCTTCTAATTACAATAATCATTTACTTACTTCTGTTGTAATATAACTACAAGAAATATTCGTTATGTTTAACGCAACTCTATATATCAATAATTCAATAACTGACGATTCTGTTTCTTTCCTTTCCTTTATGTATTACGCCTTCATTCCTCAGTGTCAAGTACATTTCAACCATGTATTATCCTTCAAGGATGGGTTGTCTGCTACAATAAGGCTCCGGCTTTCTTCTCTTTCCAGGAATTTATATAGTTTCTGTTTCAGTGTTATGCCTTCATCATTTTCAATTAGGAATTCCACTTTAGTCTAATTAAATCAGTACTCTTAGTAACAGAATTTTAGTAAGATATTAATTAAACAGAAATTTTATAAATTATCTTTCTTATCTCATCTATATCTTTTGTTGTTTGGATATTTACTTATTGTTACGAATGTGTGATTCAATATGAGACTTAAAACTTACCCTTCCATGATTTATTTGTTTTGTTTTTTCTTCAAGGTTTGTTTTGGAGATCGCATAATGACAATAGGCACTTTCTGCACACGTGGCTTGCTCTCACATACAAAAGCTACGTCATCTGTAGTGTTATTAAGGTAAATAGCGTGTTTATTTCAAAGTTTAATCTTCTTTTCTTGTCATTCACTTGCTATCAATTTGCCGTAACCAATATTAAACAGTGTAGGCGATTGTACAGTCTTGTATCGCAGCAAATAGCTGCTTACAGTACGCTGTTCTTCAAATATTTAGACAAGTTATTTTAAAAAATTAAAAGAACTGTGACGCTATAAATAACATTAAATATGTAAAAATTAAAAAGTTTACTGATATTTAAAAATCTTCTGAAAACGTCAATCTCCTGATTCTTGATAGTCAAGGTTTTCACTTCGAAGCGGAAGCAACTTCACTGGGCAAACATTACAAAAAAAAATAATAATAATAATTCTCTTCGGTCACAGACACGAGATAAACAAAGTTTTGTGAAAAAGGAGACTGAAACTTAGAATAAGTAACATGCTCCTTCAGTCTTTACGCTAGGAAATATTAAATTTATTTACATTTGGGTTTTATAAATTTTGAAATAACAAATCATTTTATAGTGAAAAAGTATAGTTTTAAATAATTATATAATATACTTTTTACCAACTTTATTTTATATTCAGTTTATTTAAGATTTAATACATATTTTAATGTGAAAATTCTTAAATTGTTATTATTTTTTTTAATTAGGGTCATAGTGATGTTGACATATATTTCATTACTCACAATGGATTCTTTTGTTGCGTCTTGTGCTTTTGCAGCATCAAAACACAATTTACATTATTTATTAAATCATTTTGTAAACAAATCGCAAAAAGGTTACGATTATTGATTATGTTAAGTTGATTATGTTATATCTTCTGTCTAGAGTTTGTCTTCTGCCATTATATTTAAATTCATGAATACCCAAGAAAACATTCAAGTGTTTTTTTTTAATTGCGAGATTCAAGTTATAATTTTCAGAAGTTATTTTTAAAATTGTTTCAGAAAAAATTGTTTATACACTTATAGGTATGACTAAAATTTTTTCTCTGGCCTCCTAGCTGAAGTGTACTTAAACCATTTCGAAAACTCCTTTATTTTTTCCAATCGTGTGTACAATGATAACATAATATTTTATGGCCGGTATGTTGACGACACCTTTTTGATCTATAAAGGCACATGTAGACAAATAAATAGGCTACACACATATTTAAACAGTATTAATAACAATATACAGTTTACACTGGAGCACGAGGACAGTGGAAAATTAAATTTTCTAGATTTGACGGTCACCAGAAACATTAATAAATTGGAGTTTAATATTTATAGGAAACCCACTACAACTGACACTGTAATACACGCCACATCTTATCATCCGGTATCGCAGAAAATGGCTACTTTTCACAGCATGGTTAACCGCCTCTTATCATTGCCCCTCAGCGACAAGGATTATCAAGACGAACTAAATACAATTAAACACATAGCGGTCACCAATGGCTACAAAAAAGCAGTAGTAAATAATATCCTTAAAAAACATATGAGACGAAAAAACGCATACACGCTAAGGGCACCTGGGGACAGTGTGTATAAATACATTTCTATACACATACATGAGCTTTCTACCTAGAATTCTGTCTTCTATTTTAAAAAAGTCAAACGTTGTTGTCACATATAAGACTACAAATAACATTTTAAATAGCCTTCGTACTCGGGTACCAACTGTCCTTGAAAAGAAAACAGGGATCTATAAATTAATACTTAACTAAAAATGAACTTTTTTCATGTGAAAAACTTACTATTTTATCGGACGCGTTTCGGCTTAGTATCCGCCTTCTTCAGCTTTGGTAACAGACTGCCAGCATTTTGTAACGGTTGTGTGGAAGGTGAAGTGGGGGTGGTGTGTGGCGGAAGGGGATTGGCGCGGGGATTCAATTTACTGTTTGTTTTCTGTATAATTGTGTCAAAAAGTGTATGTGATTTATATTGTAATTGATCGTTGAGTATGTTGTTTGGTTGTGTTGTGTGGTGTTTATATATTTCGTATTGTTCAGTTGTGTTGAGTTTTTGACCTTTGGGTATGTAATGTAGAATTTCAAGATTAGTGTCTATGTTGGTGTAACTGTGGTTTTCTGTGTGTATGTGTGTGGCAAATGCAGAGTGTATATTGTTGTTGGTTAAAGCTTTTAAGTGTTCAGAATAACGGGATGAAAAAGATCTTCCCGTCTGGCCTATGTAGAAACTATTGCAGTCATTACAATTTAATTTGTAAACACCTGTTTTGTTATATTTGTCTATGTCTGTGTTTGTATTACTGATGTGTTTTTTGATGGTATTGGTTGTTCTGAATGCTATTTTGTATTTGTGTTTTCTGAATGTATTGGCGATTTTGTGTGTGTATGAGTTGTGGTATGTGAGTGTGATGTACTTATTGTGTTGTGTGTTGATGGTATTTAGTGTTTTGTTGTTTTTGTTTTTGATGCGTTTGTGTAGTATGTTTATTAAATTGGGGTTATAACCGTTTTTTATTGCTATGTATTTTATTGTGTTGAGTTCGTCGGTGTAATCTTGTTTATTTAAGGGTATTTTAGTTAGTCTATAGAGCATATGGTTGAAGGCCGCATATTTATGTTGTGTTGGGTGGTTTGATGTGTTGTGTATAACCATGTCGGTTGTGGTTGGTTTCCTGTATATTTTGTACGTGTGTGTATTGTTAGTTTCCCCATCAAAGAAACCATACAAACACTAGAACAACTACTCAGACAAAACAACACACCTGAAACACACATACAAGAAATCATCACACTTACCAAAATAATAACTGAACAAAATTACTTTACATACAATAACAAAATATACACACAAACAGAAGGACTCCCGATGGGATCCCCCATATCAGGAATACTAGCAGAAATATATATACACAACATTGAACAGAACCACATAATAAACAACAACAAATACACTAACAAAATTATATACTGGCACAGGTATGTAGATGATATATTACTTTTATTCATAGGCAACACAAGACAAGTTGAAAACTTCCACAAATACATAAACACTATACACCACAAATTAAAATTTACACTGGAAACTAAACAAAACAATAGTATAAATTTTCTAGACCTAACAATTAACAAAACTAACAATACACACACGTACAAAATATACAGGAAACCAACCACAACCGACATGGTTATACACAACACATCAAACCACCCAACACAACATAAATATGCGGCCTTCAACCATATGCTCTATAGACTAACTAAAATACCCTTAAATAAACAAGATTACACCGACGAACTCAACACAATAAAATACATAGCAATAAAAAACGGTTATAACCCCAATTTAATAAACATACTACACAAACGCATCAAAAACAAAAACAACAAAACACTAAATACCATCAACACACAACACAATAAGTACATCACACTCACATACCACAACTCATACACACACAAAATCGCCAATACATTCAGAAAACACAAATACAAAATAGCATTCAGAACAACCAATACCATCAAAAAACACATCAGTAATACAAACACAGACATAGACAAATATAACAAAACAGGTGTTTACAAATTAAATTGTAATGACTGCAATAGTTTCTACATAGGCCAGACGGGAAGATCTTTTTCATCCCGTTATTCTGAACACTTAAAAGCTTTAACCAACAACAATATACACTCTGCATTTGCCACACACATACACACAGAAAACCACAGTTACACCAACATAGACACTAATCTTGAAATTCTACATTACATACCCAAAGGTCAAAAACTCAACACAACTGAACAATACGAAATATATAAACACCACACAACACAACCAAACAACATACTCAACGATCAATTACAATATAAATCACATACACTTTTTGACACAATTATACAGAAAACAAACAGTAAATTGAATCCCCGCGCCAATCCCCTTCCGCCACACACCACCCCCACTTCACCTTCCACACAACCGTTACAAAATGCTGGCAGTCTGTTACCAAAGCTGAAGAAGGCGGATACTAAGCCGAAACGCGTCCGATAAAATAGTAAGTTTTTCACATGAAAAAAGTTCATTTTTAGTTAAGTGTTAGTGCTGTGAAAGAAGAGATGAATAATCAAGACAACTATAAATTAATATGTAATAGTTGTGATGCTTTTTATGTGGGCCAAACGGGCCGTGGTTTTCTCAAGAGGTTTGTTGAACATAAACCACCCACTTATTTTCACAACACAGAAAAAAATGAAATCTAAATTCGCTAAACATCTTATTGATGAAAATCACAACTATACTAATTTTCATACCAACTTCATACCCTTCACTTTTTTAATAAAGGACGTTACATGAACGCCCTTGAAGAGTTTGAAATATATAAAGCGTGTAATAATCCTGTTACCAGGCCACATGTTTTAAATGATCAGCTGAACTTTAAATCTAATGTCCTGTATGATACTGCGTTGCGATATTGTCGCGACATGAGTCAAATATGAATCAGTGAGCTGTCGGTTACCGTGCGGTGTACACCGTAAAACTGTTGTGCGCGAACTTTGTGTAATGTGATTGTGTTTTGTGTTATGTGGATTTTAATATTTTAATATACTGACGACTGTGCCATCGTATGATGGTATGAAGAGACATTTTTAATAATTCTGAGGATGGGACAAGTGTCCCGAAACACGTCAATTGTACAAAAAGACATTTACTAAAGCCACAGACGGTGAGCTGCGTAGCGTTTAGTTGATTATAAAATTTTATCATTTTTAATTTTTAGAAAGTATTCCAAACGACTTGATTTTCACCTATACAGGTCAGCCTAATTCCAAAGTTTGGTATTTACATTCAAATACAAAATTGACTATTGCCAGGAGATAGCAAACAAGTTACATATGTGCTCATAATCAGTATTGTGTTTTAGTTGTAATATACAACGAAATTTAGTTGTAATAAAATTTTGTTCATTTTATTACCAATTAGGAGCTCAAAACTGGTCGCCGGTATTGGTCATACAACTTTAAGAACATAGTCTTCTGATAGAGGTTTATTCAGATAAAGACTAATTTTTGATAAAAACGGGACTATATTGCTCCGTATATGGGAAAACTAGTTTCGTATTCAAAAAAAAAAAATAAAATAAAATAAAATAAAATAAACATAGTTCTATGTATTTTAATTTTACCTATTTGTAAAATTATCCAAATCTTGTAACATAACTGAACATAGAAAACTTACCGATAATCTACGATACAATGCAGTACTTACATAACACGACTTGCTTCCCATAGCGCAAATGTCATATTCCGTCATCCACACTCCTACAGTCCACCAGTTGTTTCGACATGTGTAGTAATCATAGATAGTACTGGTTTTGCGCTGCAGACGGAACGTGCTATCCTGGAAACGTTTAGTATTGTTATCGTGCAAACGTTAAGTGTGTGACGCAAACATGTGTGAAAATTTGTTTACGTAATACTGTAAAGTCGAATATTTTCTTGTGTAGTTGTATGCGCGCGCGTGTGTGTGTGTGTGTGTGTGTCTTGCAGTTATACACGTACATGAACTTAGTACGTACTAGAGTGGGTAAAGTACTGTATATTGACTGACCACTAGCCACTGGTTATTGAGGGATTCATAACCAAACAGCAGACAAATTCTAAAAATAACGATGCTAATGTTACGTGCATGTAGGTGACATAGTAATTTTGATCTAAATTAATTGCTACAATTGTAACCATTAAAGAAAATTTATTTATATTTAAATATTAATATAAATATTTCAAAATTTGTTAAGTCCTACGAGGATACTGATTAAGTAAAAGTTCCAAAGGGACAGTGGGGACAGAGGTAAATATCCCCGATCTACAAAGGGATCTCAATAGTATTCGTACAGGAATCCTTTTGGTACACTGCCCTGATGGACTTCTTGGAAGCACCTGGGATCATTAGCGCAAGTGCCAGTGCTGACTAGCGGTAATTCGAGCTACTGATAATTATCAGTAGTGACTGTCGATATAATGTAATGTCAGAGTACTACATTCATTTAACGAAAACAGACGCTTTGAATAAAATATTATAGGCCTACTAAAACTTATTTTAGTAATCAGTAAAATTAAATCACACATTTTTACAAGAATACATTTGCCTACAAGTAATATTATTTATTGCATAATGTAGTATTTAATAAATTTAGTTTAAGCTAGATGTAAAAAAGAAATACAAATCGCAGAATAAAAAAAGTCTTACGTTAGTTCTTATAAGTTTAGTTTTTACAAAGCATGTATACCAATGACATTCACAATTTACTTTACATTCAACCAAAAATTCTACAATTAATTTAGTTACATTAATATAAACTTTTAAACGAATCATTTACTTTTTTATAATAATAAAATGCTCTTTTCACAAACACAAATCTAGGAAAAGTGATTCTTCTCACGAATTTGTCCCAGCTTTTTTTACAGTTTTCATTCCCCTCAGATATTATGTTTTATTTAGAGTTTCTAAAAGGCAAAAGACTTAGATTTCCATCTGAATAATTTTTAACTACTTAGAAAAATTTAATGTAGATTTTTGAAATTTTTACAAAAAGCTAGCATGAAGTGATACACGTTAGTTTGGCATTCGATCACAAACATTCCTCAAGATGCATACATGCAAGGGTGGAAGGTGGGTGAGTCGTTGTGGATGTACGTGTCAGCAGCGGCAAGTAGGCAGCATATTCTCGCGCCAACCAATCAACCAAAACTGATAAGTTATTGTTTCCGTATTTCAGGTAAAGTGAATCGGATCTGGATCTCTACCGGACTAATTGAAAACTTTGATATAGCCAAGAGAAAAAATAAAGATAATGTCCACAGTAAGTAAAGAAATGATGTTCCTAGGAACCTGTCTGATTAAAGAAAATAAATAAATAGAATTGGTGAGCTTTCATTATAAAACTATTTTATTCAGGATTTGATAAATGCAACTATCTTTTTTTAGTATTCTCCAATCGGGTTTTAAAAAAAAATGGGACTGTAATCAAAATATTAACAAATTCTAATTTGTCGAACTCTAGAAAATTAATTAGTTCTTATTTATTGTTAAACAGCGTTTAAGTATATTGTTAAAGCTATATTTCATTGGATTACACATAATGATCAAAATTAAGCCATTTGTTTACCTTCGATTCTCCATATCCCGTAACGTAACCGATACTCCCTGCTCCCGGACTAACAAAAGCAATCTTTATAGGTTTAGCAGTTTTGCTGAAACGAATTTTCTTGTTCAGCTTAATTAGAGCCAAGCAATGTTCAAATGACGGCGGGAAAAACACCTTGGTTACATTGAACAGTTGACCTCCGTCTAGTGCATCGTCACTACCAACTCTCACTGTCATGTTGGATACTATAGTTCTGTAAATGAAAGTACAAAAGCAATTTAAATATTGTTTTTGTACATAAAATTATTATTATCATTGATTTACGTGGAGGAAAACATAGATTACATGTCTAGATAGTGAACGAATAATGTACAACTGTGGGCCGTACGTCAACATAAATAAAACAACATATATATACTTGTGGGAACAGATGGAAAATTATTAAGTGAAATAGTAAAAGCTAAATGACAACCTCGAACCTATTAATGTTTCTTGGGGTATTTGAGAATCATCATGTAACAGATGAAAGAGAAATATTATCTATGGGAAAATAAAACTGTTAGACGATGGGAGAACGTCATCAGTGTGACCTCCTGCCGCACTGTCACCATCATTGTTTTGTCTTAACATTGCGAACCAAAAATCTGTGGTCGGCTTTACAACATAAGACTGGCGGTTGAAGGACTTCGTTGTAAAACATAACAACAGGGTTCTGGAGGACTAGTAGAGTTTTTATCGGAAGCACTGTGAAACAAAACATAGGAGAAAAGAATACGCCAACGATACTGAACCACGATCAAAAGCACTCAACTATGCGCAAGTGAGACATGGAGATTGACACAAATATAAAGAGGGAACTAGAAGAGGGTAGTGTGAATCGATGTTCCATAATGGTATATCCACGAATATCGTAAGGAAGAGTACAGAATCCAAGAAAAAATATTGAAATTATTATCTCTAGGCCGGAAAGTAAGGTTGCCTATAAAGGTAATAAATGGAGGAAGTTCTAGAAACGTGAAGAATCACGACTAGAACAAGAGGAAGAATAAAAATTAGATTAGAGACAACGCTGAAACAAGCTCTCATACGCATGGAACTAACTAGACAGGAAAATGTCACGGATAGAACAATTGAAAATAAAGAAAGCACATTATATAAACAGATGTAAACAAACGGTTCACGTAAACATAGGTAAAATCAAAATGTATACAATTTAAATATCAGAGCATACTTTTCCGCTAAAATGTGCAATAAAAGTTTTAGAGTCCGTAAACTGAAAACAAAGAGGTTCCAGAACTATGTCTATACGCACATATAACTTTATTGTAGCATCTGCCAACATGTACTGTGTAACTTGTGCTAAAAGTATTGTCCTCTTCGTTAAAAACCTTGTATGTGTGTGTGTGTGTGTGTGTGTGTGCGTGTGTGTGTGTGCGTGTGTGTGCGTGTGCGCGTGTTTGTGTAAAGTGTATCAATATTTTGGCGTAAAATGGTGAGAATAAATGATACGCTTTAACTATTCTGACTACATTAATTTACACAGGAGAAAAGACTTACGTATTTCCAACGCGTCCGTTAGTGATAATCCATTGGTTTTTGTATATCATGCCGCCTCCTAACAATTCATTATATTTCGTAAGTATTGCCACCTAAAACATACAAACGTTTGTCACACGTTTGCATCAGGCATGCGCAAGTATTATACATACTGTTTCCAAATGCAACATAATACTAAGATGTAGTACACAACTATGGTTTTGCATGCCGCCTGTAAGGTATGGATATGCCGTACACTTTGTCCAGTCATAGAAACCCCTGTAAATCGAAATACTGTTCTGTACCCTCCTCAGTTCCCTCATCAGTTTGTTTCTGTCCTGGAGTCTTACTGGGCTTACTGAATTCACCTTTCATACTCGGTTAATTAATTCAACGTTCTTCTATGGTAACAGTGTCACCGATTAATGCAGTATAGCCTACTTATGCACGGAGAAGTAAAGGACAATTAAGAAGCATGCGAATCTGAGGAAGGTATATTAGTTGATTTGGATTCATAATTGGATATGCAACTTGTACTTTCCTTTAAAAATAATACAAATGACAATTCGAGAATCTTAAAAAAAACTCAAAAGAAATAAATAATATATACTTAAGTTAGTAATGAGGAACTCTTATTATAAACAAAAAATTTATGGAAGAGCTAAGCGTATAGACGGGAAAAATAGCAACACCAAATACCCATGCAGCCTAAGGAGAAGATAGAAGTATAAAACGAACAGCATATGTGGGGTAATATTGAGAAAATAATACGGTAACAACAGTAGCCAATTTTTCAAGTTAACAGCAGATCACACTGCAACAACAACACACTTATGTTTTAGGTTCCTATGTACCTACAATCGTTAGTAATAACTCTACACTGACTTGTATGTCAAGTTTTGTGACGTCTTTATATTCTAATATACTTTCGCACTTCCGCCTAACGATATTGAAGATAACTTTTTCACAACTTTACTAAGGGGTAACTACTGTAACAAAGGCCAAAAGTAATTAAAGAAATGAAATTGTCTATCATACTTACTGTATGAGGGTACTTTGATATTGTAGCGTTTTTACTATCAAATATGCGGTAAGGTTCCTCATCGTTAGACGGCCGCAAAGAACGATGTGGCCCAGCTCTGGATTCAACGACAACTGTAGTAAAAATAAATACATAATATAATTATACACATCTTTGAGGATAATAAGCAGTTCTTACAACGGAATCTCATTCCTTTTGAAGGATAT
This sequence comes from Magicicada septendecula, assembly GCA_034769895.1. Taxonomy (NCBI): domain Eukaryota; kingdom Metazoa; phylum Arthropoda; class Insecta; order Hemiptera; family Cicadidae; genus Magicicada; species Magicicada septendecula. Next base: position 283,904,744 of record CM068370.1, on the reverse strand, counting down.
TATTAAATTTGAAAATTATAAAAATAAGACCTATTATGTTATTGGTTTGCCAGAAATATTATATTTGTATAATCTATTGCCATCGATGAGATCGTGGTATTTCTATAAACAGATTCGGTAACCATATAGAGTGCGTTGAATGTAAGGTGTACCACTCACTATTGCCTCCGTTAAAGGACACGTCTTGCTTTTAACTATGTCCTTTATAATTGAAATTTTCACACAATTAGTGTTTATTTAGAAAAACCGTAAACACAACTAAAGCGTTAAGAAGATACTAAATTCATTAAACTAGGATCTTGAATTCGGTAGATAGATGATTTACAGTTTATTAATTTGGAAGAAACTAAAAAAATTAAAAAAATGTTTACAAAATTAGTCGGAGCTAATCGAGCCATTCAAACTCCAAGAGTAATTGAAAAAAAGGTAGATTATTGAAAAAACCTAAAGTTTTTAATCAGAAAATCTTTAAAGATGGGTGCAATTAAGAAGAAAAAAAGGGGTACTGAATAACAAATTTTATGCGCATAGCCTAATGGTGATATATACATTTATCAGGGTAATTATTTGTGTAGTAAACATCAAAAGCAACAAAAGTTACGCTAATCGGCAAACACGCTTAGAAGTTGAAAAATATTAGTGATAGGAGATGTATTTAAACAAAATTGATTCTTTGTATGTTACTAAGGGAAAACACTTTAATAATAATAACAATGTTTTTTTCTTTTAAGAGGACAGGTAGAAAATAAGTAATTTGCTGTACAAATATCTGGAAAGGTGCACACTTGCACAATTCCGGGATCTGTGAGTTTGGTATTATACCCGACATCCCTTTCCTCTTTTAGGACACTAACCTGGAACTGTTTGACACATTAATTCGGGACTATTTTTCCTCGGCCCTAGAGCTCACATCTGACTTGTTATTATTATTCCATATTGTATTGTCCAAGTCTAGCTTCTTAGACCGAGAGCTGAAACTATCCCGTCCTTCATCGTCCTGACGCCAACTCTTCGGCTGTAAATATAAGAAAATCTCCAACGTGTCGAAAATCGGTCCCGCCTCGCAGTGGTGGGTAGAGAAGAAAGGTCTTATGATTTTCTCCGTGGTCGCCACTTCCATTTTACCATTGGTCTTCAAGGCTTGGAGCTTTTGGTGACATCTAATACCTCCGTCCACATGGGTCCCTGTTGACACCGTCACACAAGTTCTTGTAACAGCGCGCCTTGTTGTGGTTGATCGCCATTCGGAGTTCTTTCCTCTCAGGTTTGTGCTCAGCCAATCTGATATTCGGCTCAACGGGTTCCTTTCCTGAGTCCACCAGTACACCGGACGCCTCCCATGACGAGGTCTTGTCCTCGGGATGGAAGCCTCACACGCTCTCAAGACTGTTCATTGTGGAATTGACGAGCGCTTCGGCCAATACTATTCCATCTTGATATTGCACCTCAGCCTATAAGCTACTCTTGCCAATTCTTCCGCAAATTTGTCAGCGTCCATGTTCTTTAGATTGTAATTTGGGGGAGCTGCCGGTGAAACCATCAGATTCTGCGATCGCTGAATGACTTCGGAAGCGATGAACTGGTGATCGCTTCCTGTGTAGTCTCTATCACCCTCCAGCTCCGAATCCGCGGCACCAAGGAGTCAGACGCCAAGAAAACATCCGGGACACTCTAGGTACATCGAGCGCGTCGGGTAGTAGTGGCTTCGAGATTGCAGACAAGAAGGCCAGCTCGTTCTTTTCTAGTATAAGTCTACGCTTCGTATCCGTGTGTGTCATTCAATTGCCCTCGCATTCCAATCCGCAGTCACTACCTTGCTTCCTTCTTGCTAAAAATGTTAGCCTCCAGTCCATCCACCATTTCTCTAAAAACCTGTATCGGTTCACTTGTAGTAAAGTAGACGCTGTAGAAAATCAGGCCTCCACTCTTGACCCAAATGAAACCTCTTCCTCGTGCGTAAGCTTTGACTTGCGTCTTTGGTGAATAAGGAAACTATTCTAATAATATGCCTAATAATAATAATAATAACAATAACAATAACAATAACAATAATAATATTAATAATAATAGATATATTATTATAATTATAAAACTTATATCTAATATTATATTATAGATATGATTATTATAATAATAGATATAATACTCTATTAAATTGTAGTGGACATTGGAAAGCGGTTAACTTTGAATGTGAAGACTAATTCTGAATAATATGAAAGATAATATATAGACGAGCTGTAAATATATATATATATATATTATAGGATACGTGATTCCTATCCCTGTCGCGATGGGGGCAGCGGACGATCTTGTCAGCCATGTTGGCATGCTCAGTAATTCGCATTTTCCAACTTCGGCAATTATGATGTGGACATATTGTAAATTCAACAAAAAAAACAGAAACGTAAATTTTGGCTTTCTGTAAAACGGAACTGGATCTTAACCGCTATGTGTCCACTGACGAACAATAATGTCGCAAATAAAGCTATGGTGCGCTGTAGTTGGTTTGTTTTTTACTGACACGCATCTTACCCTCTCCGTTCGTTATCTGTCTACCAACGGTGAGATGTGGTATCTGTTACTAGTACCCCTTATCCGTCACCCTGTTTCCCTTATAGTACTGTATGCTTTAGTTTGCTGTGGTCAGCTACGTTGATATATTCAAACCAAAGAAGATGCTATATGCTGTTTACATACAAAAAAAATATTACATAACCCTTGCATCTGCAATAATGGGCGCTGCGTACACGGTAAAACCAATAGTGTTTGTTTACAAGAAATTTGCAAAAAATATTTGTACCAATGTGACAAACCTATGTGGTCGCTTTGCTCGCCCTACAGAGGGGGGTCGAAAGGCCTATCGATGGAATACCACTCCTGTATCACAGACATCGAAGCATTAGACGCAACGCCGTTCCTGCTCGGTCCGCTTGCAGCTAAGGGGATACCACACGTGGGTCCAGTGCATCACAAAACTTATAATCACTTACAGTAACGTTACATAAATAACTACTTGATCTAATAACTTTACACAAATAACTGCTTTATCAAATACGTTTACTCAAATAAGTTACATAAATTATATGTTATATGCTGGTGGACAGCTAACGGATACAACCCACGGAACTTGTCCATACAAATGTATGTGAGAGCTTAAAACGTGTAAAATATTTAGGCAGTTAATTTAGTTAGGCACTCGTCTCGAACAGTGCCTTATAGAATGCAACCATTGGCTGAACGTCAACAATAGGGCTGAACGTTCTAAACAAACATTTCGGGCGCTTATTTCTTTTGTGTTTTATATTTATGTGCATTCTTTATTTTATTATAAAAATGATCTTATGTAAGTTTCTTTCGTTCTTTATTATTTGTTTTTTCATTTAATGCAAATTTTGTTGAAACCTTTAATAGTCGTCATGATTACGATAGTTTAAGAAAAAATGTTATATTAAGACCTTTGTATAGGCCTACTTACATTGATAATTTTCATATTCAGTGGTTCAACGAAATTTCCTTGTAACAGAAGAAAACAAATCCAAAAAATACTTGCTTAAAAAAGTTTCATAATCACACACACACACACACCCACACACATCTATAATATACACACGCGCAATCGAAAATGTATAGGCAACACAAAACAACGCATTTCTTCCAATCAAAAAAGTACGGTGTAAACATGCGCTGGCACATGTCATAAAAATGTAATTTCGTGTGTGTGTGTGTGTGTGTGTGTGTGTGTGTGTGTTGTAGTCTTATTCATAACTCTACCACATTTAAATTGTATATAATACGGCATAAACGTACCTTGAATTAGTCCAGGATTTCGTCACACGAACTGTGAAATATAAGCATGATTTAGGTCTACGTCAATAATGTACTCAACTCGCATTTGTATGGTTAATTTAATTCACTTTATTTAACATTTCTTTGTATTCTCTTTTTATGCATAACATAATGATATTACTTCTTTCTTGAATAACTTTATGAATTGGAATCAGACTGATTTTAATAGACTGTTGAGGCATAAACCCCATTTAATAAAGACACTAAAAAGTTGACATTACTTCTCTTATTCTTAAAGTAAATAGTTACTTAAATCCTATAAAAAAACCCAACATCTGCCCTTTCTCTCATTCACACACATACCCTATTTAATTAAGCGTTTTTTGATTTTAAATTCTCATAATTAATTTATCTGATATACGGTTACGTGGTATCGGCGTCCCTGCAGGTCACTTGTTGATCTCCGCAATTTTTTGTTCACTTTTGTCCGAATAATTTTCACTGTTGATTTAAACTTTTTACATTGTTTTACGTATCTTAATCACACAATTTACTGGTTGGCCGACCCCGACCCGCTCGAGCAATATTTCACATGACCGCGCGGTCAGAAGCTGTAAGTCGACTAACTGAAGCTACCCTAAGCGTCACCATCGGCTACTTCCGCTATAGGTTCATCAGCTTGCGCTATGATTCGTCAATACACTGACGTGACACGGTCATTAGTTAAATTTCAGTTTCCTTTCTGGGAGCGAGTCTGGCCGATGTATTCTAGTCCAAAGGCTCGCTAAAAAATTCGTGCTTTTACCAACGGAGGCGCAATCATCCGAGCACAGGTTCGCATTCCAACGCCTCAAGAAACAGTGCTTATTGCAGGGTGCTGACAAAATGTGCGTCTTGGTGCCCCGACAAAGAATGCTTATTGTTTAAAACTGAGGCCCTGTTTGGGTAAACCTTGTATTACCTTTACAATTGCAAATAAGAAAACCCCTCAGATCTGTCCCGTTACCGTACCCCCCCCCCAATGAGAGGTTTTCTGCCGAAACAGAAAACCCTCATTGCTAAACTCTAAGAGGATCGTTGAGGATATGATGCCAACAACCCCCCTTTAATTCCTAACACATCATGGGTAAACTACCCCCCTAGCTCGGCGACTATGGCTGTACCTGAACGAGATTACTGGACTTCTCTGGGCGAGATCCCAACAACATAAAATCGGACAGGTACTCACCATAGTACCATAGTACCACCTAACCTTGTAACATTCTGAATAATTATCCAAAAACGGGCCTTATACCATACCAGATCCTTAAGCGATATGTCTCATACTGGGTTGTCTTTAGCAAATACTGGGTGCGTACACATATTCATTATTAATCACTCACTATCTACCCATTAATTGTTATAATATAAAATTAATATACAACTCAAATTTGACTCCAACAGTTAAATACATTTACGTACCCTATCAAAAATTTAATAGAATGTTACTTTACATTATTTGGTTCAATTAATTAAAACATAATTTTCAAAACTCAAAGTCTTTATGCATTTATTTTCTTTAAAACTCCTCTTAATTTACCGGTTAATCGTCCTGTTACACAAAATAAAATAAACAATTTGTCCCTATTCCCTTATTGAAACAAAATTACACGTGATTACAAAATACATCCTACTACAAACATCGTATATCAACTGACACCTCCTCTACATACAGTGGAAATTGAAAATTAACATAGATTTCTTTACGGTAAAGAACAAATTTTATTTTTTTCAAAAATGGTTTTAATTTCCAAAAAGAATTATTTTGTTAATAAAATTTATTCTTTAATCATTTCAGTATATTGATTAACAAAATCCTACAAATCAAGTTTAAGGAACATCCTAAATATCTAACACCAGTCATCAGCTGATCTCTCGTGGTCAGGTGAATGACCTTACTATACACTTCAAAAATTATACAATGTAAAATACATGACACATGTTTACAATTATTACACTCTATCATAGTACAACATCATAACATAATAAACAAAATAGAATAAACACCTTCTCTCCTCGAATTAATCTTTTGCAAAATCAGTAAAGTCGTTTATAAAATTATTATACAGAGCATAACATATTTAAAGCAATTACTTCTGAACAACTTCTCTGCCTTTAGCTTAGAATCTCTTGAGTTGAGAAAAATTCATTTAATTAGCTTATCAGCTCATTCAGTTTATGTCGATTTAAGATTTTAATTCCTTACTCCCCTGAGTAACCTCCTTACCACACACACTATGGCCCCCCTCTGGATTGTGGCGTCCAGTTGCTTCCACAAGAACGGAAGTTTTTTTAGGGGTAGACGCTGCCTACCCCGTCCTTGCTTCATCGTTATATAAAAATTCGGTATTACTGATGTCCGAGGACACCAGTAATCCTACTAAATATGACTCACACACACTTATCACGGCACTATCACCACCTTCGATGATAGCCGCTGTTCCATAGTTATGTAGATTCCACTGATTTACCCCCCCCCCCCCGTTAATTTCTAAGTTCACCAATTTAGAATATTAAACCAAATCCACGGTCAGGGTTCGGTGAAGCCGTGACCGCCCGAAATGGGGAAAAGACTAAAAAAGACATATAATTCGTTTACACTCACACTGCTACTACAATTCACAGAAGGTAAACCATTATATGTTTGGATATATTATCATTTAACTTACCACCTCTGAGACTCATATACAATTTATTATTCAAACATTTAACATGTTATTTTATTTAAATCGCCCTATCAACTTCATATTTATATATGGTCAATTATTTATGAATTATATACAATTCGTTTACAATTACATTGCTACTACAATTCACAAAAATAAACCATTATATGTTACAACAAATTTATCATTTAATTCTCCAAAACCACATTCAAATCTATTATCCACCCTCATGTTATATCACAATTCATTTATTATACATTGCCAATATGAATTTTCTTTTATTTAACATTTTCGTCATTAATGGGTTTGGGTGACTCTTACCTCTAACCACCATTTACAGATTTACATAGTGCGACACCAATCTCTCAAAAAATATTTACCTCCATTAACTTACTACTTTAATTCACCTTGAATCATTCTACCCTTAGAACAACGTACACTCTTTGCACTTAGGATGTGTGTTCCCTCAATATACTCATTCCCTTATCGGTTCCTGATCCTACCAGGTAACCCGTAACATTCTTTAAATCGTTCACCTCCCGCAATAACGCCTGTCGTTGATGACTCCTTACCACACCACCCTCTTTACAAAATTTCACCATCATCTATTTACTCTCCAATTACATTACTCCCATTACTCTACATATATGCCCTATCGCTACTGTGTCCCTACTATTAACCCGTTTCTGTCTTACTTATATTCCCAAAAATCTTATTTCGTCTAACACCCATTTAAAAATTAACTTGACTGATTCACATGTCTTATTGAAATAATTATTATCACCCAAACATTTTACAATATTTTACTATAATTACTACTTCAAATTAATTTCATCGTTTAATTTAAACCTTTGAAAATCCTTTAAAATTTATTATTCAAACATTAAACATTTTACTTTACTTAAATTGCATTATAAACTTCATACTTACAGTACATCACTCAAAACACATGATTCCGGTTATTGACACAAAATTATAAACAATTCATCACCACCAATATCACGTACAACCATATGTACCTTCTGAAACATTATAACAATCATATGATTCCACAACTAAATACATTTTACATTTATTCGTATTATATTTTACATCAAAATTTATCTATACATTAATTAATTAATCTCAAATTCTTTAACTCACTCAATTATTTAAACACACATTGGTTTTATTACCTTCTTCCAAAACAATTACAATTTGTTTATTACAAACTCTCATTACTTATTTAGTTTAATATAATATTATTATTATTATTATTATTATTATTGAATCAATCTCTACTACATACACACATTGTTTATATCAAATACATTTTACAACACAACATAATTAATTTCACTATAAATTTATTTACAATTCTTCGTCATATCATTTCTGTTTACCACACTTCATTTCATAAGTTGGCAAGGTCATTACCATAAACTAAAATATTTAAAATGTCCATTCACTAAATTTATTTAACCCCATCATCATATATTAACCTGATGTATTTATAACACAACTCATTTTTATCTACATACATTACATTATAATTATTACTGTAATGACCACTTTCGTTAATTATATTAACACAGTAATTAACTACATATTTGTCTCCCAGTAATTCATAAAGCCCGTCTACATTGGTGATTTTAGTTCTGTCTCCATCAGTATTTTTGTTTAACATAAGGTACATTCTATCAGCATATTCCTCCACTATATCTATCACAACATCAGGTAAGTGTTTATTATTTACAACCGTATCATCAAAATAATCATCCATCTCTATTTCACAAGGTAAGTCAATTTTCTCACCTCTCTCAATATCTAAACTCTGCACTAACCTTTCATAACCTCTGTTAATCTAAAAAATCTCTGTCTCTCTCTTTCTCTCTCTCTCATCACAATACCTCTCCTCATCATAACACCTGTCACAACCCCACTGACCTATTTCATACCACGCAAAGGGCACAACAAACTTATTATATTTCTTGGCTCTTCCAAGAACACTACAAAAAATTAAGGGAATATTTGAAGACACCTCGTCTTCCACACAACTACTGGAGGAAACTCTGTCCTCATAAAACACTTGTGAAACCTCTGTTTCACCACATACTTGGGGAAAATCTGCCCTTTGCCCACCTAACGTCTCTTCACACACTCTCACAATTTCATCAACACTTTCTAGGCTCACAAACTTACTCTCTAACACCACGTTTTTAATTACCTCATTGTTATCACTTGTTAACTCATTATTATAATTATCGTTATTACTTACATTGTCTATCGCCACCTGTTTTGCATTTAAACTAACACCACTACTGTTAATACATATATCTCCGTTATTTTCATTTATTTTGCACTTACCTATATCTGTTCGCCACTCTCACATTTTCTCAATACTCTGTTCTGATTCGTTAAATTTACTGGCAAATATCTCATTGGTTTTCTCAACATTTTTATTAACTTGTTATATTTCATTTCTAATTTTGTAAAAATTACTTTCGTTTATATCAAAACTATTATCAAAGTCACTGCTTAATTTATCAAATTTACTATTTAAACTGCACAGCGTGCTACACAAATATTTCATTATATTATTTTCAGGTTGATTACTTTCCTTAATTAATTTTGGGGTTATTTGAATCCCCGAATCATCTGTGACATTTATTTTACTTGTAACAATAAATTCGCTTGCCTTATTGTCTTGACCCACATTTGGAGTCGAATAGGCTTCAAGGCCGCTCATGACAGCTGATTCACTCATTTCAATTTCACTCTCGCTAGTAGCCATTATTTATATTCTTTATGAGATTTTAATCTTAAAAGCAATTTTAGTCTTACATGTACTTAATATTCTTCAATATTATAAGTAATGCGTAACTGTAGTGTGTACATCACATAACCTGTACATAATTTATACGCACTCCCAAAACACAATTGTATTCACCTGTAGGTGCGGTTTTTATACAAAATTTAATTTGCAAAACTTGTCCCGAGTTCGAGCGCCAATTGTAGTCTTATTCATACTTTACCACATTTAAATTGTATATAATACGGCATAAACGTACCTTGAGTTAGTCCAGGATTTCGTCACACGAACTGTGAAATACAAGCATGATTTAGGGCTACGTCAATAATGTACTCAACTCGCATTTGTATGGTTAATTTAATTCACTTTATTTAACATCTCTTTGTATTCTCTTTTTATGTATAACATAATGATATTACTTCTTTCTTGAATAACTTTAGGAATTGGAATCAGACAGATTTTAATAGACTATTGAGGCATATACCCATTTAACAAAGACACTAAAAAGTTGACATTACTTCTCTTATTCTTAAAGTAAATAGTTACTTAAATCCTATAAAAACAACCCAGCATCTGCCCATTCTCTCATTCACACACATACCCTATTTAATTAAGCGTTTTTTGATTTTAAATTCTCATAATTAATTTATCTGATATACGGTTACGTGGTATCGGCGTCCCTGCAGGTCACTTGTTGATCTCCGCAATTTTTTGTTCACTTTTGTCCGAATAGTTTTCACTGTTGATTTAAACTTTTTACATTGTTTTACGTATCTTAATCACACAACAATTTACTGGTTGGCCGACCCCGACCCGCTCGAGCAATGTTTCACATGACCGCGCGGTCAGAAGCTGTAAGTCGACTAACTGAAGCTACCCTAAGCGTCACCATCGGCTACTTCCGCTATAGGTTCATCAGCTTGCGCTTTGATTCGTCAATACACTGACGTGACACGGTCATTAGTTAAATTTCAGTTTCCTTTCTGGGAGCGAGTCTGGCCGATGTATTCTAGTCCAAAGGCTCGCTAAAAAATTCGTGCTTTTACCAACGGAGGCGCGATCATCCGCGCACAGGTTCGCACTCCAACGCCTCAAGAAACAGTGCTTATTGCAGGGCGCTGACAAAATGTGCATCTTGGTGCCTCGACAAAGAATGCTTATTGTTTAAAACTGAGGCCCTGTTTGGGTAAACCTTGTAATACCTTTACAATTGCAAATAAGAAAACCCCTCAGATCTGTCCCGTTACGGTGTGTGTGTGTGTGTGTGTGTGTGTGTGTGTGTGTGTGTGTGTGTGTGTGTGTGTGTGCAATATCTTCAAATAAATACCTTGCAAGTAGATTTATTTTCACCTGACGTACGTTTCACAGAAAATATATATTTAGGCCTACTTAGTGATTTCATTAAAAAAGTAGTGTAAAAATACAAAATGTAGTATAACTAAAAAGTACTAAAAATTTTAAAATAACAAAAATTATACGACTAATGGACTAGGAAAATGTTAAAACGTTTTTTAAGCCAGTAAATGTAAAGTGTGTATGTGTGTGTATGTGTGTGTGTGTGTGTGTGTGTGTGTGTGTGTGTGGGTGGTGGGTTGTTTGGGTGTTAAAAAATAAAATTTGATCAATGTATTTAATAATTTAGTGAAGACTGTAGTGATTGACATATTACAAACATCTAAAACCTATTGACAAATATGATTTAAAACGTTATAAGTATCCGTAGTAAAAAGTTATGCAAATATATTTAAAAAATAAAAAAAAAGGTGCGGACTAAAAACGCAATAGAGTTGTTATTATAGACGTATCAGTTTTAAAATTATTTTACAATACTCTTACCTATAAAACGTAAGTTTTACTATTTCCATTCGTCTTTCATTAAACAAGCGTAACTGCGGCACATCAGGTGTAAACAGGTAAGCTCGTCTCCTGTGTGGTTGCAAGTAGGACCTACTCTTACATAACAAAAATAAATGACATGACTTATCTGTCGACGTGTTTGCAAGTGGGAGGACTTCTTCGTTACTTCTCAACGTATTCTCAACGTTACTTCTTGACTTCATAAATTGTTTATTATAGGCCTATTGTATTCTGTTCTTTTGTTTTCATTTTAGCGTCATAGTGATAATATTTTTAAATGTTAACTTTTACATGTTGCAAATTTAATTTTAATTGACGTATGAGTGCACAATTAAGTAGCTTAAATATCAAAGTCGTTAGAATTTCTGTTTGCCTATGGTGAAACGTTTCGGCGGATCTTTCGGCAAATACGAGAATCGATATAATAGTTCGGCAAATAGTTATTGTATCTTCGATAGCTAGATAGCTGCGTGAGTCTCAATGACCAAAACAACAATCCTTCTTATCGATCCTTTACAATCATTACCGTAATAAAAAAGTCATGAACAATACATAAAAAAATACATATTTCATATTATAATTAGAAATACATTATTTAGCAATACATAAACTATTTAAAACACAAATGTAGACATACAAACACAAATCATAAATAATTTGTAAAGAAGTGAAAACAATAAAAGTAAAATAAGAACTATATAATGATACGATTATAATTCTAAATAAGATAAATAATACAAAATTATATGTTTCGCTGAGGTAAAATATAAGTGCTTGTTGAAAACCAAATATTTGTAAAACCTTATCTAGAATGAGCTATCACTTATGTACACACTGAACTAAAAACTTGTTGTACTTATGTACCACTTGAACCATTAGTGTTACTAATAAAACCACTTAAACTGATTACAGTACTGTTATGTAACATTGTAAACGTAAAGTGAATTACACCACTTACTGTAAACAATCAATTAGTGTTTAATATAAACGGTTTATTGTCAGGTAGATGTATTTATAAAAGGGAACAACAAAAGAGGTCAACCACTGTGCCGTGTAAAGAAGGATAGTTTTTAGCATGTCAGTTTTATGTATATTTTAAAGTTAACATAAAAAAAGGTAATAATTCAACTTATTCTTGAGCTCATAACGTTACAGTCGATTATAGCAGTCTCGTCTAAAGCTGAGAAATTACTCCGACGTCGTGAGTGGCTTCGTTAGCAGATAGTTAAATTAAAAAAATGCTCTAAAAGTGCATATAACGTATAAGTCGATATTTCATAATAAGTATAGGCGATAGATAATACAGTAGTAAGAATATTTAAAATTCTGTTAAAATAAACAAATCGGCGCTTTCTATAAACACATGCCTTCTGATCCAGCTTTGTGCCATCTTTGGACGTAGTATGTGCTACACAAATGGTGGATTAACGGGAAAAGTAAAAAACGAATGAGCACAGACGCTAGGAACAGGGTAGGAAGAAAAGGGTGTTTTCGCAAAACTTTATAATACAAGAGAAGCGCAAAATAAACTAGCAATTTTGATCACTAAAATTACTTTGGACCGCAAAATGTCACTATGAGACTTGGAACTCTACCGTTTTAATGTTGAACACTTGTAACATTCAAATAAATAAGCCTGTGTATATATTTTTTTCTCCATTCAGGTGTAAAAACAGTGATAATTTTGCAACAAAATACAACTTTCTGATTAGAGTAATGAAAATCCATTTATAACAGATCCGCTCTAACTAGGTATCTCTTTACAAAGAGCACTGTAGATACACGGAGCATAAGACATTCGTGAAACAACTCAGAGAATGTTTGCGATTATGAGTGCTTGCAGGATCTTTATTTTTTATTATTCTAGGACGCATAGAAATTTGCATAATTTAGTCAAAACCAATTTTAAATAAATTTAAATTTTACGTCACTGTTCTTATTACATCTAATTTATGACATTTGATGCGAACGTATTATACTTATTGATTGTGGTGATCGCAAATTTGAAAGTTTCGTTGTAAAAGTGTAAATAAAAATATACCAGGTTTATGCTTTCCACTTTCCAAGTTCCATAAATCATTGCAATTTGAAAAACTTTGGTACTAGTAAATATTATATGTTACCATATAAGTCCTAAAAATAATTATTTTTGTTGGCATATTATTATTTCTTTTAATCCTTGCCACAGCGGGAACGATTCCAAAGCACCTTGAGAGAGCTGAGGCAGTAGCACGATTTCGTCTTGCTACTGGACATGACTACCTCCAAGCGCATCTCTACCGTATCGGTCTTCCTGCTGATGAAACATGCCCTCTCTGTGGTCTTGGCAGGATGGACGGCGACCACCTGCAGACGTGCCAATCGCTGACTTACCCGAACGATGACACACTCAATCGCTACTGGGAGGCTCGACGTCGAATGGTGGAAGCACCAAAGACGGGCGTTGGATAAAATAAAGTAAGTTATTTCTTTTAATGGTATTATTTAAGTGTTTTGTTATAATATAAGTTAATAATAAACTAATCATATCGTTTCAATAATAATAAGTAACTAATTTTCTAGAATGCAATGACCTATGGGGCGCACACACACACACACACACACACACACACACACGATCTTCATATTAAATAAAATATAAAATAAAGTAATTTCTCTTTGATTTATAAATTAAGTTTACACATTTTTTTAGTAAAAATTATAAAATATAATGGAAGTAATAAGTATTTAAAAAATATAAAACATTATACGATTTGTTGGTTAGGAAAATTATAAAAAATATGTTTGTGGCTATTTACAATTCATATTTATAATCTAAATGCAAAATTCCTAAGACACTTAGCTAAAGTAACAATTTAGTTTTATTATTTAACTGTTTATAGGCTTACCACACGATACAACGAACAGAAGTGTATAAATGGACTTCATTGTTCCAACGTCTTTGTGACTAATGGGCAAATCGTTTTGCATCAGCTTTTATAGACGAATTTCAATGTTCTTTTTTTCCTAAAAAGGAAGTGAAGTGTAGCTGACGTGGATGTCTATAAGGACTAGATAAGATACAGTAATTGACAATTACGCAATATGTGGTAGGTAACATGTTTTGCATAATGTTTGTAGGAATTGGTAAAATATATGTGACCATTAAAATGGTTCAAATCAATCAATTGATACATGTAATATCAATTAAAATCAATTGAAAAAATTTAAATAATTGCGTTTTGTTGACTGTGACAGATGCAAGTTTGAAAGGTTTGACACTATTTCTTATCTATCTGGGAACCTCATTGAAAAGAGTTCTTTACATCAACACGATTCACACATCATACATTATATTTTGTTAATGTAACTTTTATCTTTAAAAATTCATTAATTAAAAATTTCTAAAAACAAAATTTATGGCTCGATCAAGAAATCCTTGTGTTAAAGTGTGCATCAGGTGGTAAGGAAAACGTGGAGAAATTTTCATCCTGTTATCTTAATTAGTTTTTGAAAAAATTTGAAAATTATTCTGCACCAAGTTGGAAAAACACAGGTTTCGGCAAACCGCAATAGAAAATTATTAAGCTACTAATAGCATACGGTAACACATGGAATAAACACTTACTTTTTTATTTTAAATCACCCAGCTCCATAGGTTGGAGTGTCTGGATCTTCTTCTTCATCTTCTAACCTTCATTTGGCCTGCCTCTTTGTTTGCCTTGATTTTTTTTCATCTCCGCAGTGGCTCATAGGGAGTTTCGCAGCCTTTCCTTGTCAGTCGCTTTCATCGATTCAATTGTATTCTTTCCCACATCTATTCATAACTTACTTAAAACTTTACACTTAGTAATCTGTCCACAATTGAATGTAGATACAGCTTCACACACTCCAAAGTGTAGGGTTTTGATTCTAACAAAGCCAACATTTGGCAGTCTTGCCCAAACACACTATTCACACTTTCATTTGGATTATGCGTTTGTTTGTGCAAACACTTTTTTAGTAGCTCTGTTGCAGATAGGCTTTTGAAAACTGGCTTGATGAATTTCATAATAGTTTCTGGAATACTGTTTCTATGGCTTTTTGATATTTACACCAAATTTCTTTCCCTTTTGGACACAAGCCATGCTGGGGGTTAGTGTCTGTTGGTATGTTGTAAAAATATAGGGCCCAAATAGCCTACCTCATGTCGTTTACTGTTGAACTTTTTCTTATGGCAAGACCATAATATGTTCGAATTTGATCAATCACACTGGATGATAATCGGTTTTTGCCACCTGACGTTTTACTATGTGACAATTTGAGGCCCTTATTTTATGCTTTAGCTTTCTTAGCCTAATGCCCATCCTTTTCTGAATGTGGCCAATGCATTATAACTTAGGCCTACTAACAGGTGTTTCATTTCCATATGTCTTTATGTCTTTTATAGCTTGAAATGCTTTTGAGTCACCGTCACCTAAATATTTTGTGTACCGGACACTGTGTGCAGACACCGAGTTTTTAAAATTTCCCCCTGAATTTCCATTCCCCCACTGGATCCTCTGTAGTTAGCTATGCAAGTGGTAAGATGTTTTGCTTTATCAGGGCGAATAAGATGTTTTGATATGATAGACGCATCAACAACCTTGCCTGTGTAAAAACTGGTGGCCGTCACAACTCTGTTCAATAACGTATGGCCACGTTTCTGCCATGTGCCATCGATGGCGACTAGGATGTCCCGTACTTCCTCATTCACTCCCACTACCTCCTCCCCAGCACCTTTTTTTGTTTAGAAACATATATATATATATATATATATATATATATATCATCTGCTGCAGACCCCAAAACCGTAACATAAGGTGAAAACCTTGAAGGAGGGCTTGGTACATTCATAATGCCGCAAAGTGTCTTTGCAGCTTTACACCCTTTACCAATGGCACGAAGGCCATATGCCAGCCGAACATTAATTTCAAATAATTTTGTTGATTTTACTTTATCAGAAATAGAAAAGTCATGAGAATAATTACAGTTATTACAGTAAATTTCAAGTTTTGAAGCTAAACCTATGTTTGAAAAATTCCGCACTTCGATACCAAGTGAGTGACATTTAGAACACATCACCGATTGCGATAATGCCTGTTTCAACAAATCTAGGTATACAATTATGTTTTCTTTACTTAGGTCTGTATTGTATTTTTCATAATTGTCATCAATATTGTCAAGTTTCTTTTTTTAGAGGCACTGTCAGAACTTTTTGGTTTTAGTTGGATAGACCTAGGCCTACGCTCAAGTGAATATTCACCAGCTGAAATTGTTTGGTTATGGCTAGTCATATTTCCTTTAATTAGGCTCTCATTATTCAGAGGAATACCTACATTTATTTTTTTTTTTAAAGATAGTGCGTGGTATTCTTGGTCTTCTAGGCATTTTACAAATACTAAATGTCGCAAATATCAAAATAAAACTGACAAAAACACAAAATTACGTAGTTACGTTGGTTTCTGTTTATTCACAAATCACAACAAACAAGTCACAGCTGACTGAATTCAGCTGTGATCATGGTAGCCAACTCAAAAATTCTATAGCCAACCACAGAAACCAAAGTATAAGTTTATAAGCTGTGTATTATAAGAACTGATAGTAACAATAAAGTTTACTGCATCAACTCCGCGTCTCATTTTAGGTTTTCATGTACATTCCCGTATAAATAATTTTTTTCACTACTTTATACCAACCAAAACACCACATATTGCATATCAAAATCCTCAGAAAGAAACACGCTATAATTTAATAGAAAAAACAGAAAATTTAAATTGTTTTGATTTTTTGCATACCGGGTAACCTTTGCAAAGTTCATCAACCGGGATTTTGATGGACATGCTTTGCACAATGACTGAATCAAATTCTTTTCTGTGCTCGCTGTGAATTACTACTAATAAAAAAAGTAGATTCTATTAGCGTACAAACTGACAGGTTAAAATATTTTGATATTTCCATGATCTTGAGTACTAAACGTGTGCATTCATACCAGAATTGCTGGTACTTTCTGATCAATTTTACCAGTTGTCTAAAGATACCTGGGAAAGCAGGTTCTGTATTAACGCACCAAACATTTTTACTATTAAAAAACGTTAATTGAAATATAGAATTTTAATTTTTATGTTACATATATATCGTCTGATGCAATCAGAATTATTAACACAGTTTATCATTTAAATAAATTATGGTATGAATCGGATTGTGGAAAGAAATATTAGCAGAATGCAAATAAGAAAATTTGTGACTTTGTAGTAGAAGAGAATATACTGATACCATTCTAAAACTTGAAAACATGTTCAGCTAATTCCTTTCCACTGCTGTCCAAGGTATCGTACATCCACGTCGCTGAGTTTAAAAGCATATTGCTGCGACATTTACGTAAAACTCTCGACTTTTCAAGAGCGTCATTCTAACACGTTTCTCGGGTAGCTGAGCAGGTTCAGGGCTTCTGTGAAGGCCGTGCAATCAACTAGCCTCTAGACTGCTCGAGCACTTTACATTTACAGAATGGCCCACCCGCAAGCAGTTAAAGCAGAATTTAGTTTTAATTAAAACTCCTTACGTTTGTCAGTGGTTAACCCCTCAAATTGTTTTACACGTACATAACTGGTGGTTAGCATTGCACATTGCACATTGAATGTTTTTAGAATTAGCAGGATAGCTGACCACCTTGCCCTGTTTTGAATTGTTTACATATTTCATCAGTTGTGTAATACTTGCTGAGTTACTTGCCCGACCACTCTTGGAATCTGCCGCCACGGTTTCCAGCACCGATCACTAGGGTGGGCCGAAAAAAGTCAACTTTATCCGATCAAAAACGGGTATGTCTCAAAAGTTGTATTTTAGGTCTAGGAAGAACAGCATAAAATATTAAGCCCGAAAAATAATATCTTCAGTCTGCGCAACTGCCTTAAAAATTCGATTTTTTACCAAAAAATTGAGAAATTCCGAAATTTTTTTTATTAACTTCTTGAAGGTGGATAAAGATCGGGTGATGCTTAAAGTTATGTTAAATGTCACAACATATAGCTAAAAAAATATTGAACCCGTAATATAACTTCTTTTGTTTGCGCATAAGCCCTAAATTTTACAGATTTTTGAGAATTTTGAAAAGAGTACGTTTTTGGTGTAGTTTATCTTATTAGTTTTTTAATTATTTAATAATCACACAGTTTAGTTTCAAACTCTATATCATAAACAGTAAACACTATGCAACGTTTCGTTATTTCAAACAGAACTACCCAGGACTCACCACGAGGAGGTGGTTGCATGTCGAGTCCCACCCGTGCCCTCCCAACCACCTAACCATGAGAGCACGCTAACTTCTCTAAGCCTTAAATTCCTTCTTTGATTCAAACTTTGGTCCTATTGTTCTTTCCATCAATCTTGCTCTAATTACTCCGTCCCACTTTGTTTAATCACAAACTTGTTGAGATGACTTTGTCACTTCTTTGACTGCCCTTTCGACAGCTTGAGTGTGTGATGGTAATTTTACTTATGTCAGATACACCATTCGCCTGGATTCTGTTTAGATCTTCTTCTGATAAATGCATTGTTACAGATGGTTCTGTTACATTTATAGATTGCAACAAGATCATGTCAATGTAGTCTGTGGCAGAAAAGTTTATCTTTGGAATCTTCAACTGACTAACACAAGCAGATTCTGCAATGTTCCTTATTTCGAGCTGCCATGATTCGTCTGATGGCGAGCTACCGGATTTTTTTCCTGCTGTCAGTTAGCATTGCAACTATCACATTTTCTGGGTGTGCGAAATAACCACTGTTTAGTAAACAGTTATACACCACTTTCTTGTGTTTATCTTGCATGTATGACGAAAATTGTATCATTTTCCACAGATTATTTGCTCCATCTTTCAGTTTTGGATTACATTTTATTGTAAACCACCTTAGAGCATACACTTTCACAACGTAGTTTGTCATTTCTTTTAATGTTTGTGATGGTGAATCTGAAGCAATATACAGTCGCAAAATTCGGTTGGCAGTAGTTACCCATCTGGCATGATTCAGCATTCCTGGACTTCCATCTTAGAACCCAGGTGGACATTCTCCAACGGAAACTATTCTACATATGCCAAACATGTATTTCTGATCTGTGCTCAATTCTTTTTTTAGATCAGGAAATAATTCTTCAACAGGACTCTTGATTGGTCTGAACTTTACAGGTGGTAACTTGTGACAGTTAACTAGGACTTGCCCAATGGGGCCACTATAACCGCTAGGACCAGATGTTTCACCATCTACACATTCAAAAAGATGTCTAAGCGGAAGCTCGTTTGCATGCAACTAGCATACTACCAATTGAAGTGGTCTGCCGAGTTTCTTTTCCAGGATACTGATAACGCCATTGTTTTTTCCAATATTTGTTGGACAACCATCACATCCAACACAAACAAGCTCCGACAAACTAATGTTTTTCTCAGTCATATATTCTAAAATTGAGTTAGCAATGTCAACAGCTTTTCTTGATAAGGGTTTTATATGTCCAATATATTTTGGACCAGGCTCTTGTATGAGTGATAAGTGGTCTTCTTGACGTACTCGCCGGTGCTTTTTACCATCTTCACTTGTCTCTATATATAAAGTTTTATCTATTCTACCATCAAAATACAAAGCTTGCAACACTGTTTCCTCACTACAATCATTGTTCAATATCAGGCTGCGGATTTTCTCTCTTTCACGTCTGACTTTATTTTTGCAGTAGCTGTAGATGTAAATTCATCATCACCATTCATGCTAATGTACATTAACAATGCTGATGCCAAAGAAGCTGCAGGCCTGTCTGATATCCCGTATCTGTCACAAGTTCTAGCAAAAGTGCTTATATTTAATCTAGTTTGCACATTAGTGTTTGTTTGAGAAGAGTTTTGTGGACAAACAATTTGATCTGCATCAGGACATTCATCCGAGTCAAGATCGGAGTAGCTTTTTGGTTCAACAGAATCATCATTTCTTTTTGTATCTTACTTTGTCTAGTAGAATGCACTTTTTGTTTCCTGACTTCTCTTTTTCGAATGCGTGATGTAATTTTGCCATTAATGTTTCCTATCATCATCAGCCGATCTGCTCTTTTGTCTGTTAAAAATTCATGTTCTAATTGCAGCACTTTTTTTCCCGCACACAGTTGCAAGAGCTTAAATCACTACACTTACAAGCACAGACATCAAGTAGTTTACTAGATTTTTCCAAAAATTCTGAGAGCCGTTTTTTAAAATTATGTTTTTATTGGTCTCTTTCAAATGATTTATTTAAGCCTTGCATAATATCTATGCTTTTTTTCAACATGTCTTTCATTGTTCTGTGAGACACTACCGGAATTGATGATTTCTGCCACAGTGATTGCACTTTATGCGCAAGTCGAAGTTATATTACGGGTTCAATATTTTTTTAGCTATATGTTGTGACATTTAACAAAACTTTAAGCATCACCCGATCTTTATCCACCTTCAAGAAGTTAATAAAAAAAATTTCTGAAATTCTCAATTTTTTGGTAAAAAATCGAATTTTTAAGGCAATTGCGCAGACTAAAGATATTATTTTTCGGGCTTAATATTTTACGCTGTTCTTCCTAGACCTAAAATACAAGTTTTGAGACATACCCGTTTTTGATCGGATAAAGTTGACTTTTTTCGGCCCTACCGATCACCTATTGTTTAAAAACTCAACAACCCTTCAAAATCGGGAAAGTTGATGTTAGAGAGTGACTCCTTCCAACGTTTGGAACTATTCGGGTCCAATTTCGACGCTAATAGCTGGGTGAGAATAAGCTCATAAATATTTACAGGTAACGCCATAACCTTGAGGGCGTTTATGGTTGCGCTTATTTTATTAAGAAATTTATATATGCTACCCACCGATTGCCTATCGATAGAATTGATTTTCATCATATGTTCGATCATGGTGGATGGCAATAATTAGGTTTATGTCAAATCTAGTCTTGAGTAACCCTAGGGCTACGCCATAATTCTCACCAGTTATAGCCAGCGATTGAATAACTTGGAGCGCTTTATCCTTTAATGAATTGTGTAAGTAATGCAACTTTTGTATGTTGGTAAGATCCAAGCGAGAATCTACCAAGTCTTTGAATATGTGTATGTAGTGTTGCCACTCCATAACATTTCCGCTAAACTTTGGGATTTTAATGGGCTCCAGTTTCGTGACATGAACGAATCTTTCCGCTTTACTGTCATTAGCAGCAGTATTAGAATTCTCAGTAAGATTAGTCGAGAAGTTTTCTATAAGTTTGTGCAGTTTGCAGTCGATTGTACATAAATCATCTTCGACCTGGATTCGATCGCTATCCGCGTAAAAAACAGCGTCCTCGGACGCCTCGAGTTCGGATTGAATTGTGTCATATTTGCGCTGGAGCTCCGCCAGCGACCATAATTTGACATGCAACGCGTTGACGTCATTTTTTGTTATGTCGAAAGCAACCGCGAAAATATTAATTCTTTTTATTGAGGCCTTAAAAACGGCCCTTTGCCTTATGAGCTGTTTGCTTTCTGCCATATTGAGCGTACTAATGCGGGGAACGAAAGTAGAACAGGCAACTCAGTTCTCATGCAATAAAACTACGTATTAATAGGTAAATAGAATAATTGCAAATAAATAATACAACATAACATAATGAGTGAATAATAGACTATAACAAAAACGTTTTACTTGAATTTCCACTGATTCGAGATAATAAGTTACATACGGTTGTAAAGATTATCAGCTGATGGCGTATAAGAGTCAACCAGGATGACTTAATTGCCGTTGAGTAGACGGGTTGTTATCTCTTGAGATAGCGGCAGCTCGTGCCGTCGGATTTCTGCAATGCGGTGAGATAAAGATGCGTCTCTCTGCCTCTGCGCAGGTGTGTCGTACCTGTCCAATTCCGTCTGCGCTGCATGTAATAGATTGTCCGGTAGACACTTGCGAACTTATTGCGAACCGCAATTTTACGTAAATTGTTTTACAAGCTAAATGATTTTACGGAACTTACGCATAACAGTTTCAATGCCCGAGTAATACACGGACGCATACAGCTATGCAGCACTAATATCCGAAAACGAGCACGCACTAACTCCCTTACGACGCTTAAAGTCCGTCACTCCGAACTGCTCGTAAGTTTTTTACGCACCTTGAGATCGAAATTAAATCCGGCCCTGGTGGACCATATGTTGCGGTTGAACCTGCTGTCCCCTTGTGTAGCTTGGGGTTAACGGCTGTTCACACTTAAACCATTGGCTGGGTATAATAAAATATAAAACGATAAAAGTGAACTGTATAAAACGGTATATTATAAAGAACAGATTAAATTATACATATGCGATTCTGCGAATCCGCGCGTGCCCGTACGATTGCATATCTATTAATTTAGACTAATTGAAATTGAATTGATTAAATCGTTAACATATTGACGGCCGTAAAGTAAATTTGCGTAACACACGCGGGGAATAGGCTCTTGCTTCTTGGAGCTCCGTGAGCTGAATGTTAGATTGGAAACTGGGGCGCGGACCGACCTTAGCTCGTCCGCCGATAACGTGATATGCAGCCGACGTCACAGGCGAATCATGGTTTGAACACATGTTAAGTCAGAACAAAATCAATTTAAATTATTTACGTCACTGCTCTTATTAAAGCTAGTTTATGACATGTGATATACATATTATACTTATTGATTGTAAGTATTGCAATTTGAAAATTCCTTTGTAAATGTAGGCCTATAAATAAAAATATTTCAGTTTTATGCTTTTCGCTTTTTAAGTTCTATAAATCATTGCAATTTAAAAAATATCCGTGCTAGTAAATTTTTGTTAACATATTACCAACTGTTATCATACCAACTTTGTCGTGTTTACTTGCTAACCTGCTACTCGTCATGTTCCGGACGAGGCATTTAGTGTTTCCACCATTTTCAAGTCCTAAACCACGACCTTGGAAACACTTAAAGGCCTCTTCCGGAACATAACAAGTAGCAGTTTAGCAAGTAAGCATGAGAAAGTTGGAATTACAGAGATTGCTATTTAAAATAACAAGATGAATATTGGTCATAATAATTGTTATTTTTGTTAGCATATTATTATTTAATTTAATGTTATTATTCAAGTGTTTTGTCATAACATAATTTAATAATAAAACAGTTATTTCTTTTCGATATAGTAAGTAACATTTTTATGGAATGCAATGACCTATGGGGCACACACACACACACACACACACACACACAATGTACATATTAAATTAAATCAAAATAAAGTCATTTTTCTTTGTTTTAATAAATTACGTTTAGGCCTATATCTTTTTATAGTAAAAACATATAAAATGTAATGCAAATAAAAAGTATTTTAAAAATTAAAAATTACTTTCACAAGTTTAAAAATTATGTAGTTAATTAATTATTAAAAAATTAGACGACTGGTAAATGATAATTAGATTAATTGGAAAAAGATATGTTTGTGTGTATTTATAATTCATATATTCATTATCTAAATGCAATATTCTGAAGACACTTAGCTAAAGTAACAATTTAGTTTTATTATTTTAACTACTCATGGGCTTACCACATGATGCAACAAACAGAAGTGTATAAATGGACTTCCTTGTTCCAACTTGTTTGTGACTAATGTACAAATCGTTTTGCATCAACCTTTACAGACGAATTACAATGTTTTCCTTTTTGTTTTTAAGAAGGAAGTGAAGTGTAGCTGACGTGAATGTCTAGTAAGGACTAGATAAGATACAGTAATTGACAATTACTCAATATGTGGTAACATGTGTTGGATAATGTTTGTAGGAAGTGGTAAAATATGTGACTATGAAAATAGTTCCAATCAATCAATTAATACATGTAATGTCAATTAAACTCATTCGGAATTTTAAATAATTGCGTCTTATTGACTGTGGGAGATGCAAGTTTGAAAATTTTGACACTACTTCTTATCTATCTGCTTTACTGCTGAGTGAATTTCATTGAGAAAAGTTCCTTATATCAACATGATTTATGCGTCATGTGTCTTTTATGTATCATATCCTTACAAACGTACATAGGCGTACTTTATACCAATTTAGTTTCTAAAGTATTTATAAATTTAGAATCATACATTTTCCTTTATAAATTTAGTCACAATTAAGTGTTGTTTTGTGTTGTTATATATTTTGTTATCAAGTGTTTTGTAAAAACATCTGTTTTAAATTAATTAAGAAATACAGTGCTATATTACGGACAGTTTTCCAATGCTTACTTCTTCAGCTGTCTTGAGAACCGTAAAACAACGGTTATAACGTACAATTTCCCTAACGTTCGCTACAGTTTAATCAATTTTGGATTTCGTCGTCTGAATAAGGATTATCATCAGTTGAAATTTTTGAAACATTTCCACCGCTTGTTCATTTTAATCCGGCTTGAACCCTCATTATCGAAGGCTTTTGTAAAATTTCAAGTGTTTTCGCAAAGAATTTTTCGACTTTAACACAAATTTTACATTAATTCGTTGCTCATAAAAATCACTGTTTTAAGGGCCTACAAATCTCAGGCCCATGTTACATTTGTTGACACAAATAAACGCAGTACGATGAGTAACCAATACATTTCGTTACGGTTTTGACTAGGTTCATTGTGTTATTCAATGTTTAAATTCGTTTACTGCAATCTGGAAAGCAGTATATGTAATTGTGTGACCACTCATGACTTTTTCCCAATTTGTGCAAATTCCTTAAGTCAGTAAACCCAGACTTTGTTCAGATGGTAAAATATTTCTGTCGAGTAGGGAAGACATAACCAGCAGTATAATTTTGCCAACTTATTACAACCACACAGCAATGTGAATTAAATATTTGAAATGTAATTTGAAATGGCAAGGTAAATTTTGACGGAAACGTCTTACACCGCGGGTCCGGTATGGGGGGAAACTATGCGAAAGTCGATGTTACGATTTTATGTATACCAGACAAATCTTAATAACTTTAAAATTGTGCCGCATATCCAAGTAAGCAAGACACGGTTTAAAAAAGCAAGGGTGATAAATGTCAAGCTACATTAACCTTATGCGCGTGACGTCACATACCGCCACAAGATAGTCGCCATTTTGGAGTGGAAAATTACTGGTTCGCCGCCCGGCAAATTTAGTATAGCTCGGGAATGTGTACGCGTAGGACATTGTGTCAGGTATCTTTTAACAGAGCCATGTTACCTATGTATGGTAGGTATGTGACAGGTAGAGTTTAACAGGTGTCATTACTATTAGTGACAATAGTAAGAGAATTTGAAAAATTATATAGTGACGAAATGTTGAACTTGTACAAATTTTCCTTAATATTTCAAAAATGCCGATATATCTTCAAAACAAAAAGGTAAATGCCTATCATAAATACCTTCAAAGTGAAAGAAGACTAAATAATGAATCGGAATAGGCTCCTATGACAGCAGCAGAATGACTGCGGAGGATGAGGCAGCGTCGACAATTTGAGGCGAGCACCAGTCGCGCAGACACCGCAACGCCTGACAGGCAAAGGATGTCGACAGTGAGATGGAACCATGACGACATTACAAGCAGATGAGACAAAGACGACATACCCGGTTTCAAACAAATTACGTGCGATGACGACTACCAACATCCCAGGACGAATCGTGGCATTGGCAAGAAGCAAGTATTCTGGATTGAATTTTCTGATTTTTCTGCAAAAATTTTAGCACCGAATGGTTTCATTTGTAATTCTTTAATAGGAACACATTCTTTAAAGTAGAACTTGCTGCAGCGGAACCGCACGGATGGGTGGTAGCTGACGTTGCAAAAATAGACATCATTTAGATCTGTTAGCACAACAGTAAGAGTACAGTGAAAACGTTAGAATTGCTAAGACACTATCAGGGGTATGGACCTTCCTCTTTAGTAAGAAATTCGTTTCTATCCTGTACAGAAGTACAGTCAGGTAGCGTATATGAACGAGCAGTATTCTCGCGAATCACTGCTAACTTGAAAACATATTCCATATGACGTCAATTAACATTATCTGAATTTCTTTATACAAAACGGTTTTGCAATTTAGCACTAAGTGTTGGAAAGTTAAAAGGTAAATGGACGCTCCGTCACTGGTGGATACCTATTTCAGAAAATATAGTTGTGACATAATGAAACTGTTTTCATTTATAACATGTAACTTTGTCAAACGGAGAAATTCTGGCTAGTACAATACCCAGAAAATGAGCACTTGGCAGTGTACATTTAAAGTGGTCTGCAACAAGTTGTATTTTATTATTCATTAATTTTACATAAACAAGGGGCAGTAAACATTTAGTACTATTGTAAATACATGAGACAGAAAAATCATGTAAATTTGTTGTGCTCACGTTAATGTGAGTAATTCAACCTAATGCGTATAATGTACGAAAAATTAACAACTCCGTTAAATTTGTGCTGTTACCTAGTTTCGCTATTAGAATTTTGGCTAATTTTATTAACAATAAGCCTTTAGATAAGATTTACATTTATGAGACTGCAAGGTATTTATATTTTTTAATTTCTGTGATATCCGTTGCTTGCAGTTTTCTGTAACTGCACGCGCATGTGTATTTTCAGCCCATTTTGTCGGAGATTACTTCTCTTGAATGCGTACCCATTTTTAGCTTTTCCGTCAACGTTTAGATACTTCAGATGTCTTCTTTTCTCATTTATTCTTTTGCAATGATTTTTCGGTATGTCACTTCACGTATTTTGTCCTGCATTATGTCCCTTGTCATCGGTTCGCAGTCGACACTCGTGCATGAGGTAAGTACAATTTGGTTGGTTTATGACCCGCATATGAAAATCAAGAAATAGGAAACATGCTCATAACAGCAAACAGCACCTCCCAAATGATAATCTGGGACTGTATGAAAGACTGCAATCGTTTGTACGTAGGTCATGCCAAACGAAGACAGACGGAAGAAGAAATTAACATGAGGGGACAAGGCAGCAATAGTATACCGGAGATTTTAGACTACAGATTTAAGGAAAACCAGAGAAAACTACAAATACCCCCATTTTCTTAAACGCCATCTTTAGATTCACTTGGTTCATATAAAAATCTCTTATACTAAATATATACATATAATTATTTAGAGATACTAACAAATTAGTATGTGTAGACACCTAAATATGTCTACACACATGCGCTGGTACACGCAAATGACAAATTTTTTCCGCAGTAATTGTAATATATATTTTTAGGTGGTATGAACAACGACACTAAAAATTAGTGTTTTTGCGATTTTTTATTTGTCTAATAAACAAGATTTTTACAGATCTTTATGCTATGTTTTCAAAACTTCTGTGTTCCTACTTAGTTCACTTTTTAATCATTCAATATTGCAAAAAAAGAAATCCTTTTTAAGTCGTCATTCTTTAAAATGTTCTTAAATTGTTTTAATACTTGACATAAGTAATGCATCTTGTTAAAACACTTTTAATGTACTACTTTTAATCTTGGTTTCTTATACATAGAAACAGTATTCGCAAACTTGTTTCTTAAATAATTGATTTTATGTTGCAGTAGACGTTTATGCGTTTTTTACAAATTAAGTTTTAAATATTTGTGTGAACAACTTTTTAAAAATACCCAAATGTGACCCAATGTTACATACATTTTTTAATTGTTTGGATAGTTGTAAAACGTATGAGAATAAACCACAAAGTTCTCACGTCAATAGGTGAAAAGTTTCAGTGAAAATGTAAGATGAATTAACAAAAATAAATTTTCCAGCAAACAGAAAAAAACAAACATTCTATTTTTTTTCATATAGCTATGCGTTTTTACATATTTGTCTCTTATCCCATAATAAGTTTTATTATTTTCTTCATCTCCTTTGCTTGTAGCTTCTTCATCTTTCCAGTTTTCCTTCTTGTTGGACACTAAAGTATGGCCGTTGAATCCTTGCGTTATCCGGATCTGCAGTGTGACGATATGATTGTCTTATTAGTTTCGACTGCATCCATATCTTAGAATTCTGTTTTAGTCCCACATTATTTTTCTCTATTATGTTTCCCTTTCTTACGTTCAGTTTCTACCTGTCATACGCTAAGGAAATACTTTCCTCTCAGAGTATACGTTTAGAGTCCGAATAATAAATACACATGATGGCGCGCATGTATTTGTGTACTATGAACGAACTCTACAAATAGTTAAATCAGAGTACACAGTTCAAAAGTTGAAACTATTTCATTACCTTAAGTATGCAATTACTTTTTAGACTTCAATATTTCATCCATATTACTTAAAGATAATATTTATTAATAACAGGAGCCAAGACGGTTTCCTGTAAAAACAATATATATTGAAAGTATAGTACATAATTTTTAGTGTTTCTGTGCTGCTGATTGTGAGTGTGACATAAATTATTGGCAAGTTGTAAATAAAACATGTCATTCTCTTGTGACTGGCTCAATGGTATTCCTTTATTGTTCATTTCTATCGTCGTCGCCAACATTAAAATAATCGTCAACAGTTCCAGTATTGTGAGCAAACTCATGAGCTCCAATTAGATCACCATCAGAATTTAACTGCACGTTTTCCTTAATTGTTAGGTCGACCCATTTGCAAAATTTTGCAAGTTCGCAGTAAATAACAGGTACATCATCCCTGCAGACGGCATCATGAACGAAAATTCCAACGGCTTTTCTTTTGTACATCAGTGGATCTCCTTTATCTCCCTGTAACAAACATCACAATACTGTCCATAGTAGTATTGACATAAGAACAATGTATATTTGTCATGTAATGATGGATCGTTTTCATCCTACAGGACAAGTTGAGGCTGTGGTGTGGTTTAGATTTTAATTGTAATAACTATAAAAATAATTGCAAATTATTATTAACTTTTACTTATACAATTGTAGGCTATTCACTATGTTATCCCCATCCTTTATAAAATATAAGACGTAATACATTTTTGTCCGTTTGAATACTGTGATCTTTGATAATATACTATCAAGTACTAATTTTCTGTTTCTGTACTAAATGTTTCTGTTTTGAATAAGAAAGTTATTTTTTAAATACATTTTTAAATACGATCTTTCACTTACTAAAGAATGAGGCTATTAAATTAAATACCAACAGTTTTGCAGCCATTAGTCTTGCAAATAGTAGTTCTTTATGTGTGAAGCAATTGAGTTTGCTGTCTAACATTTTTAAATTTGTTGAATAATTTCAAAATAACAGTTCCAGGTTGCTTTAACTCACTTTTCCTTAAAAAATTAGTGCAAGAATATAAGCTGTTATGATTACCTTAAGTTCTGAAACATCCACGTCAAAACACTGACGTCTTGTACTTTGTCCTTCTTGATTGTCTAAATATTCATCGTTTTCCAATTTTTAAAACTGTTCCTTTTTACAATGTTACGTATTTATGGAAGTATTTCTATATCTGTCTTATGTCGTTTACAGGATATTTCAGAATCTTAGATTTACTTATCAACACGAAAACTAATATCTTTGTCAAATTATAGTCTTAGGAAACATTTAAGAAATAATATTTGTGTGGAACAATATCATGTAACTAGACGTTTAAATGAAACGGAAATGATTTTTTCCACGCACTGATGTTTAAAATTTTTAAATATTCTATTAAGTAAAATTGTACTATTCATCACTTTTCAGACAAAATTCTCAACAAACAAGTGAAAAGGCACATTGAATATATGGCTTTATTTTGTTGCTTTGAATACAAGTACTTCATTGATATATAGCGGTTACATGTTTTCAGATTAACGTACAAATATAAAATACGTATTCGTATTTTATAGTATTCTCAGAAAAAAACAATTAACAATTATCTACAGTCATTTATTTACTGATATAAATTACTTGCTTAATATATATTAATATATATTATTAATCACCTGGTGGTGAGAGTCTTCATAAACTCATAACGAAACAACCTTAACACACATTACACGAGTTTCACCAACAACATGGTTAATCCAGACACTTGTGTACTTCAAAAAACCTTTATTTAATAACATTGTGAACACAAAACCATTAAAAACCTATTTAATTTAAAGAAAATAGGTGAGGCAGTTTTAAGTACGCATAGACGCGGGCCGACAGCCATTTTGTTTGCTTAGTCATCTTGGCCATTTCGAGTGACACTTGGAAAAAGACAGAATTTTAATATTTTTAGATTAATACTATTTCAATTTTAATATTTATTAAGAGGGTTAATTAATTAATTGTGATGTATTGTATTTTATCTGTAGGCATTTTCTGATCTTTTTAGCAGCTCAAAGTATCCACGACGTGATATAAAAATAATATTGTATTTCATTTTAACATTGTATTTGTTCGAGTCGAACTCGGTGAGCGAGGCGATACGGCTACTGTTCCGTTCGATTCACGAACCGTTTTACCCTGAGATTAAAAATCATCAAATAAAGTGATTTATTAATTTATAAAGCATCTTATTTCGTTAAAGTAATAAAAAACAATCAAGTAAACGATGAACAATAAATTTATTTCAAAAATTAACAAAAAATATTAAAGCAGACAAGAACACGTAAACAGAATAAACCACTTGAATTTTTAATTTATAAAATAATATTATAATGTATATTATAACCCATCTTTCTACTATCTGTAGTGTTGCATAATAAGATGTAAGTAAATTCATTTACTGTTGTATTCCACTATTTCCGCCGTTCGCTCCCGCCTCGGCGTTCAAAACCAGTGACGTAATTCGGAGCTGACAACTGTCGCTCCGTCCGCTTTGCTGTGCTATCGTATCTTTTAATTTTATGAGTAATGATAATGCAAAAAAACAAACAGATGTACTCCTTTAATCAATCTTTATTCAAACCAATTGATCAATTACGTTTTTGTCTTTATTTTAATACAAATTGTGACAAAATTATGTCGTCTTCGTTCATAAGTTGGTAGTTACTAATAACTACGCTGGGATCAACCTCGATAATGATGCTCGTTGTTTCTATTCTATTAAATAAAATAATCTCAGGGCGTATTCGGTTCGAATGTTATGGTTAAACAATTAATACAACTCTTAAAATCAAAATACAAACTTTACAATATAAGGATATAAAAAGGTTTTGATGGTTTTATAGTGCAAAATAGTAGTCGAGGTTGTGTTGTCCACAGTTCTAGGTTATGAAAAGTTTTAGATATTTATTAGTTGTCGTTCAGTTTTTTTGTATTCAAAAGGTGTAATAATCAATTTGTGTTATCTTCAAGTGTTCTTTAGTGTTGGTGTATATTATAGTGTATGTGGTTTTTTATTGTTTAGTTTTCTAAGTGGTTCGTGTGCTCAGATGTGGGTGTTGTTGTTAAATAAGTTTATAAAATTATACAGATTCACCCAGATCCTCTTCTTTTATTCGTTGAGGACGAAGATGGGGTCCAAATCTTCCTTAATTCTTCTTCCAGGATTTAAATTCTTCCGAATTGGGGTCTTATTGGTCTTGGGTTTCTCTAATGTTCTTCAATAACTGTCCTGATTCGTTTTACTATGTTTGGTATAGGTTTCCTCTTATTAAAATATAATTAGCTAAGACGTTATAAAAACGCGTCTGTTTTCAATGATGGTTGTTAAAGAAGTCCCTATTTTATTTATCTGAATTTTCGGTTGCTAAGGTAAAACTTGAAGTCTGGTTGGTTGATTCAGATATACATTGTCATACAAATTCATTACTTTATTGCATGAACTTGGCCAAAACTTTTAAATTAGTATAACTTTGTTATACTAATTGGGAATTTAAAACTAATAGGATCATTATTTTGGTCTTAACATTTGTGACACATAGACACCAAACATGCCAATTTTTGCTTAAGAAATTCTGATGTTACATTTTTAATATTTGAATTTTCTTAAATAATTTAAACTGATTATTTCGATTCCATATTTACTGTGTATACTATTAATTATAAACCTATCCATATTACAACATTTGTTTTATATAATTCTAAATTTATTTCCTAAAATTTACAAAATTCCAAAGTTTTTATAGGCGTAGTTTTTAACATGTTAAATTTCTATTTTCTGTTATTGTAACACCTATTAACTATGCAACTACCATCAAAACTACTCCCTATAACTCTATTAGTATTATTATTTAAAATTACAACAATAATTATTACTGGAACATTATAAAAAACATAATTCACATTTTGTGATCAAACAATCTGTATATGCCTGGTTACATAAATCCTGCATAAGACATATCATCCACTCATTACCTAACAAAACTATAAATAACCAACACAACTTTATTCTTACTTTCAAACATTAAAAGAAAAAGTTTAATCATTTAATAATGATTTTATATCTTTCTATTTGTCTTAGACAGTTCAGCCATTGCCGTACTAGATACTTTTACTGGTTTTTTCATCATGTCATATACATTTGATAATTATTATTCCTAAAGCCTTGTTTACACATGGATTGGTATTTCTATATTTTTGTCCATATTTTATTATTTGTTTTTATTACACAATAATCTCTTCTTTGATTGTACAGTATTTATTTTATAACATTAGGTCCATCATTAATCACACTATTTTAATTGTATGTTTCCATGTATCTATAATGATTGTGTTCTTGTATTATTCAATTATATTGGTTAGTTAACATTTTGCTAGTATTTTTTTTTTACATTCTATTGTGTATTTGGGCCTATTATCCCTCAAATTGTATTTTGATTATTTCTATATTGTATGATACATTTAACAAAACAATTTGTTTTACTGATAGTAATGGTCCATAATGCTTTCTGGCTTCGTAGGTATTATTATTGTAATTGGTCGAATTTTATCTCATCATCTGGGTATTTTCCATCACTTTACCTAAACATTAATTTGGGTACGGTCAGTTATAGTCTAAGTCAGTCTAAAGTTGTTATTTTTTCATCTTCACTATCATTTTTAAAAGATATGTTTCTTCTTGTTAAATTTCTTATCCATGATCTTCATTAAATCTGGTACGATATCAAGCTATGCCAAATGTAATGGTACATAACACCCTGCCACCAAATTTGATTATTTTAATAAAATAGCATATTTTGTTGAAATTACAAATTATCTTACCTTTTATATTATCACTTGTTATCCTTTTTATGATCTGGTATCTTGCCTTTAATTATAAGTGTTCCATCCCTGGAACATGTTACCTCCCTAACAAATTAATCATTATCACATATATCTTGGAATCAGTCGAGGGCTCTCTTGAACTAATACCCCGCTGTCCTTATAATACATAATACATCAATAATATCGATTACTGGAGCTATCTCATCCGTCAATCACATTTAATAATAACTAGTCTATTCACGACTAAATCAAATAAAAGTAATATAATAATATATTGTTGGGATGGTTCACTCAGTTTAAATTCTCAGGTCTAAATATTCCTTTCCATTGATTCCTTCAGATGTTCATTTTCTTGTGGCGATATTAACAACATTTATTATTTTTTTGTAATTGGTACTATCTTCTTTCCTTCTTTATCAGTACTGCTTAATCTTCATTTTTCATTCACTATCTATATTCAATTAAAACGTAACAAGTATCTGTATCTATAGTTGTTGTTGATTCTCTCACAATCATGATACTGTTTGTTGTTCGTAGTAATTTCGTTTCTAGTCTCGTCTTATTTTCATCGTCGATTATCTACACTTGTCTTTTCTTGTTCATTTTATAATACTTTGGTTTCTCGTGATTCATGGATGTTTTCTCTTTCTTTTATATCCAAATAATAAGTTCGTAATTATGTTTTAGATGTGCTTATTTCGTTTAGAATTTTGACATTTATTCAAATTTGTTTATTCGCTTGATCCAAAATAACATTGTCAAAATGTACTGTAAGTTATCCTTACTATTTGTTTGAATTTTGAGATTAATTTAAAAATGGTTTTAATTGGCTTCATAATACATTTTTAAGGAAACTTGGTTGTATGTTCCCTTAATCTTCTCCGTCTCCACATCACTGATTACATAATTATTGTTGTTATGGTTTTTTACAACAACATATGGTCCGTTATAAAGTAATAATAGCTTTTTTGCTATTCCTTCCTTAGAACTTGGCAATTCGCGGTTTTTTAACAATACTTTATCTCCAATCTTGTACTGGATTATCTTTTGTTGAACTATTTTGTATTTTTTCCTTCTTTTCTCCACTTGCTCGTTCAGTTTGCTGTGGAATCTCACGTTGTCGAACTGGTAATATGGGTTGTTTGGGAAGTTGGTTATTTCAATAATTTCTCGGGGTGGTGGTGTTTCATTCATTACAGTATATGGAGTATCTTGTACTGATTCATGGTAAGCTAAGTTGATAAAGCTTTCTGTTTGTGTAATGTAGTCACTCCACTTATGGTGTTTATCGAAACAATAGCTCCTGAGTATCCTGCCGACCTCCCTCAGTACTCTTTCCGCCGAATTGCTATTTGGGTGATAGACAGATGTTTTATATGTCTTGACACCTAGGTCTAACAAAGTCTCCTTCCATACCCTTCCTCGGAATTGAGTTCCGTGATTTGTAATAACTGACTTTGGAGTTCCTAATTCTGGTATGTATTGTTGGGTTACTATTTGCAGAAACTTTTTTTGTAGTTGCCCGATTAATGGGGTACAGTTTTGTAAATTTGGAGTAATGGTCGAACATGATTATTATGAATTTATATTGTTTTCTCCCTCCACTACGAGGTAACGGTCCACACACATCTAAAAATACTCTCTCTAATTTACCAGTTGATGTAATTGGCTGCATATTCCTTCTGTTTTCTCGTTATTGCATTTTGCCAACTGACAGATGTGGCACTGCCGAATACATTCTCTAACTCTCCGTTTGATATTCTTAATGTAAGTGTGTTCCTCAAGTGCTTTTATCACTTTTAATGCACCCATATGCCCATATCGACTATGGTAGTCCAGTATTAATTCTTTTTCTAATGCTTTAGGTATCACTACCTTCCATGATCCTTGGTTATTATTTGTTTTGTAAAATAATATGTCTTCATGTAGACAGTAATATGCAGTAATTGTTTCATCCTGTTGGATCAGTCTTTGCCTAAAATTGTTGATTTTTGTATCCTCTGTTTGTTGTTGCGAAATTGATTTCATGATGTTTTCCAAATCTGATTTGTTTTTTATGATAGTGTATACCTTGACGATTGTCTCCTTTTCCCCTTCAAAAGCTTGTTGTTCTATGTTAATCCGGGACAATATATCTGCAGCAATATTCTGTTTACCTGGAACATACTCCCAATTTATATGGTATTCCTGTAGTGCAAGTATCCACCTTGTCAATCTGCCATGGTTAAGCTTGCAATTTTTTAAGAAAGATAATGACTTATGGTCACTTCTCACAGTTATCGGATATCCAACAATATAGGTTCTGAATTTTCCACAAGCGAATACAACGCTTAATAACTCCTTTTCCGTTACACTATAATTGCGTTCACATCCATTAAGTATTCTGCTTGCAAAACTGACTACCTGATGGTTTCCCTCACTATCTGCTTGATATAATACAGATCCTAAACTTATATCACTGGAATCGCAGTTCATGAAGAACGGTTGGTCGAAATTAGGATGTTTAATATAACTGAATTTAAGACATTATGCTTGATCATTTGGAGTAAGTTGTCTTGTTCCTGTCCCCATGACCATTTGTTCTTGGAGGATAATTGTGGAGAAAACTTCGCTATCAGTTCAGAATAATTTCTCTGAAACTTCCTATAGTAATTACAAAGTCCCAGAAATGATTGAAGTTGCTTTTTATTTTTAGGACTTGGGAACTTCCGGATAGCTTCTATCTTCTCATTGGATGGTGTTATTTCTTGTCTTGATAAGTTAAAACCCAGGAACTGGACTTCACTGGCGATAAGTTTGGATTTTTGAAGCTTTAGCGTGACGTTATTGTCTGATAATTTTTGTAATACTTGCCCTACTCTGTCACAATGGTCTTCCCAATTCGCTGAAGTAATCAACAAATCATCAACATAGACTGTGGTTAATGGAATAGTATCTGGACCCAACACCTGGTCCATACATCTTACGAATACAGCTACTGAGTTTACCAGTCCAAACGGTTGTCTCTTGAACTGGTAGTTCCTCACTTCGAAAATAAAGGCAACGTACTTTTGACTATCTGGGTGTAACTCCACCTGCCAATACCCACAAACAGTATCCCAGGTGCTGATAAATTGTATGCCATTAAATTTTTTCAGTATCTCCTCAATTTCTCCGGGAGATGTTCTGTCATTAATTATGATCTTGTTGATCTCTCTAGCATCCAAACAGAGTTGTACTTTGCCATCTTTCTTGGCAACGGTTATTAACGTACTAGTATATGGGGAACAGCTATACTCAATAATATCTTCTGCTATCAATTTGTCTAGTTCATTCCTCACTGCTGTGCCGAACTGGCTTCGGCAACGTATTAGATTATTAGTATTTTAAAAACGAGCGCCGCTGACGTCACGCACCGCCACTCTGTTAAGATTGTTTGTTGCCGGTCAGTAATACACACAAAAGGTTGTGTGGCTACGCAATACTGCTGGCACTGCCGGCCAGCTGTGTGTCTGTACATTCCTGTTTGGAGGTTACTTGGCTGGAGCGAAACGTTGATTCGCTCTCATTTCTGTTTCATCCTCCAAGCTGTTCATCTGGTCTCGGCTGGCGGCGAACTTCTAACTAGGACTTCCGTACCTATCACTATGATAGGCTAGATAAAGCGTGCTCCAGGTACGTGCAAGTCTGTGGGTTCTGAAAATATTCTAACCCCAAATATATTTTGCGTTTCAACTTTCATTATGAGTTATGCCTGTGTGTGTGTGTGCGTATAGAGCAGTTTTTAATCTGGGCATTAACGCTATTACAAAATCAAATTAAATTATATTTAATTAAATTATGAATGTGAGAGTCGTGGGTCAAGTTAATTTCAATAGGGAATATGTTAATGTATCTTGCACTCAGCTGTTTTGATGTAATTAATAACAACGATAGACACAGCAAATCAATTTGAATATCTCAATGAAACATTTAAGAAAGTAATGGCTAGACGAGCTTAGTACTGTTTAATCTGAATTAGTGGCGATGTGTGTATGCGCTGTAGCTACTTAAAGTTAGTGTTGGTATTTAATGTGGACGGCCGAAGTGGCGTGATTTTCTTTATGACACCTCCTACAAGTATTGTATGTCCAGGTGCTCGACCAAGGACGAGATGGGTGTCAGGGGCGAACGAACATCTGTTCCCCCTAATAGCAGAGACGATCTTTAGCCACAATGCCGTCAGTCGAGGACTTTCCGATGCTAAGCTCCACCAAGGACTTTTTCGATGCTAAGCTGAACCAAGAACTTTTCCAACGCTAAGCTGCACCAGGGACGGGTGATATGACTGTGACATCACTGATTCTCGCCTATACGAACTAAGTACACCGACTATCCAGGTGGGAAAATTCTGTTTATCTATTTCTCTCTCTCTACAACTTGCGAATGCACAGAAGCCGCCAGAAGCTCACTCGTGAAGTTCTGAACACTATACTCTAGCACAAACTCTCATGTTCAATTATGTGTGATCATCATGTTATTGCATGTGTGAACATTACCACAGTACACCTAATGATGTATCTTATAACTGTATAATGTGTAAGAAGTTACACACATACACACACATCCGCAGTTTACTGTAAGATCTAACTTTCATCTAATTAAGACCATTAGGGAGTTAATTATCTCGTGCTATCAAGTCATCTGGTCATGGCAGAGTTTAATAACGTAGCTGGGGGTTGTCTGATGCTGTTGATGAGAAACGATTTTCTTTCACACACATACTTAACGCTTAATGATTAAGCTAAGGGTTCGTTTGGCTGGTTGAGTTTCGGGGCGGTCACTTACATTCTCTGGTGTGAACTATGCTTGTGAATATACTGGCAAATCTATGCTTAGGAGCTGAGATATTCCATTTTACGTTGTTATTTATATTTGTACCTAGCTATACATATTAGGCTTCATTTAATTACTGTAGTGGGAATCGGTTTATGTGGAGGTTAGTGTTGAAATGAGGGATGTTTTGTTATTCATGTCGTATATGTGTTTGTGTGTGTAATTTTACTATATATATATATATATATTTTTTTGGGGAATATGTAACTGATTTAAAACAAGAGAATAACCATACATGTGCTCGCTGAGACAACAGGCTAGCCTAATTGATATTGTACAACACTGATAGATTAGTATTGCTTAATGAATGAGATTATTACCAACTTTGACTCATACATGATCAGGCAGAAATTTTGCAATTAGTAATATCAATTCATTTACTTGGTGACATTATGGATTAATGGAAATACATAGATATATATAATTCTGCCTTAAATGGTGTGCTCACACAATTACGGACTTGTTATTTATGTAAAATCTTACAGGTCGAATAAAGCACACGCTTGTTGGTTAAAAGAGTTTTTCATTTGCAAGTCCTGTCATTCACCTGGGGGGACATGTCTGTAATTGTATCTGGGCCTTGCACACTTTTGCTTCCTCTAGGTTTTTTTCTTTACCTAGTTCTAAATATGATGTCTCTCCCCTTTTACAAAAAAAAAAACTTAATAAAAATAAAATTAAATAAAATTCAAAAAAAATTTACAAAACTTAGTAAATAAAAGGGGGCAGCGCTCACTGCTTCTTTTAATGCATAAGAAATGGGATATGATTTCTTATTAAAATTTACAGGCTCCTTGAATTGTAGTGTAAATTGATAATTTTGAAGTGAAAACTTCTATAGGCACGTTGGGCGATTTTTGGATGGGTAAAATCTTATGAGTTCGCGTCACCGACATGCTAATGTTAACAGTATATCTGTAGCTACAAGTATGACGTGTTGCGCGTGGCCAGCAGTGAACGTATAGATTATACTTGTGTGTAATACTATTATTTATACTATTTAATACACTTTTATCGTTTACGTACTTTATTTTGGAGTTTCTTACAATGCCGAATTTGCTATCGCGTGTTCGATCCCTAGCGCGATTTTGGCTTTCCGTATTAACAATTAACGCAATACTTATGATCTATTTTACATTATTTTTATTCTTACTAATTACTTATACTATATTATATGATATTTACATAATTGTTATTTGTCCGTCTGGCTGTTAACTTAGGGTTTTTCGTCATGTCTAATGTCGAAGTATGTATTTTTAATAGTTTTTTTATTATTGTAAGATTGTAACATTAGTGCTGTGTATATGTATATAAGTAAAGTTAAATTGACTACGTGGAA
The DNA here is from genome assembly GCA_034769895.1 of Magicicada septendecula. Classification (NCBI taxonomy): domain Eukaryota; kingdom Metazoa; phylum Arthropoda; class Insecta; order Hemiptera; family Cicadidae; genus Magicicada; species Magicicada septendecula. The sequence goes on along the minus strand of CM068370.1, from coordinate 283,865,341 downwards.
AGTTTGATGTGTGTATACTGTGCATTGTTTAAATTGTGTTTTAGTTTAATCATTATTTTAAATGTTCTAATGTAGGATCACTGTGCAGTACAAAAGTGAGTACTAAATATGTTAATATTTTTATATAGAAAAATGAATAACATAAGCAAAGTATGTATTTTCAAATATTTCCAATATATGTATCAATATTTCCGTTGAAAAATTTGATATTACTTTTTTTTTTTGATATTTGACCTCTGCCATACATCATGCAATGAGTATTTCATAGTGGCTTAGGAGTTATCTTACTAGCGTGGTAAAATAAATTTCTAGTTGTTCGATAGTATTTTTGCAGCGGATTTTAAAATTAAAAATTCTAAAAATTTTATAATAATTTTAGATTTATGTGTTGAATTTTGAAAATATGGTTACTAATTCAAAATTATTTTTTATTAGCTTATATTATCGAAATTTTGGATTGAAAAATTTGCAAAAAAAGACTTAAATTTTGCAATTCAAACCTAAACATGCAAATTGAATTTTATTTCAAATTTAGGGTTTATTAGCATATAGGATCGAAATGTTAAAGATTTTAATTTACAAAAAATTTTAATATTTGATACTACAATTAATTTGAATATCCTAAAAAACCACTGTTATTTCATAGCTTTAACATTTCACTTCTGTCGGCAGTCCTCAATGACTGCCTATTTTTACCTTTTTTTACTTTGCCAGGTATATCAGAGAAAACATAGCGGTATTTATTATATACTGATATTAACTTTTCTATTTGTTGTGTAGTCAAATTACATTCATTTTTTTCTGACCGAAATTGTCGGATCTCTTCTAATTTTTCCAACCATAAACTGTCTTCACTCCCAAAGTATTCCCTTCTTATATTCCATAAATCATCTTGATCATTATTGAATTTTCTTATACTATTAATACTATTGCATGAAGGTACATTTTTATTTTCTACTAATTTTGCTGTCCATTCTATATTATCCATTTTTAATGACACTATGGCCCGTCTCATGTCAATTATTGCTGAGTATTTTCTCAAAATATCACAGCCTTTAGTAGATTAAATGGTAGGTTACTAGCTATTAGAAAAATCATTGGTATAGCTATATTTCCGCTGGTCACTGCTAATGATACCTGTTTCCTTATTGACTTGTTTTGCCTTCCGGTGGCTACAATTAAAATTATATTCTGGATTGGTAGAGTCGGTAAGATGATCTTACTTAATTTTTGAATTTTGTGGTATTCGTTGTTATCGATTAACGACACGTTTGCGCCTGTATCTATCATGAATCTTGTGTCTAGTCCATTTACTTGGGCGATAATATAAGCAATCTCATTATTCGAATTATTGTTCGTTATTGTATCTTCGTTTAGCAATTCTTCTCTCACATTTTTAAAAAAATGATTATGCACTATTGTAATGGTATTGTCAGTCGTTTTGTCTCGTCCTAGTAAGTACCCAAATTGTCGGTTCAGTGATGGGACCGGTTGGTTTCTCACTGCCGCGGTCCGTTTAAATCAGGGCTGATCTCCTCGGTCCTGTTGTCTGATTGACCGGGTCTGTCTCTATTCTGTAATTCTTGTATCTCAATGGCGTTATTATTGAACGTCACTATGTTTCTGTTACTCCTGTCATCGTCGCAGCTCCTACTACGCCTATGTTCATCCCGGTAGCGTTGGTTATTCTCCTCCTGAAAACTTCTCTGCCGGTTCCCATTATAATTCATTCGTCCCTGGTACGAACGTCTTCCCATATCTCTATCTTCGGTGCTCACATAATTCACATGCCTTCGATATGTTTGGTTTTGGTTGTTATAATTGCCATTATTATTCTGTCTGTATCGGTTATCGTAATTGTTTTGATGACCTCGGTTGTTCTGGTAATGATTGTCTCTATCATTGGCACGCTGGTATCCGTTATTATTATTCGTAGGAGAGCTACGGTAATAGTGGCTGTTGTTATTGTTGTTATTATTCATCGCATTATTCCGTGGATAGTTGTTATTGTTATTATTATTTTGGTAAGTACGTTGATAGTGGTTACCGTTGTTGTTGTTGTTGTTGTAATTATTATTATTTGGTCTATTCCCGTTGTTTTCATATCGGGCGTCGCGGCGACCATTATTTCTATCCATCGCGTCGCTCCTTCATCTGTATTGGAGGAAGCTCTTCTCTTGTTCCATTTCCGCTAAGAATGCCGACATCTCCTCAACGGTTTGTATCCGTCCGTTTATTCGGCCTCTCGTAATTTCTCCACCATAGTGATAAACCAATACCCTCACTAAACATTCAGTAGGAATTGCAGGCTCTAAATGTCTGGCTATGTTAATCTTACCCAGAAAGTATGTGGTCGGAGTTTGTTTGCCGTGTAGATCATATCGGCCCAATCTTATGTCACTTCTTATCATGTGTTGTGTGGCATCAGACCAGTATTTGGATTTAAATTGTCTTTTAAATTCTTGAAAAATTTGTATATTCGGGCGCATCGCCGTCCACCAATTATCATAGACTTCTTTGAACATTTCGTCCAGCATACTTCTAATTACAACCCATCTGTCTTCTCCGGTTTTTGCTATTTTTTCTTCTACCCGTTCTAGGAATAGCATGGGGTTTTTTCTATAATTCTGGAAGTTGAAAACTTCTCGGTTTTCCTCACATGTGGTATGGGCACCGGTACATTGTCTGTTTCTTAGAGAGTTGATTTCATCTCTATGGGCAGTTGTTTGGTCTTGTACCCGACTAAGACTAGTGCCTATGCTTTCTAATCTTTCTCCCATCACTGCTTGGTTGGTTTGTATATTTCCTATTCGTCCATTCGTTTCTTCCCGGACGCTCAGTATCTCTTGGTTCATCCGCTCACACTTTTCCTCGGTCTCGGATTCTACCCTTTTAATTTCGGTCACCGGTTCTTCTAGCTTCTTGTCCCATTCTTCCTGCAATTGCCGGTTATTAATTTCCATCTTGTTATTCCACTCTTCTTTTAATGACTCTTTGTGTTCATCCAATTTTTTCATGGTTTCCTGGTAATTTCCCTTCAATTCTTCCCTCAATGCTCTATTATTTTCGTCTATTTTCTCCTCCATTTACCTGCTATTCTCTTGCAATTCTCCCATCTTTTCTTCCATTTCCTTATTAGTCTCTTCCAATTTTCGGCTCCATTCCCCCTTTGTCTGTTTATTATCACTATTTATTTCCTCCATAGACTGTTTATTGTCCTTTTTTAATTCCTCCATCTTCTTATCCAAGTCTTTCTTCATTTCGTCCATTAGTTTCTTATTACTCTCCTCCGTTTTCTTACCAGTTTCCGGCATTAATTCCATCATACGTTTAATCATTTCTTGCGTTTTCTCGCTTTCTGTTTGTGTGGGTTCTTCTGGTTGTTTCTCCTGAGCCTTCCTTATTATAGTTTCTACTTCCTCAACCGGTGTTGCTTCCTTGTCTTAAATGCTTAATTCGCTTTCTTTCTCGGTTTCAGCCGCCCGTTTGCGCGATGTTTCTCGCTTCCTCATTTTCGTTTATTTTTTGTTGCTTGATTATAAATTATATTTTAATTTATTGCCTCACACGTTGGTTCGACAATTTATAACCCATCTTTCTACTATCTGTAGTGTTGAATAATAAGATGTAAGTAAATTCATTTACTGTTGTATTCCACTATTTCCGCCGTTCGCTTCCGCCTCGGCGTTCAAAACCAGTGCCGTAATTCGGAGCTGACAACTGTCGCTCCGTCCGCTTTGCTGTGCTATCGTATCTTTTAATTTTATCAGTAATAATAATGCAAAAAACAAACAGATGTACTCCTTTAATCAATCTTTATTCAAACCAATTGATCAATTACGTTTTTTGTCTTTATTTTAATACAAATTGTGACAAAATTATGTCGTCTTCGTTCATAAGTTGGTAGTTACTAATAACTATGCTGGGATCAACCTCGATAATGATGCTCGTTGTTTTTATTCTATTAAATAAAATAATCTCAGGGCGTATTCGGTTCGAATGTTATGGTTTAACAATTAATACAACTCTTAAAATCAAAATACAAACTTTACAATATAAGGATATAAAAAGGTTTTGATGGTTTTATAGTGCAAACTAGTAGTCGTGGTTGTGTTGTCCACAGTTCTAGGTTATGAAAAGTTTTAGATATTTATTAGTTGTCGTTCAGTTTTTTTGTATTCAAAAGGTGTAATAATCAATTTGTGTTATCTTCAAGTGTTCTTTAGTGTTGGTGTATATTATAGTGTATGTGGTTTTTTATTGTTTAGTTTTCTAAGTGGTTCGTGTGCTCAGATGTGGGTGTTGTTGTTAAATAAGTTTATAAAATTATACAGATTCACCCAGATCCTCTTCTTTTATTCGTTGAGGACGAAGATGGGGTCCAAATCTTCCTTAATTCTTCTTCCAGGATTTAAATTCTTCCGAATTGGGGTCTTGTTGGTCTTGGGTCCCTCTAATGTTCTTCAATAACTGTCCTGATTCGTTTTACTATGTTTGGTATAGGTTTCCTCTGATTAAAATATAATTAGCTAAGACGTTATAAAAACGCGTCTGTTTTCAATGATGGTTGTTAAAGAAGTCCCTATTTTATTTATCTGAATTTTCGGTTGCTAAGGTAAAACTTGAAGTCTGGTTGGTTGATTCAGATATACATTGTCATACAAATTCATTACTTTATTGCATGAACTTGGCCAAAACTTTTAAATTAGTATAACTTTGTTATACTAATTGGGAATTTAAAACTAATAGCATCATTATTTTGTTCTTAACATTTGTGACACATAGACACCAAACATGCCAATTTTTGCTTAAGAAATTCTGATGTTACATTTTTGATATTTGAATTTTCTTAAATAATTTAAAACTGATTATTTCGATTCCATATTTACTGTGAATACTATTAATTATAAACCTATCCATATTACAACATTTGTTTTATATAATTCTAAATTTATTTCCTAAAAATTACAAAATTCCAAAGTTTTTATAGGCGTAGTTTTTAACATGTTAAATTTCTATTTTCTGTTATTGTAACACCTATTAACTATGCAACTACCATCAAAACTACTCCCTATAACTATATTAGTATTATTATTTAAAATTACAACAATAATTATTACTGGAACATTATAAAAAACATAATTCACATTTTGTGATCAAACAATCTGTATATGCCTGGTTACATAAATCCTGCATAAGACATATCATCCACTCATTACCTAACAAAACTATAAATAACCAACACAACTTTATTCTTACTTTCAAACATTAAAAGAAAAAGTTTAATCATTTAGTAATGATTTTATATCTTTCTATTTGTCTTAGACAGTTCAGCCATTGCTGTACTAGATACTTTTACTGGTTTTTTCATCATGTCATATACATTTGATAATTATTATTCCTTAAGCCTTGTTTACACATGGATTGGTATTTCTATATTTTTGTCCATATTTTATTATTTGTTTTTATTACACAATAATCTCTTCTTTGATTGTACAGTATTTATTTTATAACATTAGGTCCATCATTAATCACACTATTTTAATTGTATGTTTCCATGTATCTATAATGATTGTGTTCTTGTATTATTCAATTATATTGGTTAGTTAACATTTTGCTAGTATTTTTTTTTTTACATTCTATTGTGTATTTGGGCCTATTATCCCTCAAATTGTATTTTGATTAGTTCTATATTGTATGATACATTTAACAAAACAATTTGTTTTACTGATAGTAATGGTCCATAATGCTTTCTGGCTTCGTAGGTATTATTATTGTAATTGGTCGAATTTTATCTCATCATCTGGGTATTTTCCATCACTTTACCTAAACATTAATTTGGGTACGGTCAGTTATAGTCTAAGTCAGTCTAAAGCTGTTATTTGTTCATCTTCACTATCATTTTTAAAAGATTTGTTTCTTCTTGTTAAATTTCTTATCCATGATCTTCATTAAATCTGGTACGATATCAAGCTATGCCAAATGTAGTGTTACAATATATATACATAATATGCAGTCTTGACCTTTCACAAAGTATTATTAATGAAGTTTAATTAAGGTGTCTAACAACTGGATGTCTTTATATACAGGCAGTTATACAATTCACAAATATGTATCCGGAGAAAATGTTCTAATGTCTTTTTTACCATTATAAATTTGAAATTTTTAATAATTTTATAAATGTCCCATGTTCCATGAAAATGATGCTGTGTGGTGTGGTTGAACCACCTGTATTTGGAGAACCAAAGACTGCTATGAATCATGTGATGGTCGGTGATAATGACGCTGATGAGTGAAGAAGTAGGTGATTACATCTTTATGGATAGTTGTCCTTCCGGCATTATGGGTTCTTTCTGTGGCTGGCGACGTTGAGGAGCCGTTCACTCTGTATCTTCCTCAATGATGATGACGGGTGTTGGTGCCATCATGTCAGTTGCTTCCCATCTTCCGACTGTCCGAGGACCCTGTAACTTTATTCATTTTTAGATGTCTATCAGCAATTAAAATCACCCACAGCTCTTTCTCGCCTCAGAATACCAACACCACACACACACACTGTCCAATTCTTTGCAAACTACTATTCTTTAATTAGTCAAAAGAAAACTCGAAAATTGATCTCTGCATCTTCATTAACATTTACAGGATCTAACACCCTTACATAAATTCATAATTATATTTCCTTGATATATATATATATTATAAATTTAGTTTTGTTACAGTTACATATATAAATCTTTTAAAACCCTTTTACATCAAATCATTTTACCCTCTCTTTTACTTACAGGAGCAAATTCACTCTAAATTAAATTTTCAAACACGCAAGTGCAAGATCGCCACGTGCCGATAGCAAGTACAATTTACTTTACAATTGACATATTACAAAATAAAAAAAGGTTTTACATATTTGGATCACACACACACACACACACACACGCGTATATAAGACACCTATGCCCATTAACCTTACATGGAAGATTATAACAATGCTTACCTGAGACCTTTAAAAGCTTACGAACTCATGATAAGTCGTAAAGAGTAAGTTTATTTTTCCAAGTCGCCAGACCACCAGAGATCACGTCGGAGACTGAAGACGAAGTGGGGACCAAACACGAGTTTTACAATTCCACAACGGTACGGAAATAACTTGTAGCAATTATCAAACAGCTGTTACTAAGCTGCTTATTGAATATCGTAGGCGCTCATCGAGTCGCGCTATCTCACTCAGGCAGTCTGAGTGGAGCCTTGGCGCGACTTTTCAAATAAGCCGAGAGTCTCGACACACCCTCACCACAAAAGGGCAACCTAGTCGCCCCCCCCATAACAATTTAAATTTTTGCTTCCCTGTTTGGTCGTCCTCTCTGTCCTCCCGGTCGACGATCTCGATCCGGCCTCCAGCGATCCGTCGTCTCGGTCCACATTCCAGCAACCGCCTCCAGTTAGTGCCTTGCTCAAGGTCTCCGTATTGCAGCCGCTACGATCAGCAAACGATGCTCAGGAACGGTAGTCGAATATCTCGCACTCCGTGATGGTTTTCTGCTGACACTCGCTGCTAACTCGACTATACGGACCAAAGGAGGTCTGGAATTTACGTTGCCTGGAATCGCTTCCCACTGCGACCACCTTCGCTGAGAACTTTCAGAGAGAGCGCTTCCAGGGAGAGCTTTAGAGAGAGAGAGAGAGAGAGGGAGAGATTAGAGATGACTGGCTACTCATTTTATAACACAGCTGAATGTAAGCCGTCGCGCTGCCGCATGACGTCACCGCCGATGTGCGCGTAGGCGTCGTTTCTATTTACTTTAATGTATTCAGGAGCGCCCACGTGTTTTCCAACTTCCTCTTTATTGAATCTTCTAGAACACAACTTTGTAACACATGAATATACTTCCCTAACACTCTATTCGCTACCCACATTACACAACACTTCACTCACATATTAAATTCTATATTCATATTTTTTATATTGTTTTATTTTCTAATTTATCCTATTAATTCTATTATTTTATTAACACTATTTATTTTTAAGCATTCTACTATCGTTCTGGACACTCATAACCGCTGATATTATTTATTTCTCCAAATTTACCTATACTGAGACAGCTTGTCACGTTGCAATATATATATTCACTTCAGTCTCCAGGACAACCCAACAAAATTTATTTTTTGCAAAAACTCCCAAATTGCTTTGCAAGTCCTGTCACACAACCACGCTCTGTGCTACCATCTGCACCCGCTACTGCCAATGCTTTAAATTTAATAACTAGGCACATGTCCTAGATGGAAAAAATTACTGAGCCCAGAGTGACAGGACTTGCAATAAAACAATCATATAACAGTAACAGCATTTTATTGGTGCTTTCTTTTCATCATAGGCTAATACATGACATTATTCCACAGCATTTCATTAGATAGACAAATTGGTATAGATGCATACATATATTTATACCTGCATTGCAACAATGAGAATTAACGCAACCACCCCATTACAATTGAATACCTTTAACACAAATGAAATTAAATCATCATATATATTCACAGGACCCTTTTACAATTATTTGTTTCAATCGTTATAAATTTAGAAACTCGTTTAAATGTGCACCTTCTTTCAAATTTTTAAAACATGGATACTTATATTGCTTATATCAAGCCCTCTCTTCAGTTATATCAAAGGTTATATATATATATATATATATATATATATATATATGTATATATATATGTATATATATATATATATGTGTACATATTGTGACAGTACAATCATATGATTAACATAAGATATATAAGATTAACAAATAAAGACGTAGAATATAATTTTGTTACTGTAGATTATAAGATTTATTTATGATAAATCTACTGCAACAATTAAAAAATAATTACCAATTAAAAATAAACTGCAACGTTAAGCAAACAATAATAAAGGTTTATGACGAAGTAAATGAATTTTTAAAAAAGCTTCTTTTTTTTTTTAATAAATTGATGAAAATTTGTTAAAATTCAATCAATGACTACTCTTATTACTATTACACCCAAACCCCAGTAATTGGTACATATTAACAGTAATGTTAGATACATGTTGGCACAGCACAAATTAATTTACATTTGTTTTGTATTTTGTAGTGTTATACATTTTGGCGCTCCAAAGTGTAGGGCTACACAAGTTAAATTAAATTTAAATTTGCACACAATTTAAAACTGTTATATAATTGTCGCCCTTTACGTGTGGCTCGACACGCTACATTTAATAAATAAATGTATGCTCTATTGCTAAAAGTGTGCATAGGATTTTATGTATAATAATTGATGTTTATGTATGAATATTTTTGTATGTTGTTTATTTTGTTGTGTTGAATGACACAACTGGCGCCCACCAATACCAGTGATTGTATATGATAACAGGTGTAAGTGTAATACGAAAAATAAAAATAACCACTAATAAAAATAAACAAATAAACCAATAAAAGTAACGAACGGTTGTACAATAATAATAATAATTTTAAAAATAAATTTAAATACATCACATTCATTATGGCGGAACCAGGAGGGTTGAATCTAGAAGCATTTAAAAATTCGATATTGGCCATGATGGACGAATTAGTCATAAAACAATCCGAAAAATTTAAAGAAGAGTTGAAAGAGGAGAATGTCAAACAAATAAAAAAAATAGATGAAATAAGTGCAAAACAAACAGAAAGTTTAGAAAATAAATTAGAACAACGGTCTGAAAATTAAAACAAAAAACACCATAAAAATAACGAAGAATTTAAAAGGGATAACAGAAAAGAGTGTTGATACCAACTTACGTATTGACACTCTTACAGAAAATATATGTGAAGTAATTGATAATCAAACAGAAAAAATATGTGAAACAATGCTATGGTAACAAACCATAATAATTGAAAGTAAGAAAGGACAGACGTTCGTAATTAATAATGATAATTCAGGAGGAGTAATTAACACTATGGAAGAATGCAAAAAAAAATTAAACAATCGTACCTGAGTAGCAGGAATATCCAATTAGCAGGGTACACACACAGTATTAAAACTCGCAGTAGTAAAACAATTCGTGTAACACACTTAAAACGCCAAATTTACGACGAGAACACGCACGGTAAGTATCGAGCGAGCGTTAATTATAGTAACAATAATTGTAACTATAATTATAAAAACTACAGCAATTATCATAAACGACGAGCGAAGACGCGCACAGCTGTTCAGGTAGGTTCACGAAACCGAACTAATGAGAGAGAGCGAAGCGTTTGTAAATAAAAAGGAAGGGCAGGTTCCGTTTGGCCGACAGGTAGAATAAAATTTGTACCCTATAAACAGGTGAGTTATGCAGTCACATCTGGTGATCGCAGAGTCGCAGCATTACAATGGAATGTCAACACGAGGGTGAGAACAATGGCGGCGACTAGACTACAAAGGTACAATGAATTTCCTGTATACGACAAACAATTGCTCACTTAGAGAAGGGTGTAAATTAAACCACACTCAATGCCCGAATGTGAGTAATTATTTAAAAAATATTACTCTTAATTAATAATAAGAAAAGGAGTTAAATAATAAGTAATAATAATATGTTTAAAAAAGGTAGAAGTTATATTTAAGGAAATGTTATGATTGCAAAGAAAAACGTTAAGGAATTAAATTAAAAAAAAGAAGGTTTATCCTAAATAAATATAAGAAGTAGAAGGAATGTTATATTAACGAAATGTAAAGAATGTTATTATTAATGTTAAGAAAGGATTAGAAATGAGAAAGAATTGTTAGGATTGTCAGACGGCTGATCAACCGAAAACTTCATACTTATGTGGAAATGAAAGGACACAGAAGAAAGCGAAAGTGGAAGTCAAGGGCAGAGACTATTTAGGACTCAGGACTACGAGTAAACATCGAGCGGGTTAAAAACTAAGGCAGTTAATGTGTATCCGATCATGCGACCCACTACAAAGATAAAAAAGTATTCTGTTACAGAAGTGTATTTCAGCACAGTCTAAGAATGAAGAAAATTATTAGCAATCAGAAAGGAAATGTAAGAATAAAGATTGGAATAAAATGCTAAGAGAAGTTTAAGGAACGAAGGAAGGATATGATTAAGGAAATGTAAAATTCCAGATTGAAGAATAGCATAAAAATGTTAAGATGCAGAATGTTTACCATTTTTCGAGAAAGCAAATCATTTAGAAAGTTCTACACATAAAATAAATAGGTCAGTTGAACTAGTCTAAAGGAGAACAATATAGTTTTTAAAGCGGAGCTACGACTAACTTGTTCAGCAACACCTACAAAGGAGAGGGGAAATATTTCTTGCTCAATCCTCCAACTAAGGGTGAATTAAAACGATTACTATTCATTATTATTGTTGTGTATTATATTAATGTGTAGAAAATAATAATATGAAATATAAAATTATGTTGTGTCTAACGATTAGAAAAAAATTTGAATAAATAAATTTATTAAATTCTTTTTTACCAAGCAGAGGAATAATGCGACAGTACAATCATATGCTGTACTGTACATGTATTAGATAAAATAAATATTGAGATTAAATTAATAAATATGTAATAAATAAGCAGGTCTGAGTTTGAAAGCTGAGTTGATGTTAAAATTACTGCATGTAGAGATGCAGGAACCGACCTGCACGATCACGCGATTGTCGCTGAGAGTGTGTACAGTAGTAAATAATGTGTGTGCGTGAGGCCGGTTCAAGCTTGAAAGTTTGCAATCTCACCCCAAATAGATGTTAAATTATAGTTTTTTATTTAATTATAAGAAAACCATAAATGGCAGAAAAATTGTAAAAGACTTCTAAATATGTATAAAAATAATACACATGTGCAGTGCGGAAACGGCGTGAATAGGACGTGCAGTGCGAATTCAGTGCGATTTTAAGAGTGTAGTAATTACACGAATTTTGCGATTACGATGGTAATTACACTGAGCATGTGTAATTAAATCAGACACCGTTAGAGCATTTTGTAATCCACATTAGATACTGCAATTGGCAGAAATGTGCGAAAGTATGAACTTGGACGATAGAGGGGGAACTGTCGCCACCAAGCAATTCCTGACATGCTGAAGTCTGTCCCAACAGGTGCGGTAAGATGCTCGAATATAAATAAGGGCACGAATGAAGCCAAATTACTCTCAGTCGGTCTTCAGTAGCGGCGGGACGCTATGTCCTTGAACGACGCGAAATTTCTCAATCAGTCTTCAGAAGCGGCGGGACGCTATGTCCGCTATAGACGGTTTTTTAAATTTTGTTAATTGAACTGTAAAGTCGGATGGACGATATGTTCATCTAAGTATCAAACAGTAACTCGTGGTTTGATTACGAATACGATTATAGAACATACTCTACGATGTCTACACCCACAAACGTCCGTCACTCAACACAAACAACAAGGTTACATCAGGCAGAGGAACGCTATGCAGAACAATAGAGGCGTCTACTAGAACAACATCAGCAGGTGCAGAGCAACATATCACTCTACACTACAGCAAACCAGATGGGACCATAAGGAACGAATAACTGGAGGACGACAAGTAGAACCGAGGAACGGGCAGGCAATTCCATCAGAAGAGGATCTACGGATCAACGGAGGACATGGGTATGAGTTACAGTACCATGGTGACAAATAATCAATTTATAAATTTTATGAGAAAGATTAGAGATACTTCAAAGACACTTTGAAATTTAGAAAAATAAATAAGTGATGTAAAATGCAGTTATTGAGATTCAGAGAATATAATTTAAATTTAATAAATATTTTCTTTGAGTATTAACAATTAATTTAGGAAATTTAAATTTTATTGAAAGTTTGTAAAGTAATCAATGAGTAATATATGTATGCAATGCATAAAGTAACGTAGTAAAATTTATATAAAGAAAAAAAAACAAAGCTGCAGTAAAGCACACAAATCAGACTGAGCAATCGAAATTTTAAGATTAACAAATAAAGCCGTAGAATATAATTTTGTTACTGTAGGTTATAAGATTTATTTATGATAAATGTACTGCAACAATTGAACGTTAAGCAATCAATAATGAAGGTTTATGACGAAGTAAATGAGATTTTTAAAAACGCTTTATTTTTGAATAAACTACTCTTATTACTATTACACCCAAACCCCAGTAATTGGTACATATTAACAGTAATGTTAGATACATGTTGGCACAGCAAAATTTAATTTACATCATTTGTTTTGTATTTTGTTGTGTTATAATATATATATACATAATATGCAGTCTTGACCATTTACAAAATATTATTAATGATGTTTAATTAAGGCGTCTGACAACTGGATGTCTTTATACACAGGTAGTAATACAAGTCAAAAATATGTATCCGGAGAAAATGTTCTAATGTCTCCTTTACCATTATAAATTTGAAATTTTTAATAATTTTATAAATGTCCCATGTTCAATAAAAACGATGCTGTGTGGTGTGGTTGAATTTAAATTGGAAAGCTCCCACCTGTATTTGGAGAAACAAAGACTGCTATGAGTCCTATGATGGTCGGTGATAATGATGCTGATGAGTGAAGAAGGAGGTGATTACATATTTCTGGATAGTTGTCCTTCGGCATTATGGGTTCTCTCTGTGGCTGGCGACGTTGGGGAGCCGTTCACTGTGTATCTCCCTCAATGATGAGAGGGAGTCGGTGCCATCATGTCAGTTGCTTCCCATCCCGACTGTCCGAGGACCCTGTAACGTTATCCATTTGTAGATGTCTATCAGCAATTAAAATCACCCACGACTCTTTCTCGTCTCAGAATACCAACACCACACACACACTGTCCGATTCTTTGCAGACTAATATTCTCTGATTAGTCAAAAGAAAACTCGAAAATTTATCTCTGCATCTTCATTAATGTTTACAGGATCTAACACACTTAAATCAATTCATATTTACATTTTCTTGATATATATTTTAATGTGACAGGCGGTCACACCATATGTGAATATGTAAAGCATATTTATTACCAGCTCTAATGGGTGTCCGGGACAATTGAGGTGTGATTGAAAGTAAAATATTGCTAAAAATTAAGAATAATAGTATAAATTAGTTATAAGACGATATAAAGACTATGAAGCTGTAGTTTAGTGTTTGAGCGAAGTGTTGTGTTGTGGGCGTATCAAAAGAAGGTGTGAACAATGGTAATTAGCAAATGGTAAACACGCAACAAGTGTGCATATTCACTTGAATATGAGTTACGATTTATTATAATTACGATATATTTAAGAGGTTAATTTAATTTATTCATATGCAGTGAAAACGTTGTTCTAGAAAAATCGGGAAAAATGAAGTACAATTTGCAACACGTGGTGTGTCCCGAATGTTCCTAAGTATAACATGGAGCGTATAGGAAATACGTCTGTGCGCAGGTAAACTGTGACGTCAACCTATATCGCTGCAGTTTCAGTGTACGAGGAAATAACAGCAGTCTTTATGTAGCACTCATTGAGAGCGGTTGCAGTGTATTCTTCGTTTAGTCTAACATCCATTCAAGGCAGTCCTTGGGGCCCGTACAGTCGAGGAAGCAGCGAGTTTCGGCTGGGAGCAACCACGGTGTACGAGATTTTCTACTACCGTTTCTTTAATCCGTTTGCTGATCTTGGTGGCTGAGACGGACACCGAGACGCGGGGCAATTCCTAGAGGAGGTGGCTGGAACGTGGAACACGGGCGACGGATCGCTGGAGACCGGGAACCAGATCCTCGACCGGGACAACAACGAAGACGAGAATTCAGGAAAGCAAAAGTTAAGAACTAAATTTGATTTTAAATAATATAAAGCTGTCAAAAGAAAATTGTTGAACTTTGCAAATAGTATAACTTTTAAAAAAGAAACTTGAACATCGATTAATATCATTGTTTATTTTTCTGTATTTCGTTTTCCATGACGTGTCCGTTACTTAAGTAAATACAACTATTACATTAACGACTCGGAACACAAAGTTTTTTATGAGTGAAAGCATAAAGTTCTTGTGTTCCGAGTCGTTAATGTAATAGTTGTATTTAGTTATCATTGTCTAAATAACAAGAAAACATTTTAATTAAATTATCGTGTAAAAAAAATCAATAAATATATGTAATCAGTAATGGAGCATTCTTTTCTGCAAGTCTGGTCGAATAACTACCTGTTACCTTGCAATATATATTTTATAAATTTAGTTTTGTTACAGTTACATTTATAAATCTTTTAAAACCCCTTTACATCAAATCATTTTACCCTCTCTTTTACTTATAGGTGCACATTCACTCTAAATTAAATTTTCAAACATGCAAGTGCAAGATCGCCACGTGCCGGAAGCAAGTACAATTTACTTTACAATTGACATATTACAAAAAAAAAAAGTTTTACATATTTGGATCACACACACACACACACACACACACGCGCGTATATAAGACACCTATGCCCATTAACCTTACATGAAAGATTATAACAATGGTTACCTGAGACCTTTAAATGCTTACGAACTCATGATAAGTCGTAAAGAGTAAGTTTATTTTTCCAAGTCGCCAAACCACCAGAGATCACGTCGGAGGCTGAAGACGAAACGGAGACCGAACACGAGTATTACAATTCCACAACGGTACGGAAAAAACTTGTAGCAATTATCAAACAGCTGTTACTAAGCTGCTTATTGAATATCGTCAGCGCTCACCACGTCGCGCTATCTCACTCAGGTAGTCTGAGTGGGTCCGAAGGCAGTGGCCTTGGGGCGACTTTTCAAATATGCCGAGAGTCTCGGCACATTAGTTTAACATTTCGTATGCTTATAAGTGTTTATAATTTAAACAGTGTGTGGCTAAATTAGATTTGTAGATATTAAACCGTAAAAAAGCGTTGCGGTATTAAAGACACCTACCATATCTCTTTTTTATTCGTCTAAGTGTGTGTGTGGGAGTGCGCGCTCATGCGTGTGTGGGTATGTGTAATCGTGAGAGATGAGTAAAAGTAATTAGGTCCCATCTAAATGGATTCGTTCAAACGGGTGTTACGGCAAACAGTGAAGCCAAGGAGTTAATCTGAGACCCGACTATGTGACGTGCCGAAGCTACTCGATAGCGGAACATTATAGGCTAAGAAGTGCAGCTGACGCCAATATCATATTGGTCACGGTCACTCCACCAGGACTGCCTTATGTCTCAAGGAGCCCGATTCGCCATCTTCCAGTAAACCAATGATACACGCTTGCAAGGATTTATCAATGTAGATAAGAGTAATGTATAAATTTAAAAATATTTTTTTTTAGACTTTGTAAACAAAACTCATAAATACTATTATCTGAAATTTTACTGTGACAATAGAGAACATGTAATTGGATTCGTATGGATACATGTAAAACTATCTGGAGTTATATGGCCTCAAAAGTTTGGTACTGATAATCAGCAGGAAATGCGGAAATTGGGCAAGTGCATTTTCGCGTGATGCTGTTTCGTAAAAAGTGATAAAGAATAAGACATTTCAAAAAAACTGCAAAGTTAAACAAAATTAGAATACAACGAGAAAACGGTGTGCATTATAGTATGGTAGATTATAGTAGAGTATCGTATTCGCATACTATAATTATCGTAGCCAGGCTCAGTTTCTACATTTGTATATGTTTTCATAAGGAAAGCTGTGTCTTTCTTTTTATATCAAGTAAATTATATAGCACCCTACATTAAATAGACTTCATTTCTTTCTGATACAGTATACCTATATATTTGAACTATAGTAAGTTTGTAAATGGTGGCCTGTAAAATATAATATGTTTGCAAGACGAAGGATTGAAAACAGATAGTAAAATGTCTGTTGCCCGAAGATAACAGAAGGAGAGACTTACGCAATTCCAACGTCTCCGCTTATGATGATCCACTGGTCTTTGTATATCAAGCCTCCTCCTAACAGTCCGTTGTCCTCCTTTAGTATTGCCAACTGAAACAAACATATCTCACGTGTTATACACTTAGGCCTACATCCACAATGCCTGGGCGGATAGCACATACATATCGCCAACCCATGCGCGCACATGGCCTTACGAAGTGCGTAATGTGTTCAGTTTCCTTCAAGTACATAGTATTAATTTACTGTGCAGAGCGGCTATTGACATTAGACGTTGTCCTTAGTTTAGCAGTCACCATGAGTTAACAGACGATGAAACATTTTCTGAGGTTTAATAATTCACTAGACACAATTTTAAAACATTTGAGTATACATTATAAAGAAATTTAGTGACCTCTTCAGAGACTGTGAACAGGAGATACAGAAATAACAGGCATATGGCAAGTTATTTCTGTGAATGCGCGCGCGCATGTGTTATATGAAGAACAAAATAGCTGTTCTTATAAGTTATAAAATACCATATACTATACCTGTATTAATAAAAATAGCTATAATATTCTATAAATATTAACATTAATTGATATGTAATAGCTTATTCCATGTGAATTAAACCTACTTATTTTCGTATTGATTTTATACAGGTACTGATAATGACAAACATATGAACATCGATAATGAGGTGCTGAATTATCAACTCAAATGTTTTAAAAATGTTGTCCAATTAATGACAGAATTAGGTAAAATCTTTCATCACGATTATTTATTTAAAAAAATACATATTTGTCAAACGACTTATGGCTCAAAAGTGTTTTGTGATGACTTTATCAACGGAAACTACCAAGTTCTTGTAACACGATAAGCCGGAACGAATTAAACAGCTGGACCTATTTTTTTTTACTTACCGTATAAGGGAACTTAGATATGGAAGCCTTTTTACTAAATGATAAACCGTATCACTGGTCAATGCCAGGTGGTTGCAGCGAACGGCGTACCGGACTAAGTCCTTGTTATCCAGCCCTGGATACAATGGTCACTAACAAAGAAATAATTACTTCAATTATACCTCATTATCTTTCGTTTGGTATCTGTATGTTTCAAAACACCAATAAACTTGACTAATTAGTAGTACAGTTTTTTGCTACGAATATACTGTACTATTCTAATATACTATTTATGAATTTTTCGTAGAATAGATTCGTCTGCGATTAAAATAAACGAAAATTATATGACACATGTTAAAAACTGTAAAATATCCTTTACTGCCTAAACAAACAGGTAAATAAAAACAATCCTGCAGTTTATTACCTTCTGCTCCAGAAATGTGTGTGTGTGTGTGTGTATACGTACATATAATGAGAGTAATTCATTAATAATATTTAAATTAATTCCATAACAAAAAATTGTAAATGGTAAAAGGTTATGAAGAAAAGCATAGGTTAAAGATAGTGTTGAAGGAAGAATAATTAACTACCCGCATTTCTGCAAAACTATAGGACACAATATGAGGCAAAACTTATATGTAATATAAATTAACACAGAAGTAAGAATTTATTAGACACGTCAAGTCGAAATCTATAAACAATTACCAAGTCATACATTTTGTAAATTTAATTTAAAGAAGTAGGAGTAAAATGTTTTACTAATATACACACTATTAGTATAGACGAGCCACAAAATGTTGAAAATATGTAATTAATAATTAGAAGTGTTCAAATAATATATATACTTAAATACGTAGCCTACTGTCTAAATTATTTGGCAATAAAAATATAATATAGTTTTAAGTAACGCGGACACTCTGTTACTAAGCGGAAATTTAATTTTCTTGTTTTTGTTGACACCTGCTAAACACTATTGATAAAAAATTGTTTCAATCGTATAGGTCTATCAATACAAATTCTTATTACACAACTTACCCCATGACAGGACAGAAAGAAAGATACAGATGGAACGCATTGCGAGAACCTAGTTTCGAATGACACGAGCCTAGTTTCGAAATATATTTAGGCCTACCACATATTTCTATAGAAAACTGTGGCTGATATCATTAACATCGTGTAAGGTGGGGATGATATACAATTATCAGTAAGAGTTCGATTACATAATTGAATTAGACAAAAATTAAATAATATTTGGTAACACTTCAACATTGTTAGTGTAAACAATAGTCCAATAGTCGCAAATTACCTGCGAACTGATGTTAGCTTTCAACTTATTGATAACCAAGATAAAAATTTATTAGGTTTAACTAAGTATCTTTGAACAAGGTGGTTTTTGTTGAGCATTGAATACAAAAGTCTGAAAAAGTTCCCAAACGTTTCGTGTGTAAATATTTTTCATTTACATGAACGCCATTCAAGAAATAATTACCAGATTGTGTATATTTGTATATATTGTAAACAAATATGATATAATTTATTTTATAGACTTCATTGAAAAAGAATATATATGTTAATATTAAATTTACTGGAAATAACATGTACGTGTGGTGTACATGTACAAATCTATATCCTCCACACACATAACTGGTGTGATGATGCAGCGTTACATATCTAGATCACAGTAACCAAATTTGAATATACAAGATGTGTTCCAAAAAAGACCGAGCTTTCAGAATACCACGAAAGTATACGCGAAGAGCGTGCTCCGACAAGTGGCGCTGACTAGCGGCCACTTTCTGAAACATCATCCAATATTCCGCTTCTTTCTACCATTGTTGTATTCTCACTACAGCGGCTGAAATTAATACGTGTTCTGACATCTCGGCGAATTTTTTCTGTAGTGAAAATGAAAGAGCTTAAAGAACAACGGGTTTACATAAAAGTTTACTTCAAACTCGGTAAAACATTTACAGAAACGTTCGAACTGCTTCAGCAAGCATATTGTTACGACGGTCTACTCGATCGTCGTGGGTACAGTGGAAACAAAATAAGTACAAGACACCAATTAAGTCACTAATCACACCTTTAATTGTTACAGTAAAACAGTTCGTAATTAACAACACAGTGTCTACAACAAATCAAATGAAATTGTTCATACGCAATAAAATGTCCACTAATATTAAAACTCAACTGTATTACAATTATACCGTCTGAATATAAAACGCAACACTTCACTAATAACTACTTGAACGTACACC
This sequence comes from Magicicada septendecula, assembly GCA_034769895.1. Taxonomy (NCBI): domain Eukaryota; kingdom Metazoa; phylum Arthropoda; class Insecta; order Hemiptera; family Cicadidae; genus Magicicada; species Magicicada septendecula. Next base: position 283,845,364 of record CM068370.1, on the reverse strand, counting down.
GTAATAACTCGAACCGCTCTGTAAATATATCGCACTAATACTCTCCAACCGCACAGTCAAAAATCTCGCATTGAACTGAAAACTAAGGCCGCGACGCGATGTATTTATAGTTACGCTCACACACCAGAAGCTTCCAAACTGCGTCTTATCTCTCGCGAACTACGTAAATTGCTACGGCCTTGACACAGTCCGAGCGCCCGAGCGGAGACTGGCACAGTCGAGAAAATTCTCGCAAAATGCGTTTAGTAGCACGTACACCACACGCTTACGTCGAGATCTTTCTGGCGCATTCGATAAACGCGTAGATTGTTCTGTGCTGTCGTAGCAATATGGTGATGATTGTATGAGCCGAATGCAGTGATACGACTGGTTTACTGGTTTCAAAGCGGGAAGAACATCGACCGATGAAAATCCATTACCTGGTCGTTCTTCAACGTCAATAAGTGACGATAAAATCGATTAAGTTCGCACTATGATACGTGAAGATTGTGTTTAACTGTACGTGAGATTGAGTAAGTGGGTATCAGCGTTGGTTCATACCGGGACATTTTCACAGGAAAACTGAAAATGCATCGCGTCTTAGCAAAATTCGCAGCGCGTGTGCATGATGATCAAAAAGAGAATCGCGTTAACATCAGTCAGGAACTGCTTGATCGTGCCAGTGCCGATAAAAACTTCATCAAAAACATAATATGGGACGAGACGTGTGTGTACAGAAACAATGTCGAAACGAAGGCACAGTTTTAGCAGTCGGTGGGAAAAGGATCGCTTCGACCAAAAAAAGGCCAGATGAGTCTGTCAAACACGAAGTTAAATTTGGTGGTATTTTGTGACTAGAAAGGGTTCGTTCATCATGAATTCGTTTCACGTGGTCAGACAGTAAATAAGGAGTATTATAGGGACGTTTTAGGCTTTTTAGGGAAGCAGTACGGAAGTAAAGGAAAAAACAAACTTGGGTGTTACAACATGATAAAGCACAAGCTCACGCATCCCTCTTTGTCGTCAATTATCTGGCAAAACACAATAGGACTCTTCTGTCCCTCTCACCCTACTCTCCAGACTTAGCCCCAGCACACTTTTCCTTGTTCCCAAAATTGAAGGCGACCACGTTTTGAAACAATATAGGTGATCAAGAGAAATACCGAATAACGCACTCCATTCCAAAAAGTGCGTTCCAGGAATCGTTCCAGAATTCGATGAAACGTTGGGAATATAAAATAGGAAAAAATCAAATTAAAAACGCAAATTAGTAAGCTCTGTTGAGCAAGAAAGAAACCATATTTTACAGCTTCATAATGTAACAAAATGTTTAACTAAATGAATGTTGATGAAATGTTTGAAGTCTCTTTAGTTATTTATTAGATTAATATTTAGTATTACCGTATTGAGACCGTATAAAGCACAATTGAATAAAATAAAGGTTGATATTCGTTTAATTTTTACAAAATTCCAAAATTTGTATGTTTTTTTTATATTTGTACCTTGTAAATTTATATTTGCTACCGCGTCTAAGAAAAACGTAAAGAACATTAAAGTAAAGAACTTCTGCATGAAGTGAACAATGTATTAAACCTTGCGTTACCAATGCATTCAGCGTTGTAAATTATATTTTCATGGAATAATCCTTGAATCAGTGTTTTATTGTTATGTACAGTCAATGGTATTAATATACCTAATATACCTGTACTTTCACCAACAGCAGGCACTGCAATTTATTTTCGATACAGCCAAAGGATGGTAAATTATGTCAGAAGATTTGAAGGACTGAGGATTTAATTTAAACATTGTGTTCTAATGAGTCTATCTGTTTTTTAGTTTAAATTTTTTGTATCTCCTCTTTCCCCACGATGCCTATATGTCCTATACAGAAATAACTGCTATTCATTATTAAAATTAATTGATTTATTTATAATGTCTGTTTAATTTCTAAATACTCACAGTGATGTTACATTAAAAGAAAGTGAGGAAATTCAATCTTACCTCGAAACTGAAGAGCACGCACTCTGTTTTTTACTTAAAAACAATAATATTTTTAAATCAATATTTTCAGACATTTTTAAAGTCAGTTAAACAGAAATTTAAAGAGAAGCCAATGAGGTGATTGTACTCAACAATAATAATGTCGTCTGCAGAAGTTTCTACTACATACATCAAAATATAACAATGCTGAGTTTTTTAGGTACAAATTGTGTATATTACAATTATTGTCAAATAAGTCACCTTTGTGATATAATAAGTTAAATTATTACATATTATTAAACGCGATTCGTAGAAAAATTATTTGTAAATTTTATTACTGCAAAATATTTAGCACTTAATTTCTGTTAAAATAGTGTTTACCTTTTTAAAATAACTTTAGTATTTGAGTATTATATACGAGTGTGTTTTTTATAACATATGCTACTTTTTAAGATACACAAATTTTATAATTTTCAAACTGTAAATCTTACCAAGTGTTTGTATACTTTTTTAAAAACATTTGTATCAATATTTGAATTCTTCCCGCGTCTTGCCAATTTATAACTCTTAATATCAAAATATTTCCATTAAACGTAGGTTAGGGTTACGGTATGTAGCGAAACTATTTGTTTATAAACGTGTTACAAAATCTTTAAACGTTAACAAAAGGGAAATTTACGTGTTCACATCAGTGGCGGCCCGCATGTTAAATTATTGGTTTCTCCTGCACGAAATCAAGTTTACATTAAAGCGTAATATATATTATACGAATTTTAAAATTAACTTCCTTTTACGCTATCTGGTTCTTACCCTTTTGTTTTATCATTCTGAGTCAATTAATTACGTACTTTAGCAAGTAAGATTGATGGTCATCTCCCTTCCTTTCTTTCAAGAGGTTTACAGCTGATCAGGAAGGGAAGGGAGGTATATACGTTAAAGCCCAAATGCTCCATTGACTTACCTTACAGAAAGTCAAGTGACGGAGCGAGTTACGCTGATTACACAACTTATTCGCTTGGTGTTTGTTCTTATGTAGTACTTAGTAGTTACCGTTTACACAGTCACTCTATGGCTCTGCATCATTCGAGTGATAGATGTATTCACACCTATTGGCTGTTCGTTTAAAAAAATTGTTAGCCTCACGACCAATTCTTGCGAAACCGAAACTTTGCTTTCCCAATATTAAATCAGTGTCAGAAAATGCCTGTATACAAAATGTAGTTATGTCTCATCTACTGCTTAATAACTAAGAAAAGAAGAATAAGAGACAATTGATGTTATAGCCAAATCTTTGTTTGAAGTATGCTTAGGCTATATTTGCTAATACTGTTACTAGAAGGCATACGAGACAAGTAAAACGTTTATAATTTTATGAACAAAGAGATCCATGAAAAACGTAATAGCATCAATCATTACACAACGTCTCGTAACGAATGTGCAATAATAAAATACAGAAGTAGAGTCCCTTTACTGCGAGAACTACCTGAAATTGATACAAAATTCGTCGATACAAAAATACAAAATTAGATTTTGTCTTTCCTCAATTCGTGCAACATCGCAGACAAAGAAAGCCTGTAGTCGTGTTTGTAAAAACCATCAACTTAATTTATAAAATTCAGAATAAAGTAGTAATTTGAAATATAGATATCATTCTGTACTCTGACACAATTGTTTATTTATACACGCTTGTGTAATGTTTATCCTCTTGAAAAATACACTTCATTTCAAGTGTATAATAACAAAAGCTAAGCTATTATGAAATGTTTATTGAGATATCGGCTATCATTAGGAATGAGGCTGCTTTCAAATATTCTGCGTTTTTAAATTAAATTTTATAAAGAAAAAAATTGTAGTACAACGATATAAAAAACGATGTACACTTAGAACTATTACGGTCTGTGGTTAATACGTTTTACCTTTAACTTGCATATGTGCATGAAACACGTTAAAAAAAAAGCGGAGAAATAACCTTTTTTCTTCTATTCCGTAAAGCAAAACATAACTTACCGTCATCGTCGTTTAAGGGGGAGTACCCACACATCTCGTCTCCCTTGGATGATAGTTAAGGGCTCTTCTTGAAAATTTAGTTGGATCCATTCTCTCCACGTGTTACCGCCACTCCGTTTTGTACCGGGAGATTTTCTCATTTAAGCTTTCAGATATGGCTAGCTCCATTCTAATATGATGATTTCTAATAATATCTCTGCAGGTACAACCCTTTACAGCCTTCAAGAACCTCACCTTCCGCTCCATGTATTCTAGTTATATCTTTTGCCTTTCTAATTTAAGTCTCACTACCATACAGTAGTTAAGGTATATCCATTACCTTATAATAAATATATCAGTTGTGTCTCTTTCATTGTTTTCTTCTTTAAGTGTTAATGAAACATCCACAAAGCGACAGGAAGACACTAATTTTGCTTTTAACCTCCTTATCATTTTGATATGTAATGCTGGACCCTAGATACTTGAAATCTGTCACCTATTCTATTGGCGAGTCCTGTACGATAATCTGTGCTTTAATATGATTTGCTCCAGAAAGCCATACATTTTGTTTTAAATAAAAAACATATGATATAATAGAAGGTATATAATCGGTAATTATTCAGTCCTCATTAAGTAATCCAAGTTTGGCCACAGAGTCATTAATAATATTTGCTTAAAATTTACCTCTATTATACGAAATAAGAATGCACACCTCTTTCAAGCAAGTACTATTTATAAAGGTTTTAAGACAAATAAATAAAACAAATTTATTTCTGAGTTGAATTCACAAAAATGAAATAAAACTGTAATTGTGGTACGTATTTACGAAAGCTACTCATTGTAGTTTCTTTGTGGAAAAGGTAATGTCTGAATGATTCTAATCGCATATATCATTAGATTAAGAAAATGAAGTTATTAATAGCGGTACATTTTTTTTACATTTATATATATATATATATATATTTTTGTATTATTAAGTATATGGGCATAGCAAAAAGAAGTAAAGATTATTGGTAATATAACGAAACGTTCTGGTATTTGGATTACATTATTGTATTATGCGAGTGCTAAGCAACCAATTATTCATCAAGTCGAATTGATAAATAAGTTCATTACTTACGACATTTACTTAATTTTTTAAATACTCTATTTCAAAGATTATTTAGATCATACTAGTTTTCTAATATCACGATTAATCTGTCGGATGTCGAAAGTTACATATAGATCTCTGTTGTTTTACAAGTTATAGGTAAATCTGATATGTCATTCTTATCTTAATAATGATAAGAAGAATAACAATAACATTTTTAATTTTTTATAGTAACATAGTATCAGAAATACTAATAGTAGTAGTAGTAGTAGTAGTAGTAGTAGTAGTAGTAGTAGTAGTAGTAGTAGTAGTATGCAATGTTTGTGTTCAGTGCTTGCGTTTCTGTCACATTGCATCAAGATGTTCTCGGGTCAAGACAAGCTTCTGTGATAAGTCAGTTCAGAGTAACAATCCTTGAGCTGAACCAATGAAATGTGTCAATCGCGGTGGTCAGCATTTATTTAGATCCCACAATTTCCCCGTTCGTAAGAAAGAGGTGGTTATTCAGGGAAAAAGTACTATGAAAAAACTCAGCTACTTCGATGTGAGGAAACTCGTATGCTCAGTCAACCAGGGCAGAATCAGTTATGTACAGACAATAAAATGACCAGCGTCACCATTCCCTATGATAAGAGAGATATTACCTACGGTAACTCAGTTTATCGAGCGTTACGTTTCTTAAGTGTATAAAATATCAGAAATCTATAAGATAGTGCGGCTGAGACGGACACGCAAACGGTGCAAAAGGATAGTGTAGACGGATCTACCAACAGACCCATAAGAAGGACGGGCATAAACATTGTGGGAGCGAGAGGCCAAGAGGTTACCGCTATCGATCGCCCCGTCCTCCAAAATATACCAGGAAGGACTTTTTAAAACAAAACCGAGGACAAGAGAAGTCCCCGAAGATCAGGAGATAAGCTTCGGATCGGAAATCTGTTTGATTGCCAGCACCAGCGACCTCACCGACCTCAGTGAGCTGGCAGAACTCGGCAATCTGTAAAAAAAAAAGAAGAAAGGCTGGCAGAAAGGGAAGCGAAGAAAATAATCACGGTCCGTAGTGACTGATTCTTCAACATCGAGCATGCAGAGCATCATTCAGTGGAATAACAACGGTTGTAAGTCGCATTATTGCGAACTAAAGATGCTATTATTTAAGCATTCATCGATGTGTGTGAACCTGCAGGGAACACACCTAAGGCCGCAACTACGTTTTAATATGATGGGGCATGAGTTCATCCGCTGGGGCTTTTCTCATTTTTTTATTTAACTTCATTGCATCTAATCACAAACTATCTAGCAATTTTATTCTCTTACATACAGTACGTTAACAGTGTGTAGGATAAGCTCCCACTGGAGCATTTCTCAGTACAGTTACACTTTGTCCATATGCTGAGAATTACTATACATATTTAGTTCACTAGTTCAAACGGTTTCTTTGCAATCGCCGAACGAGTCCACCATCATTGTTGAAGTATTAGCATTTCAGTGTTTACGTGTTCATGAAGTCTGCTTTCATATTTATCCGCAACCCGTTTAATCTCGTCAGCAACCGTAGGCATTTTTAGGTCCCGGTGGATGTCATAATTTCTTACGTACCATGGTGCATCAACAATACTGCGATAAACCTTGTTTTGAAACGTCTGAATTATTTTAATATTAGCTTTCTTAGTACAACTTCAAAGCTGTACACCATACACCCAAGCTGGTTTCAAAACATTTCTTAGCAACACATATCACGCTACACGTATTAGCACTATCCCGCTATTAAGTACTAGAAATTAGTTTATTACAACCATTGAAGATGCCGATCTGCTGCTTATGCTTACCAGATCTACAGAATCTTGTCTAGCAGCTACCATCTCCACTACTCCTTGTTGGGGACTTGGTCATAGGACAACTTGGGGTTATCCTAGGATGAAACAGCGGTGGATCAAGAACGAAGGATCTATTGCTAAACAAAGCGCTTGGCTTTTTAAACATTGGCGAGAGCCACACATTTCAACGTCCAACGTCGAAAGTGTGAATTTTCATCTATCGATCTTTCCATCTGTAGCCCCAGTTTTGTTCCATGTCTGTCGTGGAGAGTGCTCCCCACTTTCACGGAAACGATCGCCTTCCCTGTTTTGATAACAACGCGAACAAAGACGTTATGTGCATGCCGAAAAGATGGCGCGTAGACCGTGCTGATTGGAGAGGCTTCAAAACTGCTTTTACACCCACGGAGGCGAACGTCATCCCTCTTCTGAAGGCCGGAAAGGATACAAAACTATCGTCCAGTACCGTTGACGTGCTGTCTATTAAAGTTATTGCAAAAGATGGTGAACAGCCGGGTCGCTTGATGTCTGGAAAAACACGGCCTTCTGACCGCACACCAGTGAGGCTACCAGAGACACAATTTTACTACTGCTCAACTGGTTCATCTTGAAATCACAATTCAAAACAGTTTTATTGAAGACAAAAAACATGGTTGCAGTATTCTTCGATTTGGAGAAAGCGTTCGACAAAACGTAGAGATTTAACATCATGCAACAACTACATGATTTGCGGTTCAGAAGTAACCTGTCTAAATTTATCTCTAGCTTTCTCAGAGCCAGGACTTTCCATGTTCGGATCGGACAATCGTTGTCGGCCTCACACCAGCTAGACAATAGAGTACCGCAGGTATCTCCGTTGAGCGACACGCTTTTTACTAACACCATCAACGGGATCTTTGAGGATATAGAAACGTCAGTTGGGAAGTGCTTGTATGTTGACGATCTTGCTCTGACCTATTCGCCCAAAGCAACGGCGATGATCAAGCGTGTAATGCAATGCGCTGTAGACATGTTGGTAGAAAATGCTAACAACACAGACTTTCCTTTCTTAGCAACAAAGACGTCCTGAGTCCACTTCTGTCGCAAGCGAGGAAGGCACCCGGACCCGACGCTAACCACAAACGGTGTCCGACTGCGCTATTGTCCCATAATCAGATATCTGGGCCTTTCTTTGGACAGACAATTAACATAAAATTCACATGTAGACAATCTGGCTGCAAGGTGCAAATTCTCGGTAAACGCAGTCAGGTGTATATTATATATGACTTGGAAAACAGACAGAGACGTCTTATTGCGCTTGCTGCACTACGCCACAGGGGCGTTCCGCACTCGCCATCCGCAAAGCTTATATCGTGAAACAGGAATGATGTCCTTATATCTGCGACATCAACTGCTGTAGTTGAGATATATGTACCAAAAATATTAGGACTACGTAGTCACATAAATCACGTGTTACTAGAGTATAAGACCGCCGTTCTACGATTACTAGACCAGCCGGCATCCATGCGTTTGAAATAGCCCTGCGCTACAACATCCAAGCAGCGATGAATCAAGCGTTCGTTCCGTGCAAAGTGCCCCGCCCCATGGCTGCTTGCACACCAACTTACCGGCTGGATGTCGCCGCTAGAAGCAGGCAATCATAAACAAGTTTGTATCATCAAGCTGCAAATTGGCCGCACGAGCTAGACGACTTCATAACTCCTACCAGGACAAGAAGAACCCATCTGCACTTATGGAGGAGCATTTTCAGTTAAACTCATAATCGAAGCCTGTAGTGCTCTTCCAGAACTCGGGCAGGGTACAAAGTAAAAGGTAACCTGAAAGAAGACCTCGTAAATGAACAGTTAGTAATAGAAAGAACTCCGTCCTTCGTAAAAGCAGAAGGATTATATAGGCTTTGAAAATGTCGTTTTGCGTCATTGTGTGAAGGAATTTCCACTCTCGTTGAGTCAACGAAACATTCCGTCGAGCAACGCTCCTGGTAGGCGTCATTGGGGTAAAGGCATTAGGTGCCGAGCCTGCAAAACACAAGAAAAGGAATATGAATTATTTTTTTATCGCCTAAGCAGTCTGGGATTAGGCAGAGTAGGCTTCCTTACATGAGGCGTTCGGCTATTAAAAGATACTCTGCGCGGGATTATGCTTCAGTCGCTCATTAGTACCCCAGTAAGTTATCCCAGAATACTCATTTTCAGGTTTCCCTGGGATGTATTCCCACGCTGAGTCGACCTGGAAATTGTAAAACGTACCTTCAAAGGTGTACCGGACATATCCCTTTCTTACCTTGACATTAACCAATTACAGATTTCAAGGTCTTCCTACTCATATGGTTCTGGAGATTCTGCTTCCTAAGGTCTCAGGAAGCCGTTACGTCTTATAGTATGACTCATAAATTTAATTTTCGTAGTTTCTATTTCAAATAGTACATTCATATATTTACTCACTTTAGTTTTATTTAAAACTCTATAGTTGTTTTGCCTGTAATGTAAATAGTGCTGCGATATCTTCCGTGGCCACATTTCTGCTGACTGAAGACACGTCTTCTCACGGCATGCTGAAGTTGGATTATGCAGCAACGTGTTAAATTCAACGTTTAGCTTTCTTGTCTAGCTAAAATTTCTGCCCAGAATGTTCGTTTTTCGGAGGTCATTCGTCTTATCACTTGTACTGAATGTGCGTTGTACGCTAATTCTATGTTCTGGTTAACAAAACAATTTAGTTTATCATTTTTTTCTGTTTACCCCAATAATTAAATTGGTTTATTTTCGATTTGCTCATCCTTAAACTATTACTTTAATTCTAATTACGTTAATTTAAAAATTTTTATGACATAAGATTTTCCGAAAATACATCTTCTGAATCTGCACCTGCTCCAACATCATCCGAAATCTAGCAGCGAATTCTTAAAAAAATTCACTTCAATATCGCATTAAACAAACAAATACAAACAAACACACACACATACACACACACTGGCGAGATACGTGTGTATAGGTGTAGCATCCTTTTTGTCTAGATGTTGCAAATTCTTTTTTATTTGTTATATACATTTTGTTACTACGATTTTGCTTTTGCTTTTAATATCCTAGGAGCGGTTGCTAGATTAATACTGTTAACCTTTTAATAAGTGATGAAACGTTATATTTAAATAATTTTAAGATGAACGTATGAATAATAATAATATTTAAATTTATGTGAGTTCTAATTATATGATTGCTCTAGTAGTTCTATTGCGTATGTGCTTGGAATGTTTGGAATGCTCTGGTCTGTGAGCGGGGGTATAAATACAAGGCGGCAGCGGCCTTAGTTTCAGTTACAGTTCCGATACATTTACAGTGCGGTTCGAGTTATTAACGGGCGATATTACTCTGTGGGTTCAAGTGGTTATTAGTGAAGTGTTGTGTTTGTATAATCGGCGGTATAATTGTAATACAATTGTGTTTTATATTAGTTGAAATTTTATTGCGTGTGAACAATTTTTATTTGATTTGTTGTAAGAGACTTTGTTGTTAGTTACAAACTGTTTAACTGTGAAAATTAAAGCTGGTGATTAGTGACTTAATGTCCTGTATTTCGTTTCCACTGTACCTACGACGATCAGTTAGACCGTCGTAACAATATTGTGACGACGCGTGAATCGTCGTGTGTAAACAGCTAATAATCGTGTGTAAACGTCGTGACTAATAACTAAACACTTGTAATAATTTGTTTAGAACCGTACAGTTTAAAATAATCAAAGGGACTAGGATACAACAATTCTTCGAGCTTACGATTGTCCAACACACACTAATTCATTATGGAATAAATTGAAATTATTTCACAATGACGCACTCATTAATACAAGTCATCAATTACTGAAGTTCGCACACAATAATTCACAATCAATTTACACTGAACGCAAATGAATATCTGTATATAGAATTGACTCGCTGATTCAGGAACGGCGCTTTTATACTTTCACTGTAGGGTGTAATACGTAAAAAATATTGACGTTCCTACTAGTAGAATAATCGAAGGTTGTCTGGGAAGATCGAGTGCATTGCGTAATACTGATAGTAACACGACGCTTGCAAGGCGTTACATATGTTATCAATGTCCTCAATGCAGCAGCATGATGGAAGTAACAAATGCAGGTGCAATAGTAGCATAAAACAAAAATCGAGTCTCCCATTTATGAATCGTATACTTATTGCTGCATTGATTATCATCGTATTGAATGTTCGTCTTCGGTACCATCGTCTTCGCACTGTATTATTTTGCCAATGCTAATTACAAGCTACGAATTAAGCTTGGCGCTTTACATATGCCTGATAAAATAAAACTCATAGGACAAACAAGGTTTTTGGATAGACAGAATTTTAAATTTACTCTTACAAACCATTTGAACGTGGAGGTCATGCTCCTTGATTAACTTTTCCAAGTTATTCTCTGACTTCATTTATGCTGTCTATACTTTTGTTTCTTATTTTTATTTTACTTTTTACAAATCGGGCAAGATCTTTTTTTGGTTGACGGATCCTGAGGCGATTAAAGGTCGTAATTGCTAAAGTACAATTTTTCACCGTTTCGTTACAAAGGTAGGGTATGTTGCATTTAATGACTGCCGGTTCATTAAAGTTGTTAAAGCTTTGTAAACATCACATTTAAGTCCAAGAAATACTGTTTGTAGCAAGCAAACCTACACTATGACCTACATCATTTATATTCACTGCTTCGGACAGCTACAACTACATTCATTACCGGACTGATTTTTTATTATAATATATTTAGTATGTTACTGCTTTATATTATGAAAAGAAAGAAAAGAGTTTCATACATGCCCTTGCTATTACTTATACTTAACTTTTATCACATCGTATTTTGTTGAACATTGTTGGATATTGTCTGTGGAATTAATATCGTCTTGCCTGGTGTAGATATCAAAAGAATATTCAAAAAATTATCAATGATGTCTGTTTTATTTCTTTGACAAATTTACATTAATTATTGTTTTTACAGTCACTTAACATAAATATTAATGTACAAAGATATTTAAACATTTATTTAGAGTAATTTCGTGAAATAAATAAGGAGCACATTTTCAACATGATATCCGTGGAGTATAATCACTTTTCACTGATATCATCATTATCAAAAGTCGTCATCGAAATATCTATAAAATTCTTGGCTTCCAAAGCTTTCAATTTCGTGCTTTTTAGAATTCTTTTTAATTTGCCACAGTATCCATGGCCTTAAAGAAGCAATGTTTGAATAAATTTCCGGAAGATAGTAATAGTTGCAAATATCACCTCCAATATACAGACCTATGAGTTCATTCTTGCTTACCAGAGGTGACCCTAAATCGCCCTGAAATTCGAAAGCAATACAATGTTTTAAACATTTCTAACAAGCTATGTTACACAATATGCTTATCTATTACATTGTACAAAAATATGAGAGAATTATTCTTGGCGCTGTCTCAACTTTGATACCAATATTATATAAAGGAAATTCATATTTTGTAGCACATTCTTCGCATTATAATATTCTGAATGGCATAAAATAATGTTTATAATATTAATTTCTTCGCGAAATTTTTACATACGATCATAAATGTTTAGTGGTTTAATTAAATGGTACTATAGAGCTCCAGTGTTAACGGTCGAGGAAGATATTCACAACTACTAATAATAGGAAAAACAGGATTTTGGATATCTACTAACACAAAATGAAATACATAAATAATAATAAAAGGCAAACTACAATCAATAGTAGCCTTGCCATAACTCAGTATATTTCGTTAAGTGAGACAACATATAAAGAAGTAGTTTACGTGATTAATGCTGTTGATCATGCCAATCAAATTCCATCATTATAATTCTCAGAACGTAGGTGACAAACTATGCTCCCTACACAAATATTCTTCGGTTAACACTATATTAACGTTCCTAAGAAGTAGGCAACACGTGTAACCATTACATGAGTAGTGCACGTATTTGTCTGATTGTCTCCAAGCTCGATCAATTAGTTTCAACATTACCTCCTAGTTCAGGAAGCCTAGATATAGCCTAGATATTTTTGTTTTCATAAAGTAAAAACTACAATTTAATAAAATGTGATTAAGTATGGTGTTGTGTGTTTAGTTATTTCTGTGCAGTGTAAAAGACAATTCTTCTGCAGATGTACCATTAGAAATATTGCTATGACGTGACCGTCGACGTTTTTAAATTGTGAAAATTAAACAATTGAATACCATAGAAACAGTTAATTGCAACTCCAATCAAAACTGACGAGTGTCCAACACACGCTTACGTGTTTAAAACAATAAATATCATCTAATTCACACTGTCGAAATAAGTAGTATACGACACAGTAATTATAAATTTAAATTATAAAATTATAAATTTTCCGCACAGTAATTCACCATAATCACTTTACGCTAAACTTCATAAAACCCGCCAATGAAATCGCAATCGCAGACTGCCAAATAACACGTCTTTATTGTTTTGATTCATTGGACGCGAAAGAATCACTCCTCATTGTAGTCTTCTATAGTTGCAAGAACTGGGAGTCGGGAATACTCTAAATGTTGCATCATTTAGATTCGAAGGGGGCACATCAGATCTTGTGGCCACGAGACGTTCCACAATGACGCCCAGCCGTTCACACAATATGTGTCTAATAGCGCAAAGCTACCGCACCAGTTGCCTGTTGTGTAGGCGTAAGGATATGTAAACGTCTACGAAATCAATGAAAGACTATCTTTTCAAAACTTTATATTGATCAAAGTAACTAAATATTTTATTACAAATTTTTGGTGTGGTGAAAATAAGTTTGAACTAAACCAATAATTGGTCACAAATTTTATTAAACATAGTAATTCAACAACTCTAAACCAATACGATAATCTCTTACAGAGTATTCCTAATGAAAAATAACAAATGCTGAGTGTAATAACCGTAGTTTAAAAAACACCGTCAATAATTTTGAATAAATAACGATGGACATAGGTAACGAGTAACACGATTTTTTTTTTTTAACTCCTAAAGGCAATGCCTTGTCGCTGTAGCCACGTCACTCTATCCCTTGCGATATTCTTCATTTCCCCATAGGACCCACTATTCACGACACTCATTGTGCTGCGGAAGTATGCAGTTCTTGGTCTTCCTTTGGGCTCTTCCCCACTACTTTGCCCTCAAAGATGTTAGTTAAAAAAGCACTATGTCTGATCACATGCCCTATCAACTTAATCTTCCTCACCTCTATACTCCTAAGCAGTGTTCTATTCTCATTTATTTCTTCTGAGATCTGTTCATTCGTCTTCCTATCTGTCCAACTAGTTTTTGTCATTCTCCGACAAATCCACATCTCCATTGCCTGAAGTCTGTCACTCTCCACCTTCCCTAAGGTCCACGATTCACACCCGTAAGTTAAAACACTCCATACAAATACCTTAACAAACTTTTTCCTTGTTTCAATACTAATATGGTTGTTTGTTAATAAGTTCCTTTTGCTCTGGAATGCTTGTTTTGCCAGAGCTACTCTCCTCTTAATCTCTGCCAGACACTTATTCCCACTTGTAACTATGCTACCCAGGTAACAAAATTCAGTAACGTGCTCCAATATTGTGTTGTTCAACATAATGGTTGATTTAATGTCTTCTGTTTTTTTACTTACAACCATTATTTTAGTTTTCCTAACATTTATCCTTAATCTCCAAGCGTGAAGAATTTTGTTAAACGTACCTAACATTCGGGTCATATCCTTTTCTGAGTCAGCCATCAGTACAATATCATCTGCGAAGCGAATACTGTGTATCCGTTCCCCATTTATTTTAATTCCCCTAGAACTCCTTTTCATCTGAGTTACAACATCTTCTATAAACAAATTAAACAAGTACGGTGACAGTCGGCAACCTTGTCTTACCCCTCTTCTTATTATTGCTTCCTTTTTACATCCATTTATGTCTATTTCAGTACTTTGCAACCTATAAATATTGAAGATTACCCTTCTAACTTTCCAGTCAAGTCCTGACTTCCTCATAGTTTGAAACAACAGCTTCCAATCAACATTGTCGAACGCCTTCTCGAGATCCACAAATACTAAATAGGTTTTCCTATTCACTTCAATTCTCCTCTCCAAGATCTGCCGCAGAGCCAAGATTGCTTCTCTGGTTCCTCTACCTGCTCTAAATCCAAACTGATCCTCCTCCAAAGTGTGATCAATCTTTCCTTCTAGTCTGTTCTTCACTATGTTCAGCAAAATCTTAGCAGCATGAGATATTAAGGCTATCGTTCTATAATTAGCACAGTCGTCTACTTTACCTTTCTTTGGTATTGTGATTGTTCTACTTTTAATGAAATCAACTGGCAATACTTCCTCTTCATAGCACCCAGTAATTATTCGAAATAGCTGGTCTTTCGTTCTCTCCCCTACATTTTTCAAAAGCTCTGCTGGTAGACTGTCAGGCCCTGTCGCTTTTTTCATACTCAGACCTTTAAGGGCATAATCAAATTCCACCCTGCTAATTGGCGGTCCTACCATATCTCTATCTACAGCATTCTCATTTTCTAGAAACTCTTGCGTAACTACAACAGCTTCCCCGTCATATAGTTCCTCTAAATACTCTTCCAACGCTCGCTGACCTTATCATTTTCGAAAAGTATTTTACCATTTTTATCCTTAACAACATTACTTCGAGTCTTATGCTTCCACTGTAACGATTTTATCCTTAAATATGCCTTATCACATTTTCCTCTACTGAAATCATCTTCTATTTCAAGACTTAGTTGTTTCATCCAATTTTCTTTTTCAATGCGACACATAGAGGTAATCTGATTTTTTATTGTCTTGTACTCCTGATAATCCTTATTTCTCAGCCTATTACGCCTCCTTATTAGATCCAACAATTCCTGTGCCATCCACGGTTTTCGTGGTTCTAATTTTCTCCTCCCTAGAACACGCTGTGCTGTGCAATTATTCCATCTCTTACTTCCTCCCAACTTGGCCTTCCTTCCATCAACATGTCTGTCTCTTCTTCCAATTCTTTTAATATTTCGTCATCGGTCAGTTTTTCTAAGCACCAGTTCTTTTGTTTAGATTTCCTGATTTTCCTAAATTTAATCTTGCACTTGGCCATAACGGGAATATGGTCAGTATCTATATCCATACCAGGATATGAATGACTAGATTTGACTTGGTTCTTATATCTTTGTCTGACTAGAATATAATCGATCTGATGCCTCCTAACATCCCCCGGTGCTTTCCAAGTGTATCGTCGTCTTTTGGGGACTTCAAAACATGTGTTCGTGACGATCATTTCATACTGCTCACAAACTCAAGTAACCTTTCCCCTCGTGCATTGATGCACGATTACATCCTCGTAACACGATTATTACCTGAAAATAATTATTAACAATTATGAATATCTGCACGTTTACTGGGTCAAGAAAAGTGTGCACAGTGTACTGTTGGACTGGCTGCATCTCTCCTTATTTATCGCTACTTCCTTTGTAATTCACTTTCTGTCTTTTAATAACGCACTGTTGTAGTTATTGCAGCCGGACCTTGGCTTGATAGCCTGGAACAGAGGTCACCACTTGATCTGCGTTACTTATCGACATTCTTAATGTTTGTGTACGTCCACTATATTTTATCTCGTCTTTAATTATGTGGAGTACAAAATCCATTTAGAAGTGGTAATCCTTTTACGCTATACAATCACTTTTGTCTGTTTATGCGGTCTGAAATTTGTTTGGTTTCTCTCTGAAACGCTGTCATAATCTTACACGTCTGCACGTCTAGAAGTTGCGCTGCGTACCGTAGGGCTTAAAGTTTTGTAAAAGCCATCTAAGGTTAAAGGTTTGTATAACATTTTACTTTTAGGAGAATATCTCCCAAATATATCTCCTGATACTTAGAACTATATCTGTGTCGCTAAGTCTGGCCTTTATGGAATGGGCAATAGATTAACTTTCAAATAATAGGAATTTGAAAATTGTGTCATGTTTTGTATTGATTTGTATTTGTTCAGGTATTAGTTTGTTTTGTGTTTTATGTTTGTATATTTGTAAATTTTCCCAAATGTTCATTATGGTGCCTTTGGGTGGTATTTGTTTTATTAGTGTCATGTTGGTTATGTCTGGTAATTCATGTCCAGTGTTTATTGCATGTGTGGCCATTGTATATTTCTAAAGCAATTTTAGAATTTTCAAAGCACTCAACATAGAAAATACACAAAATACTAATACATACACCACAATCATACACAATAATACCAATTTAAAGTACCAGAGTCCAACAGGAAACAGCATCAGGAAATAACAACCAGCCAACACACAAGTACTTCACCAGACTCAAAATCACGAAGGCTGAGGATGGGAACACTATGGTTCCCGAAACATGTTTATAACAAGGAAAAAATATCTTGAGGTAAATTCATTATAAATATTAAATATATTTCATACATCAAGAAACGGACTGTAGCAAAAAGTGTTTGAATTACATAATTGTATATTAAATAATTTTAATTATATTATATATTATATTTTGTATATTTTAAGTCAAATAAATACGTTAAGCTCAATGAAGTAACAATCATACAATATAATTATTGGTCAGACAATAGAATTGTTACCATTGTGTCCCAAATATAAGATTAAATATTATGGAGTTTATATTTAAATATGAAACTAGTCATTTATTTTTACTATTGAATGACTGCAGGTAAAAAAAATAATTTAAAAACTTTGATTTACACATGAACCATTTAAAAAAAATTGAGGATTGAAACGTTATAAGTTGAACATTAATAAAAGAAGTTAATGTGAGGGTGCTCATTCTTAGAGGCGGAGCTAATTATAGGAATAGAACAAAATAGGAGTAGACAATTTTTAAAATCCTGTTTTGTTTGTAGTTCCTAGTAACGGAAACAGAAACGATACAAATGTTAAAAACGTTTATCAACTTGCTTAGACTCACCGTGCAAGGCCCAACGCCGTCAGCATCAGCACATTGACAAGTGACTCCAAGATACCCGTGCACACCCTCACAATCGTGTTGTGACTGCAGATTCACGGTTGCAACATGCAATGATCCTGGTCCCGTAGCATTTTCCTGAAGACACTTCGTTGCATAAAATTGTGCACATAACTCATACATACTTGCTCAAAGATTCCTATTACAAACTTATTTTTCCTGTTCATTACTACATGCGTATGCTAGTATAATGTTTGTTTCTGATACCAAAGCGTCAGTCACACAAGCCTCGGTGTATTAAAAGGAGGCTTAGCTTATTTTATGCATTTAACCATAAACAGATTACTACTGAATGTTTTTGCATTGAAAATTTCAAATATGCACAGAGGATATTATTGTATTCATATTTATTCTCTCTCTTTTCGGTTTGCGCTTTCTACATTTATTGCGTCTACTGTTAAGGTATTGTTTACATACAATACTTCCTTGCTAATTTATGTTAACTATACACTTAATAGTTTATAGGTGTGTATTATTTAATACTTTTTGTAAAGCTGAATTTTTGTACGAGTAAAGTTACATTACAGCAGGCGTTATTAATTATAGTTTTTAGGATAAGACGTTATGCAGTATATCAGTAAACGTATTATAAAATGCTTATTACTACGCAAAAAGCAGAGTACAATATTTAAAAAGCTGTCTACAGACAACATGAGTTCCCCGTCCATTTAGTTTTTGGAAGTATCTACTCCTGAAACGAGAATTATGTTATTACAAGTGGAATACCCACGTTGATAGTAAGACAAACTAGCGCAAAATACATAAAATGAGTTTTACAATTTTGTTGTGTAGGGAAATATGTTATGTTTTCATTACATTAAGGAAAGAGACTAACGTGTATGCCTTTGTGTGCGTATGCGGAAATCATCAGTAGACTCCAATAGTAAGAAAATAAAAAAGCCAAATCTAAAATATGAATACTGCTGATGATATCAGTTTTAAAGTATTTACCTCAATCCATGGTAGAAGTAACTTCAAGTATTAGGCACTAATTGCCTATTAAGGTACTCCTCCAGCTCTTCATTGGCCTTTCAAAACTATTTGAAATTTTTAATGTAAAGTACATACAACAATAACGAAGGGAACATTCAAGAAGCTTGACGTGTTTGTAGAGAACGGTTGGAATGCTTCTTAAAAGAAGGTTGGAAATATAGGTTGTATTTAATACAAAATGATGGAAGACCAAAAATTAGGTTTAAAGTATTCAATATACGAATGACTGCAGAGGAAGGTGGAAATAAGATGCTGTCAGAATGAAAGACAGTATACGACTTTTACAAACTTTATTATTTTTTTTTACGCATGAAAAGAAAATCTTGTCACGTAAAATCAGCTTGTAAAACGTGACGAGAAAGTAGACTAAATAGAAAAAAAAGGTTAAAGTGATGAAGAAAGTCTAGAGGAGGAGGATATGTTAAATGTTGGAACTTTACTTATTTTCTGTTGACTTGACTTTAAGTCCATACTACAACACATGCTAGATGGCTGGCAGCTATATTTCGAAGTATCACAGAATGTGGAACATTGGTATTATTGGTTTAATTCTAGTACGCAGTACAAACATGTATATATAGAAACAGTAGAGCATACTCTGCCGTAGGAATTTTGAAAAGCTCAATTATATACAAATACCATGACGGTAGCAATATCTACATGCGGAAAAACATTTTTACTTTACCTATATCATTAGAAATACTATAGATTTCAATAATCAGCCATACAATGAACGGTAATGATCAGTGAGTATCAAGTCTGCAAGTTGACAAATATTTTTTATGTCAATGATAAAGACATTATGGCCAAAGTCTAATATTCTATTCTATTTTGTAGAATCGACGATATTGTGAGAGTCAGTTACTATCGAGTAATGCGTAGGCAGTAGAGAAATTAGGTTTCGTGAGACAGGTAGACAGTATATAGATAATATATATTGACCACAGTAGGGTTAATAAAAGTTTACTTGATAAGTGCTCATAAAGGTAAGTACGTGCATGTACACTAAGGATGTCAAATTCCTGTTAGTCAGGTAGACGTATCATATGAAAGTTATTTCCTTGCTTCCTATGAAAGTCTAACGTTTAACTACTTGCTTTATCTCTAACTTAAAAAAAGAAAAGTTATTATGTCTTGGGCAAATTTTGCTAAGATCATTAGTAATTAAGATGAAATAGTTAACATGAAAAAACTGACAAAATATTGCGATAATTTTACTAGTATTCAGCTTCTATATATGATTGCCTTTTCGTTTAAAAAATATTCTATGGAAACTGAAGACAACTTTCAAATGAAACTATTATATATAGAAACTTACGGATTCGCCACCGTAACCAATAATCTGAGCACTCGACCCGGGTTTAGCTGCAGTTTTTGCCAACCTCACTGGTGTTGCCTGTTTGCCTAGATTAATTGGTTCGCTAGTTTTTATCAAAGCTATATCGTACCAATAGCGATAATTAAATTTTTCGTGAAATATAATCTTTGAAATATTTAACTTCTGACCTCCACTTAAACTGCCATTGCTGCCAGCTCTTACTGAAATATTTGCACGTTCAGACCTATAACTGAAAAATATTTAGGTTAATTACAGTCATGAGTTATTCTTTTGTATCTCTTATATCAAATAAGTATCTAGTTGCGACTCTCCTGAACAGTCAAAATAACACTATGAAAAATAATTTAGTATTTAATTTTATTTTATTATTAACACAAATATTCAAAATTGAAATTTCCTAAAAATGAGGCATTATTTTGTTAGTGATTTGTATAGTATAGACATTCCTTGTTTAAAAATATTTATGTTAGTTACTGTAGATATTCTAAGTAAACGCAAAGAGTCTGATTTAATAACTAAACAAGTGACTTAATAAGCGAGACCAAAGCCTTAAAACCTTTTAAAGTGCTTTACATACCAGGAAAATATTCCTTATACATATTTCCTATTAAATCTATCGGCCATTATATGTACTACATTTATAAAATTTGTTGTAATTGAAATACTGTACTATTTTGTAAAAAATTGCATCATATATTGTAATTTAGTATTTAAAAAATTACTGTGGTAGATGTTTACAAATTACTATATTTTTCTCTACGCAATGCAATTTTTTTTAAATCAGAAATAGACGTTTTAGACAAATTATATATAGATTTACACAGAATTGTGTTAAAAATACACAAAATTGAAAATGTAACTTTCCTTTATTTTAGAGAATTTGAAAGTTCTTGAATATTCGTACGGTAACTTGGAAGGCATTATGGCAGTTGGAAAAAATAGCTGTTTGGAAAAGAAGAATCAGAGCTATTATATTTTTCAAAACTGTAAATGTTTTGCACAAGACAAATTTTTTTAAAGCAGATTACGTACTACATTTAGAAAAGTCTAAATTAAAAAATTTGTTGAACTCTTTCATGAAAACATGATGTCTTTCTAAATACGTGATCGGTATGACATGATTATATGTTTTTTTATAAAATTCATAAGCTTTTCCAACTTATTATTGAAACTGTAGTATTGACATTTTGTTTGTGAAACCACGTGCTTAGGATTACCTAATCATAAGCATAATTCTATTTCTTCCGTCATCTCACCATGCTAGAGAGTATTGTGATAAGCATTGTGATAATATCAGCTTATTTTTCAGTATGTATCCTACGTTTTAAAAGCACATTTTTAATTTTGTTTCTTATCAGCTACCACAAATGTCTACACAACTTTCAGCATTAATCTCGACACAATTAATTGTGTATACTTCTTTTTTTTCAAAAGCATGGTTTTTTACACTCGTAAATTACGGTCTATCAAATTTCAGTTAACTTTAAGTTTTAACTAAGTTGGATTAATTCTAATCTTTGTGTACGTGTACATTGATGTACTAGTTGAGTACCTTCAAGCGTACGTACTCACAAATGGTGATGTGAGCGTTCAAAATACTCAAGTTCAGGGAATTGAAAAAATTTGTTATTGTTATCATTTTAATTTTTTGTAAATACACTTTTGTTATTCAAAATCTTTTAAATGTCAACAGGAAATTTTGAAAGCTTCTCCAGTTATTATAAGATAATAACATTGCTGAAAGCAGTTATTATGAGATAATATAAGTTTTGAAAGTATTTAAAACACATATAGAGTCAACCATAATTCATATTTTTAATTTGTAAGTTTGTTTTATTGATAATTTTGAGAACGTGACTACAGCTCACGTGATAGGTAAAACTATTTTTTGTATTTTAATTACTCTAAAGAAATTTATGATAAATAATTAATAAACAATGGATAAACACAATACAGACATATTTAATGGTCTATGTATTTCAATAAATAAGATCATACTTACTCAGATATCTCAGCCTTCCAATTCGAACGCACTCATGAGTTTCAAAATATTCAGGAATTTCCGCCATTTTATAAACAATACTACGCTTCTCAAAATAGAAAGTTTCTTTTCGTGTTGATTTTTATTACTATTAAACAGAAAAAACCTTGCTTCTCCCCTTCAGCCTACACCTTTAGGGTTTTAATTCCTTTCTTTCCAAAGACAGTGTTTTAATACCTATACACTTTTTTCCTGCATTTATTTCATCCGTATACTCCTGTCTGACCCTTCTCCTCCCACTACGCTCATAACGTACATTACAATACATCATTAGGCATAACACAAAAACGAAAATATGTAAGCCACTTACCAACCGGTTGTTGCGTATGGACGTGAGACATGAACACTAGCAAAGAAGGAACAAGAAACCCTAAGACGATTTGAAAGAAAGTTTATTGCACGACGTGTTTATGTTACAGAAGAAAATGAATGGAGAACAAAAATAACCAGGAGATAGATGATCTATTTAAGTATGAGGAAACTGAAAGCTTTGTAAAGGCTAAACGAATACAATGACTAGGTGAGTTACGTTGAGATGGCAAGGGATATGAGACATTGGAGAAAATTGGTGTTGGAAGCCGGGGCTCAAGTTGGTCTGTAGTGCTAAAGACGAAGAAGAAGAAGAAGAAGAAGAAGAAGAAGAAGAAGAAGAAGAAGAAGAAGAAGAAGAAGAAGAAGAAGAAGAAGAAGAAGGAAGAACATCATGAAGCATACTGTACATACAGTCTCAAGGTATCAATCTTATCACGTTGTCTAACAAAGAGTGGTGTCTAACAATTCGCTAAATAAAATTACTGAGAACAATGCAGCCCGCATATTCAACCGCATAAATTTCAGTTCTGATAAAGGTATATAATTTACTCTCTTCTTTCTTACACTCTGGCAGTCTTCTTAACAACAAGGATGGAGAGTAACTTAGAACGTAATTTAAAAATATTTGCACCTGAACACTTACTCTGCTAATGGGTAACCGGCGGTTACGATCCAGTTCTTGTTGATTATAGCACCACCGCAAACTTGAGTCTGACTTGGTTCATACGTAATGGACACCTGTTGGAAGAACGTGGGAAACCATTAACACATAAAGTTTAATAATTTTGTAACAATGGTAGTGGGAGATGGATAGATTGCTGCTGTGTAGAGGGAAAGATCATTGCCACATGACTAGTGTATTACGGTTGATTCGTTATAAAAATTACGAAGTAACACAATCCTATAGAGATTAACTGTAATTGTTGTAACGGCATTAGCGGTTATCTAATGTGACTGAACTGACAATGTTCAAATAGTATGACGGTACTAAGTGCAGACCAAACCCACTGATGACCAAAACCAAAAGAACATTTACGTAGTCTTTATTAGTCCGTAAATGACTTGAACCAGAAACACATAATATAAGAAACACGTGATAAACAGAAAACATTAACAAAATAAATTAGAAAAATATTTTAAAACTGACAGATTAATTTAATGTTTCAGTGCGCACACTTATAATCAGTACGAATATCTCATAATCTAACCACAGTAATATGAACTTACCATACACTTGAGAATCAGGTGTAGAATAAACATTCTTACAAATAAAGTTTTGTACTTTCTGTTATTTTACGTTAGTAAAACAAAATATTTAATTTTTGTTTTTAAGTATTTATGATTTTCTAAAAACTATATTTTCAGTCGACTGGTTTTCCATTATGAACATATTAAACCTGCATGCCAAGTACTATTATGTTGAGTAAATGGCAAGAGAAGATAAAGAAGAATTGCCGTAAAGAATTACAATCTCTGATCTTGTACTTAATATTAAATAATTTTATTACTAATTGTTTTATCGCCAATATTGTTGTAATTACTTTTTTATATCGGGTCAAAAGGTCACGCAATTAAGAGTTTGAAAATACTCTTCTCAACAGTAAGGATATGTAGAGGAATCACAGTTCCTATATTGATAACACTGAATCTTTTTCAGAAACTAGTATAAGGTTTCAGCAGTAGGTCGCGTTACAGTAGTCACCACAATAATTTTTTCTACGTTTTGCTCTTTAAAGTAGGTCCGTAAGCGTAAAATGAGCTTTTCGCTGCAGAAACTTAGGCTGTGTTGAATTCAGAATATTAACTGTTAACAAATTCTTATACGCAAACACAAAACTTATTTCAGCATAGTTTTTCTTGCCACCCACATCCGAAATAACTGAGGAATAAAATACTTTTATTTATTTAAATTATTAAATTTATATTCATTATTGAAATTTATTAAATTTCCTTAAATTATTTCTTTGTATTGAGTTATATTATTTGGATGCGCGACTTTTCGAGCATCTCATATTATAACTTGTATATTATTGCCTTATTCTAAAGATACAAGTATAAGACACGTTATCTTACAATATACGGATGTTCCTCAATAGTCGTTGGTTGCCCCCCAATAATTCCGTAACAAGGCTCGTTTGTTGATAGGCCTACTCTCGAATTTCGAGTTACCTGGAAATCATTTTCAACAGCACTTGGTACCGCCGTAGCTGAAAATGGTATTACATAAAATATTGGTGTATTATTAAAAATCACGAAGCATCTTACAATAAGTTCATAATTGTAAATAAAGGTAAATTGTTCTTCATTAATAATAATTTATAAATTAGGCATATTAAAGGCAGTTATTTCATACGTGTTGTAGCCTTTATGCGGTGATTGGCTGGTGCAAATACTGCATCCGGCCTCACGGTAATGTCATACAAAGAGTTGTAAAAATAAACAGCACAAAAGATTACGTTACTTGAAGTTACTGATAAATGTATCTGAGACCGGATCATTATTCTTCTACAAAAAAGAATGTGTCTAGTTTTGTAAGCTTTTCTTGTTAAGATATCGGTTTTGCGACGCAGCCTCTTTATAATGTGTACATTATAATGTATTTAACACAGTGCTGTCCGTAATCAGAGTTTAACTATGGTAATTATTACACATAAATAAACAAAGTCTATTACTTTAGTAAAAAACACTAGTGAGGTAGAAGCTATCAAAGGATGAATCGCAGTACACTTAACCTCAAGCAAATTAAAATTTTTTTGGTGGCATCTGAATTTGTAAGATAGAGTTACCGGCGAGTCGCATCCCTCACTGTAGTATTGTGTATAGTTAATGTGTAGCTTGACCACCATTAAATAAAATTACAGTAAAATCGAGAAAATAGGCACATATACAACCACTATTTAATAAACCTAGGTGAAGGCCAATGAAAACCAATTTCATCATCGATATATTACAATCTGTATAAGTTATTCAGAGAGGAAGAACAGTATTTTTGATAGGTGGTTACGTAGTTAAAATAGTAAAAAAAGCATATAAATAGGGCTGAAAATATTTTTTTCCTTAAGGTCCAGCCATGTAAAAATTGCCCATATAAATTGATCTGTATCGAAGATAAATTATTGCAATACGCAAGAGCTTGGTGCACAAATTATTAATTATTATTTTGGCCAGAAATGTTGATAAAGGTTTACGGAGCTGTGTTTTTAATAGTTTTCAATAAAATTACTTATTGCACTAGCTGGAGATGAATAAAATTTTTGTTGATTATATTATTCATAAAAAGTAATAATGTAGTAACTGTTGTTATTCATTTACACGATATGCCCAACTGTTTGCCATAGGGATGGGAATTTTAAATAATATAGAAACATAACTGTGTATCTATACGCTTCTTGTAATATAAAAAGATGTACATGCATACTGATAGCTAGCAGCAAATATATTTTTTGTTCGTGAGATTATGTGTGATCACACTAAAACATTTTTGTCTGTGTAAGAAATTAATTGTTACTGTACCCAAGTTAACTGTTAAGTATATCTTGACTGTTAACGGTAAGTTAAGTTAAGTTAACTCTAAGCTTCATAAGTTAACAGTTATTTCAAGTAAAGCTTTAAACTGCACGTACCTGAAGTGATCACGGCAATTAGACATAAACAAAGCGACTTCATTGTAAGCGTTGTGTTTCAGTTGCCTCTGTGTACGAAACAGCGTTACGTTTATCTATGTTGTGTGGTTTAATATGCTGCGACACGACAATGCGTGGTTTATCTATTTAGCTAGTGTTTACTTTAATATAATTGACGTATCTATGGAGCACTCAACTGAAGTTTCGGTGATTAGATTCAGCAGCTCAAGTGTGTAATGACTTTCTAAACCTTCTTACACCACGTACTTCTTACGTGTGCCATAAACTTGTCCGGTCTCCAAATATATTTTCTGTATTTTTTGGGCAACCAAGTATCAAATTTACGAAGTAGAATATTATTATTATTGGTTAATAACGTAAATTACTAAACAATGTTCTCAAGATTATTTTTATTAGCATTATTGCATTTTTTTAAATATATTAGAATATAGATTCATATAAGGGCCTATTATACGTTTTAATAAATAAAATAATTTGTAGGTGTAAATCTTACTTAATGTAATTTATGTAATTACTTAATGTGAAATTTTACTTCCAGTGTTTGCATAAAATTTTAAAAACTTTTGACACAATGAAACTAACATCAGAATTTTCAACCACATCAAGTTTATACACTTTGGCGCAAACTGGTACAATACTTTTTGCCTCTTGGTAACACCACCAGTTGGCGCTCCAGTACTCTTGCTGGTGGCAGTCAAGAGGCAGTGCAGAACAGGGAAGTAACTGAGACGTACACGTACTTTTAGTCGAAATGTGTGGCTACATAACAATTTATTACGACACGACAGGCAAGACGGTTTTAACATAATAATGTAATTATTGTACAGATTTACTGACACTGACATATAAGCCTAACCACGATGACACCTGATTAGCCAACAGCTGGGATAATTAAACGAAAATTAAAAGAGAATACTAAATAGGAGTGTACTTTTTATTTCAGTAATAATGTAATCTTACAACGCTTTTCATAATTTATACGGAGAAAGCAATAGAGACTTGGAAAAAAGTGTGCAGGAACATGGGACTACCACTTGATGGTGATACAGTTTATTCATTACAGTTTGCTGATGACCAATTACTTTTGGCTCAAGACTTTGAAGACATAGAGTACTGACTAGGAAGTTCATACAGGAATATCAGGAATTGGGACTAAAGGTAAATATGAATGAAACAAAATACATGGCAATAGGTGACCTTCATCAAGACTTGATATTGGAAGGAGACATGAGGAAAATTTCATATACAGAGGAATACAAGTATTTAGGGGTAAAAATTACGGCTAGTTGAAAGCATGAAAAAGAAATACAATCCAGAATTAATTTAGAAAATATGGCTACATCTATATTAAATGAAATCCTGTGGGATAAGCAAATTACAGCAGAAACTAAAACTAATATATTTAAACCATTGTTAAAAGTATCATGACTTACGGCTCAGAAGTTTGGACTAATAATAAACACACAAAAGCAAAATTAATAACTAGAGATGGACTTTTGGGTAGGTTCTGCAACAGTATCCAGACGTGAGAAAGTTAGAAATGAAGTAATTAAGTATAGAATGAACGTAAAAAATTCAATTGTTTATAAAAAAAAAGAATTACAGTGGTATGGACATGCAAAAAGAATTACACAGGAAATATTGCCAAGGATAGTTATAGACTGGACCCCACCAGGAAGAAAGAAAAGAGGAAGACCACCGATCACCTGGATAAAAGAAATTCAGACTATATTGAGAGAACAAAAAATTGATGACGATATTTGGATGGACAAGCAGCAGTTGAAGCTGACAATTCAGTTATGTCTGTAATCTTTTGTTCCGAAAAATGTGTAAACATTGTATAACCGGAATAATAATAATATAATCTTACAACGTCCGTAGTAGTCTACTATTACACACACCAGATAATACCACTACAACACCATTATTTAAGTATCATTATACAACATCAACATCATTGTACTGAATATTGTGTTAAGCAATAATAATAATACTCATATCATTCATTATTCATTAATTACGTTTCATTATTACAGTCTCATTTAACTCTAGTTAAATGGATTATATTATATTATATTATACAAACCCATGAGACGTTGAAAGGCAGTACGGTTAGGTAAAGAAAAAAAGAAGAAAAAAGAAATATTATGTTACTCAATATACGTATGCTTAATATGTAGACTTAAAATAATGATAAATGTTTATACTTCACGTATATTCTCAACATTGATATTTTAATTATTAATAGCCATAGGCGTAAGTACACGAGGGAAAGGCTAAAAGTAAAGGGAAAGTTTTCTTTCCGAGTTAGAGGACAGCAGTGACTGTATGTTATAAGTCACCACCTCATAACGTCTTCGATACCTAAAGCTTTCACGGTCAGCGTCAACTGTGTTGAAATTCAATTCCTTCTCGCCAGGATATGAGAAGGTGGTCCACTACTGCCGCAATGAACAGACGTTTCGGCCTCTCCATTGATGCCATCTTCAGTGTACAAATGACTCGACAACTGGCACGGATCTTCACCGTGAGGCAGAAACATCTGTTCATTGGAAGCATTGTTTTATTATTATTAGTTTCTATTGTATTTATGATTTTATTAAAAGTGAGTGGTAATTTGTCCGACTGCACCAAGCTTCCTTGTAGCAGTATGCAAGTAGCGAGTAGCAGTGTAGTTTCTAAAGCAGTAGGCGTTTAAACCTGCAGTTTTGTTCAATGAATGCGGCAGCAATCTGGAGAGACTCGCTTCAGAGTTAGTATCCTACAAGTGGATTGATCACCCGTATTTATCTCTGTAATAAACAACGAAAATAGTTTTTCTACTTGAAACAACAATGACAACAGTGAAGGAGATTAATTAATAATTGAATAAAGTTGACGTTTTCTTCATTTCACATCTACAACTGAAGTAGTGTCTAGTGACGACTACAGTTATTTACTGTGATTACTACGAAAACAAGTCTAAAGTCATAGTAAATTTTCAACAGGTGTGATTTTGCTTTACAATACAAAACTCAAAATCATACGGGCAACAGGTAAACGACTGTTTATATTCCATACCTCGGTTTGATCTACTGGACCTACAGTCTTGACTTGGCTGTAAGAGATTTTTTCCATTTGGTCCTTTGAAAGAAGAGATGTGAGAAAAAGTTTTGTTTCAGTGAAGGGATCACAGAAGTAGTGCGATTTTTGGGGAAATAAATTCGGAGGTTTGGTAAGGCATAGTCTAAATACATACAAGTAAGAGGGTATTATTAAAAGAAAAAACAATTTTATTTACGGATTGCAATAAAAATAATAATTCCATGAATCTGTCTTTAATTTTTGGCATTATCTAGTATATTAATCTTACAACTCAAACTAATATATTTAATATTTAGCCCTACAATATGAGGGGTCGTTGGAAATTTTTTTGGAACATATTACTTAAAAGTATATTCAAATACAACTGCATTTTAGTTTCACTAAATGTATTGTTAAACTCAAAGTTACGACGTTTATTTTTGAATCCCTTTTCAAATATTTATGATTAATGGAATCTGTAATACTTGGAATTTACGGTTTTACACAATATTTGTAGATAATATTTATACTTATTATTTTTGCTTAACATCTGTATATAACGTTTACGCTGCAGTATTTAGACGTAAGCCATACTAAAATAAGGTCAAGGGTTTACACTGATTACTTTTATTCAGATATTTATGCCGTTACATATTCCCAGTGCTTAGCTATAAATACACCGAATTTATTTTCTATCACTAAAATATGTTATTAGCTCGTAGCGTATAGATCTTAAGCAAATGTTTCCGAAATACAGGAAGCATATTTAGATAGTGTCTTCACAAGTATTAAAATACTAGTTTCTTGAACCATGTAATCTTCCGTAGATGTGGCAATTTCTTACTATATGCCAGACTTCAATAACGTTGCTCCATGGCATTCTCTTAAGTTATAAGAGTAAATATATCGGTAATACTGTAATTTAAGAGTTATGCTGTAATATACGGTAAATCGTAATAAGTAAATTCAAATTTTTTTAACAACTACCGTCATTCTGCCAACATATCACAAAAGAGAAATTGATTAGTATTGATTATCGATTTTAGACAATCTTGACAAAGATTTAGACAATCTTGAGAAAAATAAGTATATGAAAAAACAATGTACTTTGTGTACTTATCGCCTACATTAAAACCTCCTTCTCCTGGTTTCTGTCTATTTCTTTATCTTTTGCTTCCTTCATCTACTTTCCTCCTTCTTCTTCTACAGTACATCTGTTTTTCTCCAAAGTGTTTCCAGTTTATTTACTAAGTTTAATTACTAATTTTATTAGTTTATAAATTAAATGGCTTTAAAAATTTAAACGTTTTTATTGTATTTTAATTTTTGACTTTTAGTCGCTCTTGTGTTATTATCTGATTTTATTGTTTACCATTGTTTTTATCGTATGTTAAATAAATAAATTTGTACGTAACATATTCAGCACAGTCTTACATTACATAACGCAAGACATGATTCTCAGCAACTATTGTTTTTTTACTATGACAAATAAAAACAGAATTCATAAAAAAGTTAGTTTGTCTTACGCAAAAGAGCTACAAAATAAAAATAATTTGTGTCTTTTAAAAATTCATATTTGCCAAATTACGTGAGACACAATTATTCAATAGGAGTTTATTCTCACAAACACCTGGAAAATTCTATAAGAAAATGATGTAGATATGCTTCTGGTTTTCTGTTGTCACTGTTCTGGAGAAAAACAATTGTTTTAAATAATAAAAGTAGGAACACCGAGTGATGATTGTATGTTATAAACTATTACACATATTTTGCAATTAAAAGCAGCTTACATGGTGAAAATATAAACTAATTATATCAGTGAGCAAAATTTCTGTAACATTGATTGAATTTGAGTATTTCAGAGAACCACTCAAAATTAACGCAACAAGTGATCTCAATTAATATCAATCTTCTGTGCATTTCCCCTCTTCAAAAAGATTTCTTATCATGTGTTATTTGTGTCTATGCCTCATTGTCACATTGTCAGTGTCTCACTTATCGTGAAAAGACGATGAATAAAAAATGTAAGAGCAGAATTTGAGCTTATCTTTTTTTTAAATATAAGAATCACCGTCAACGCTAATTGTTGCCATTTAACATATGAGAGGTTTTTTTCTGATAGCTTTTGTATTCCATTCTGGAAGAAACTCAAATAGCTCTAAGGTGTATGTGTGTGTACGTCTGCGTGCGTGTGGTATATCTCCAATGAAAACTGTGTTAGAAAATGTGCTATGCATAGGCTATAATGATTTGGAACAGGGCTAAAATGTAAATCATATTTTAGTACTTAAAGTATCTTTATTTGACTGAAGGCTAGCAAACACATAAAAGTGATTACAAATATAAATCAATTTTAAAACCTGTAAAGTGTCCGGTTTATAACATTTTACATTATCTTCAAATCTATATTTGCCATATAAAAACACTATATAAGTACTCTGCTGATTATTAATTAAAGTTTATTAAATTCGTTTAGAAACGAGTTTTTATGTAAGTTGATTCAAAAATGCCAATGATAACTTAATAACTAGTCAACAATTTTCTATATATTGAATTTCAAATTTGTCTCTAGCTTCTCAGAGACTTGATTAGTGTACATTGTTTTAATACATGAAGTTTACTTTCTTTCCTTACACGACGAAGAGTAGGCGATTCCGGTCCTGCATAGCACAGTTGAAGTCGGCAATTGATTGAAATGGGAACATGTAGTTGCCCAGCATTAACAATTTCTGATCGCTTCCAAGTCTAGAATATTTTATGGTGCCGTGGTCGTCAACGAGATCTACGTAAGAGAGGTTGGTCAGGTGAATGATAGTTTGGCGTGCATGAATAAGTCATAAATCCTTATCGTTCAATTAAGAATATAGACGGATGATTAGTTGAACTATTTTTGGAAACCAAATACATACAATTCTTATAAGATCTGAGTACTTTCCGGTCCAAGTGATTGTAACTTTATGTATCTGGTCAGCGAAAAATAATCGATAAGCAATGTTTGCATATTAAAATCTTTGCTTCAACTTCTCAGAAAACGATATAACATCAAATATATTCATTATTATCGAATCAATAGTGCAAAATAACACTGGGCCAAAATTGGTTGTGATCCGCAGTATGTCTTGACCACTGACGGTTTCATGTCAGGAACTTTTCAATAGCAATTTATATTTAGAAATGTAGTATTCTGTAGAAACACGTCGAATATACACTCTTCATTTGCCACATTTACTCAGTGAGTAAAGATTTGGGCTTCGTCGAGAAAATAACTTATAACACACTACGATTTGACTGGTACCCGGTAAAAACAATTAAACACTGTTATTTAAAAAGAAAAAATAAGGGGAACTAGACACAATATACATACAAGAAAATGTAATAATGTATTCACTGTTGTTGCATTTCTTATAGAACTAAAAGTACGTGAGATTACATGTTTATTTATATACTTCATTACGTACCACTTTTAGAACATTGAGATTAATAATTATGTCAGTAATATGACAGATGTAATAAGTCAATAGAAATATGTACAAGTCAGGAACATTTTGTCACAATTATGTTGTAAATAAATACGTTTATCTATAACAGTTTACATGTGATAGCTCACGGTGAAACTTGTAACAGCTTATTCACAATGGACCTCAATATTCCAACTCTTCAGTAAACAAATGCACCTCTTATAACTTTTTCCATGAAATTACTACACCAGCATATGAATTTATAAAGTAACACCAATCTAAAATTAAATCTCAAACGCACTGTTATCCTGTTCTGTGTGGTGTAACAACACTCGAAAGTAAGATACACTGTCAATACAAAGACAAAATCTTATTTTGAATATTTGGTGCTTTAAAGTAAATGTATGTTCTAAAGGTTAACTAAAGAGAACAATTTACAAAAACAACAAAAATTCAACCACCCCCCACACACATACACACAAATAATTTATTTTGGGGGGAAATAATACAGAGTGTAGAGGTAGGAAAAAACGAAGTAGAGGTAGGAGAAGAACAAGCATGTCATAGATTTTCACTGCAACGTGATTGGTATTTAATAGTCGCTAGATTGCAGTTACACCACTGGTTGGTATATTAATTCTAATTGGTTGGATCTGATTACTCTTCTTCTGAACTTCAATTTATACCTTACTCCTGAATTTCAAATAATACCAGTTGCTAAAAGGATCCAGTAAATATTACCAAAATACTTTAGTATGGTACAGTATGACCGAAAACATATTAACTAGTAAGCTCCTTAGCTGAAACAATTCCCTTATGGTTTTGAACAGCGAGCGTTGAAGAAGACGCGAACCTAGAGTCAGCGGAAACGAGTGTGGCCCATTGAAGTCCAGAGGATCACAAAACTATACCCTAACTCCAAGGAAGATTAGTTTTACGGAAAATCTACCCTTGCAAGGTCAACCACAACCACCACGAAACCATACCTCAACTCGTAAACACTGGGAGGACAGGACACCTGGTCGGGCTGGTTCACGATCCCGTGGTACCATTTTTGAGTACGTCGCTGTTCAACATGACGGCCCCCGAAGCCCAGAATGGTCTCGGCTCGACCTCTGGGGTCGATCCATACTTTCTCCCTCGGAGGTCTACGGCTTTTCTCCATCTTCTGGTGGCGGCAGGGAAACACTACCCGAACAGGTCAGTGGAGGTAAGTTGAGCGTTTCCTCCCACTCTCGCTCGGCCCAATTTATGACTCCGCCAACACAACGGACGCCAGTCCGCCGATGAAGGGAAGAACAAGCAGCCCGAACCCGATGCTACTAGGTTTCATCTGTGTATTTAACGGCCATCACGGACTGGCGCGAGAGGTCCTGCACAGCTAATGACCAGAGAGTGCGCATCCTGGTTCCCGTTCGCAATGCGCTACTAGGAGTAAGGGCGCAACCTTTGCCATTCGCGCGAGCGATACGCACTTTCCCAACCATCAGTGCCGATGCTATCGAAGGAAGGGGTACCCCCTGCGCTCGAAAAGAGTGCGTATCTGGGTGGGGTCTTGGACCCACGGGAGGCCACCCTTAATCGGCGGTGATAACCATCCGTGACTCCTTGCCAACCGCAGATGTCTCTATTCAGTCATGCGCTCCTTTCATGGATGTGTGTTTTGTGTTCAGACGCCAGCTTTCCAAAGAACGGATCACCTTGAGGCTACTTGCTAGGCAAGGGAGCCCTGATTCCCAGAACACGCGGTGATACTTCGGATTCACTGTACCTCGTGCAGCTACTGTACGAAGGACGGTGGAAATCCTGGATCCATTTCACGCCCGCTACAAGCTTTACTGCACCTCGTGCATCTACTTACCAGAAACCCCATTTCCCCTGTCTACCGTTCGCGAAGCTCACATGCTTGGCCTGATTCCAACAGCTGCAATCCAGTCGAAGGAACAGTTTCACTCCCGTGCCGACGCTGGGCGATGTGTGCCAGGCGAGGACGACAATAGCGGGGCCCCCGGGTATTGCGGTATAGGCGTCTAACATCTTGTTCCTAGGAAAAAGCCCCACGCTATAATTTTGAGCGAAATAGGTTTGGTACTAGATACAATAAAATCATTAAATTTTAAAGCTGTAAATAAAGTTCTTCGTAAGTATGATTGTTAGTCTTTGGCGTTGATCATACATAGCTTATAATATTTAATGATTTCTGTTCATAATTTGGTTTGTGTTTGTTGTATCGTATGCAAATAAAAGAGGTTACAAGTAATATACTAAGAATCACAGTTAATTGATTTGTTTATACAAAACTAAATCTTACAATGTTTTAAGGAACGTCATTCGTCTTTCCTTCATGCCCTTAGGGTTAAGCAAATGCATCAGGTTAATTCGTTGAAAAATGTCTCACAAACTTTTTGCAGGTGGTTCAAAATTTGCAAATTGTGTTAACACATTAATTTTATCAAATTATAAAAGATACCGACTTGTTTTGAATAAAGTTTCCCGTAATTTGATGCCATACATAAACTTCAAAACTTTTTCAAATTTTTATTCTACTATTTGGTTCTTGATGAAAATTTTTATAGAAAAAAATTTAGATCGAATTTGGTTTTATGATTTGATCTGATACTCAAACGTATTTTGAAATTTGCCATTTTCTAAATCCCGCTTTAAGCTTTCTAATCCAATCTATAATTTCTAAAGCTAAATAATATATTTGAATGTTGGTTAAAATTCGTTTTAGTTTAATAGCCAGTATGTATATATACAGTTTTACCAAAGCTTAACCCAACGGTTTTTAGGTTTTGGTTTTTCAAGATTTTGAAATTTCTTAGGTTAAACATTATATTCAGATTTTGGTTAAAGTTCTCTGTAATTTGATATCACACGTGAAATTTTCAAATTTTGTAAAAATTTGGACCGCTAATGTTATTGCCTCCCGCCTGCAATATATTTTACAAGAACAATCTCTAAAATAATAGCGATCTGTGGGGTAAAAATATATACACTTTAGTTATGTTTTTGGAAAATCGGTTGACGTATCCAGATGTTATCATGACATAATTTGAAAGGACGGTACATATACAGAAAAAAGTGAGGTGCGAAATTGATAGGCAGATACTCGTAGGTAGATAGAGAAATGCCAATCTGAGAAAACTGAGAAAGCGCTTCGTTTGTTCAATAGATGCTCTCGCTCTTAAACCGCTAACATCGGCTACGAAAGCAACTGTTATCAGTCGTAAATTATCTGTATGCTCGCCTGTGCGGTTATATTAATGCCACGTTCTTAATATGTCTTTTAAATATATTTATACATAAATACACACAAATGCCAAATAACATATTGTAATATTATTTAATATATTGATCTGGATATGTATTAAGAACATGTATTAAGAATATTTGTTTTAAGTACAATAATTAATTTACGAACTTCGTATCGTGTTTCAAATTAAATTCTTTAAAATCTGATCCATTTTTATTACAGGAAACTATTTGATATTTAAATTTGTTCATAGCTTTCAAGTTTGTTTATTTAATTTAACCATGCAGATGGAAATTAACGCATTTATTACTATAAATATTGACACTAAATGTAGTATTGATGACTACCGTAAAGACCTTCGGGTTTCAATTACATTATATATGTAAATTCTGTAGCCTGTATAAATCCTGTAGACATGTTTATTTTTTGATTTGGTGTTCTGCCTTAAGGAAGGTCTTCAAATAAGAGCTCTCCAAGCTATCCTATCGCATGCCAGTCTTTTCGTTTCTTCGTAACACCCTCTGGTTTTAATTATATCTGTTAACTTCATTCTTCTACGCTTTCTTCTTTTTTCTCCTTCTATGATACCCACAATGGCAGTTGTTAGCAAGCAGTCTTATTAAACAATCACCTAACCACTTCCTTTTCCTATTTTCTATTACCTTTAGGATTCTTCTCTCTTCCCGTATTCTTCTTAAAACTTCATAATTCCTTACTTTATCAACCCACCTCACTTTTTTCATTGCTCGCCAAACCTACATCTCAAATGCTTCTAATCTTTTCTCATGCTCTTTCCTCAGTGTCCATGTCTCCGCACCATATAAAGCAACGCTCCATACATAACATTTGCCCAACTTCTTTCTTAATTTCTTATTAATTTTGCCACACAGCAGTCTTCCCTTCCCATTAAATTCTTGCTCTA
Organism: Magicicada septendecula; assembly: GCA_034769895.1. NCBI lineage: Eukaryota > Metazoa > Arthropoda > Insecta > Hemiptera > Cicadidae > Magicicada > Magicicada septendecula. Next base: position 283,808,468 of record CM068370.1, on the reverse strand, counting down.
ATTTCACGTGTTCAGGTCATATCTTCACTTATCAAGCTTCCAAGATATTTAAACAACTCCACCTGTTGTATTTTGTCTTGCCCTATCTTTATGTTTGCCCGTTTGCCCTTTTTCCTCCTCTGATATTTCACCATACACGTATTTTATCTCCGGAAAAACAGGGCCCCACTTGCTTTACTAGGGATAAACAACATGGATCCTTAATGAGGAGGTATTCCACATTGTAATGCCGTTGACCAAGTGATTCATCCGCCTTTAGGGACAGTTTCCCATCCCAAGGGCAAGAAAGTGCCCAACCTGTACCCACTCATCCGCCTTCTGAAGAGACCGTGACATGTTTATGATTAAGGATAATTATTTTAGTAGTTTCACTAGTTTCTTCGAATTAGTACTTTGATGTGGCTTTTCAGTAACGCTTGCCAGCAGTGAATATAGAGCTGTGCCATATATTACTAATAATTGCTAACATTTCCATCTTATTGAAAGTATACATAGGGATAACAAGTTTTAATTTTGTGACAGCCGTAATAATCTATAAGTAATTACTAATTTGTAAATAATTATTATCAATATAGGGTAATAAATTAAGTTTAATAATTTGGTTTTTTATATGCTGCAGTGCCTATTGGTTACATGATATTTGAAAGTTAATCGTTTTAAGATTGAGTAAAAATTGCTATCTTATCAGCAGGAGTTTTTAATTACACCATGTTAAAAGACTCTGATAAACCTATGACACCATCCCATCTTGACACCCTCTGAATGCCTTATAAATACAACACACCCACATTCTAATACGTATTCATTCAACAAGTCTGCACAATGACGCCCATGTTTGTAGTCATATTTGCAGTGTATGTTGGTACCTTACAGACCTAATATGTCTTACCTTCTGCGGGCATAGTTAATTAATATTTATTTTTTTAAATACTTGCGATATTCCCCGTAGAGAACATAACATACTAAAGTAAGTAATGAATCATTCATAACTTAGGAATATTCACTTTTCTATGAATGTCAATTATACTCCATTGAGAACTCATAAAAAATAGGTAAAAGCACCCATGTTATTATTTTATTAAAAATGATGTCTAACATTTGAGAGAATGGATGTAGGAATAATACGACTTATATTCTGAATATAAAGGTACAATTAGTATACAATTTTATTATTTTAAAGGATTTTTTAGTGGATGGTTAGTGAGGATCGGTAAAAAATAACACAAATTTTTACTATTTTGCGTCGACGTTTCGACAAAGTTTATTGTCATCTTCAGGGCCTGTGTATGAAATACAAAAGAAATGTCAAACACAATGGAGCATTTAAATATTTGGGTGAACGTGTTCGTGTATGTGAGTGTGTGCGTGCATATGTATGTATCAGTGTATATGTGAAGACTTATGATAGTTTGTTTATATCTTCCAATTATCTTAAAAAAACGAGCAAATTATAGTATGACAGAACTTAATGTATATAGTATTACAATTAAAATTACTATATATAATGCTATTTTAATTAATAAACAAACAGTAATCATCAATTAGATATTAGATTCGTAAATAAATTGTTTATACCTACAGCAGTCAACATATAGCAAAGTAAAATATATTATCTATAACTAAAACAGATTAGGGGATGTTCACTACGTAATAATTAAAAGTTATTTTTAACATGTTTCACTCCATACTGGTATTAACAAACAATCATAATTTAGAAACATAGAATTTACACAGTAACTGTAGAACGTTACGACTTACATCAGATAGTTGACATAAGGTTACAAACAAACGTTTCTGGTAAATTTTACTAACAGGTAGACTTGGATAATAATTGTAATCATATTGTAAATTTCCTGTCATGAGTACTACAAAATATTGTTATTTATGTATGTGTCCACAATCACACCTTCTCTCTCACCCATTCTCCCCGTACCAATCCTTCTCACAGCCTCTCACTCTAACCTGAAATCGCTTTATCACTCACTATCCCTCCCACTCACTCTCTCTCTTTCTTACTACATCTCACTTACTGTCTCCCTTCTTCCCTCTTCCAACCTTCTCTCTCTCTCTCTCTCTCTCTCTCTCTCTCTCTCTCTCTCTCTCTCTCTCTCTCTCTTTCTCACTTGTCTTTGTCCACAATTGTCACTCTAAAACATTCACCATTTTTATTACACTATCGCCCTTACATAAAATAGAGAACTATGCACACGATAACAGAATAGATTTACCAACTTGCATTAAAGGTTTACAAACTTTTATAACACAACATTATAGATAACAGATCTATTATTTGAAAATGGTTTTTACTTAATATTTACATTTTGTACAATGATATTTATCTGGAACTTGGTCTATACAGAGTACCATAGTCTCATGTAGTTCGTATATTTGTCGGTCATAATCTCTCTCACTCATGCCCATGCTCTCTCACTCATGCTCTCTCTCTCCCTCCCTCGCACTCTCTCGCTCTCTTTCTCCCTCCCTCGCACTCTCACTCTCGCTCTCTCTCTCTCTCTCTCTCTCTCTCTCTCTCTCTCTCTCTCTCTCTCTCTCTCTCTCTCTCTCTCTCTCTCTCTCAGTCTTGTCTCTTTCTAGACTCATACAACACCTTCTCACTCACATTAACCACTCGGGCGCTCTGTCTCTCTCTCACTCACAATCTAAACAGATATATTTAGTCAACATCCCCTAATCTGTTTTAGTTATAGGTAATATATCTTACTTTACTATATGTTGACTGCTGTGGGTATAACAATTTATGTACCAATCTAATATACAATATTGTTGATTACTGTTTGTTTAATTAATTAAAATATCATTATATTTAGTAATTTAATTTGTAATACTGTATAAATTAAGTTCTGTCATACTATAATTTGCTCGTTCTCTTAATGATAATTGGAAGATGTAAACAAACTTTCATAAGTCTTTACATATACAATGATACATACATATGCACGCACACACTCACATACACGAACACGTTCACCCAAATATTTAATTGTTCCGTTGTGTTTGACATTTCTTTTGTATTTCATACACAGGTCCTGAAGATGACAATAAATATTGTCGAAACGTCAACGCAAAATAGTTAAAATTTGTGTTATTTTTGACCGATCCTCACTAACCATCCACTAAAAAATTCATTGATTGACGGTCACTATACATTTAAGGATTATTTGAAAGACTGACAAGATACCCATTGGGGTACCCATTTATAACGAAAATCAGAAGAATGAATACTTTTTATTTTTACCGTATATTTGCGTTATGCAATGAATAACAGATTTTATTTTGTAATAATAAAATTAATAATAAGACTTGTTATTTTATTTTGTGATAAAATAGCATTTATTAGTATAATTATTTGTATGTGACGAGCAAATAAACCGCATTGGTTTTCCAGTTTTTTTTTTTTTTTTTTTTTTTTTTTTTTTTTTTTTTTTGAGAGAGAGAGAGAGAGAGGTTGAAGACTGTCTTGACCAAGAAAAGTCAATCTATCTACGTCTTCGAACATTTAATAAATATTGAATTTTTCCAACGTCAGATGCTTCATTGCGTTTGATTTTACATTTTGGTTCCGGTTTTTCAGAAAAACGTTTTAAGTTCAACGTGTTCAAAATTACTAGATTTTTAAATTTAAGTTAACAAATAAGATCTAAAATCCTTCTGAAATGTATTTATAATAACAAGAATATGTTTGTCCTTTCTTTGATATGATCTTGTATATCACGGCTCAGTCATGTACGAAATGAAGTAATAAGGAAGCAATCAAGTGTGAAAAAATATGTTAATGAAATAATTGAACAACATAGGTTAATGTGGTACGGATAGAGACAGCGGTTAGGCAACGAAAGCTAGCCTAAAACGATATTAGAATACCATCCTTGCAATTGTAGGAAATGAGGTAAACCTTGAAGAACTTGGAGAGTGGATGTGGAGGTGGATATGAGGAGCAGGAATTTAGAGGAGACTGACTGGTAAAACCAAAATTATTGGCGGTAGAAATACGGGGTGCGTTGAATATCGCAGGCTCCCTGCAAAACTCCCTGCAAGCTTATGTTATTAGCTCGTTGCGTATAGATCTTAAGCAAATGTTTCCGAAGTACAGGAAGCATATTTAGATAGTGTCTTCACAAGTATTAAAATACTAGTTTCTTGAACCATGTAATCTTCCGTAGATGTGGCAATTTCTTACTATATGCCAGACTTCAATAACGTTGCTCCATGGCATTCTCTTAAGTTATAAGAGTAAATATATCGGTAATACTGTAATTTAAGAGTTATGCTGTAATATACGGTAAATCGTAATAAGTAAATTCAAATTTTTTTAACAACTACCGTCATTCTGCCAACATATCACAAAAGAGAAATTGATTAGTATTGATTATCGATTTTAGACAATCTTGACAAAGATTTAGACAATCTTGAGAAAAATAAGTATATGAAAAAACAATGTACTTTGTGTACTTATCGCCTACATTAAAACCTCCTTCTCCTGGTTTCTGTCTATTTCTTTATCTTTTGCTTCCTTCATCTACTTTCCTCCTTCTTCTTCTACAGTACATCTGTTTTTCTCCAAAGTGTTTCGAGTTTATTTACTAAGTTTAATTACTAATTTTATTAGTTTATAAATTAAATGGCTTTAAAAATTTAAACGTTTTTATTGTATTTTAATTTTTGACTTTTAGTCGCTCTTGTGTTATTATCTGATTTTATTGTTTACCATTGTTTTTATCGTATGTTAAATAAATAAATTTGTACGTAACATATTCAGCACAGTCTTACATTACATAACGCAAGACATGATTCTCAGCAACTATTGTTTTTTTACTATGACAAATCAAAACAGAATTCATAAAAAAGTTAGTTTGTCTTACGCAAAAGAGCTACAAAATAAAAATAATTTGTGTCTTTTAAAAATTCAAATTTGCCAAATTACGTGAGACACAATTATTCAATAGGAGTTTATTCTCACAAACACCTGGAAAATTCTATAAGAAAATGATGTAGATATGCTTCTGGTTTTCTGTTGTCACTGTTCTGGAGAAAAACAATTGTTTTAAATAATAAAAGTAGGAACACCGAGTGATGATTGTATGTTATAAACTATTACACATATTTTGCAATTAAAAGCAGCTTACATGGTGAAAATATAAACTAATTATATCAGTGAGCAAAATTTCTGTAACATTGATTGAATTTGAGTATTTCAGAGAACCACTCAAAATTAACGTAACAAGTGATCTCAATTAATATCAATCTTCTGTGCATTTCCCCTCTTCAAAAAGATTTCTTATCAAGTGTTATTTGTGTCTATGCCTCATTGTCACATTGTCAGTGTCTCACTTATCGTGAAAAGACGATGAATAAAAAATGTAAGAGCAGAATTTGAGCTTATCTTTTTTTTAAATATAAGAATCACCGTCAACGCTAATTGTTGCCATTTAACATATGAGAGGTTTTTTTCTGATAGCTTTTGTATTCCATTCTGGAAGAAACTCAAATAGCTCTAAGGTGTATGTGTGTGTACGTCTGCGTGCGTGTGGTATATCTCCAATGAAAACTGTGTTAGAAAATGTGCTATGCATAGGCTATAATGATTTGGAACAGGGCTAAAATGTAAATCATATTTTAGTACTTAAAGTATCTTTATTTGACTGAAGGCTAGCAAACACATAAAAGTGATTACAAATATAAATCAATTTTAAAACCTGTAAAGTGTCCGGTTTATAACATTTTACATTATCTTCAAATCTATATTTGCCATATAAAAACACTATATAAGTACTCTGCTGATTATTAATTAAAGTTTATTAAATTCGTTTAGAAACGAGTTTTTATGTAAGTTGATTCAAAAATGCCAATGATAACTTAATAACTAGTCAACAATTTTCTATATATTGAATTTCAAATTTGTCTCTAGCTTCTCAGAGACTTGATTAGTGTACATTGTTTTAGTACATGAAGTTTACTTTCTTTCCTTACACGACGAAGAGTAGGCGATTCCGGTCCTGCATAGCACAGTTGAAGTCGGCAATTGATTGAAATGGGAACATGTAGTTGCCCAGCATTAACAATTTCTGATCGCTTCCAAGTCTAGAATATTTTATGGTGCCGTGGTCGTCAACGAGATCTACGTAAGAGAGGTTGGTCAGGTGAATGATAGTTTGGCGTGCATGAATAAGTCATAAATCCTTATCGTTCAATTAAGAATATAGACGGATGATTAGTTGAACTATTTTTGGAAACCAAATACATACAATTCTTATAAGATCTGAGTACTTTCCGGTCCAAGTGATTGTAACTTTATGTATCTGGTCAGCGAAAAATAATCGATAAGCAATGTTTGCATATTAAAATCTTTGCTTCAACTTCTCAGAAAACGATATAACATCAAATATATTCATTATTATCGAATCAATAGTGCAAAATAACACTGGGCCAAAATTGGTTGTGATCCGCAGTATGTCTTGACCACTGACGGTTTCATGTCAGGAACTTTTCAATAGCAATTTATATTTAGAAATGTAGTATTCTGTAGAAACACGTCGAATATACACTCTTCATTTGCCACATTTACTCAGTGAGTAAAGATTTGGGCTTCGTCGAGAAAATAACTTATAACACACTACGATTTGACTGGTACCCGGTAAAAACAATTAAACACTGTTATTTAAAAAGAAAAAATAAGGGGAACTAGACACAATATACATACAAGAAAATGTAATAATGTATTCACTGTTGTTGCATTTCTTATAGAACTAAAAGTACGTGAGATTACATGTTTATTTATATACTTCATTACGTACCACTTTTAGAACATTGAGATTAATAATTATGTCAGTAATATGACAGATGTAATAAGTCAATAGAAATATGTACAAGTCAGGAACATTTTGTCACAATTATGTTGTAAATAAATACGTTTATCTATAACAGTTTACATGTGATAGCTCACGGTGAAACTTGTAACAGCTTATTCACAATGGACCTCAATATTCCAACTCTTCAGTAAACAAATGCACCTCTTATAACTTTTTCCATGAAATTACTACACCAGCATATGAATTTATAAAGTAACACCAATCTAAAATTAAATCTCAAACGCACTGTTATCCTGTTCTGTGTGGTGTAACAACACTCGAAAGTAAGATACACTGTCAATACAAAGACAAAATCTTATTTTGAATATTTGGTGCTTTAAAGTAAATGTATGTTCTAAAGGTTAACTAAAGAGAACAATTTACAAAAACAACAAAAATTCAACCACCCCCCACACACATACACACAAATAATTTATTTTGGGGGGAAATAATACAGAGTGTAGAGGTAGGAAAAAACGAAGTAGAGGTAGGAGAAGAACAAGCATGTCATAGATTTTCACTGCAACGTGATTGGTATTTAATAGTCGCTAGATTGCAGTTACACCACTGGTTGGTATATTAATTCTAATTGGTTGGATCTGATTACTCTTCTTCTGAACTTCAATTTATACCTTACTCCTGAATTTCAAATAATACCAGTTGCTAAAAGGATCCAGTAAATATTACCAAAATACTTTAGTATGGTACAGTATGACCGAAAACATATTAACTAGTAAGCTCCTTAGCTGAAACAATTCCCTTATGGTTTTGAACAGCGAGCGTTGAAGAAGACGCGAACCTAGAGTCAGCGGAAACGAGTGTGGCCCATTGAAGTCCAGAGGATCACAAAACTATACCCTAACTCCAAGGAAGATTAGTTTTACGGAAAATCTACCCTTGCAAGGTCAACCACAACCACCACGAAACCATACCTCAACTCGTAAACACTGGGAGGACAGGACACCTGGTCGGGCTGGTTCACGATCCCGTGGTACCATTTTTGAGTACGTCGCTGTTCAACATGACGGCCCCCGAAGCCCAGAATGGTCTCGGCTCGACCTCTGGGGTCGATCCATACTTTCTCCCTCGGAGGTCTACGGCTTTTCTCCATCTTCTGGTGGCGGCAGGGAAACACTACCCGAACAGGTCAGTGGAGGTAAGTTGAGCGTTTCCTCCCACTCTCGCTCGGCCCAATTTATGACTCCGCCAACACAACGGACGCCAGTCCGCCGATGAAGGGAAGAACAAGCAGCCCGAACCCGATGCTACTAGGTTTCATCTGTGTATTTAACGGCCATCACGGACTGGCGCGAGAGGTCCTGCACAGCTAATGACCAGAGAGTGCGCATCCTGGTTCCCGTTCGCAATGCGCTACTAGGAGTAAGGGCGCAACCTTTGCCATTCGCGCGAGCGATACGCACTTTCCCAACCATCAGTGCCGATGCTATCGAAGGAAGGGGTACCCCCTGCGCTCGAAAAGAGTGCGTATCTGGGTGGGGTCTTGGACCCACGGGAGGCCACCCTTAATCGGCGGTGATAACCATCCGTGACTCCTTGCCAACCGCAGATGTCTCTATTCAGTCATGCGCTCCTTTCATGGATGTGTGTTTTGTGTTCAGACGCCAGCTTTCCAAAGAACGGATCACCTTGAGGCTACTTGCTAGGCAAGGGAGCCCTGATTCCCAGAACACGCGGTGATACTTCGGATTCACTGTACCTCGTGCAGCTACTGTACGAAGGACGGTGGAAATCCTGGATCCATTTCACGCCCGCTACAAGCTTTACTGCACCTCGTGCATCTACTTACCAGAAACCCCATTTCCCCTGTCTACCGTTCGCGAAGCTCACATGCTTGGCCTGATTCCAACAGCTGCAATCCAGTCGAAGGAACAGTTTCACTCCCGTGCCGACGCTGGGCGATGTGTGCCGGGCGAGGACGACAATAGCGGGGCCCCCGGGTATTGCGGTATAGGCGTCTAACATCTTGTTCCTAGGAAAAAGCCCCACGCTATAATTTTGAGCGAAATAGGTTTGGTACTAGATACAATAAAATCATTAAATTTTAAAGCTGTAAATAAAGTTCTTCGTAAGTATGATTGTTAGTCTTTGGCGTTGATCATACATAGCTTATAATATTTAATGATTTCTGTTCATAAATTGGTTTGTGTTTGTTGTATCGTATGCAAATAAAAGAGGTTACAAGTAATATACTAAGAATCACAGTTAATTGATTTGTTTATACAAAACTAAATCTTACAATGTTTTAAGGAACGTCATTCGTCTTTCCTTCATGCCCTTAGGGTTAAGCAAATGCATCAGGTTAATTCGTTGAAAAATGTCTCACAAACTTTTTGCAGGTGGTTCAAAATTTGCAAATTGTGTTAACACATTAATTTTATCAAATTATAAAAGATACCGACTTGTTTTGAATAAAGTTTCCCGTAATTTGATGCCATACATAAACTTCAAAACTTTTTCAAATTTTTATTCTACTATTTGGTTCTTGATGAAAATTTTTATAGAAAAAAATTTAGATCGAATTTGGTTTTATGATTTGATCTGATACTCAAACGTATTTTGAAATTTGCCATTTTCTAAATCCCGCTTTAAGCTTTCTAATCCAATCTATAATTTCTAAAGCTAAATACTATATTTGAATGTTGGTTAAAATTCGTTTTAGTTTAATAGCCAGTATGTATATATACAGTTTTACCAAAGCTTAACCCAACGGTTTTTAGGTTTTGGTTTTTCAAGATTTTGAAATTTCTTAGGTTAAACATTATATTCAGATTTTGGTTAAAGTTCTCTGTAATTTGATATCACACGTGAAATTTTCAAATTTTGTAAAAATTTGGACCGCTAATGTTATTGCCTCCCGCCTGCAATATATTTTACAAGAACAATCTCTAAAATAATAGCGATCTGTGGGGTAAAAATATATACACTTTAGTTATGTTTTTGGAAAATCGGTTGACGTATCCAGATGTTATCATGACATAATTTGAAAGGACGGTACATATACAGAAAAAAGAGAGGTGCGAAATTGATAGGCAGATACTCGTAGGTAGATAGAGAAATGCCAATCTGAGAAAACTGAGAACGCGCTTCGTTTGTTCAATAGATGCTCTCGCTCTTAAACCGCTAACATCGGCTACGAAAGCAGCTGTTATCAGTCGTAAATTATCTGTATGCTCGCCTGTGCGGTTATATTAATGCCACGTTCTTAATATGTCTTTTAAATATATTTATACATAAATACACACAAATGCCAAATAACTTATTGTAATATTATTTAATATATTGATCTGGATATGTATTAAGAACATGTATTAAGAATATTTGTTTTAAGTACACTAATTAATTTACGAACTTCGTATCGTGTTTCAAATTAAATTCTTTAAAATCTGATCCATTTTTATTACAGGAAACTATTTGATATTTAAATTTGTTCATAGCTTTCAAGTTTGTTTATTTAATTTAACCATGCAGATGGAAATTAACGCATTTATTACTATGAATATTGACACTAAATGTAGTATTGATGACTACCGTAAAGACCTTCGGGTTTCAATTACATTATATATGTAAATTCTGTAGCCTGTATAAATCCTGTAGACATGTTTATTTTTTGATTTGGTGTTCTGCCTTAAGGAAGGTCTTCAAATAAGAGCTCTCCAAGCTATCCTATCGCATGCCAGTCTTTTCGTTTCTTCGTAACACCCTCTGGTTTTAATTATATCTGTTAACTTCATTCTTCTACGCTTTCTTCTTTTTTCTCCTTCTATGATACCCACAATGGCAGTTGTTAGCAAGCAGTCTTATTAAACAATCACCTAACCACTTCCTTTTCCTATTTTCTATTACCTTTAGGATTCTTCTCTCTTCCCGTATTCTTCTTAAAACTTCATAATTCCTTACTTTATCAACCCACCTCACTTTTTTCATTGCTCGCCAAACCTACATCTCAAATGCTTCTAATCTTTTCTCATGCTCTTTCCTCAGTGTCCATGTCTCCGCACCATATAAAGCAACGCTCCATACATAACATTTGCCCAACTTCTTTCTTAATTTCTTATTAATTTTGCCACACAGCAGTCTTCCCTTCCCATTAAATTCTTGCTCTAATTTCACATGTTCAGGTCATATCTTCACTTATCAAGCTTCCAAGATATTTAAACAACTCCACCTGTTGTATTTTGTCTTGCCCTATCTTTATGTTTGCCCGTTTGCCCTTTTTCCCTCCTCTGATATTTCACCATACACGTATTTTACCTCCGGAAAAACAGGGCGCCACTTGCTCTACTAGGGATAAACAACATGGATCCTTAATGAGGAGGTATTCCACATTGTAATGCCGTTGACCAAGTGATTCATCCGCCTTTAGGGACAGTTTCCCATCCCAAGGGCAAGAAAGTGCCCAACCTGTACCCACTCATCCGCCTTCTGAAGAGACCGTGACATGTTTATGATTAAGGATAATTATTTTAGTAGTTTCACTAGTTTCTTCGAATTAGTACTTTGATGTGGCTTTTCAGTAACACTTGCCAGCAGTGAATATAGAGCTGTGCCATATATTACTAATAATTGCTAACATTTCCATCTTATTGAAAGTATACATAGGGATAACAAGTTTTAATTTTGTGACAGCCGTAATAATCTATAAGTAATTACTAATTTGTAAATAATTATTATCAATATAGGGTAATAAATTAAGTTTAATAATTTGGTTTTTTATATGCTGCAGTGCCTATTGGTTACATGATATTTGAAAGTTAATCGTTTTAAGATTGAGTAAAAATTGCTATCTTATCAGCAGGAGTTTTTAATTACACCATGTTAAAAGACTCTGATAAACCTATGACACCATCCCATCTTGACACCCTCTGAATGCCTTATAAATACAACACACCCACATTCTAATACGTATTCATTCAACAAGTCTGCACAATGACGCCCATGTTTGTAGTCATATTTGCAGTGTATGTTGGTACCTTACAGACCTAATATGTCTTACCTTCTGCGGGCATAGTTAATTAATATTTATTTTTTTTAATACTTGCGATATTCCCCGTAGAGAACATAACATACTAAAGTAAGTAATGAATCATTCATAACTTAGGAATATTCACTTTTCTATGAATGTCAATTACACTCCATTGAGAACACATAAAAAATAGGTAAAAGCACCCATGTTATTATTTTATTAAAAATGATGTCTAACATTTGAGAGAATGGATGTAGGAATAATACGACTTATATTCTGAATATAAAGGTACAATTAGTATACAATTTTATTATTTTAAAGGATTTTTTAGTGGATGGTTAGTGAGGATCGGTAAAAAATAACACAAATTTTTACTATTTTGCGTCGACGTTTCGACAGAGTTTATTGTCATCTTCAGGGCCTGTGTATGAAATACAAAAGAAATGTCAAACACAATGGAGCATTTAAATATTTGGGTGAACGTGTTCGTGTATGTGAGTGTGTGCGTGCATATGTATGTATCAGTGTATATGTGAAGACTTATGATAGTTTGTTTACATCTTCCAATTATCTTTAAGAAAACGAGCAAATTATAGTATGACAGAACTTAATTTATATAGTATTACAATTTAAATTACTATATATAATGCTATTTTAATTAATTAACAAACAGTAATCATCAATTAGATATTAGATTCGTAAATAAATTGTTTATACCTACAGCAGTCAACATATAGCAAAGTAAAATATATTATCTATAACTAAAACAGATTAGGGGATGTTCACTACGTAATAATTAAAAGTTATTTTTAACATGTTTCACTCCATACTGGTATTAACAAACAATCATAATTTAGAAACATAGAATTTACACAGTAACTGTAGAACGTTACGACTTACATCAGATAGTTGACATAAGGTTACAAACAAACGTTTCTGGTAAATTTTACTAACAGGTAGACTTGGATAATAATTGTAATCGTATTGTAAATTTCCTGTCATGAGTACTACAAAATATTGTTATCTATGTATGTGTCCACAATCACACCTTCTCTCTCACCCATTCTCCCCGTACCAATCCTTCTCACAGCCTCTCACTCTAACCTGAAATCGCTTTATCACTCACTATCCCTCCCACTCACTCTCTCTCTTTCTTACTACATCTCACTTACTGTCTCCCTTCTTCCCTCTTCCAACCTTCTCTCACTCACTCTCTCTCACTCTCTCACTATCTCTCTCTCTCTCTCTCTCTCTCTCTCTCTCTCTCTCTCTCTCTCTCTCTCTCTCTCTCTCTCTCTCTCTCTCTCTCTTTCTCACTTGTCTTTGTCCACAATTGTCACTCTAAAACATTCACCATTTTTATTACACTATCGCCCTTACATAAAATAGAGAACTATGCACACGATAACAGAATAGATTTACCAACTTGCATTAAAGGGTTACAAACTTTTATAACACAACATTATAGATAACAGATCTATTATATGAAAATGGTTATTACTTAATATTTACATTTTGTACAATGATATTTATCTGGAACTTGGTCTATACAGAGTACCATAGTCTCATGTAGTTCGTATATTTGTCGGTCATAATCTCTCTCACTCATGCTCATGCTCTCTCACTCATGCTCTCTCTCTCCCTCCCTCGCACTCTCACTCTCGCTCTCTTTCTCCCTCCCTCTCACTCTCTCTCTCTCTTCTCTCTCTCTCTCTCTCTCTCTCTCTCTCTCTCTCTCTCTCTCTCTCTCTCTCTCACTCTCTCTCTCTCTTTCAGTCTTGTCTCTTTCTAGACTCATACAACACCTTCTCACTCACATTAACCACTCGGGCGCTCTGTCTCTCTCTCACTCACAATCTAAACAGATATATTTAGTCAACATCCCCTAATCTGTTTTAGTTATAGGTAATATATCTTACTTTACTTTTACTATATGTTGACTGCTGTGGGTATAACAATTTATGTACCAATCTAATATACAATATTGTTGATTCTGTTTGTTTAATTAATTAAAATATCATTATATTTAGTAATTTAATTTGTAATACTGTATAAATTAAGTTCTGTCATACTATAATTTGCTCGTTCTCTTAATGATAATTGGAAGATGTAAACAAACTTTCATAAGTCTTTACATATACAATGATACATACATATGCACGCACACACTCACATACACGAACACGTTCACCCAAATATTTAATTGTTCCGTTGTGTTTGACATTTCTTTTGTATTTCATACACAGGTCCTGAAGATGACAATAAATATTGTCGAAACGTCAACGCAAAATAGTTAAAATTTGTGTTATTTTTGACCGATCCTCACTAACCATCCACTAAAAAATTCATTGATTGACGGTCACTATACATTTAAGGATTATTTGAAAGACTGACAAGATACCCATTGGGGTACCCATTTATAACGAAAATCAGAAGAATGAATACTTTTTATTTTTACCGTATATTTGCGTTATGCAATGAATACCAGATTTTATTTTGTAATAATAAAATTAATAATAAGACTAGTTATTTTATTTTATGTGATAAAATAGCATTTATTAGTATAATTATTTGTATGTGACGAGCAAATAAACCGCATTAGTTTTCCAGTTTTTTTTTTTTTTTTTTTTTTTTTTTTTTGAGAGAGGTTGAAGACTGTCTTGACCAAGAAAAGTCAATCTATCTACGTCTTCGAACATTTAATAAATATTGAATTTTTCCAACGTCAGATGCTTCATTGCGTTTGATTTTACATTTTGGTTCCGGTTTTTCAGAAAAACGTTTTAAGTTCAACGTGTTCAAAATTACTAGAGTTTTAAATTTAAGTTAACAAATAAGATCTAAAATCCTTCTGAAATGTATTTATAATAACAAGAAGATGTTTGTCCTTTCTTTGATATGATCTTGTATATCACGGCTCAGTCATGTACGAAATGAAGTAATAAGGAAACAATCAAGTGTGAAAAATATGTTAATGAAATAATTGAACAACATAGGTTAATGTGGTACGGATAGAGACAGCGGTTAGGCAACGAAAGCTAGCCTAAAACGATATTAGAATACCATCCATGCAATTGTAGGAAATGAGATAAACCTTGAAGAACTTGGAGAGTGGATGTGGAGGTGGATATGAGGAGCAGGAATTTAGAGGAGACTGACTGGTAAAACCAAAATTATTGGCGTAGAAATACGGGGTGCGTTGAATATCGCAGGCTCCCTGCAAAACTCCCTGCAAGCTTATGTTATTAGCTCGTTGCGTATAGATCTTAAGCAAATGTTTCCGAAGTACAGAAGCATATTTAGATAGTGTCTTCACAAGTATTAAAATACTAGTTTCTTGAACCATGTAATCTTCCGTAGATGTGGCAATTTCTTACTATATGCCAGACTTCAATAACGTTGCTCCATGGCATTCTCTTAAGTTATAAGAGTAAATATATCGGTAATACTGTAATTTAAGAGTTATGCTGTAATATACGGTAAATCGTAATAAGTAAATTCAAATTTTTTAACAACTACCGTCATTCTGCCAACATATCACAAAAGAGAAATTGATTATTATTGATTATCGATTTTAGACAACCTTGACAAAGATTTAGACAATCTTGAGAAAAATAAGTATATGAAAAAACAATGTACTTTGTGTACTTATCGCCTACATTAAAACCTCCTTCTCCTGGTTTCTGTCTATTTCTTTATCTTTTGCTTCCTTCATCTACTTTCCTCCTTCTTTTTCTACAGTACATCTGTTTTTCTCCAAAGTGTTTCCAGTTTATTTACTAAGTTTAATTACTAATTTTATTAGTTTATAAATTAAATGGCTTTAAAAATTTAAACGTTTTTATTGTATTTTAATTTTTGACTTTTAGTCGCTCTTGTGTTATTATCTGATTTATTGTTTACCATTGTTTTTTATCGTATGTTAAATAAATAAATTTGTACGTAACATATTCAGCACAGTCTTACATTACATAACGCAAGACATGATTCTCAGCAACTATTGTTTTTTTACTATGACAAATAAAAACAGAATTCATAAAAAGTTAGTTTGTCTTACGCAAAAGAGCTACAAAATAAAAATAATTTGTGTCTTTTAAAAATTCATATTTGCCAAATTACGTGAGACACAATTATTCAATAGGAGTTTATTCTCACAAACACCTGGAAAATTCTATAAGAAAATGATGTAGATATGCTTCTGGTTTTCTGTTGTCACTGTTCTGGAGAAAAACAATTGTTTTAAATAATAAAAGTAGGAACACCGAGTGATGATTGTATGTTATAAACTATTACACATATTTTGCAATTAAAAGCAGCTTACATGGTGAAAATATAAACTAATTATATCAGTGAGCAAAATTTCTGTAACATTGATTGAATTTGAGTATTTCAGAGAACCACTCAAAATTAATGTAACAAGTGATCTCAATTAATATCAATCTTCTGTGCATTTCCCTCTTCAAAAGATTTCTTATCAAGTGTTATTTGTGTCTATGCCTCATTGTCACATTGTCAGTGTCTCACTTATCGTGAAAAACGATGAATAAAAAATGTAACAGCAGAATTTGAGCTTATCTTTTTTTAAATATAAGAATCACCGTCAACGCTAATTGTTGCCATTTAACATATGAGAGGTTTTTTTCTGATAGCTTTTGTATTCCATTCTGAAGAAACTCATATAGCTCTAAGGTGTATGTGTGTGTACGTCTGCGTGCGTGTGGTATATCTCCAATGAAAACTGTGTTAGAAAATGTGCTATGCATAGGCTATAATGATTTGGAACAGGCTAAAATGTAAATCATATTTTAGTACTTAAAGTATCTTTATTTGACTGAAGGCTAGCAAACACATAAAGTGATTACAAATATAAATCAATTTTAAAACATGTAAAGTGTCCGGTTTATAACATTTTACATTATCTTCAAATCTATATTTGCCGTATAAAAACACTATATAAGTACTCTGCTGATTATTAATTAAAGTTTATTAAATTCGTTTAGAAACGAGTTTTTATGTAAGTTGATTCAAAAATGCCAATGATAACTTAATAACTAGTCAACAATTTTCTATATATTGAATTTCAATTTGTCTCTAGCTTCTCAGAGACTTGATTAGTGTACATTGTTTTAGTACATGAAGTTTACTTTCTTTCCTTACACGACGAAGAGTAGGCGATTCCGGTCCTGCATAGCACAGTTGAAGTCGCAATTGATTGAAATGGGAACATGTGGTTGCCCAGCATTAACAATTTCTGATCGCTTCCAAGTCTAGAATATTTTATGGTGCCGTGGTC